>JAJEKV010000008.1:6722444-7322444 GCA_021234155.1 Isoetes taiwanensis
AACCCGCACCATCAATGTTCCTATACCACAAATCTGATAGCTTGAATTATCCCCAACATACACTCTTCTTCGTGATGGTAATATCTCCGATGTATGAGATAACTCCTTGACTGATGTCATGTGATTAGATGCTCTGGAATGTAGCCATACTGCATGTCTTTCACCATGAAATAGAGTGTGATGCACCATAAACATTTTCTCTGGTCGCTTACCCTATCCAGACTTAAGAGTTTTTAGAATTGTTGCTTGCTGAATCCATACGACAATCTCTGGCAATATGACCTCCTTCGCCACATATAAAGCAAGTCCTTTGTCTTTCTCCACTAGACCTGGTTGCTTCATCTCTAAAAGATTGCCTATATTGCTGATCACCACCTTTAATTGTCCCCGTAGGTGCTGCACCAATCCTTGATTGCCCTAGCATATTTTTACCTTGTCTTCCTTGTCTTCATGTCCAAGGTTTTGGGCAATTTCTAGAAGTAAAGAATGCAGCACTCTTTGCTACAGCCAATGGTCCTTCTTATTTCATCTTCCTTTCGTCTTCTAATAATGCTGCCACCATCTGCTCAAAAATTTGATTTGGCAAATTTGCTAAAGTGGTTGCCACAGATCAATAGTCTGCTATCAACCCATTTAGCATAACCGCCTTTGAATCTTCTGCAGTGACATTGGAATTAATTCTGGAGAGCTGCAATGTTAAACACTTCATTCTGCTCATAAATTCAGCAACGGTTGCTTTAGCGATAACTCGCATGTCTTGCTAGCACCTCCAAAGGCATTGTGGAGTGCATCCCAATTGCTTTTGGCTATTTCAGCAATTTTTAATAAATGGACATATGCTTCACCTAATGAAAGACCAATAATGGTTATCGCCTTGCGACCTCTGGCTTCCCATTCTGCAACCTTTGCGACATCAAAGGATTTTCCATCAGTCCCATCTATTATTCTCCAATTTCCTTCTCTCACGAGGAGTAATTGTAATTTGATGGACCAGGTATGGAGATTCTCATCATTAAACTTCCCTAAAAATCTCTCTGTAAACCTGTCCATGCTGGAATTGCTTATGGCCATTTCTGTTGATGCTACTACAAATCTTTTCCTTCAAAATATTAAGCTTCTATAGTTTGCTTGAGAATCTCAGGCGTTGGAATACACTCAACTTGCTTCTTTCTCTGAATCAACCTCTGATTTACCCTGGTAATTGCCCTCTGAATTCTCAATGCCTTCAATCTCTGTGAAATCTGTTTGGACGAATTCCTCCTATGGACCATAGCCAGGGATAGGTTCTGTATATACGAAAACTAAATTCCTGACGTATAAAGTTACAAAATACGCACTTTTTTGAAAAAAAAAACATATTTTACGTATTTTTTAGTTGTCGGCCGGAAAAACAAATTCGCATACGCGAAACCTTTTAAACCTCGTATACGAAAGTTATTTCGCGTACGGGAAACGGTAAAAACCGCGTACACGAAAAAAGCTTTCGTGTACGCAGTTTAGAAGGTTTCGCGTACGCGAAATTCAAATTTCAAATTTGTACGCAGAATTTTTTTTTTTTCACGTACGCGATTTTCGCGTACCTGAAACATTATAAAGCGTGTACGCAAATTTTTTTTTCGCGTACGGGATTTTTACTGTTACGCGTACGCATAAAAATTTTCGCGTACGCGCCTTAGTTCTTTTCGCGTATGCGAAAATCTTCCGATGCCGGTTGCTTTTTGCCGTGTTTTTTACGTTTTATACGGCAAATTTGTGTCATATCATATGAATAAAACGTACGGAGTATTGAACCTATCCCTGGCCATAACAGCATCAACGAATACAAAATAAGGGGTTGTTTTTGGATGTAAACTAAAAACTGAATTTTTTACCCTTTTCTCTTTTCGATTTGGTGTTGTCTTTATCACGCTTTTATGGCATCATCTCCCTCAAGATCGTTGCATCTCTTTTTGGATAGTCATAGGCTCTTTTTAGAATCGTTACAGGCTCTGATACCATCTTAACATGCAAGGATCAAGAACAGGAACAGACTTTGTAGGATATATTGATGAAAAGAGTGGTTACATGTATATATCTAGACTGAATTGACACAGACATGACTCATGACCCTTGGACTCCTACAACTCTTCAGACACGTGTCTTAGCCTGATGTGGCTTATTGTTCACAGATGGGAAAAATTGACAAGGATTAGATGGAAATTTTGGCATATGCAAAGATGTTAGGTAATGATTTCGCTTATGAAGAGATGTAAAGAGTTTGTTCTTGCTTCTTTATGCAGATGATTCCTACAAAGCAGGTGGTTTTTTGGTGGCTAAATTCTTCATCCTCCGAAAATAGTTTTTTCTTGCAGTATGTGTTTCACAAGCAAGAAAAATCTAACGGCTTGTTTATGAAAATTTTCCTACGTATGTTTTTTATGCAGGGATTCTTCGTGATAGGACATTTTATATTTACTATCTCTTGTTGGTTATCTTCCTTCCTCTTTGGTGTTGCCAATTTTGCCCAAATCCCCAAGGCTCTTCAAATTCTGAAGAATGGAAGTCGCTTGTACATTGTCTCTAATTCCCTTCCTAATCTTTACTGGTTTTTGTTTGGTTGCATGTTTTTTGCATGTTTTGTTTGCAGGTAGCTTGCACTACATGGTACTGAGCAGCTGTAGCTTCAGCTCTAAGGCAGCAGCAGATCGGAGACGTTGCTTTGGCTGCAAGGCTTCAGCAGGAAGGCAGATCTGTGCAATGTGTTGTATTCTACTTTTCCAAGTCAAATTGTGTGTATTAAGTTGCTTTTGTAAGGTTGTGAGGACCCTAAACAATAGAGCCACATCAGCGGCTTGCATATCGTGGCATATTCCATGGAATATATTACGACCTAACAGCTCTCACAAGTCATAATACGAGTATACAATGCACTAGACAAAGAATTGCCCCTTGAAAATCCGTTGTATGTGATTGTCCAACTCTACAAGAGCGTCGACAGATCCCCGCTGGACTTGTGGCTCCGCTGAGCCCAATATTCGGCCACAAGCTTGGAAAATAATGAATTGGAATTTGCTAAAAGCCTGGCAGGTGGATCGAATTCGGCTAATAACCCTGCAATGCAAACAGCAGTTGATCAGACAACCTTGATAGCAAAAGATGCTCAAGGAAAATGGAAGCTAACCATCTTGCAAGGCTAGAACCATGTCGCTGTCAATAACGGTTGGTATTCTATGCGCCACTGTAACGACAGTGCAATTTGCAAATTCGTCTCTTATCACTCGCTGTAGTACAGCATCTGTGGTAGAATCAATCGATGCAGTTGCTTCATCCAGGACTAAAATTCGGCTCCGTTTAAGCAACACCCTGCCCAGACAAAACAGTTGGCGTTGCCCCACACTCCAATTGCCGCCCTCATCAGTCACTGCATCAAAAACCCACACAAAAACTTATCTACCCGCAATGTTTAGGTGGTAAACCGCTTTAAAAATCTTACCAGAAGATTGCAACTGATTGGACATTGATCGAATCACTTTACCCATTTGGCATTTTTCCAAGGTCTGCTTAACAAAACATTAAGTACAAGATGAATAAAGGAGAAAGCACGCATAAACTTGTTTCCTAAAATGCTGCATGCCCAGTCTCAACATGGCTTGACTATCGAAGGTTATCAATCATGAAAGCGTTGAGGACTGCTTTGCGTATTGCTACAATATTAATATCTTTGATTGAAACATATACTTTTTACGTGCAACGTACTTAATCTTCGACCTTGATGTTCCAGCCAGACTGACTATTTTAGGACATTGAACTAAGCAACCAAATAAGACAAAAGATGTGAAGATGTCATCTGATGACAGGATGCCAAATCAAAGTATCTGAAGAGAAGCGAAGGGCTACTGGTTTTGCCACATCTGGTGTTTGCCATTAAGGAGTTTCTTGTGGTTCATCATGTTGTTCATTATTCAACATCTCGTGTATCTGCCTTGAAGGCTATAGAGACTTTGGAGAAATATTCATTGTAGACTTATATTAGATTAATTGTTGCCTTATCAAATTTCTCATCATTTTCAACTTTTTCTGGGATGAGATCTCTGATCCTAACTACCATTCCTGATATAAAATGCTCACCCTAATTTTTTAAATTCTGATGCAGCAAAAGATTCTGTACAGACCATTGAATTCTGTAGCATTCTGTATCCTTGCATAACCAAAACCTAACCCTAGAGCTAAAAAAATGTCTACCGAGGATAAAATTTCTCTCCAATTCGTGAAACCCCTAATCTGAGGAGCAACAAGACAAAGGCATGCAGGCAGCAGTACTATTGCTGATTTTTCAGGTCTAAAATAGTTTCATAAAAATGGTAATCATGCATGAAAAGTACTGACCTCCCATATTTCATGGTCAGAGTATTTTCCCAGTGGATCCAGATTTGTCCGAACTGTTCCCCGAAATAAAGTGGGTTCTTGAGGTATAATACCCAGTTTGGTTCTGAGGTCGTGTAGTCCAATAGAGCAAATGTCTATTCCATCAATCACTATTGTTCCACCAGCAGGCTCAACTAAACGAAATAATGCACTGATCAATGTTGTCTTGCCACTACCAGTTCGTCCAACCACGCCAACCTTTTGGCCCCCTTCAAATGTACATGTGATACCACGAAGTACAAGAGGGGAATTCACTCTATATCGAATCTGCCACAAGCAGAATAATTCCATTGAACATCAGCAGGCAGTCAGTCCAAGACCCCATATAGAAATAAACTTACCTGTAAATTCTGGAGCTGTATTTGTCCCTCAGAAGGCCATTCTTGGGGTGGCCTATGATCCTCTATTATAGCAGGTGCTTCCACAGGTATATGCATGTATTGTTTTATGCGCTCAATAGAGACAATGCTGCTAGCCAGCTGGCAATACCATTGCGTTAGGATTACGAGACTGATATTGATAATTGATCCATATGCCAAACCAACTCCCGCAAGCCCTGCAAAAAGCATGTATAGCAAACTCAGACATCAAGATAGTAATAATTATCATAAGATAAAATGGTCAAAAGTATGTGTTGGAACTACCAGATGAGATTCCTGGCACACTTGCGAGAATAATCCCAAATATGCCAAGGAGAAGCGTGCCACACATCTCCACACGTAATATAAGCCACTCCATAACACCATAGGTATGCACATAGCTTGTTTCATCAATATCAACAAGCTCTAGATTTCTTTGCCTAAATCTTTGCTGCATATCAAAAGCTCGAATGGTGGTAGCACCATTTATGGTTTCTCCAGAGAAGTTTACGATCGGAGCCTTGGTCATTGCATTCAGCCGCATTATTTCTTGAGAACTTTTTCTGTAGTAACGCTGATCACAACAATTATAAATCTACAAGTACTTACAATGTTATACAAACTTTAAACGGCCAGTGAAATATGTTAAGTTGGTTAATCCTATAGACGCACAGTTGGAAGCAAGAATGTCTTCTTGGCAATAAATACTAATGGCTGATAAGAAGATCCGGCATAGTGCAATTTCAACGGACATTCTAGCTCTAAAGCTCCCAAGCTACCAGATCAAGTTATTTAATTTCAATTGGAAATCTAGATATTACATTTCATACTTGTGATAAGAAAAACATAGGATCCATGCATAAAAGAAAATAAGATTAGAAACATTTTGATGGTGATTTCATACCTCAATTCGTAGAACAATGTACAATAGGGGAATCATCACTATAATTATCTCCCACT
This sequence comes from Isoetes taiwanensis, assembly GCA_021234155.1. Lineage (NCBI taxonomy): Eukaryota > Viridiplantae > Streptophyta > Lycopodiopsida > Isoetales > Isoetaceae > Isoetes > Isoetes taiwanensis. Next base: position 6,728,168 of record JAJEKV010000008.1, read on the forward strand.
TAACCCACAGTAGTACAATCAACACTCCAGGAAGGTCAAATAGAAAAGCAAGCAAGATACCAGAAATTTGGATGACATCAATGTCCAATAAACTCATGTCACTTGATACCTGAGGAAGAAAAATTGTGTATCAGGAATATAAAGCACAAAATCAACTTAATGAGGACGAATTTGAAGTGCATACCCTACTTAGAATCCTGCCAGTTGGCGTTGCATCAAAAAAGCCCATTGGAGCTTTAAAGATAGAGTCTATCAAGAGGGAGAAGAATGCCCTTGATCCTTTCACGCCAAGCATGACATGTACTCGTAATCGAACAAGAAAAGAGATGCTGCTTGCATATGCAAATAGCGCATATCCACCAACAAGACGAGTGGAATTAATATGAGGGTTCATAACCTGAACTGCTAACCATAGTCCCCCCATGACTTGCAGAGATACTTGCCCCCCTTGCCCAAGAACATCAAGAATGAACAGCAAAAAGCCTTTTGAAATGACAATGTAATCACGATATGGCTGTATTCCCACGTCCCCTATTTCCTTTAGTTCTTCTGTCGTCAACTGCGACATTATGTCTAATGCTTCATCATTTTCGCGATCATTACCATCTTCCTTTTGCTGCTTCAAAGTATCAGATTTTTGCGGCATTTGTATTTCATCTGCAGAATTTGTCTTGTTAAATGCATCCAATGTTCCTTTATGAGCATTTACGAGCTTCTCAAACACCTGCCCTGCTTGCAAAAGCTGATCATATTGACCAGCTTGTTGTATTTCGCCTTCTTGTAGAACCTGTAAGTATACAGCACAGTCATGCAAAGACAAGCTCATGAATTCTCATCCTACATGGCAGAAAGAGCAAATGCATACCAATATGTGATCCACGGCAGGAAGAAATTCCACTTGATGTGTAACTAGCACAACAGTTTTTGTAGATAATGCTTTCATTACACATTCCTGAAACTTAGAAACACAATCAACAAGTGCAGAATTACAAATGATCTAATATCTGGATGGTAACACTTTACATTGAAGAGTGTGGCTGCAGTTTGGGCATCTACTGCACTGAAAGGATCATCCAACAGGTAAATATCTGCATCATTATAAACTGCCCTAGCAAGTTGAATCCTTTGCTTTTGTCCACCACTCATGTTCAGGCCCCTTTCTCCAATTTCCGTCAGATCGCCATGCGGAAAGTTGTCAATATCTTGGACAAGGGCACATGCATGTAAGACCTCTTTATATTTTACTTCATTCATAGGCCGGCCAAAGAGAATATTATCTTTGATTGTCCCGCTCTGGATCCATGCAGTCTGTGCAACATACGCAATTCGACCATTTACTTGAACCTGAAACAACAAATAGAGGTGTTAACATACTGTTCAGATGCATTCCTCATGGTTTCTAAATGCTTACACTTCCATCTATTTTTGGAATCTCTCCCAGTATGGTCATAAGGAGAGAAGACTTTCCAGATCCCACACCTCCAGAAATAGCAACTTTCTGGCCATGTTTTACATGAAGGCTTATTCCTTTCAAAGTCAAATTGGAAGCTTCAGCATCCCAACTGAAAGAGGCATTGGTTACCCTAATGGCAAAGTCTGATCCCTTTAGAATTTCCTTGTCAACTGCTCCTTCAGCAAATTCTTCATCCTGAAGGAAGATATCTAATCTGCGAACTGATACTGCTACCTGGCTGAATATGGCTATTATTTCTGGGATCATCCTGGCAGGTTCCTGAGTGTTAGCAAAGGCAGAAAAGACTGTGAATATTACTGCTGCAGTAAACTCATTGCCCAGCAAGGCATATACTGTAAGGGTTGATGTAATCCCTACTACATATGTGAGCCAGAAAACTATCCCAGCATAAGACCTAGATGAATGCATTCCCCATAGCCATTTCAACTCCGTCTCACGGTGCTCATTCACCATGGCCTTGAATTCATTCTCCCATGACTGCAGCTTTATTATTTTCATGCTATTCAGTATTTCAGTAATAGATCTCAATCTCTTGTCTTGAGCTTGCATCAAATTTGTCTGTGCCTTCTCTAAGAGCCTTGACACAGGAATTTGAATTATAGCACTTATAAACAAAACAACTATGCAGGAACAGGCTGCCAATCCAATAATATTGAATTGAATAGCTAGTGCAATTAGAACTTGAAGAACAGCTACCCACATATAATGCATCCACCATAAGAACTCACCCAGTCTATATGCATCCACGCCAATATAACTTAATATTTCACCTGCTGCATGCCTTTGTTTAGACGAGGGGGAGAGGCGCAACTCTTTCTCATAACATGCTGCCATGACTGCAGATCTAGATTTGGCTATAATATAACGGGATTGAAAGCTCCAATGCCTCTGCGTAAATGATTGGATTACCTTGGTAAGAAAAAGACCAATTATAATAATAAAACCTTTGGCCCTTGATTGTCCCTCTGCAACATTATTTACAAAGCCAAATAGAAACAGCGGAGTTACAGACAATGATAAGGTTCTTATAAGAGCAAGGAATCCGGTAAAGAGCAGGTCATTTCTGTAGCATTGTGCCAGAGCTCGCCATACTGAAGGCTTTCTGGATGGGTTACTTTTTCTTTGAAGCTCCAGAGCTTCGAGAAATGCTGCAGCGGCAATTTCTGTCCGATCATGGCGAGGAAGGAAAGGGATATCGCTCTGAACTAAGGGTTTGGAGTAACCCAATACGAGAAGAGGGTTTAGCCATCTAAATGTGGCTCGATCGAAGAAACTTGCTGCATCCAAATCAGAAATAGCACGACCGCTTGAAATTTCATCCCCCAGCAAAGGATCTGTCAAATGAGATGATTGCGAAGAATTCTGTCTCCTTATTTTGAAAAGGCAAGAAATCAAGAACAAAGAAGCAAGCCATTGGGCGATCGATAAGATGGAGTAAATTGTAAGAGCCTGCCCAAGAATTATATCCCGTACTGCCCACACAACCGTAGCCGTATTGATTATAAGATTTGTAACCCACCAAGCATGAATGGCAATCTTTGCTGCCCTTTCTACGCATTTGTTGACCGTGAATGCTAGTACTATCCAAGAAATAGCTTCTATCACGAAATATACCCAGATAAGATATGAATTAAATGCTTCACTGTATTCCAAGAAAAAATAAAGCATCCACAAGAAAGTGCACAAATTTATGAGTCCAATCAAACCACAAACAATTGTAGTGAAAGACGTAAGCTTTGATCCGCTTGGTGCTACATATTCTCTTCTTCTTGACGATGTTGATGCTGAAGATCTTGTTGAAGAAACGATAATGAGAAGAATCAAGAAGCAGAATTCGATTAAAGCATTGATGATAAAAAGAAGAGGAGGAACCGGAAGTGAAGCTGCCAGAAGCACCATTGTTCCTCAAATTACAGAAACAAAATTAGACAAATAAGACAGACCGAATGGGTAGTACATGTGTTCGAATAGAAACATTTAGGTAGGAACCTGATTGCCGGAAAGCCTCCATAGCCAGAGGCTGGAAGCTTTGAGCTCAGCCTAGCAAATGTATGTGTGGCGGCAGCAAATGGAAGCAAATAGAAGGCATTAAATTTGGAGCAAACGAGACCATTAAAATCAAAACTTTTGCTTTCACGGTGGTCCGGGAATTTAGCAAAGGGGGTACGGCCACGATTTCTTTCATGTAGACCCGTCTCTCTCCTTCTGATAAATCATGTATTTTCCCAGACCGACCATGCCAACGGGAAATGTTTTTTAAGTTTAGAAATACCAAATCAGTCGTATATTTTTGTTTTCCAGCCCGACCATGGTCCTATGGCAACGAAAATTATAATTCAACAACCATCCAGTTTATCTTTTTATTATATGGACAAGTTTATCTTTTTATCTGTACTCGACTGTACATTTTCTACATCTTAAAAGAAGACGTGAGAAAGTATTCAATTCCTTTATTGCCTTAAATTGGCCTAAATTATAATTCAACAACCATCCAGTTTATCTTTTTATTATATGGACAAGTTTATCTTTTTACTGTACTCGACTGTACATTTTCTACATCTTAGAAGAAGACGTGAGAAAGTAATAAACTGCTCACATTCAATTCCTTTATTGCCTTAAATTGGCCTAATAATATTGGGGCGTTTAGACAATATTGAATAATTTGCCATTTCAATTTCATCATTAATTTGCTTTCCTTTCATAGTAACTTCTAAGGGTGTTTGGGAAACTTTTAGAGTCTACAAAGAAAATTTCCTAATGTTCCGCCTAAATAGTTCGATAGTTCAAGTTTCCCACGAGAAATCTTATAGAAAACTACATGAAAGTCTTTTGGAACAATGCACTAATAAGTCAACCAGATTCCAATGGAAAAAACCTTCTTTACCCATAAGTTCTCGCAAGAGTGCTTCAAGAAAGTACGATCAAAAGAGTGCCATGATAAGAAAGCTTTCTTTTGTGAATTTGACAAGTGCTACTCAAAGCAATATAAAAGCATAATCTTTATTATGGTACGAAGTTCATGAAATTAGGATCTAAGCTAGAAATTCTATTTACATTCATATAAGCAAGTAAAATACTTGCACATTAGAGTGGGCCACCACAAAGTGGGTGATCCCTAAAGGCTAGAATGACAAGCCCATGTGCAATGATGCACACAGGTGACCATGTCCTTAAAGAAACAACAAATTGTCGTTTCTCATTGAATGAGAAGAAACAAGAAACATAATTGGATTAAAGCTTCGATGATAAATGGAAGAGGAGCATCTGGAATTGAAACTGCTTGAAGAAGATTTAAGAAATTATAAAAACAACTGAAATACCCTTGATTCTTGCATGATTTCTCAAAAAAACCTTGGTGTGTCAAAAATGATCAAAACCCACCTTCCGACATGGAATGATTAAGCATCCTTCCTCAATTTTTATTCAACATTATTTTAATATGTGACATCCTTTTTGTCTTATACTAACCTAATTTGTGTATTTCACTTCATTTTCATGATCGATGCAAAGATGGATTGAAAAGGGTATCACTCCATTTATGGTTTCTTTAATGCTAAGGGTTAACAGGCTTGTCTAATCCCCTACAACAATTCTTGCAATTCTAGGCTATGTGGTGTGCATTAGCGGATCGATCTTGTGCTGAAGGGAAATAGGTCTTGATCAATTCCTTTCGCTCTAAAGCCCTTGGAAATTGTCTTAATCCCTGGATCCGGTTGGGTGGAAACTGGATGCTCCATATCTGGTTGTAAAAACCATGTACAATTGTTTTTTAGAAGAGCTGTTATAAGACTCTACGAATTATCTCTTCTGTTTTCTATCTGTTTAATTGTTGAACAAGTGGGTAATATTTTCAAGAATCCTTAAACCATATCAGTTCGCTATTGATCGAAGGATCTGGATGGTTCTTGGAATGACAACAAGCATTGCTCAAGTTCAAGTTTTATCTCAAATTGGCATTGCAAAGACAATGGAAAAACATGTCGCTCTTTCTCAAGCTTGCATTTTGTTCAAATTTCTAATTGATTAAAGGAATATATATACACAACATAAGCTTTTGCAAATATTTGTTGGTTCAATTCCCCACATTGATGGCTTCCGCAATGTATTGGCAGAGAAGATGCAGGCCTCCAACAAGGTAAAGGCCTCTATGCAGATGCTCATGAGCAAGTGTAGCGATGCATGCATGAATTGGCAAGGCAACAATAATTCAAGATGGAGTTGAGCTCCTGGCTTTAGGAAGGAGATGCCATTGCATCCCATATGCCTAAAAGTCTGCAGACGTCAGCAAGGGCTGCCCACTGCTGCATCGCCAAGTCGCTCCATGCTGCCACCATCTCTGCGTAGATTGCAGCCTATGCCCCGCCAATTGCAAACAACACCCGCCGCACCCATAAGCATTGACCCAACGATCAGAGAGCTACAGGGTTGAGATGTAGAAGCCACAATGTGGTGGTACATGGCCTGATAGAAGAGGCAGGAGAGAACCTCATCAACTAGCCCTGCCCTCAGATGGTCACATTAATGGTCAAGAACATGCAAGTGCGAGCGATTGAATGGAAGTGCCTTATATGTTGACCCAGATCTGACCCCAACATAATAGGAAGATCAGAGGCACGAATGAGCCAAAGTTAAGAGCATCCACAAACAGAGAAGACCTGTAGGACTGATTCGAGGCAAGGTGCAAATCTTTTGACCACCAAATGTTGCTGCAAACTCACGGGGCCCTTCTGCTGATGCCCCAACTGCTCCTGACCATGCCTTTGCTTCGCCCGCTATAGCTGTATGCCATGTTCTAGTTGCCTCCACCTGTCGTTGCCCGCACGACTCATGCTGCTTCCATTTCTACCTCTCCCCTACCCCCTATTGCTACCACTAAATCTGTTGTGCTAGAAAATAAGAATTGTGCCTCCACGTGGTCTTCTAGAATTGTTGGGGCTTCCCATGGCAGAAGGGAGATAGTCTCAGCTTAGTTGCCATAGATATGGACCTCATCTTCTTCATGGAAATACAGGAGCATGCAAGACATAGGCTGCTTGACTTGCCATGATGCCAATGCTACTCAGCCTTCAATTACTGCACAGAAAATGGGACACGTGGAGGTTGCCTGCTACTATCGGACAACCTTGGCGACATTCAATCTTCCTGTGCAAGATGGAAACGTACAACTGGTACCTGTGGGTGCGCGTGCAAAACTATAGTGACAACCCTCTCTTTGTGGCCAGCCTGCTACTTCCCATATGCCAAGAGAGACTTCTATCACACCCACTCAGATGTGGATAGGTTAAACCCCTATGTCGATCTATATGCCGACATACAGCAACAAAAGCAGTTGGGCAGTGTCATACTCCTTGGAGACTTCAATGCATGCACCAGGGTGGAACTGTGACGCTCCCTATTAAATATACGGCGCCCGGTCGTACACTCCGTAGGAAATCCCCCATCCGGTCCTTCGACGCACGGGCCCTCCGTCTATCCCGCACTCTGGGATGACCTTAGTGCGGGAAGGGGACACGAAGGTGTCTTGCACGCCCTTCCCCTATGGGCTCCTATCACAGCGGAAGCATAAACAACGTCAGAACTAGCAGTAACAACACATCATACTACCTCGAAGGGTAGCCCATCCACATATCCATAACTACAAAGAAGATAAACATATGCCATAAAACATGAGAGCTCCTACCCATGGCTCCGACTCATAAGGAGGTTGATTGACTGGCTAGGCCTCAAGATAGAGCAGACCGAGTCATGACAATGGCGGGGGCTGGCATGAGACAATGGCTAGGGTTGACCACTCCATCCGCCCCTCCTGTGCATACTTTGCAGAATGAGCTAGACCGGGCTCTGATATGACTCTAGCCTTCCGGATACGCAATCCCATGGTATCACCCATCGAGACTACTCCAGGTTGCATCTCCTCGGTCCGTCGAGGCATGAAGGGTTGCATCTCCCCTTCCCGGGGTCTAGAGGTTCCACGGGCGGCTAGAGAATCGTGGCGACACACGATTCATACCCGACTTAACCCCCCAAAACAGGAGCCAAGCCGACACTTGCAACTCCTGAGAGGCAGGGCGACACCATTGCCCCAGGAGGTGTCAGACCCATGCCCGGCCCACACAAGGTGACTGACCATAGGCCTAGCCCGCTATGGGATCCCCAGTAGCCACGCTCAGCATGGATCCTCCCTCCGTATTGCCTCTAGCCCCATTGTGTAGTGCTGAGTCACATCATAGCCCCCATAGTCCGGTGGGCTCTTATGCACAGGCCGCATATAATAGGAACTAAGGGATCTAACTAGGAGCATACTACGTAATGGCTACTAGGTCTCTACCCCCCTTCCCAATACAAGAGGAGCAAACATGATCAACCAACATCACATAGCATCATAACATGATAATCATCATACGCCCACCATGCCTCACTTCCTCTCTCACATGACCCTACTGGTCATGCGCACCTCTTGGTGCGTGTTGGCCTAGAGAATGCCTTAAGGGCGTATCCCATCATCGCCTACACGTTCCAAGATTCTGGCACATGCACTCTACTAGCTGGAATACACATGCCAGAACTAAGGCTAACTAAGAAACATACTAAGCTAACCACCTGGCAAATCGGCGTCGACAAGCTCGGAGACGACTCGCCCATCAAACTCCCTCATGAAGTCCGGGTATTGCTTCTTTAAATCCTGCTTCAATACCCACATCGCGTCTTCCACGGGCAAGTGCTTCCACTTGACCAAATACTGGAGGAACTGAAACCTCCTGGTCTTCTTGAATGACTTATCAAGAAGCAATTCAGGCACAATTTCAACTTGATCCTCTATCATTTCCAACAAAGTTGGAGTATCCAAAACCTCATCAGGTCCGTCTGGCCATCCATCTGAGGATGGTAGGCCGTACTCATCGAGAGCTTGGTCTGGATCGTGGCAAATAGATCCTGCCAGAATGCACTCATGAACTTAGAATCCCTATCTGAGATTATCTCTCGAGGCATGCCGTGGAGTCTAAAAATCTCCTTTATAAATAGAACGGCAGTGTCTAAGGCTGTGTCCGTAGATTTGCAAGGCACAAAGTGTGCCATCTTAGATAATTTATCTACGACCACCATTAGTGCATCTTTGCCTCGAAGAGTTCTAGGAAGTCTTGTAATAAAATCCATGCTTATTACTTTCCATTTTGTATTCGGCACTGCCAAAGGTTCCAAAGCTCCCAGAATTTGAAGCTGCTCTGCCTTGGTCTGCTGGCACAATTGACATTCACGAATATATCTGGCTATCTGCTTCTTCATTCCTGGCCAGAAATAGCTACTTCTTATCTTGAAATACGTCTTCATAAACCCTGCGTGCCCGGCTATTGGGTTGTTATGTGTATCATGAAGTATTAACTTCCTTACTCCTGAAGATTCCGGTACACACAACTTATTTTTGTGGTACAAGAGGTTGCCTTCCTTCCTATAATGTTTGAAGGCCTCCCTTTCCTTGTCTCTTCTTGCCTCCTTAGAGAGGCTTGCCCATACCTCCTTGAAATCGCCATCTGATGGCAATGTCTCCTCAATTTTCTTGCCATACTCACTGAAAGAGTTGATATAGCATTACAATGCATTCTCGTCTCGAATGGTCTCCTGGAGAGGGCATCTGCAACAATGTTAAGCTTGCCGGGCTTATATACTATATCGAAGTCGTATTCCTCAAGGAATTCCATCCACCTCCTTTGCCTTAGGTTGAGGAGTGGTTGGGTGAAAAGATACTGGAGGCTCTGGTGATCAGTATCTAACTGAAACTTCCTCCCCAGCAAATAATGCCTCCAAATTCTTAATGCCCTGACAATGGCTAATAGCTCCTGATCATGGGTTGGGTAGCGTTGCTCCGCGTCGCTCATCTTCTTCGAGTCGTAGGCGACTACCCTTCCTTCTTGCATCATGTGACGGTCCAGGGGAATATACGCCATAAATACGTATATTCCTGGATCCGCCACCATACAAGTCTATCTTCATAGCCTTGTATACCGTAGATTGTGGCACTAGGGGGCATGGCCAAGTTATTCACATAACTTAGCCAACCATAGGCTAAGACCATTATCCACGTGGCCTTAACCTATTGGGCACCCGCCACACAGGACTCACCCGATTGGTGCCACGTGGCATCCTAGGTGGACCTAACTTATATAGGCCTAAACCCTAACCCTAGGCCTTTTTCCAGCCCTAGCACCTAGAGACTCACCTACTCGTTCGAAACCCCGTTTCGAACATCGTTTGCTGTGGCATAGACTGGTGCAGCAGCCCCAGTAGGGTAGACTCGTTCTTGGAGCAGGAGCAGCACCACGTGAGTCGAAGACCATGGAGGCACATGGATCTGGAGGGAGAGCATCAGGAGCAGGTATGTAGGGTAGTAGTTGTGATAGCTCATCTGGGCTTAGCATTCCGGATGTGCTAGTATCTTGTATCTAGAGTAGAGCCAACCTAGAACCCGTATTCAACATCTTGAACCCTAATCAATGAACCCTAACCATTAGTTAGATTTGTATGATTAGGTTAAGATGTTCTTCTTATGATTATTCCCATGATGTGATGATTATGTGATGATGGTTGATCATGTTTGCTCCTCTTGTTTTGGGGAAGGGGGGTAGAGACCTAGGGCCATATGTAGTATGCTCCTAGAGTAGATCCCTTAGTTCCTATTAGTTGCGGCCTGTGCATAGGAGCCCACCAGGCTATCGAGGCTATGATATGACTCAGCACCACATAACGGGGCTAGAGGGAATGTGGAGGGAGGATCCCTGCCGAGTGGGGGCTTCGGGGGATCCCATAGTGGGCTAGGCTTATGGTCGGTCACCGTGTGGGCGGGCATGGGTCCGACACCTCACCGGGCAATGGTGTTGCCACTGCCTCTCGAGCTGCAAGTGTTGGCTTGGCTCTCGTTTTTGGGGGTTAAGTCGGGTAGTGCGAATGGGTGTGCCCGTCCACGATTCTCTAGCCAGCCCACGGAACCTCTAGACCACAGGAAGGGGAGATGCAACCCTCCCCGCCTCATCGGACCCGAGGGGAGATGCAACCTGGAGTAGTCCTGATGGGTGATGCCATGGGATTGCGTGTATCCGGAAGGCTAGAGTCATGCCGAGGCCCGATTTAGCCCATCACAAAGTAAGTATGCACGGGAGGGGCGGATGGAGTGGTCAACCCCACCATTGTTCTATGCCACCCTACGCCATTGCCATGACTCGGTGCGCTCTATCTTGAGGCCTAGCCGGTCAGTCACCCTCCTTATGAGTCTGAGCCGGGGTAGGAGCTCTCATGTTTCACGGTTTGGGCTTATCATCTTTGTATTGGTATATGTGTGATGCACTACCCTTCGAGGTAGTATTTGTATATGTTTGATGCTAGTTCTGACGTGTTATCGCTTCCGCTGTTATAGGAGCCCATAGGGGAAGGGCGCGCAAGACACCTTCGTGTTCCCTCCCCGCACTAGGGATCACCTCAGAGTGCGGGGTAGACGAAGGGCCCGTGCGGTTGTTGAGCCGGACGGGGGATTTCCTGCCGAGTGTACGGCTGGGCGCCGTATGTTTAGCAGGGAGCGTCACAATGGTATCAGAGCAATGTTCTTGGTTGACCAGGAACTAGCACTGACCATAACCATGAAAGTAGTCTAACAAGCCTATAGGAGGTGTGAAATAAACATTTCCACCGTTGAACCGCGAAAATAGGGGAAAATTTTTCTCCTAGGTAGTGGGTCAGGACTTAGGTTAAGCGTTAGACAAAGGAATGAGTAAGTCAAATTCATCTTCTAGTAAATTTGGAGTGAAAATTATGCATCTGCATCAAATTTCACCTAAAATGGGTCGAAGAATCATACCAATCGGAGACCCAGGTGAAAAATGGCGCAAATCCATAATTAGCACCTCAAACCATTAGAAAAATTTGAAAATATAACGTATAATACGAAGTAATATAAGATTAATACATATCTTAATAACTAAATAATTACTAAATATGGTGTAATTAATAAGGGGGGCTAATAAATAGGGGTAATTATGGTAGGAGAATATTCCCAGGGACCCTCCTTTTTAAATGACACCTCATTCTCTCTCTCCAACCCTTCACCTTCACCTCTCTCTTGCCCAGCCTTTCGTCACCCATTTCCTGAACCACAAGACATGGCACGCACCAAGCAAACCTACAGGAAGACTGGCCCTAGGCCCACCCTCTCCATGGCGCAGGCAGCAGGGCGGCACGTCAAGAAGGTCCCCGAACACCTTCGGCCGAAGCCAGGCGACGAGGAGTCCCCCAGCAGCAGCAGCAGCAGCAGCAGCGACCAGAGCTTCCATGATGCCGAGGAGAGCCCCAGCAGCAGTTCGTCATCAGGAGGCACGCAGAGAACGGATGAATCTCGCCACTTCGGGGCCTCAGACACCGAGGTGGAAGAACAGATTGAAGAACAGGTGGAAGAGCAGCACCACCACCAAACCGAGGAAGCGGGCCCTTCGGTGCCCAAGAAGAAGGGTAAGGAAAAGGTCGCGGAGTGGCCGGAGGAGAGGGCCGCCAGGAAGAAGAGGGAGCGGGAAAGGGAGCTCAGGCAGCAAGAGCGGAGAACGAAGAGGAGGAACAACGGCCCTCGCCGGACCGTCATTATTGAAGAGCCCCGGCGGGAGGAGGAAGTGCAAGAGGAGGGTGACGGAGAAGAGGAGGAGGAGCCGCAGCAGGACCCCGATGCGAGACCACCCTACCCTAAGTGGCCGGAGCCACCTAAGGTGGTGAAGAAGCAAAAGGTAGGGGAGCGGGCATTCGCGCTCCGACAGGACCAGGAGTTTAAGCGGAAGATGGCGGCGTACAAGGAGTACCTCCGTCGTTGGACGAGGTACAATGATCGGTACTGCCGCCAGGAGGTGCAGCGGGTTGTGGAGGGCGGCAGGCCGAAGAAAAATCAGCCCAAGCCACCCCCACCTAGACCGGAAAAACCCAAGAGGGTTCACCACGGGCCGAATAGCACGTACGCCCGGGTGTTTAGGGAGATAAGGCACTTTCAAATGTGCACGAATCTCCTGATAAGGAAGGCGCCTTCGAGCGTCTCCTTAGGGAAGTAATGCAGGAGTTCCGGACCGATTATAGGGTTACCCCTCTAATGACCCGGGCCCTGCAAGAGGCCGCCGAAGCAGAGCTGGTGCAGCTCTTCGAGGAAGGGAACCTCTGTGCAATCCATGCTAAGCGAGTCACCCTCATGCCGAAGGACATTCACTTAGCACGGAGGATCCGCAGGGAGAGGCCCTAGGCCTCAAATTTTGTAAATTTTGATTAGAAAAGTTAAATTTTCATGTAATTGTGTTTCCCATATTAATATAAAAGTTATTTTCCTCTGTAATTAGAAAAATGTTGGATGCTTGAAATTTAGGAAATAGAACCCAATTGTGGTAGAATTCTTCATAGTATGCTTAGGAATACCCTAGAAATCATGACTACAACAAAATTTTGGCAAAAAAATCATCAAAAATGCTAAAATTTGGGCCAACCGGGTGAGACCGCGCCTAGGGCCTCTGCGTCCCCGACGCGGGCGCGTTTCGCGCGGATTCACCCGACTGGGCCCAAAATCATGCTTTTAGATGTCAATTTTGCTCAAAATAAGTTGCTAGTTAGGTTAGAATCGGCCCAATTAGCCATATTAGCATCTTCAAATTCCCTAAATTGACCAAAAATTGGCCCGAAATAGGCCAACCGGGTGAGACCAAACGCTGCAGCGTCTGCGACGCCGTGAGGCCATCCATCATCCATTCACACCCGGTCAGCCCACTTTTGACCCAAATTAGCCAAATTTGATCCAACAAACTGCCATGTAGTGTTTCTTGCTTTGTGTTGCTTAAATTTGCACTTCATGGTAGTTCATTTGGACACCCAGAGCCATAGAACCAAGGCCGTCTTAGGTAGGTACCTTTTTGCACGAACCCCGAGGTCACCCATAGTCTATAAAAATAGGTCTCATTTGCCATTTTTCCTTCTACAGAACTGCTCCCAGCCCCTTAGCCGATTTTCTGAAACCCCACTGATCTTTGCAAGCCATTTTCTGCACCCTTTCCTACTCAATGGCGCCCAGCAACTTTGAGAGATGGTACAATGCTGCAAGCCATATCCATCAGCTTCCTGTAGATCAAGCCTTCTCTGTGTTCGACCACTTGTTTGATCTTCATGCAACTCTGACTAGAACACCCTACTACACGGACATTATGTGCCAGTATGATCAGCAGGTCCTGCCTTGGGAAGTTAGACTGCCTCCTAGGGGAGGGAATTGGGTTTCTCTTGAGACACTTACCCAAGCCTTAGGTCGAGAGTTGGGAGGATCTAGAGGCAAGAAGCAGCTATGGGATAGGACTAGGACCATGCCCGATTACATGACCTGCAGACACAATAGGCATAGGTACCTTTCGTCCCAGACAGCCCTTGCCCTTTTCATGCACTATAAATCAATCAACAAAGTAGGGGAACCCTCTGTTCAGCCCTTAGACTTAGCGCCACTTGATACCCGTAGGGCCCAGGATCAAATCCTGAATATAGAGTCCTCCGCCTATGAATACCATGGCACGACGTCAGGGGCACCATCTCTGCAGATCCATGAAGACTACGAGCAGCTAGGGGAGCAAAACCCAGAATGGGAGAGCAGGGAGGCAACAAGGATGCAGAGGTACATGTCGAGGCACGACGACGACATCAGAAGAGCTACTGACCCACCAGCCGGCATCACAGCTCTGTCGCCGATAGTCATCGACGGGGAGGAGTATATTTTTGCAAACGACATCCTCAACTTGTCTTATTGCCAGGAACAGGGTCTTCGAATTGACGAGCTCTTAGGCATGATAGCACATGGGAAGAGCGCGGACTTCATCGACTACTCATACCAGGAGATTCCAAGGGAGCTGGCGGAGAGACACTCTTATGCGGGGGAGACAATGTCGGATATAGCAGCCTATCAGCAGATAAGGGAGATCTATCGACAGCAGGAACCTATCATCTCAGAGGAGGAGTTCCAGCAGATACAGAGCACACTCTACAAACCAGGGAGGGGCCCAAGCTCAAGCCGACCCGATTCGAGCCGAGCCAGAGCATGAGGGAAGGGTCCAGCAGCATCAACTTGGATAACGCAACCAGCATGTGGAGAGATCATGAAGATCTTATGGCAGTGGATGCCTACGGCGAAGCAGCTCAAAGGAAGGGCACTGGATCGCGAGGTACAGGAAAGGGCACGGCACTTCGCTACTATCTTCCAGCCCTCGGGGCAAATGATAGTCTTCCACAAGGAGTTCAGCCCAAGGGGGGAAGAATCCGTGGCACTTCTCATAGCACTCTCGGGCTTCGGGCAGCATTCGAAGATATACGCCCATGCCGATCACATCATTCTTTTCAACAGGGCAGTCGCGCTCCATTGCCTCGACTTTGCGAGAGGGCACCTTAGGGATGCAACACTTTCAGTGGTAGCAGCAACAGCACCAGAACTTCCGGAACCGGAGATGGCCCGAGCACTTGAAGGAAGATCGACGAGGAACATCTTGCGCAACCTCGGCAAAGGCCTCCGATTCAGGGATGTCAAGAACTTCTTCAGGCTTTCGGGAGGCCATTGAATAGTTGTAAAATTTTCTTAAGTCTTGTGCTAAATGTTTTCTTGTACCCATTGTGCTAAGACATATCTACTCTATCATGTAATCCTTATGTATTAATGGCTATTAGCTGTTTTATAAATGCAAGGCTTTGTATGATTTCTTTATAACTAATAAAGATAATTCAATTACAAGTAAGATTGATCAACATCTAACCTAAATAACATGTATTGATGATCAATCCTTGCAAAAAAAGGAACTCAAGTCGCGGGATCTCAAGACCAAAGCACCACCACGAATTGGGTACCAAGGAATTTGTTTGGCGTGAGAACAAGAGGACTTTGAGCAGGATATGTCACCGGAGGCAATCAACGCAAGGCTGGTGCGAGATGAGGAACCGGATGCAAAACCTCATCAATCGGGCGGCACCCGGGATGAACGAAAGCGGGAAGATGGTCCTCTACCTCCACCTTGTTTTCCCGTGGTGACGAAGTCCCTCGCCAGAAGGGGAGGGCAACCTGGGGAACGCCGTGGATAGGAGAAGGAAGAGGAGAACCAGAGTCCATCGTCATCTAGCTCCAGCTCATCAGATAGTTCTTCCAGTGAGGACAGCGCTAGCTCCGACAGTCAGTCTGGCACACCTAAAGCAAGGAAAAGAGCAAGAAGGATAGATGACTATCAGAAAAAGGTGGATAGTGCTATGAGCAACGTATGGAAGACAAGGAAGCTGGGCCAGTTCTCAGGGAAAGACAGATCAGGCATGGAGGCTGAAGCATGGCTTGATGAAATGGAAGAATTTGGCAACTCCTACGGTATGAAAGACAAGGACATAGGGAAAGTTGCTACAGCTAACCTTATTGGACCGGCAAGGATCTGGTGGAAGGGATATGCTAAGTCTAACAAGCTGAAGAGGAACAATTGCAGATTTAAGACCTTCAGCAAGGCTTTCCGCAAGCACTATGTGCCAAGGTCTCATACTAGTAGACAGATCCAGCAGTTTTACAGGTTGAATCAGGGTAGCTTATCAGTGGCTAAGTATACCGAAGAATTCATGAAGCTTAGGCTCCATGTTCCTGGAGTCTCAGAAAGGCAAGCAGTGGATACCTACATTGAGGGTTTGAACAGCAATATCAAGAGGCTTGTTAGAGCAATCAACCCAAGGTCAGTTGCAGAGGCCGAAGATAAAGCTATAAGTTTGGAGGAGGCACCAGCAACTCCAGCAGAGAAGCAGTCAACCTTCAGGGGTAAGAGTTCAGGGCAGTATCAGTTGCAATATCAAGGTAAGCAATCAGCAGCTACACCATCGAGGGTCAAAGAAGAAGGTAAGGGTCGAACAAAGCTTTTGGGGACCGTAAGCCCTGAGAATGCATCGGGGCGGTGCTCTCAGCCGCCCCTAGACACCTGCTTAGAAGGAAAAGAGACAAGAATGCATTGAGAAAAAGTTATGTTTCGGTGCTTCCAACCGGGGCAATCAACGCACGATTGCCCATTCGTCATGCGGGCAGCCTTTGGCGTAACGGTGGATTGGGACTCCCCAACGTAGTTTTAGGGCGGACGACCAGCGGGAGGCCCGTGACTTCATAGATGGTGAGTGCCACATATGTGCAAACATTGAGAGACAATGATATTGAGAATCGGTCGACCGGCCATCATGGCTGATGGGATCATAGATAGTAATCCATATGTAGTCCTCATAGATACGGTAGCTCTCACAATTTTGCATCTCCTAGGTTGGTCTGCCTTAATGAAGAACAAGGTATTGAAGTCTAAGCCAAGGCCCGGTAGCTATGGCAAAACAAGCCATTCGGCACACAAGGGGCGGGAGAATCATCTTTGATATAGACCTTAGTGGGGCTAAGTGGCCGATGGGAGCGGAAGTCATGGATATCGGAGATCACGATCTTATAGTGGGGATGGAATTCTTGAAGCCAGCCAAAGCCATGATTGATTGCGACGAACGAAGTCACCATGACGGCACCGGGGCGGCAGCAAATTGATAGTGAAAGGTAAGAAGCTAGATTCTCCCATGCAATGTATCTCTTTGAAGCAGCTAAGGAAGAGTATAGAAAGGAATAAGGTGGACTACATCTTGAGGATGGAATCAGTTGAGCCAGGCAAGCAGGATGGAAGTGACCAAAAGGGAAATCAATTGCCCAGGCAGATAGCAAGGCTTATTTCCGAGTTCAAGGATTTATTTCCGGATGAAATCCGGCAGCTGCCACCTTATAGGGGTGTGGAATGTGAGATCACGTTGGCTCCGGATCTGAAAAGCCTACCGATGAAAGCTTCCATACGAATGAGCACCCCAGAATTGATTGAGCTCAAGAAGCAGCTCCAGGAATTGCTTGAGCTTGGCTTTATAAGAGCAAGTGTGTCTCCTTTTGGAGCACCTATACTCTTTGTGAAGAAGAAAGATGGGAGCTTAAGAATGTGCATAGACTATCGCCAGCTCAATAAGCAGACGATAAAGAACAAATATGCATTGCCAAGGGCAGACGACCTAATGGACCAGTTACAAGGAGCAAAGGTATTCTCTAAAATTGATTTGAGGTCAGGATACCATCAGATAAGAATAAAAGAAGAGGATATCCATAAGACCGCTTTCAGAACGCGGTATGGTCATTTTGAGTTTACAGTAATGCCCTTTGGACTATCAAACGCTCCAGCAACGTTTATGCGCCTCATGAACGACATCTTCAGAGACTTCTTGGATGAGTTTGTTATTGTCTTCTTCGACGACATTCTAATCTACAGCAAGTCCCTCGAGGAGCATTGTCAGCATCTCAGGAAAGTGTTGGAGAAGTTGAGACGTCATCGGTTGTATGGGAAGCTCTCCAAGTGCCACTTTGCAACAGGCCGAGTGGAATATTTGGGGCATGTTGTAACATCCGAGGGAATCTCCACAGATCCATCTAAGATTGAGGCAATAGTTGATTGGCCAGCTCCAAGGAATGTGGCAGAAGTAAGAAGCTTTCTCGGGTTGGCGGGATATTACAGAAAGTTCGTGAAGGACTTTGCTAAGTGGGCGTCCCCTCTGTCGGACCTCACCAAGGCCAAGAAGATTAAGGATTGGACTAGCCATTGGTTAGAGAAAGTCCAAGCTTCTTTCGAGAAGCTTAAAGAGGCCTTAACAACAGCACCAGTGCTTGTTCTCCCGGATCCGAGTAAAGATAAGTTGGTAGCAACAGATGCAAGTAAGATAGCAACAGGAGCAGTCTTGATGCAAGAAGGAAGGGTAGTCGCCACGACTAATTCGAAGAAGATGAACGACGCCGAAAACAACGCTACCCAACCCATGATCGGAGCTGCTAGCCATTGTCGTATGTTAAGGATATGGAGGCATTATTTGTTTGGGAAGGAAGTTTCAGTTGGATCACGATCACCGAGTCTGCGCATATCTTTTACCCAGCCACTCCTCAATTTAAGGCAAAGAAGGTGGATGGAATTTCTTGAGGAGTATGATTTTGATATTGTATATAAGCCTGGCAAGCTTAATGTTGTAGCGGATGCCCTCTCCAGGAGACCAATTCAGACAAGGACGCATTGTAATGCGATTTCCACTCTTTCGAGTGAATTTGGCAAGAAGATTGAGGAGTCCTTGCCAACGGATGTGGACTTCAAGGAGGTGTGGGAAAGCCTTTCCAAGGAAGCCAGAACAGATAAAGAGCGGGAAGCCTTCAAGCATTATAAGAAGGAAGGCAACCTGTTGTATCACAAGCATAAGTTGTGTGTGCCCGAATCATCAGGGGTAAGGAAGTTAATTCTTCATGACACACATAACAGCCCAATAACGAGGCATCTTGGCTTCATGAAGACCTATTTCAAGATTCGGCGTAGTTACTTCGGCCAGGAATGAAGAGGCGAGATAGCTGCATATATTCGGGATTGCCGGTTATGTCGGCCAGACCAAAGCGGAGCAACTTCGTTCCGTGCTCTTGAGCCATTGGGGGTGCCAAATGCAAGTGGGAGGTCATAAGCATGGATTTCATTACAGGGGCTCCTAGAACTCTTGAGGCAAGGATGCATTGATGGTTGTCATAGACAAGTTATCTAAGATGGCACATTTTGTGCCTTGCAAGACTACTGACACCGCATTAGATACTGCCAAGTTATTTGTAAGGGAGATTTTTAGACTCCATGGCATGCCTCGGGAGATAATATCTGATAGAGATTCTAAGTTTATGAGTGCCTTTTGGCAGGATCTCTTTAGCACCATTCGCATCTAAGCTCTCCATGAGCACGGCATATCATCCCCAAACAGATGGCCAGACGGAGAGGACGAATCGGATCATTGAAGACATGCTTCGAAGCTATGTGTGGAACAAGCAGTCCAAGTGGGATGAGTACATCCACTTGGTGGAATTCGCCTACAATAGTGCCAAGCAAGAGTCATCTCAGATGTCTCCTTTCATGGTAAATTACGGGTACCAGTGCTTAACTCCGGACACTTGGCACAATCCCGTGTCAAAGGTTGAAGTGTCCCAGCAGATGCTAGGAGATATGCAGCAGTTGGTGGAAGAAGTGAGAGGTTACCTCCTAGCAGCAAGAAGTCGGCAGAAGAGTGTAGCCGACAAGCACAGGACCGTAAGAGAGTTCAAGGTAGGCGATAGCGTCTGGTTGAAGATCAAGGTGAAGCAAGCCAAGCTTCGGATTGGGAGTTGTAAGAAGCTTGCCCCTAGGTGGGCTGGTCCGTTCAAGATTTTGGAGAGAGTGGGCTCTCAAGCCTACAAGTTGGATCTTCCGGCCCATCTCAAAGTTCACAAGGTCTTCCACGTAAGTTTATTAAAAAGGCACAATCCTAACCCTGAGGAGGTTTTGGATACTCCAACCTTGTTGGAAATGACGGAGGAACAAGTAGAAATAGTGCCTGAATTACTTCTTGATAAGTCATTCAAGAAAACTAGGAGGTCTCAGTTCCTCCAATATTTGGTTAAGTGGAAGCACTTACCTGTGGAAGATGCGACATGGGTATTGAAGCAAGATTTGGAGAAGCAATACCCAGAGTTTATGAAGGAGTTTGGTGGGCGAGTCGTCTCCGACTTGGTCGACCCCGACTTGCCAGGTGGTTAGCTAGTATGTTGTTAGTTAGCCTTAAGCCTGGCGCATGCATTCTAGTTAGTAGGGTGCATGTGCCAGAACCTTGGATCGTGTGGGCGATGATGGGATACGCCTTTAGGGCATTCCCTAGGCCACACGCACCAAGAGGTGCGCATGACCATTAAGGTCATGTGAGTGAGGAATGAGGCATGGTGGGCGATGATGGGACATCGATCGGATGATCTCTATGCCACGATGCGGGGTACGCACACCTGGCCGTAGGAGGGTCATGGTGAAAGGTTAAAGTGATCATGCGCGATGATGGAATCGTGAGACGTTCCCTAGCTCAAACCCGTGGGGCTTGATGCACTAGGGGTACTCGGCACCGGGTAACCGAGTACAAGGTAGCACTCGATCATGGGCGATGATGGGAGCATCTTAAATGATCCTTAAGCTCAAATCCGAAAGGGCCATGATCTTGGGCAAGGTAGTAGGACAACCTTGAGTCAGTAGTTCGGCTCAAGGAGGTAAGGGGGGTGGTCCCCTAAAACCACAAATTATTAACTAAACTAACGTAATGTGCTCCTTTTGCAGGCAAGTAGAAGGTGGACTTCAACGAGGAGCGCATTACGAGAAGATAGGGGGAGCCATAATTTAGATTATGAACCCTAATAACTCTTATAATAATGTTTGAATCATCGTAAGAAATAACCGTGTTAAGGCTATATAATTTTGTATAAGTACAAATATAGCCTAAATTTTGACTTGAACTAATAAAACTTGATTACTATAATAAGCTAAAGGTTATGACATGTTGTCCCTTGTGCAGGCATAAGGTAGGTTCGTCACCTTAGCGCAATGCTGAGGACAGCATTGTCCTAAGGGGGGGAGAATGTGACGGTCCAGGGGAATATACGCCATAAATACGTATATTCCTGGATCCGCCACCATACAAGTCTATCTTCATAGCCTTGTATACCGTAGATTGTGGCACTAGGGGGCATGGCCAAGTTATTCACATAACTTAGCCAACCATAGGCTAAGACCATTATCCACGTGGCCTTAACCTATTGGGCACCCGCCACACAGGACTCACCCGATTGGTGCCACGTGGCATCCTAGGTGGACCTAACTTATATAGGCCTAAACCCTAACCCTAGGCCTTTTTCCAGCCCTAGCACCTAGAGACTCACCTACTCGTTCGAAACCCCGTTTCGAACATCGTTTGCTGTGGCATAGACTGGTGCAGCAGCCCCAGCAGGGTAGACTCGTTCTTGGAGCAGGAGCAGCACCACGTGAGTCGAAGACCATGGAGGCACACCTGGATCCGGGGGGAGCATCGGGAGCGGTATGTAGGGTAGTAGTTGTGATAGCTCATCTGGGCTTAGCATTCCGGATGTGCTAGTATCTTGTATCTAGAGTAGAGCCAACCTAGAACCCGTATTCAACATCTTGAACCCTAATCAATGAACCCTAACCATTAGTTAGATTTGTATGATTAGGTTAAGATGTTCTTCTTATGATTATTCTCATGATGTGATGATTATGTGATGATGGTTGATCATGTTTGCTCCTCTTGTTTTGGGGAAGGGGGGTAGAGACCTAGGGCCATATGTAGTAAGCTCCTAGAGTAGATCCCTTAGTTCCTATTAGTTGCGGCCTGTGCATAGGAGCCCACCAGGCTATCGAGGCTATGATATGACTCAGCACCACATAACGGGGCTAGAGGGAATGTGGAGGGAGGATCCCTGCCGAGTGGGGGCTTCGGGGGATCCCATAGTGGGCTAGGCTTATGGTCGGTCACTTCGTGTGGGCCGGGCATGGGTCCGACACCTCCTGGGGCAATGGTATTGCCCTGCCTCTCGAGAGCTGCAAGTGTTGGCTTGGCTCTCGTTTTGGGGGGTTAAGTCGGGTACGAATCGTGTGCCGTCACGATTCTCTAGCCGCCCACGGAACCTCTAGACCCTGGGAAGGGGAGATGCAACCCTCCCTGCCTCATCGGACCAGGGAGATGCAACCTGGAGTAGTCCTGATGGGTGATGCCATGGGATTGCGTATCCGGAAGGCTAGAGTCATGCCAGAGCCTGATTTAGCCCATCTGCAAAGTATGCACAGGAGGGGCGGATGGAGTGGTCAACCCCAGCCATTGTTCTATGCCAGCCCTCGCCATTGCCATGACTCGGTCTGCTCTATCTTGAGGCCTAGCCGGTTAGTCATCCTCCTTATGAGTCTGAGCCGGGGTAGGAGCTCTCATGTTTCACGGTTTGGGCTTATCATCTTTGTATTGGTATATGTGTGATGCACTACCCTTCGAGGTAGTATTTGTATATGTTTGATGCTAGTTCTGACGTGTTATCGCTTCCGCTGTTATAGGAGCCCATAGGGGAAGGGCGCGCAAGACACCTTCGTGTTCCCTCCCCGCACTAGGGATCACCTCAGAGTGCGGGGTAGACGAAGGGCCCGTGCGGTTGTTGAGCCGGACGGGGGATTTCCTGCCGAGTGTACGGCTGGGCGCCGTATGTTTAGCAGGGAGCGTCACACATCAAAAACTGCACCTGTTGCTATCTTGCTCGCATCCGTGGCCACTAGCTTATCTTTGCTCGGATCTGGAAGGACGAGGACTGGAGCTGTCGTTAGAGCCTCTTTGAGCTTTTCAAAGGAGGCTTGGACATTCTCAAGCCAAAGCTTTGCCCAATCTTTTATCTTCTTGTTCTTGGTGAGGTCCGATAAGGGGGACGCCCACCTAGCGAAGTCCTTTACGAACTTCCTATAGTATCCTGCCAGACCGAGAAAACTTCTCACTTCTGTCACGTTCCTTGGAGCTGGCCAATCAACTATTGCTTCAATATTTGACGTTACCACGTGCCCCAAATACTCCACTCGACCTGTTGCAAAGTGGCATTTAGAGAGCTTCCCATACAACCGATGTCGTCTTAACTTCTCCAACACTCTTCTC
Source organism: Isoetes taiwanensis (assembly GCA_021234155.1). Classification (NCBI taxonomy): domain Eukaryota; kingdom Viridiplantae; phylum Streptophyta; class Lycopodiopsida; order Isoetales; family Isoetaceae; genus Isoetes; species Isoetes taiwanensis. Next base: position 6,751,203 of record JAJEKV010000008.1, read on the forward strand.
AAATGTTGACAATCCTCTTCGATGGACTTGCTGTAGACTAGGATGTCGTCGAAGAATACAATGACAAACTCATCTAAGAACTCCCTGAAGATGTCGTTCATGAGACGCATTTAATGTTGCCGGGGCATTCGATAAGCCAAAAGGCATTACCGTAAACTCAAAGTGCCCGTACCGCATCCTGAAGGCGGTCTTATGGATATCTTCTTCCTTTATCCTTATTTGGTGGTAACCTGACCTTAAGTCAATCTTAGAGAAAACTTTCGCTCCTTCGAGCTGATCCATCAAATCATCTGCCCTTGGCAGAGCATATTTATTCTTTATCGTCTGCTTGTTGAGCTAGCGATAATCTATACACATTCTTAGACTCCCGTCTTTTTTCTTGACGAAGAGTGGGTGCCCCAAAGGGAGACACACTTGCTCTTATAAATCCAAGGTCAAGCGCTGGTAGGCTTAGCATCTAAAGCTAATGTGATTTCACATTCTACACCCCTATAAGGTGCTAGCTGACGGATTTGATCCGAAAATACATCATTGAACTCCTTAATGAGCCTTGCTATTGGCTTGGGCAACTGATTCCCACTTAGTTCACTTTCCTTCTCTTTAGTTAGTTCAATTGCCTCTAGCCTCAAGATATAATCCACCTTGTTACTTTTTCTCAGCTGCTTCATAGAAATGCACTGCATAGGAGAAGCTACCTTCTTACCTTTTACTACGAATCGGTTGTCGTCCGGCGCCGTCATGGAGATTTCGTTGCGCTCGCAATCTATCATAGCTTTAGCTGGCTTTAGGAACTCCATTCCTACTATAAGATCATACTTTCCAATATCCATCACCTCTGCCCCCATCGGCCACTTGCTTCCACTAAGGTCTATGTCAAACGTGATCCTCCTCCCCTTAGTGTGGCGAATGGCACCGCTTGCCATGCTAACTTGCGTTGGCTTTGACTTCAAGACCTTATTCTTCATGAGGTCAGCAAGCCTAGGAGAGGCAAAGTTATGGGAGCTACCCGTATCTATCAAGACTAGGTATGGACTGCTATCTATGATTCCTTCCGTTGAGATGACTGTGGACTGATTCTCAACATCCCCTGACTCAATAGCTGCACAGATTTTGCACTCACCTTCTATGAAATCTTGGGGTTCCTATTGGTCGTCGTCTTCCTCATCCCCTTCGGTTGGAGATTCCCAATCTGCAAGTTCTGCCAACGTCGCCTGCATGACGAGTGGACAGTTGTGTGTTCGGTGCCTTGGCTAGAAGCACCTAAAACACAACTTCTTCTCAATGCATTCCTGTCTCTTCTCCTTTGGGATGCTGTCTAAGAGGCGCTTGAGTGAACTGCCCTCTGATCCATCCTGTTGCCTGCAATCTCCAAAGGGTTTTCCCTGAGCTTTCCCTTGATGCTGGCCTCCGGCTGGCGTGGGTGCTGCTTGCCTATTCTGATACTGCCCTGCTGTTTTACCCTTGAATGATAATTGTTTCTGCCCTGGAGTTACTGGTGCTTCTTCCAAACTCAAAGCCTTATCCTCATCCTCCCCGACTGTCCTTGGGTTGATTGCTCGAACTAATCTTTTGATGTTGTTGTTCAGCCCTTCAATGTATCCATACACTGCTTGTCTTTCTGTGATCCTAGGAACATTGAGTCTCAACCTCATAAACTCTTCGGTACTTGGCTACGGATAAGTTACCCTGATCCAACCTGTAAAACTGCTGTATCTGCCTACTTGTGTGAAATCTTGGCACATAATGTTTGCGGAAAGCCTTACTAAAGGTCTTGAATCTGCAGCTGTTCCGTCTCAACTTATTAGACTTAGCATACCATTTTCACCATATCTTGGATGGTCCTATTAGATTGGCTATTGCAACCTTGTCTATGTCCTTGTCTTTCATGCCATAAGAATCCCCAAATTCCTCCATCTCATCAAGCCAAGCCTCTGCCTCCATGTCTGACCTGTCTTTACCTGAAAATTGACCAAGCTTCCTCATCTTCCAGACATTACTCATGGCACTATCCACTTTCTTCTGATAATCATCTATCTTCCTGTTCTTTTTCCTGTCCTGTGATGCATCAGACTCGCTCTCGGAGCTGCTACTGATCTGGCTGTTAGAGGTATCTGATGTGCTAGAGCTAGATGATGTTTGACTCTTTCTGTTTCTCCTCTTTCTCTTCTTGTCCCTGCCATCTCCTTGGTTCTCTTCCTCATCTGGCTGTGGAGCCTCATTAACGCCTCGCACAGGTGGTGGTGGAGGTCCGTATTCCTGAGTGTTCATCAATGGGGTGGCCCAGTGAAGCAGCTGCTACATCTGGTTTCTCATTTGCGTCAACCTTGCATTTACTGACCCCACCATCATTTCTTCATTGTTGCCATCATGTTCTCGTCCAAACAAGTTTCTAGGTAGCCATTGGTGCTGCCGGCCTTAGCCTTGAGACCCTGAACCGGTGTTCCTGGCTGCAAGTATTGGTCATCAATGTTTTTACTTAGGTTATACATTATTCATCCTTATTTACAAGTCAATTATTGTTAGGTATAAAAGAAATCATGTCAAAATTCCAACTTATAAATTAAGGACAATTATGACAATTGATATATAAGAGTTATACATTTATATAAAATATATGATATTACATGGAACTGAAGACATTTTTATGCATTTAGAAGGTAAGTGAAAAGCAGAAGTGTTCATCTTCGAGACCCCCTCATCGATTTGAAGAAGTTTTTGACGTCCTTAAGTCGAAGGCCTTTGCTGACGTTGCGCAAGATATTTCTGGCTGACCCGCCTTCGAGAGCTCGCGCCATCCGGGGTGGAGGAAGTGGAGGCGCTGTTGCTGCGACGACCACCATTGGAGCATCCCTTAAGTGGCCCCTAGCGAAGTCGAGGCTGTAAAGAACCACGGATCTCTTGAAGAGGATGATATGATCCCTGTTGCTATGCAACTTGGCGTGCTGCCCGAAACCTGAGAGTACTATTAAGAGTGCTACGGCCTCCTCTCCTCGCGGACTAAACTCTCTGTGGAAGACTATCATTTGTCCCTGGCTGAGGACTGGAAGATAGTATCGGAGTGCTCTCCCCCTATGGGCTGCCGCTTGTGATCCTGTGCCTTTCCTCTGAGCTGCCCCGCCATAGACGTCCAGTGCTAGGAGATCTTCATGGTCCCTCCACATCGTGGTTGCGCTGTCCAAGTTGATGCTGCTGGACCCCTCGCGCATGCTCCGGGATCGAATGATTCGGCTTGTGCTCGGCCCCTTCCCTGGTTTGTATAGCCTTCCTTGGATGGCTTGGAACTCCTCTTTCGGAATGACTGGTTGTTGCCTCTGGTACATTTCCCTTATGTATTCATAGGCGGCAACGTCAGACATTGTTTCGCCCGCGTAGGAGTGCCGCTCCACTACTTCCCTTGGGACTTCCTGATAGGAGTAGTCGATGAAGTCGCTCTGCTGCTCCTTGGCAATCAAGCCTAAGAGTTCGTCGGTCCTGAGCCCTTCTTCTTGGTAGTATGGAAGGTTGAGGATGTCATTTGCCAGGATGTACTCCTTCCCTTCGATCACTATTGGCGATAGGGCTGTGATGCCGATTGGTGGCTCCGTGGCCTGTCTAAGCTCTTCATCCTGCCTTGCTATGCATCTCTCTATTCTTGCTGCTTCCCTGCTTTCTCATTCTGGGTTTTCTTCCCCAAGCTGCTCGTAGTCCTGCTCGATTTGTAGTGCTGGTGCCCCTGATGTTATGCCATGGTACACGTACTCCGCAGACTCGATCTCATGAATGTGGCTTTGCTCCCTTCGTGTGTCGAGTGGCGCTAGGTCCAAAGGCTGGATCGAAGGCTCTCCCACTCTATTGACTGACTTATACTGCATGAATAATGCGAGAGTTGCTTGTGTCGAAACATACCTATGCCTATGGGCTCTACAGGTCATGTAGTCGGGCATGTCTCTCGTCCTATCCCACAGTTGACTCTTGACTCTGGATCCCCCCCCTATAGCTTGGCTCAACGAATCTAAGGATACCCACTTCCCTCCCCTAGGTGGAAGGCTGACTTCCTAGGGTAATATCTGCTGGTCATACTGGCAAACTATATCAGTGTAGTATGGGGTCCTGGTCAGGGTTGCATGGAGGTCGAAGAGATGATCGAACACATGGAAGGCCTCCTCGGCACGGAAATCACGGATGTGATTGGCACTATCGTACCATTGAACAAAGTTTGTGGGCGCCATTGAACAGAGATGGGTGCAAGAAATGGCTTGGGAGGATTGATGAAAGCTTGGGAAATCGCCTAAGATGGCAAGAGCAGTTCTGCTGAAGGGAAAATGGTAAATGAGGCCCCTTTTTATAAACTAGGGTTGCCTCGGGTTCCGTGCACTAGAGTTCTTGATCTAACAGACCTTTGTTCTAAGGCTATGGATGTCCAAATGAGCTACCATGAAGTGCAAATCTAAGCAAAACAAGGCAAGAAATACTACATGGCATTTATTGGGTCGAAATGGCCAACTTTTGGTCAAACATAGTGGACTCGGGTCCATTCGCGCGAAAGGCGTCTGCGTTCACGACGCAGGGCCGCTCGGCGCGAATCGACCCAAGTGGGTTGATTTTGGACAATAATAAGAATTTCTAAGGGTTATAAGATGCTAACATGTCTAATTGGATGGATTCCAACCTAGCTAGGAAATCATGGAAATTGGGCATCTGAAGGCAAAATTTTGGCTGACTCGGGTCCATTCGCGCGAAAAGCGTCTGCGTTCGCGACGCAGGGCCGCTCGACGCGAATCGACCCGAGTGGGTTGATCTGAGCTAAATTTTAACCTTTTTAAGTAAAATTAAATGCTACCCTACATTCTTAAACAAGTCCTAAGCATTTTAGCATCTTTAAATACAAAATTTGGATCAATTTTGACAAAAATCAAGGGACTTGGGTCGGCTCTGCGTTGGCGACGCAGACGCATTTGGCACGAATCGACCCGGGTTGGTTGATTTTGGCCAATTTTTTATTTCTTATGTTAAGATTTTATGCTAATTACACATTATAAGCATTTCAATTTGATACAGGGAATTCTACTCTATTTTAATTTATACAAGCATACTATCATATGAGAAAAGAGGTCAATTTTACAGAAAAAAAGGACTTTTATAGATAGACAGTAAAACATGGGAAAAACTTATATTTACATAGTTTAAACAAATTTTGAGGTCTTCATGGCCTCTCCTTCCGGATCCTTCTCGCCAAATGCAGGTCCTTCGACATGACGGTTACCCGCTTGGCGTGGATAGCGCAGAGGTTCCCCTCTTCGAAGAGCTGAACCAGCTTCGCCTTTGCTGCCTCCTGCAGGGCCCGGACCATCAGGGGTATCACCCTATAGTCGGTCCAAAAGTCTTGCACGATCGCCCGAAGTCCGGATCAGGAGATTAGTGCACTGCTGGAAGTGCCTAATCTCTCGAAAGACTCGGGCATGTCGGGAATTAGGTCCATGGTGGACCTTCTTTGGCGGCTCCGGTCTTCGGAGTGGCGGCTTTGACTGATTTTTGGGCCGCCTACCCTTAACATACTTCTGTACGTTCTGCTGGCAATACCAGTCATTGTAACTCTTACAGCGACGGAGGTACTCCTGGTATACCTTCTTGCGGTGCTGGAATTCACGATCCTGCTTCAGGGTAAATTCTCGCTCGCCCACCTTCTTCTTGACTACCTTCGGTGGCTTGGGCCACTTCGGGTAGGGTGGACGGGCGTTGGGGTCGGATGGACCCCAGCGTCGCCTTCGGGCTCCTCCTCCTGCCTGGCTTCCTCCTCTTCAACTTCCTCTTCTTCCCCCGTTTCTTCCTCCTGCCGCTCCTCCTCCTCCTCGTGTGGGCGAGCTTCTTCAATACGGACCGTTCCCCTTGAACGATCCCTCCGCGACCGCTTCCTCTGCCTCCTTGCTTCTTCCTCCCGCTCCCGCTTCTTCCGAGCGGCCCTCTCTTCTGGCCATTCTGCCACCTTATCCTTCCCCTTCTTCTTGCTTGAGGAAGGGGCCGATTGCTGCTGGGGCTGCTGCTGCTGCTGCTGATCCTGCTGCTGCTGCTGGTGCTCCTCCTCCTAGTCGGACAGAGGACCGAGGTGACGAGTCTCGTCGGTTCGTTGTGTCTTGAATGAGGAGCTACTCTGTGCCTCCTTTTGTGACGCGTGGAAGGTCTAGTCCGTCGAACTGGACGATTCTTCATTCTGCCCCGGTCGAAGGTGCTCGGGGATCTGCTTGCCTGGCGCGCCGGCTACTGCTGCCATTGAGGGGGTCCGCCTTGGGCTGTATTTCCTCATGGTGCATTTGGTCCTTGCCATATCTTACGGTTAAAGAAATTGATTACGTTAAGCTGATCAAGAGAGAGAAGGATTTAGGCAAGGTTAGGGGGGAAATGAGGTGACAAGAAGATATTTAAAAAAGAAAGATGCTCTAGGGAATATTCTCCTACCATTAATAGGCCTACTAATTAGCCCCCTTTATTAATTACCTTAGTATAGCCATTTATTAGTATATACTTAATGCTGTATTATACTGTAATTTCGAATTTTTCCTAATGGTTTGAAGTGTTAATTATGAATTTGCGCCATTTTTCATCCAGGTCTCGGATTGGCATGATTCTTCGACCCATTTTAGGTGAAATCTGATGTTGATGCATAATTTCCACTCCAATTTTATTAAAATGTTAATTTGACTCATTCTTTTTCCTCATCTAACAACTTAGCCTATTCTTACGGACCCACTACCTAGGAGAAAAATTTTTCCCCTATTTTCGAGGTTCCATGGTGGAAATTTTCATTTCACACCCTATTAGGCCTGTTAGACTACTTTTAGGGACATGGTCAGTGCTAGTTCCTGGTCAACCAAGAACATCGCTCTGATACCATTGTGACGCTCCCTACTAAATATACGGCGCTCGGTCGTACACTCCGTAGGAAATCCCCCATCTGGTTCTTCGACCGCACGGGCCCTCCGTCTATCCCGCACTCTGGGATGACCTTAGTGGGGGAAGGGGACACGAAGGTGTCTTGCGCGCCCTTCCCCTATGGGCTCCTATCACAGCGGAAGCATAAACAACGTCAGAACTAGCAGTAACAACACATCATACTACCTCGAAGGGTAGCCCATCCACATATCCATAACTACAAAGAAGATAAACATATGCCATAAAATATGAGAGCTCCTACCCATGGCTTCGACTCATAAGGAGGTTGACTGACTGGCTAGGCCTCAAGATAGAGCAGACCGAGTCATGACAATGGTGGGGGCTGGCATGAGACAATGGCTAGGGTTGACCATTCCATCCGCCCCTCCTGTGTATACTTTGCAGAATGAGCTAGATCGGGCTCTGATATGACTCTTGCTTTCCGGATACGCAATCCCATGGTATCACCCATCGGGACTACTCCAGGTTGCATCTACCCGGTCCGTCGAGGCAGGAAGGGTTGCATCTCCCCTTCCCGGGGTCTAGAGGTTCCACGGGCGGCTAGAGAATCGTGGCGACACACGATTCGTACCCGACTTAACCCCCCAAAACAGGAGCCAAGCCGACACTTGCAACTCCTGAGAGGCAGGGCGACACCATTGCCCCAGAAGGTGTCAGACCCATGCCCAGCCCACACAAGGTGAGCGACCATAGGCCTAGCCCACTATGGGATCCCCAGTAGCCACGCTCAGCAGGGATCCTCCCTCCGTATTGCCTCTAGCCCCGTTGTGTAGTGCTGAGTCACATCATAGCCCCCATAGTCCGGTGGGCTCTTATGCACAGGCCGCATATAATAGGAACTAAGGGATCTAACTAGGAGCATACTACGTAATGACTACTAGGTCTCTACCCCCTTCCCAATACAAGAGGAGCAAACATGATCAACCAACATCACATAACATCATAACATGATAATCATCATAAGAACATCTTAACCTAATCATACATATCTAACTTACAGTTAGGGTTCCTGATTAGGGTTAAGATGTTGAATAAGGGTTCTAGGATGGGTCTACTCTAGATACGAAATACTAACCCATCTGGAGTGCTAACTTCCAGATGAACTACCAAGAGCACTACTCTACATACCTGCTCCAGAAGCACTCCCTCCCAATCCTGGCGTCTCCATGGTCTTCGAAATGGTCGAAGCTGCTTGCTCCAAGATCGAATCCACAATCCGGGGGCTGCTGCACTAGACTATGCCACAACAAACAGTAGTCGAAACGGAGTTTCGAGTGCGTAGATGGGTCTCAGGGTGCTAGGGTCAAGAAAAGAGGTCTAGGGTTAGGGTTTAGGCTAATATAAGTTAGGGTCCACATGGGATTCCACGTGGCACCAATGGGGTGGGGCCGTGTGGCAGTTGCCCAATAGGATAAGGCCATGTGGAAATGGGCCTTATCCTAAGGTTATCTAAGTTAAGCATTTAAATAAGATGTGCATCAATTGCCACTTCCTAAGGTATACAAGGCTACAAGGGTAGACTTGTATAGTGACGGGTCCAGAAATATACATATTTATGGCGTATATTTCCCTGGAACGTCACAGGAACAGCCTATGATATTCGACCTCTTGACTGACGATGTGTTGCAGCTGCACCCTGCAGAAGGAGCTTGGCCACGTGCATCAGATGACAATCAAGTCATGCGCTATGGTAGGTAGTTGCTTTTGCTCTGTGGTATCTTTAACCTGATAATTTTCAATGGACATGCACAGTTGTTATCCTCTCGCAAGCACACTTACAGGCAGGAAAACCAAGGTGCTGGATCTAGTGTAGTGGACTATGTGTTGATGCCTGAGCAAGATATGAATGTGGTCAAGCACTTCCAGGTGGGAACAGATGGTAGGGATGAGGAGATCGACTCAGCTCTTCACATGCTTTACCTGCGATTGAATAATAAACATGCAGAGGCTTACTCCTGGATGCTACAGATGATTTGGTAGAAATATTGCAGTATCCTACGCTAGAGCAACAGATGGGCCAACTGATTGACATGCTCAAGACTGCTCTATAAAGGTACTTTGGGAGAAATCACTCTAGATGAATATAATTGGGGACCATAACCTTTCCGCATAACCAATGGTTTGATGCAGAGTGCAAGGAACACGAATGTTGGCTCTGCCAAGTCACAGATCCTGCTCTACGCTCATGCATAATCAGATGATACCGCCTCTTCCTTAAGGATAAGAAATCCAGGTACATCGCAGTGCATCAAAGGGAAATGTTCTACCTCCTGGACCGTCATCTTAGGGCCTTCTGGCGAAGAGTGCTCAGAAGCCAGTACAGCTTATAGGGAACAACTTCTGAGCAGTGAGGGCAATACTTGCAGCAACTCTACGATCCTCATTGTGCACAAGCATCATTATCCCCACATGAACGCCTGACACATGAAATCACGGTATCTTGCCAATGGGAAAGTGCTAGACCTGGATGGTATGCAGACAGAGTTGCTCAAGTAGGCAAGGCTATCCGCAGTACTGGTAGTAACAGCCTTGTCCAACAGGGCGTTATAGAAAGGTTTCATTCCGCAATGGATCACTAGCAGAGCCTGGAGGCCTCACCTAAGCACATGGGGATACCTCATCTGCATGCAAGGGGTCGCCAGAAAACCCATGTATATGCCTTTTTAGAGGTGGAAAACTCCTATATACATAAATAGAAAAATCCAATTTCCATGCCCCCTTCCATAGATGTCTACTTACAAACTATCTTAATTTTTACATACCCCTACCGATCTTGTACTTGAGTTTGTGCACCCTAGGCTTATTTAGAGAGAAAGTGGTTTTAGAGAAGGAGAGAGAAGAAATGCGTGGTTGAGAAGTTATATTAGAGCCGAGCATTATCATCTTCCATATCTCCTTAATTGTATATGAAGAGTATTTTCGAATTTATGTTGATTTAGTATATCCATACTCTAATAACAGTAGAATCTGGAATTGTTTGGAATTGTTTCCAATGGAATCTATAGATTTATTGCATAGTAGTGACTCCATATCTAAAGGCATCCAAAATGGTGTGTTACCATAGTTGTTATGTTTCATTGCTTGGTCAGTTATGAGTTGCATGTTTCATCCTCTCAATTTGGGGATTCATGGTATAATAAAGCATAAACCTCTAAATCCTAAACACTAACCTAGACAAGATGAAAACAAAGATGAGACATGTCTCCTCAACCATTATTAGAAAGAGGAAGAAATCAACATCATTTCTTATTTGTGTATACAAATTTCTAATAGTGATGAAAATCCACCCTTGCAATTATTATCGTTGATATGAGTGGTTCTGATTAACTCTCTTCAATCAGCTTTCAATTTGATAAAGTGGCACATGGTTTCCTTGCTACATTTATGCAAAAGGCATCCAAATATTTGGATGTCTGCTATAAAAAAGGAGATCCATTATATCAGGCATGTTTCAACTAAATATCGAAGCAAAGAAGCTGGACTTGCTACATTTGCAACAGACATTTGCAAGCAGGTAAATGTTAATTTCTTTCCTCGCACAATTGAAGATTGATTGCAAAAAAAAAAAAAAAAAAAAAAAAAAAAAAAAACAAAAAAAAAAAACAAGCAATGAAATTGTAAGGTAGGCATATGCCGAGACAAATCTATGCAACGTATTTCATTTACAGACCTAAAAGATGAGTCAACGTGATGCTCTATGCAGAGTATTTCATTTATAGACCCAAAGGGTGTGTCACCATGATGCATGATAGTTGATGCATAGACCCAAAAGGTCTGCTAGCAGTTTGTCATTAATGTTTGGAGACAACATACCAAATTTCCAATCTAGTGGCTTGCGATAGAAATAGTTCAAAGAAGGAGGCAGATCTATATACCTTTACGGTCAAAGCTAGTTAAGCTAAATGCAAAGCCAGAAAGACATTCAACTTCTAATGTACATGCATGCACAAAATAATGATAGATGGATGTACCTCTATGAAATGGATTATAGCAGTAGACTCTAAACCTCATGTAACACATAACTCCAAACAGCTGCCTATTGTCACCTGGTACCATCCTGTAGCAAAGGTTGGAAAGTGCCATGATCAATGCCAGGAAGAAATATTGGAAGGCTAGGTTCCATTAACTCATATTACTATGACTCGATTATCCTGTGACATCACTTGTGTACCGATTTCCAACTATCTAAGAGTGGACAAAGTGACAATTGCAAAGATTAAAAAGGCAGTACCATATCAACAAAGCATTTCATAGGCTCTTTATCTCATATAGCAACTTGTTTTATTAAACCATCGACGTGTCTTGTCATATACAACAACACCATAATTGCAATATACGGGAACTTGCAAATGTAGAGGTCAAAATAGCATCTCAACAATGAGAATCAATGCAATAGGGTTTGAAAAGGCATAAAATAGGTACATGCCATTTTTCTCTACCTGCCAGTGCACATAGGACTTATAGACATCATATAACCATGTAGAAACATGACACGTCCTGCATTGCTCTATTAAATTATAGAGGGGCCTGTCCTTTGCTACACTTTTGCAATTCTAAGAATGATAAGAGATATCCAACTACCTAAGAGTAGAAAATGTAACAACTGCAAAGACTAAAAAGGCTTGCTCTGCAATTCACTCTTCTGAGATTCTGATCAGAATTGATGCAAAGATGAACAACAATAACTTCTTTATGTGCACACGTTAATCAGGACAATCTAAAGCACCAAAGGTTTATAGAAAGAGGTGCTTCGCTTTTGAGACATAAAAACTAATGTATTTCATGGCCAAACATGCAAGTAGGTTACTTTGGCTGCAACTGAAAATGGTGATGGGGTGCAGCGAATGTGAGGAGCTCCAAATAATATGCATGTAAGTACAAAAAGACACATGTAACATGGACAGTAGCAGCCATCTTTGCAACTCTAAGATCTGCAATGTCTGAAACTGTATATCCTGTGACCACTTGTGTACTGACTTCCAACTATCTAAGAGTGGACAAAGTGACAATTGCAAAGATTAAAAAGGCAGTACCATATCAACAAAGCATTTCATAGGCTCTTTTAACTCATCTAGCAACTTGTTTTGTTAAAATATGTCAACCCATCGATGTGTCTTGTCAGATACAACAACACCATAATTGCAATATACGGGAACTTGCAAATACAGAGGGCAAAATAGCATCTCAACAATGAGAAGGAGCATTACCTAGATATATGGAGATGGGACAGATTGAAATGGCTATGAATCTGCCATCAAATGCAAATGCATTTGCTAGGGCAATAGGTAGAAGTGCTGACTATACATGGTCAAACTACCTCCAAGCCAAAAGCAACACCTAAATATGTTTTGCATTGTCTGATACTTCACAATCTATTTTTGAAACCATGGGTGAGAAGCACAAAAAACTGATGTACGAAAAGCACTTACTTGTTTCCACATGGTTACATTCTGCTCCAAAGGGCCAGTACCATGTCAACAGCTCCTTGCGACATACTTTGTTGAATGTATTCGGAACCGTCATCGTATCGCTTTCAATATGTAGGCATGGCTTTCAATATGTAGGCATGGCCACAGTAGTAAGGCTGAAAATCCTTAGCAATTTAACTTCTTCCTTCAATTAGATTTGTATAAATCCACCTGTGCAACATCCAAATAGGTACAAAGTGCAGTCAAGCATTAAAAGATGCATTTACATATATCAAGAACTTCCATTACATGTATCAAACCTCTATTAATGCCCATCAATAGGAAACAACAAAAATATTCTCAAGTTATGACTGCAATTTAAAATCCAATACTTTCCAGACAAAAATTCCACTGCTGCTTGGTATATTTAAGAGGTATAAACAATTTTCCTAGTTGCCATGTTGTCTGCAGAAAGCATGGCCAAAACAATCAGACTACATGTTCCCAAATGCTTCCAGGCATGTCTACGATCATGAACTTATGTTAAGACAATCTTAACATGCCCAGGATACTACAAAAATGAAATCAGAAAAAAGTCGGTTAATCCCTCAGAGAAAATAAAAGCCCTAAATGCTCTCATCAAATTTGCTAACCTCTTGATGCAACGATCCTTGCACAATTCCATGCTTTTAGAAAGGAAGCCAGCTCCTGGTGACGTTACGGCATCAATCTTGAAGAAGATATGTCTGAAAGAAGAACTGACTCGATACAAAAATAGGTCTCATTTAAGAAACCAATCGAAGGCTCCAGAAGGCAAATGGCATCTGAACGATCGTGGCATGCATCCCTCTTGCCATCTGCTTTCGGATCCATATACGAAATAAATCTCTTTGATTTTTGCATTTTTGGTAAATCGGGAATCTATTCCGGCGACCAAAACTCCATAAAACCTTAGGAAAATAGCTTAAAAAAATTCCAAAAAGGTTTCTCACCAAACCGGAAAAACCCAAATTAACAAGATTGATTGATTGTTTGATATATGCTTGTCATGAAAGGTAGGTCCATATTCATCAGGTTCAAGCAACCATAAGCAAGAAACTACTAAGCCATTGTAGGCATTCGGCCAGAGCTCCATTACATCCAACATTTTAAAATTAAATTACCCCTGAAAGCCCTTTTGGTTTAGGTGCGGAGTATTTCCAAGTTATTCCTTTAATTAGATCGTGGATAATATTCTCGTTTATGGGGTATGCTTCTACAAGTTTGGGTGTTAATTTTATACATATATTATATGGTTTAGGGAGTACAAGAGGATCTCTCACTGCCCTATGTCACTCTGTGTAAATATACATCTAAACCAAGGGGGGTTTCATGGGGAATTTAATTTTAAAGTGTTGGATGTAATAGTTTGTGGGACTCAAAATTTGTTTGACCCCTTGGGGGCCTAGGAGAGGAAAAGAATATAGATATAAAAAGATAACCATGAAAACACTAGAATAACTGAATGTTTTCATTTAAGAACACATGTTATGCGAATTGAACACATGATAAGCCTAGAACAATATTGAAGATATCTTTTCGTGGCGAATTCAAGTGGGTACTTCCGTCATTTATTTGGCTCGAGTGTGGAGCTTTCCATGTTTATGCAATAAAATGAAGATGTTGCTGCTTTGCATGAAAATGTTGTTGCTTTGCTCTTTTCAAGCATTATACATAATGAAAGATCAATACAAGTTTTTTTAAGGCAAGGGAAATGGAAATGTCAAATGCATTGAATATTAGATATGCTTGTTGTATATCAACTTTCAGGTATTTTAAAGCTATATACCAAAGAAAGAAAGCTATGCATAGATAGAAATATACACTAGGGAGCAATGACAGGGATTGGACCTATGAGATTGGATGTTTCAGTGATTCAGTATGTATGAGACAAGCTAGAGGCCAGAGTAGTAAATCCAATTCCATATAAGAGAAACAGCATGTGCAATATGCAGTAAACATTTATACCTAGCAAATATTAGCAAAAGGAACTACAACCTTGTGCATCCTCCCTTTGGCCTTTTTTGACGCCCCTCAAGAGTCCTGCACCAAGAATGTGTCCTAACTTTTATATTTCTTTCTCTTTTTATTATGATGTCAAATTAACAGATTTAATTTAATTTAATTTAATTCAATTTATTAACTAGCTCTCTTAGGGCCTATGAAGAGGCCATGGAGCCTGAGTACAAGTACCATCATAGTTTCAACAGAAATGAATGATGTGCATCCACCGTTTTGAAATACGATCCTAAGTCTAAAGGGGATGCGCTTTTTGTGTCACATAACCTGCACGACCTATCCTCAATAGGAATCTTAGACCAACGACCTGTCTCAATCTCCAATCTGTGAAAGCTGGTTCTATAGCAGGCTATGATCTGTTTGAATGAACGAGGGATGCTAGCGTTCATATACTCTTGGCTTTGATGTTCTATTATCTGATCAACATACCTCCGTAATGCTCCATTCTGCTGCCTGGCTCTGCCCACATACGCTCAATGGCTAGCTGCTCTACCAAGGAACGCGCATCCTCCTTATTGTCAGGCCAGTTTGAATATGTGATTCTCCACTTACCTGCCCATTCTTTCAACTCCCACAGCCATCCTTGATTTCCTGAGGCCATTATTGCCACCTTTGATACCCGATCTTTGGATTGTTCACTCAGCCTATTCACAATATTAACTGCCTAAAAGAGTGCTTCTACTTCCAGCAGGAACATCCCTGCCTCAGCCAGCATGATGGCATAGTGGGGTTTGCCTTTTTATACCAAGCTCCTCTCTAAAAAACGCCTTCTAGATTTCCTCAATTTGTATCCATAATTTTGCTGAGATACTGGTCCCCACATGGGGGCCCCATATAATACTACTGTCTGCACCAAAGTTTTGAACATGATCCTCTTGAGCCCCCAGTCATACAAGGCTGCTTTAGCGCACTTTCTCATCGTGTTGTATAAAGCCATCTTGCCTCCTGTAACACGCATTTTTATACACTCCTTTCAATTATATTTGGAAGAGAAATCTATCCCCAAGTATTTATAGTATTCAACGATCTCTAGATTATGTCCCTGATATGTAAATATTGGCCTATATCAGGTCCCAAAAGGCATGATTTTTTACTTGGCAATGTTAACTGTCATATGTTTTACATTGCAAAAGGCCTCCCGGTTAACCAAATGGCATTGTAGAACATGTTTCTTATTGGCAATCAACACGACATCATCTGCATACAAAAGTAATTGAATCAAATATGTTTCGAGTTTTATACCTGCCAACGAGTGTGCCTCAAGCCATTCGTCCAGCTCATCAACAAAGAGCCCGAACAAAGTTGGAGAGAGGGGACACCCCTGACGTACCCCAATGATGCTCTTAATTAATTCTGGTAAATCCCCTGGAACTGCATTTCTGATTTCACACGGGACCCCAATCTGAGCCATTCTTTCCCATAAATCTTTCTCGGTACCATGTCGAATGCCTTAGAAAAATCAATGAATGCAACGTATAAGGCACTATCTGGAGCCTTTGCCTTTTCTATGAGCAACCGGAGAGTGTGCATGTGATCCAAAGTATTATGATACTTCCTGAAACCTGCTTGAAAGTGTGGCCTTCTGTCATTTAGTTCAGCCCAAACACTTAATTTCCTTTCTAAGAGGCTGCCCAAGATCTTGGCGAATGTACTACCAATCAAGATAGTTCTATAATTGCTAACTTCTTTTCTATCCCCTACCTTATGAATAGGATGGACCCTACTCATCTTCCATTTGTCTGGCAGCCCGGATTGTACACTAGAATTGATCATATGTGTAAAAGCAGACGTCGTCTTTGCACCCCCCCCCCCTCCCCCATTTAAGCAGTTCCACGCATATGCCATCAATATCATGTGCTTTGCTATTACTCATCTCTGATATAACCTCCTGTACTTCATCTCTAGAAAACAGATCTATGTCACACGTTGAAATTGGCATGCCCTCAGCATTTTCTTTTTCGTAAATATCTCTTACAAATTTAGCCAAGGCGCTTGGATCCAAATTTGGCCTGCTTGTTTTGCTCTGCAGCATATTCCAGAAACTTTATGGGGACTTTTTGAGTTGATCATTGAGTTCTATCTGCCTTTGCCTTAAATAGATGTTCTTTTTGGATCCTATTGAACAAGTGAATACTCACCAGAGCAAAGAGACTTGCACCAGATTTCTAGGCTATATCACATTTGCACAATTCAACTAGAAACGTTCGATACATCAATTCATATCCTAGAATCTGCCATATTGCAAAGGTGATGATTAAAGAATATGATAAGTTGCAGAATATGGGATCAGTTATAGAGTATAAGATCAGCTACAGCTTGTTGTATGTTCGAAAGATACATTGCACATGTTTAGACACAACCGAGTTAGATATGACAAATGAATTTATTCTGTTGTAAGACAGATATACTTTGGGAAAAGTCAAGAAAATGGAAATTGGAAAGATTAAAAATTAGTTTGGCTTGAAAACTCATCAGAATCAAGAAGATTATTGCTTTTGTTTTTCAATGCATCGAACCTAACTGTTCATCCAAAGGTCTAAATGCTCAAGGCTATATAGGCAAGATGAATAGTATTTTATGTATGAAGCACATATCCTGCTTTGAATGTCTCTAGAGTTGCGAATATCCTCATTTTCAGATATTCCCCTTCTGGTATGCCCGAATCTGCCAGCTTCTATTTTTTTTTTAAGAACGACAAACTCTTATTCAATATTCCAGAAGAAGTACACATATAGATGCAGAGAGAGGAATAAAATCTCAGCAGACAGAGATAATCCACTGAGTGCAGCCACTGGTCTATGCATAAGATAAGATACCCAAATATTCCTCAAAAATCAAACATTTTTTCTCAGGAGAAAGCTGAGAACATAGATATGCCTTCACCAATCTGTCTTGCGCCTCGTGAAGAAGTTGGTCGACACTAATTGATAAGCCTTTGAAGATACACAACTGCCTTCTTTTCCAAACAGACCACAACAACCAGCCTGAAGCTAAGTGGAAAGCATGTTGATGCAAGCTGTTCCAAGTGGAAGGATAAATGGCAAGAAGCACCTGCTGGCTAGTTAAGATCATATGGAAGAGAGATAGTAACCATGACCAAACTGGCTAAAATTGATCACATAGAAAGAAGCAGTGCTCGAGACTCTCAACTTGCCGCTTACACAGTGGGCAGAGTTCTGAAATGCGGGGATAAAACTTATGAACCAGCACGTTAACTCGCAGACATCTGTGAAGGAGTTGCCACCATAAGGTAGAAACTTTGGGATGAAGCAATTTATTCCAGACCCAGGACCACATATGCTTCCACTGAGGAGGGGGAATGCGGAGCTACCAACCAGCCCGAGGGGGGACAATGTCAACATCAACCACCTTTTGATATAACGAATGCACAAGACGTTGTGCATTAACAATTTGGGGACTAGTCCAAATAGGCACATCAACTAATTGTGAAGGAGCATCTGGCAGAATGTTAGCCAGCTTTTGCGACAGAGCTCTGTCCCATCGAGATAGCCTAAACTTAGGCTGAAAAGCATCCCAAGTGAACAAGTGTCCATACCAAGCACCAACGTGAGAATACCAACAAGCCTCCAAAGCCACTGAGTCAATGGATGTACAGTAGCACACAGAGGCATGTGATCATTCAGAGGAATCCACCAACACAGCGAACCTACCTGTGGACACACACCTGGATTAATCTTAAATAGCACACGAACTATCTTCCAAGAATCAAGCAGTCCCTTCAAGAAGGGGGAAGCATTCGGATATGGACGAAGCTGATAAAAGAGACATCAAGGAAGAACTTCCCTAAGGTTTCCCAAATAAAATACATTGCCCAAGTGCTTGCACAATCAATCTCATTCCAGGCAAATGTACCATGCCCGCCAAGTAGCGATAAATGAACTTAGATATCATAATTTTACTCTGTAAATGAAAGCCAATCATACCTAGACCTCCAGCAAATCTTGATTTGATACATGTGGACCAAGCAACCTTCACAACTACACCTGTCTTAGTACCTGCCCAAATGAAGTTACGAACAATTGCGACAACCTCTTGAAACTTTGTTTGTGAGGCAAGCACAACAGATGCAATATACACATGAGTGTTGCTGAGAACCTGCTTAGCAACTACTATCCTCCCTGCTAGAGAAAACTTAGCTGTATTCCACCAAAACGTATGCTTACGCAGGCCTTCCACTAATATGTAGCATAATAACAGGGGTTTTTTTTTGTGTTTTTGTACGCTTTTCACCAAGGTTTTCCTATGATTTCGTGATGTATTCAAATAGATGTACTAATGCGTACATCTAAAGTGCACCATTTCTGAGCCATTGATTTTAGCCTCTCTTTTTTTTCCAATGGTCAACAACCAATGGCTCACAACAAAAGCCCTTTTTTTTGTGCGTGTGGTGCATAATGGTCAACAACCAATGGCTTACAACAAAAGCCCTCTTTTTGTGCGTGTGGTGCATAATGGTCAACAACCAATGGCTCAACAAAAGCCCTCTTTTTGTGTGTGTGGTGCATAATGGGCACATGAAGGGCTTGAAGGGCGCATGTAGTGCAGTTTCCCCGCCGGCAACACATTTCTTATCATAACTTTTGATCCAGAGCTCTGTTTGAGATGATTTTTATTGCGTTGGAAAGCTCTCTCCGAGATCTTTTCGATAGTGTATGATATAGATATGTTTGGTTAAGTTATCTATGCTAAAACAGCAATTTTTCGGCCGGGTTTTGTAGGCTTTCATATCCTACCAGCTGATTAATACAGGATTGCGCTATTGGATATTGTTTTATGGCTCATTCCGAATGAAGGTTGCAAAAAATTACCATGCATTTTTAGATTTTGAGGCAGTTATTAAGCAAATTCCAAGGCTTCTAGATCCTTGTGCTAACAAGCAGAAAAGTTTCCCACTTTGGTTTCTCACCACAAGAATCCATGGAGGCCAAAGGCTGCTTTTAAATTCCAGTTGAAAAATGTTTGTGTATGGGTGTTGCAAAATTTATGACTTTCAGAATAATGGGATCAATCCGCTCTATCTTTATGGTAACTTTTACTTATGTTCTATTTGTTTTATTGTGATGAAATTCAAAAGCTACAGGTGATGAAAGCCTCAAATGAATTCTAGTTTTTTCTGGTTTGAATTCTAAAATTTTTGTCACACCGAAAGGGGGGCGCCCCTAAGGCTCGGCGGCCAAAAAATTTTTTTGCAACACAAACCATTAACATCCAACATATAAAAATTAAATCCCCCAACATATAACAACCAACACATAACAACCATTGACATTAACAACCAACACATAACTACCATTGACATTAATTAACATTAATTAACACACATTGGGTCCAACACATTTAAATTAAAATCCCCTTAAACCCCCTTTGGTTTGGGTGCATATTCACACGGGGGTGACGTAGGGCAGCGAGAGCCCTCATAATTGTATTTTGCACGTACAAAATCAACACCATATAGTATTCCGCTTGAAATCTTATAGTATTTTGCGAATCTTGTTATACAGTATAGCAAATTTTGTACTTGCATACCCTACAAACGAGGAACTTTACGTACGGTGTAGATTAAGGAATAAGGGGTGAATATGCCTATCCAACAGCTCTCGTTGCTCGGAGTCACCCCCCGTGTGAATATGCACCCAAACCAAAGGGGGTTTAAGGGGGATTTTAATTTAAATGTGTTGGACCCAATGGTTGTGTTAATTAATGTCAATGGTAGTTATGTGTTGGTTGTTAATGTCAATGGTTGTTATGTGTTGGTTGTTATATGTTGGGGGATTTAATTTTTATATGTTGGATGTTAATGGTTTGTGTTGCATCTGAAGTAGAGATATGTATATCTACAGGAATGCCCAAGAGCTTAGTGGCCTTCCCTTGAGGAAGCACTTTCCATGGATACTCATAAACACAGGGAGAAACATCCACATCCAAGGTCCATAAAGCTAAGCACTTTAGCCACCCAACAAGAACCCCTGATGCCAGGGAGAAAGAGTCCAGTAAAAGCTTAGCATTCTGAAGATTATCATCCTCAGCCACTAGAAAGAGAAATGTATCATCGGCATACTGATTACACACTTCTTGAGAACCATCCTCCATAGTCAATTCCTGAATTACGCCATCTTGAGTAGCCGAAGAGAACAACTAGGACAATACCTCTGCCACAATAGTGAAAAATAACAGGGCAAGGGAACATCCTTAGTGAATTTTGCTACCAACAAGAAACACAGCCGACGGTTCTCCCTGAAAAACCACAGTAGACCGAGCAAAAAGATGGAGCTTCATAACATCTCTAGTAAACAACTCTCCAAATCCCAATGCCAGAAGGCATTTTTGTAGGAAATTCCAATCTATACTGTCATAGGCTTTAGCAAAATCCAATTTGAGGTATACAATGTGCTGATCCTTTAGGCGCACCCAATACATTCCCTCATAAGCTGCGGCCACAATATCAAGAATACAATGCTTAGGTAAAAGACCTGATTGTGTGAAGGAGATAGATTCTACCAAGATATCCCTCACTTTCTCTGCCAAGGCATTAGCAAAGATCTTGTACACTGTAGATAGCAAAGTTATAGGGCGCCAATCTGAGATGGTTTTAGGCTCTTTGCACTTAGGAATAAGGGAAATGCAACCAGTGTTGATGATCTTATCCAAGCTCCTGAACCGGCGAAACTCAGAGAAAGCATCGAAGACATCATCACCAAGCCAATTCCAATAAGCTTAGAAAAACTTTGTAGGAAAACCATCCAAGCCTGGGCACTTATTCTTCTTTAAAGAGTCATTCCAACTGAACAAGCTGTTGTGGAGAAATAATCGGATGGATCTTAGATAAAACTGCCTCCTGCATGTCCGCTTGGAAGGGCAGAGACTGATCGGCAAAAAAAGCAGAAAAATGATAAAAAAACAAACTGCTTCAACTGTGCAGCATCAGAAATTTCAGAGCCATCAGATAGAAGTAGCGAAAGTATGGAGCTTGACACACGTCTTCTCCTTGCCGCCCTAAAGAAAAAGTGAGAGCACCTATTTCTCAATTTAAACCAATCCAAACCGGCCTTAACGCGAGCTTGAGTTGCCTGTATAGACTCAATGCTTCTTATTTATGCCAATAACTCTTTCTCTCGAATACCTAATGAGGGGGCTTATGAACGACACATTTGAAGCTCCATATACAAAGCTAGTAGTCGGCCTCTAGTTGCCTGAGCCTTCCTATGTCCCCATTGCTTAGCAAAGGATTTAACTGCTGCCAAAGCGTCAACAACCCCAGATATACCTCGAAGACGAGAAAATGTAGAGGACCAGGCATGCCTGCAGCCATCAGTAAACTCAGGGTCTGACAAATATCGAGTGTTAAGCTTGAAATAGGTTTTTGTAGCTCGTCTATGCACTGGCGATTTAATCAAAAGCCATTGTGGATTGTGATCAGATATGGAACTATCCAACATATGTGTCCTTTGCAAGTTACCCAGTAAGCCAGCAGCTATTACATTATAATACCCACGATCGTGCCGAGCATAAGCTCTATTTGGTCCAGTCCAGCCATTACACCACGTAAAAGACTGATTTCCGTCAACCTCTACCATTCTGCAGTCTAGCACAAGCTGCCTCCACTGCTCACGTTCAAATCCCTGAACAACCTGTGTACCTCTACCACACCTATTCGCTTCAAACTCAACCATATTAAAATCACCAACTAGTAGCCGTGCTATATTATGACAGAGACACATAATCTTAGTCCGTAAAGTGGCCCATAATAAGCCTCGCTGACTTGGCCAGTTAGGTGCATACACATTCACAATCCCCCACTCTTGCCCCTTATCCATCCATTTCACTATTATCCACCGTCCAAATCTGTCTACTTGAGTAAAAGTAACATTAACGGAAGGTTTCCAAGCAGTGAGGACTCCAGCCTTAACTGGGTTAGAAGCAGCAACCAAGACATTGTAATTAGGACCCACAATTGTAGCCAGCTTCTGCACCCCACCCTTACAGCACTTGTGCTCTTAAAGATTGCAAAAATCCATCGGAAACTTAGACAGATAATTAGATAGCCTGCTCCTTTTACATGGGGAAGAAGCTACTCCCCTCACGTTCCAAGATATAGTATGTTCATCAAGATATATGATGATGTTCTACATCCATCTTAGCAGCATCATCAAGTGGGAGATCTACCCATTGTGTTTTGGAAATTGGTAAGGGGGAGCTTTCTCTCTGTTCCAACTTTCCATTGTGTAAAATATTTGGCGAAGAAGAGCCTTCGTCCTGCTCATCCCTCACAATAGAAGAAGCACACTAGATCAGCTCCCTCCGTATGCTGACCCGCAGGTGGTAAGGGAGAGCCTTCGCTCTGCTCAACCCTTTTATGTGTGCCTTCAGAAGAGTGCGGTGTGATATGGGCATGCTTATTTCGTGCCACCTTCTTTAAACTTACTCGCTGCCATCCCTTTGTCATCATTTTCTGCCTTTCTTGTGTCTTGTGAATGACTTGCAATCTACGACGTGCCTCATCATCAAATGGCTGATGTTGGGCAGGAGGTGAAGGGATTGATTGAGTAGGCGTGGAGGACACGACAGGAAGACATGAATGCACATGACAACAATAGGATGTGTGGTCACAGTAGAGGTGAAAGTGGCAGGTGCAACAGTAGAAGAAAGAACAGGCTTCAAGGGAGAAGCAAGGCAGTAAGCAGCAAAAGTATCAATGTTAGGGAATATCTTACCTAACTCGAGACCATTGAGCAAAGATAGATGATATGTGAAGAACAAAGGGCCACTCCTAACCATAACAGACTTTGGTAATGAAGCAGAAATAGGCAGCGATACAAAAATGTGAGGACCATTGACAATGGGCAAGAAGCAACCCCAGACCATTAGCAATAGCCATCATGAACTCAGAAACTTGCATTTCAATTGGAAAGTCTTCCAAAGCAAACCAACAAGGCATGCAGAGAGCACTCGACTTATTAGGTGCAAAACCAGGTGTGTAAGCTTGATATAGCACATAGTTCCTTTATACAGGCTCTACTCCACGCTCCACAAGCTTATCCACAGGAACAGGAGAATCAAACATGATCAAGATAAAATTACTCTTTTTGTCAAGAACTTTCAAGGACTCAAAGGTAGGCAACTTTAGTCTTTGAAGGATGTTGCTTAAACCAAAAACATATCCTACGGAGATCAAGGAACTGGCCCGTGAAATGACATACAATCGCATGAGAAACCAAATTCTGAACACACTGCAAATGCGAGTTGTGATCAATTGCAATCACAGGTTCGCCAGCATGAGCAAACATACTAGCACATTGATCTGGCTCATAAAAAACATCCTCAGAAGGTAACTAAACATCTATATGATCAGCCATAAATTGCAACTCCTTCAAGTATGCTGAGACATCCCATTTATTATTTGCAACCAAAATATTCATAGCAGCAGAGACCTGGGCACTTCTAACACTGGAAGACATATCACGCTTAATCCAATCACTGAAGCATGTATGAGGAGCACAAAAGCCGAGATTAGTTGATGTCCCGATAGCAGGGGTAGTAGAAGCACTTGTCGGCACAGAAGAAGTAGCAAGCGTTGGAGCTACATAACTAGGGGTGCCAGAACCAGGATGCAAGGGGGGGTTGGGAGAAGCAGGAACAGACTGAGATAAAGGAAGAGGAGCAAATTGTTGTAGATCAGAAAGTGAGACAGAAGGTACACTATCAAGAGCTAAAGGATAAAGTCGAGAGTTTGCTGGCAATTGGAGGCCAATTGAGGCATTAATAGGAACAGAAGAGACCCCGGACGCAAGAGAAGGTAAAGTACACGAAGAAAACACACCAAGGTTTGTCATGGAGATCGAAACGGAAGTGCTGCAATCCGGCATAGCTAGATGTGCTGAAGTATCTGATGCCATACACCGATGGAAAGCTCACCGAAATAGCTTTCCAGGCACCAAGAATTGCTCCAATCTGACACCCGGTGAGGGAGATACACCAAAACCAAGCTTCTATTTTACATCAACCTATACTTTATGTCAGGATTTGGCATTTGTCATCCACTTTGGTAGCACTAAAAATTATCCTGCTTAACTACTGCTAGCTTTAATGTGGAGCATATCACTAAATCTAGAATCCATAGAATGATTCCTACTTTCTTTGTAGCCGAGGTAAATCCTAAACCGGGTTGCATGCAAATAAATCATGTCCAATTGAGAGAAACATCACCTTTTCTTCTTCTGAATGAAACTCATTTTAGCAAATATTTTTGTACAAAGCTTCTCATATTTGGCTTATGGCTTGGTCTACTTATTGCTCCAAATTTTAGATGGCATCATCCAATTCTAACTTGTTTTCTCATCGTGAAAACACGAGTTTTGATTTGA
This sequence comes from Isoetes taiwanensis, assembly GCA_021234155.1. Classification (NCBI taxonomy): domain Eukaryota; kingdom Viridiplantae; phylum Streptophyta; class Lycopodiopsida; order Isoetales; family Isoetaceae; genus Isoetes; species Isoetes taiwanensis. Next base: position 6,775,978 of record JAJEKV010000008.1, read on the forward strand.
TGGGATATGGCAAATGTGCTTGTAGATGGTATCCGGTAAGCGATGTGAAGATGTCTGCGTTGCTTGTGAGTGATGGAAGCGACTTCCATGTAAAAGACTTTTTGGTCGGGTCCAATTGGAACAAGGTTTAAAATGAAACGCACTTATTTAAGAAGTGCGTTTGAAAGATTCCTTCTAAAAATTTACAAAATTCTAAAATACCCCTAAAAAGGACTCTTTTACTATCTTGTGTCTAAAGATTTATAAAACTGCTCATGAAAACAGACATTTTAGGAAGACTTAACATTAAGGAGAAGAACAACAAAGAAAAATATCTCATTTTAGAGGGGAAAAGGACCACTACGAAAGCCAAAGATTTATTATGGGGCAAACTCATATGAAAAAATTAGACGCTTTTGTATCTTATCCCTTAGAACGTTTATATTGGCTGTTATAGAAGACAAAAAATTTGTTATTTCACAACCATTTTGGCTAAACATCCTAATTGACCTTAAAAGACATTGGGAGAGAGTTGAACAAACTGCTTGAATGAAAAATTATTGTTTTTGCATCATATGGTACTACAAATGATAATACATCCACGAAATCATGCGCTTAGTTGAAGTTCCAACCGACGATGCTTGGTATAAATTTATCTGAGGAAACAGAAGTTGAAGTAGTGAAGCTCTGTGATTACATGGCCTTCTTTGTTGTTCTCGGAGATGTATTCATCATGTCTTTGGGCTTGCACAATACCAATCCACAATATAGTGATGTTGAGAAGATAGTCAAGCTCCTTGTCAATGTTGAGAGTCTTGAAAGACAATTCCATCATCTCAGTAGCGATTGAATGCCACGCACATTTCTCCACAGAGAAGTATTTGTCTATCTTGCTTTTTTTTGTCTGTTTGCAAAGAAATAGGTAAACTTTTGAGGGGTTGCTACTCCTCGCACCCCTATGGACAAACTACGTAGTTTCCTTCTTGTTGAACATATGTGTCTCCATAACATTTTGGGGCCCTTTGCCTTTAGAAGCAGTTTTTGAGCTGCCTAAAGTGAAGTTAGCATGTGTGTAGAGAAAAAAAAGTAAAAATAACAACGGGATTCGACTAATTTATGCTCTAACATTGCATTACAAGGTCAGAGAATTTAGAACTATTTTAGAACTTTTTGAACTAAAAAACTAAGAAAACTGCATAAATTATCCCTTGAGTGTGTTATTTCAACAGTATTAAGTTGCAAAAACCTTTGGGAGCAAGAAAGACCCCACAAGATTTTGCACGATATAAACTTATACTCCTGGACTACATATTTTATGTATATATATAAATATATACATCTTATACATGTTAATATATATATATATTCAATATATATACGTTCACATATTTGTATATATAAAAAAAAAAACGGTATAAATTTATACCGCAGGAAGTCTCGCGGTATAGATTTATACCGCAAGACTTCTCTTTTTTTCGGATATATATATGTAAATATATATGTTATATATATATTATATATTTATATAATATACATATATATACAAGAAAAATAATACGTCCTACGGCGCATTGTTCCAGTTTTAGCATGTTCTTACGGTGTAAGGCCCTATAGTGCTCTAGATAACCAATGATTCTACTGAGATTCTCTTAGATTCTCCTAGATTCTCTTGGAATTTTCTATTTTGATTGAGGTGCTTACCCATGAGCATTTAAAACCTTCTAAAATAATCTATTTTGGATCTGTGCAACATTTTTAAAACATTTTTTATTTTTAGACTGAGGCGCTTGCCCTGAGCATCTAGAATATTTTTTTTTTCAAGACTTATATTGTACACCTTTGTTATGAAACATTTTAGAACATTCTATTGTCGCTCTTTGCAAAATCTTAAAAAAACTCTAAGATTTCATCAAGATTTTCTTAGATTCCCTTAGATATTATGAAGATTCCCTTAGATTCAATTAGATTTTAAGAGATTCCGTTAGACTTGTATATTTTCCTAGATTCTCTTACAATTTATGAGATTTCCTTATATTCCCTTTAATTCTCCTGGATTCCCTTACATGCTAGAAATTTCTAAAACATTTTAGAACTTTCTGGAACATTTTAAAAGTTTCAAAACATCCTAGAATATTTTATTTTAATTAGAACATTACCCTTAAGTATATTTGAAACATAAATTTTTCATAGAATTAATGCTTGGTCTAGTGGTAGAGTGGGGGGTTTGGGGGGTTAAGGACCAGGGTTCGAATCCCCGCAATAACATAAAAAATTTTAAAAGCCTTTCCTTAAGGAACGAGCATTCAATATGAGCCTTAGGATCTTAGACTCGATCAACGATCAAGATCTCACCATATAAAAGCAATATGAGCCGTAGGATCTATTATATATAATTCCCAAAGCCACGTGGACCGTAGGATGTGTCCCCAAGCCACGTGAGCCGTCGGATCTCGGACCGACGGTCAGGATCAGATCAATCTGGACCGTAGGAGCGCGGTACACATATTATATGTAAACTCCCAAGCCATCTGGGCCGTAGGATACGTCCCAAAGCCACGTGAGCCGTCGGATCTCGAACGGACGGTAGGATAAGCGCGACAAACATAAGAACATATATAGAGTAGATAGATAGATATCTTTGGTATAAATTTATACCGAGAAAACTCTTGCGGTATAAATTTATACCGCTTGGGTCCTCTTGCGGTATAAATTTATACCGCTCGAGTCCTTTTGCTGTATAAATTTATACCGCTCGAGTTCTTTTGTTGTATAAATCTATACCGCTCAAGACTTCTTGCGGTATAAATTTATACCGTGCGAACTCTCTAGCATACTATGTCCACATATTACTATCTATTAAGGTATAAATTTATACCATCTTGAAATTTATTTGGAAGAAACTAAAGACTACAGAGAACAAATAAATTACAAAGTTTAAAAAAGTCCAGATTGGATACATACGTCGCCATCGCAAAGATACGTAAGTCTATAGCAAGCTGGAGGAGCAAATAAGAGCAAGTGTATAAAGCAAAGCGCAAGCATCTTCGACTTCACCTCGCGTGTGAGGCATACTTTAAGGTGACAATATTTGCTTCATTGAGGCAATATCAAAATGTGTTGCATTTTTTGCAATTTTGTTCATAATTTTGTAGTGAATTTATAAACTTTGAACTAAATACGTTTTTGGGCACTCTTAGCGCTTGCTGTTTTTTTTCAATGTCTATTTTGTTTTGTCCTTAAAAATATTACTATTTCTCAAACCAAACTAGGGGGCCAAAAAATGGTACCAAACAATTTTGAATGGAAGCTGAGTTCAAATTCCCCTCCAAAAATGGTGCCTAAAATATTCAAATTGTCACACTTGTCACAAATATACCAAGAAAAGGGCATTTTTTAAGGGAATTTTAGGGAATCTTTCAAAGATTCCTTTTGAAGTGCGTTTGCAGCAAATAAGTGCGTTTCATTTTAAACTTTGTTTTGGGTTAAAATCACTATGTTTGGACCTTTTGAGACCCTAAAACTATTGTGTCGAGCTCTACATGGCAGATATGTTCTGCAATTAATATATCAACACTCTTTTAGGGGTCAAACCATTGGCAGTTGCTGTAAAAAAAACAATGAAAGCATATGCACACTCTAGATGTATGCATACATCCACTCAAATACGTCATCAAATCATAGTAAAACCATATTGAAACATGTACAAAAATATAAAAGAAACCCCCTGTTATTATGCAAGGTATTAGGCATCCGGTCAGAGCTCCTACAACTATTTCCTATGAGAACCGCTGGATCAAGATTTCTCGGCCAGTTTTGGCCTTAAAAAAATTTGCCATATTGCAATCAGCAAATTAGAACTGCATCAAATGTCTTCATCAAATGATCTAAGAAGTTCTGCTTCTTGTAGTCGACCAAGCCATGCGGACAGAGGCTCTGATATGCAAAAATGTTAAGAAAAAGTCTCGCATATTTTGGAAGGCCACTCTAAACTTCCCCATTTTGCCACTTTGTTTGCTTGGTTCTTGCAGACTTAATAATCTGAAGCAAAGTATTACCCAAGTTCTTGGATAGGTACAAGGTGGTTAAAAAACGCGTTTTTTATTCATAAAAATCTTCTATAAATAAAAATCCGTACGTACTCTAAAAGATTTTTATGGAATGGAATAGCAAAAAAAAAAAAAAAAAAAAATTGCCCCTAATTTTTTTTGTGCACATTAAGGTTTAGGGTTTGAATGTTTAGAATTAAGGTTTACAGGGGTTAGAATGTTTAGGTTTAGGGTTAGAATGTTTAAATTTAGGGTTAGAATGTTTAGGCTTACATTGTGTACACTTAGGTTTAGGGTTAGAATGTTGAGAATTTAGGATTACAGGTTTAGAATTTAGGTTTAGGGTTAGAATTGTAGGCTTACAGGTTTAGAATTTCATATTGTAATGGCTATATTGTAATTTCCATAAAATTTGTATTCTAAAGATTTTTAAGGATTTTTATATTTTTTTAAAAAACCTTTAAAAAATCTTTGCATACGGATTTCTAAGTACTCAACTACCTTGGATAGGTATGATTTCATTTTTTTTTTTTTTTTTTTGTCGTGTAGACATGCTTGGGTTCGATTCCCAGAGAGCCATTTGCAAGTTCTTTTTTTTTTATTGCTTTTTGGTGTGAAACCTAGATTAAGGTTGACCATTACACATTCAAGTTCTAGTTGTTAGAAAGTTGTATTTTTGTATTCATTAAGGTCAACAATTATGTATTCAATGAATGAGCTCATTTTTTAGGCATATTTTTGTACTATTGGTATTCCAGTCTTAGGGCTTCCATCATAGCAACTAGGATTTTGCTTCGGATGGAATATTCTAGGCCATAATGCAAGATTGCCATAAACATTAAAATTTTCCTCCCTAAAGTTTACAACATAATTTAAATACACTTGCTCAATCACATTAGAATCCACAGAGTGGTATAGATATCTCTCGATTTCAAATGAAAGAAAGATCAAGATCAATGAGCAGAAGAAATACAGAGCTCGCTACTATGGTAACAAAAAGTTATTTCAGATTATTAGATTCATCTTCGAGCAACCACACAGAGTAGAGCAGTTATCACTATAAGAGGAGTCGTCAATTAGTGCCACTGATTGTGTCAAATTCTGGTCTAAAATTGGAATTCAAATTCTTTTTTAAGCTGACGCTATGGGTGTCAAAGCCCGCTGACACAAATGCAGCAGCCATAATGCCACATATAATGTCAGCACAACTGTCACCTATAATGTCGGTCACTATGTTGAGCAGACCAATGCATGTATCATCCTCCACAACAACATCGTTGTCTGCAATAGTAACATTTTGGAGAAGATCCAAACTCTAGCCTTACTCCACTTACTTACTCGTCGGCTAATTTTCAGCGTTAAGGAAGAAAATGCCAATGTGAAATTCTCCATAACTATGATTTATTTTGCAAGTTAGGATAACAAAGATGATACAAATAAAAAAGTACTTGCCTTGTAATCCCATAGGTTCAGGTCTTGTTTAATGCCATTTTTTGCAGATTAGACTTTTGGTGTTGGAGAAAAGGACATGCATGTCTGTCTTGTCATCTCTGCAAAGTAAATGGCAAGAAATGAAATGATGGCTTTCCGGCTACAATACAAATCCTTCAAATCTCTACATGACAAAAATTCACTTAAACACCCCCGATAAACTTTGCACAATTCATTTCGTATTGCAGGAGGGTATTCTCATAATGGTTGGAACTAAGATTTGTGTATTGTATTGTATTGAAAATCGTATGTTTTAAGCAATTTGAGGAGCTTGTCTACTTTAGTGGTCATGTTTCTATTTCGGACGGTTTTTTTTTGCAGTGGTTAAAAAAGGAAGATAATCTTGCGAATTTTGGAAGCTGGATAGAAGTAGACACAATGGCTTTATTGCGCTTTAGGCCGAAAGAGTCGGGTCACTGCCATAGCAGGTGGAGGGCAGAGGCCATAGCCAGAGTTCGAGCATAGCCAGAGATGGCTTGCGGGGAGTCTGTGGTTTTTCCAGCCCTGAGTTCTCTGGGAGTCTGCTCAATTGGCATTTTCCTTAGGATCCTCCCATTTGTATTTTGTGTTTTTGTTCGAATCCCATAGTTGGAGTCTGCAACAGGGTGCAACAGAGCTTGTGCTTGAGGTCTTTTTCTTGATTGTTTTAGGTAGTGTAGACCGATGAGAGGGGCTTGAAGTCCAAACCAGTTTGGGATGTGTGGGTCCAAATCCCACATTGGCTGTGGTTTCTTCTTTGCCAGATGTCGCTACATGCAAGTTTTGAGATGGGCATGGTGTTAGTTTTTCTAGTGGCTCTGGTGAGGCCAATTTGGCTTGGAGATTCGAATCCTCCAAGCCCTATTCTGTTGTTCTCTGTTCTTTATGGTCTGGGAGGTGGAAAAGTTCCTTCCAGGAGAAACGATTAGAGAGTCGCTTCTGCTTCTGCAGGATTTGTGCTGCTTCTGCCAGATTTGTGATGGCTTCTGCCTGTAGTTCTGGCGCGGGATATCCTTACCCTGGTTTCGGGGATCCCGGAGGGGTGATACCGGAAGACGGGATCCCTAAGAGGTGTGATCCCGGAGGACGGGATCCCCAGTTACTGCGCAAAAATCTTGGCCCTTATAGGGATTTTTGGGGCAAATTTGTTGTGGGATTTTCTCCCTCCATCCGGCACCGAATCGCATTCGTAGCTGGTCGGAATCGGGAGGGCAAGGGGATCAGGTAGATGCGGAGGAGGAAGCAGGGCGAGCGCCGCTGCACTGGCCTCGCTCCAATCCAGCAAAAAAAACAGCAAAAACTGCGCAGTAAGGCGTTAACTGCGCAGTTAACTGTGGGATCCCGGAGGAGGGGATCCCACGTGGGGATCCCGGAGGAGGGGATCCTATTTGGGGATCCCGGAGGGCAGGATCAACCCAAACCAGGGTAAGTCTATCCTGAACCTCTGTTGTTGGTGTTTACTTGTGTTTTGTGTGACAGTCATGTGAATAGAGTGGTTTTGTTGATTCAATTTGCACCATTTTAAGTTTCATTGGGGTAAAGAGAATCCGAGGCCCTTCATGTGGCACAATGTAAGGAATATTCTGCCCATCAATGGCCCACAATAAAAGATGAAAACATCCCATATAAAATCCGTGCAAAAGAATGATTCCCTAGGGGTGATGTTACATATTAAATCCAAGGGTCCAAAAATCACCCCACAGCGGAATCAAACCTATTTTGTCTTAGGTTTTTTCCGTCGTTTTGTGACATCAGGGCTATGGAAGCGGCCGCGGGAGAGAATTTAAATTGCTATAGTAATCTGACTTCTGCTCAAGACATGCGAAAAAAGCTGCTTGTCTTAGATCTCAATGGATTACTTATATATACGTGGAACCACGGCAAGAAGAAATTCGAAGCTAAGCCTCGGATTAAGCATTCTGCCAAAGTTAGTCGTTCATATGGTGCCTCTCTGCCTCAAAATGCATATTGTAAGGCTTTCTCTAGTGTAATTCACAAGTTATGAATATTCACATGCAGTGTACAAGAGACCTTTTTCTCAAGAGTTCCTGGAATTCTGTCTCGAAAATTTTTCCGTAGGAATTTGGTCATCTTCAAAGAGGTGTGTTAGCACGGAGTTTATTGATGTTCAATCCCCGGCTTTTATACTTTTGCGCTACAGGGAAAATGTGGGAAGATATGTCGACTTTGTTTTTGGAGACTTGAAGGGTAAACTGCTATTTGTATGGGTAAGAGGCTTTTGACTGATAGGACCATGTTGATTTAATCACCTCTGGTGTTGAATGTAGATAGATTAACAACCAAAAACTAATCGAAGGATATCTTCCTATAAGTCCATTGCTTACATCAAATGTACCTTATGTTTTGCTGCTTCTAACACTAAAAACTCAAATGGAGGACCAACAATTTTGTGTCATGATATACTATTAAGGCCCTGGTATTTGACTTTTGTTGGTTGGGGATAGTATGTTTTCAGATTATTATATTATTGATTTTCTTGAAATGAGGACTAATCGTTGTCTGATCTATATGCATTTACTACATGCAAAATATCTGTGGTTTGTATATAGTTGATGTTTCTGCTACTGTTTAGCAGATAGCACAAAACTGGAAACCTAAAAAGCAAGAGTGCAAGAGTATTGACTAAGCACAAGGCTTGGAAAGAATGTATATCATGTCTATAATTATGACACCCTAAACTCATCATGACATTTTTTATGATACATCTTTCTGATCGCGCGTACAGACTTATAGTGCTCTTAATGCCCCTTCTAGAATATTTTACTGCATTAGGAATGCCGCTAATTTAACTGATTAAGAAAGACCAAATATTGAATCTAGATTTTATTTGATACAGTTTCAAGAAATGAACGAAATTTTATTTCTTAAAAATGGTGGTAGCAATTAAACTCTTTCCAGATGCAAAAGCTTCTTAGCAGGTTTTGTTTTAGTTATTTAAATTATTGAATAATTTGTCTGACAGTCCACTCATGAAGTGAATACTATTGCAGTGATTAGTATGTCAAACCTTGCAGGACCAGGGAGATTGTACAAACACTGGGGTACGGCATTTTCAGAACTGGTACAAACCAATGTTCTTGAAAGAGCTGCGGAAATTGTGGAATAAAGATAAGCTTGACCTACCATGGAATCGTGGTGATTATGCAGAATGCAACACTTTACTTATTGATGACAGCCCTTACAAAACATCTGGAAATCCTGTAAGCATTCAAGAAAATTTCAAATACCACATCTAAAACAATCAGTCCAGTGGGGTAAAGATGTTGTTGTCATGCCCAGATGTTCTCCTCGATATCACCGTTGCCTTACACAGCATCTGATGAGCAGGACAATTACCTTGGTAATTTTATATTGTTCATTCTATTCTAGAGCTAGTTTGATATTCCATCTGATGCAGTACTTGTATTGCTTTCCTAGTTCGTGTAATGAAGGTCTATTTGGAAGGTGTCAGAGATGCTGAAAGTGTCCAGCAATATGTAATGTCAAATCCCTTGCCATCAAGTGTCACTGTTGATCCTGGGTGGATTTATCTGAAGCAATTATACAGCCCAGGCTGTATTTATTTGCGTGAGTTTCTACTTTCTCATGTAACGTCACATCAGGACAGATGCAAGCAAGGAACATCCTTAGTTCTGTATAAGGGCTCAGCTGGTGCTAAGTTGTTGCTGAATGAGGATAAAGAAATTGCAGAAGCGTCTTTAATTGTTTATGAAGGTTCAGCTGATGGCACATTTTCACAGAATACTCAAGATGCCATATTATCGCAATGCACGCAGGTGGCCACAATTGATTGAGGCATTGAACAGGTGATTCTTTCTTTTAGTGACAGAAGCATTTTAAAGAGGTTATGGTCGGACAGAACACAGTTACTGCACTTGATAGGCTTATAGTAGTTTTTGTTGATTATTATTGCATACTGGTTGGCCACAATTGAGGCATTTAAACACGTGATTCTCTGTTTAGTACAAAGTGCATGTATTCTGTTTTGTGCAACCTTAATGGATCTTTCATTTCTTGCTGGTATTGAGACTAATTAAAACATATAGGATTTTCACAGTGAGGCTTAAAAGTTAAGGCTTAAAAGTTAAGACAAAGGATGGCAAGCATTAAAATTTCAGAGACAACTAAAGTTGCATAATTGTGTCAGATCTGCAAGCATGTCCTTAAACCATGCAAAAAGAAATATGAAACAAATAACGTAGGAATAATCTAGGCCCCAGTCCTTTTGGCCAATTGTGACATCAATTTGCACGTTTTTGGGTTGCCCGTAGGGGGCAACCCTCTTGTTGGAGGGTGGAGTGACGGTTCGAAGGCTTGGATTTGTTTTGAGGATAATATACCCCGGAATATTCTATGCAAGCCGTTGCGATCGGTTGGGCTTTTTTAGGGTTTTAGTGACGGCCAGTGACAGTTAGATGTGCGCGACGGCAGGAATTGTTCGAGTCTAGGGCAGTGGCACGAATGCTTCCTTTTCTTTCGTTCCGGCCGATCCATGGCAGCGGAAGCAGAATTGCAGGTGCATTTGCAACTGTTTAGCATGTTGGTTCCTCAACTCTTGTTATGCTTCGGATTATGAAAGCTTGTAGGTTTCAATGGAGATGCGAAAGTTAAACTATATTGTAACGCCATGGACATGAATCCCTGCAACTTTCCCATGCAATGCTCACACATGCAATGCTCACACAGATGTTATTTCTTGGAATGTATGCCCAGGGTGTAATGGACATGAAATCGTGGATTTGCAGGGAATTTTAAGCTTAACATTGAATGCAATCATGCAACCTTATCTGGGCACAGGTGTGTCATCATAGAAGATACTTATTTTAGGTATTATTAGAATCGAGGGATTTATGATTATATGAAATACTACAGCTACTACCGCGAACTTGAACTTGCTCGGATCAATGGGATGCTGGGTAATATTGATGCTAATACTAGCGATCCGCAAACAGGTCAGTGAATACCTGCATATTTTGAATCTTCAACTGTTTGAAATAATGCTGTTCATGGTTGTTTATTATACGCAGGATGGGATACAGACCAGTTTTTGACTGATGTTAGTGAAGCTACACTTGTCATGTACTCAGTTATAAAAAATGTACGGAAGTTTTTTGAAGGAGGGTTTCCATTAGTTTAGAGAAGTAGTTCATAATTACACAACTTATTTATGCACTGTTTGCCTTTTTCACAGAATGGGCTCGCTTTGGGCGGCTTCAATTTTGATGCAAAGCTGTGAGTACTATATTGCAGCATCTGGTCTTCATCTGACATTGGAATGCAAAAGTAGCAGATTAGAGCACATTGGGAACGCTGTAAATATGCTGTACACATACACACACGCAAATGGAAAATACCATCATAAGACAATGTTGTTTAGAATCTCTTGCTCCCTTACCTTTTCCAACTAGCTCCATTAGTGCATTTGCATATCTATACGTAAAAGATGTTCATTGGTGGTCTAAGACGCACTTAAGGTCATTACTCTGGATAATGCAAGTTTTGGGGTCTAGCACAAGTAGCTTTTGGCTGCATATTTGCAATGTTGGATGTCAGGGACTTGTAAATCTAGATGAAGATGGAGGGAAAAAAGGAAACTTGAGAACTGAGGCATTTCTGTACGTTTTATGAGCACACTTTTAAGTGAAATTTGTTTTCATAATCTCTGTAGTCAAGGACCTTCATGCAACTCAGTCTCTTTGATACAGTCTGCAGTTTTTTACATCTATTGCACCAGATTAAGCAACATGTTACTTCTCAGGAGAAGAGAAGCACAGATGTTGAAGATTTGTTTATTGTGCACATATCAGGAATGGACACTTTAGCTCGTGGTCTGCGTAATGCAGCAAAGCTAGTGCAAGCAAGTTTTGTTTTAAAGGAAAATTGGAAGCATTGCTATCTAAGAGTTTTACTTTTTGACGCCAGGATGGAGTTCTTGAAAAACTTGTGAAGGAACGCTATTCTAGTTTTGACACACCGTTTGGAGTTTCTATTGAGGTACAGACAAGGTTTCCACTTTGCATATTCCATTCCGTTTAAATAGATTCCTATACGAGTTTGTATGCAGGCTGGAGAGCTAGGATTTGAAGATTTGGAAAAAAAGCATTTGAATGGGGAGAGCCCCGAATCTCATCAGGAAGACAGGTACTGCAGAAAATTAGACTTCATTTTGTAACCTTCTATATACTTTAGAACTCATTCTTGGTTTCTTACAAACTATGCATGTATCAGGAATTAGCAGAGATAATCTTCCAGTCTGCTATCTAGAGAGAATGGACAAGAATATATTAGTGAAATGTTAAAGCATTACCTTTTGGTTTTGCAACATGAGTATTTGCTTCAGCGTTAAAAGGGAGCATATTTATGAAAATAAGATCCTTTCCATGAATTTGGAGGGTCACAATAGATTAACATTAAATTAATATTAATATCAAGTTCTATTCTAATTGGTTGGGAAGAAACAATGACAAGATTGTGGTCCCATTAATAAGAAGAATATTTTAAACAAGGTGCTTTCACATTGTGGGTTGCCCGCCAGTCTAAAGGGATTGATGCCAGACTACATAAAAAGAATTCAAATGTTCTTTTCAAGCCTGCTTTCGAACATGCTTCAAGATATTCACCATCTTTTCCTCTCTTGGGCAATTTGAATCCATTGCACCATCTGGGGCTCCCTATGGATCTCAAGGAAGCGCTTGCATGTCAGACTGCATCTGAGTCGCACAGCCGCATGCAACCGGAAGGACAGTCATTTGCCAGGAGCATTGGAGTTAGGCAAGGTTGTCCTCTCTCACCCACACTCTTTGGACTTTACATTGACCAGTTGGAAGCCTGGCTTGCTGCCAATGGGGGGCGGTATCTGACTCACACACGGGTCATCCGGCAGACTCATCTATGCGGATGATGTGGACCTCTTGGCCCATACACCGGGAGGCGTCGGCAGCACACCTAGATGCCCCTGGACACATTCTCGCCAAGCGGCGGACATGCGTGTCAACCCGGCCAAGACTAAGGTGGTCCTCATATCCTCCTCCACGTCATCCGGCACCTCCCCAGCTCACTTATCGGGGCGGATGGTAGAGGTTACACCCGGCTACAAGTACACGGGGGTGGAATTTCCGTCCCTCAATGTATTGGGATGCATCCATTAAGCCTTCGGGGTGGACCGAGGTTGGAAGGCGCCATGACGCAATGCAAAACAATAGTCCTGAGGTCGAGTCCGTCGACCGGGGCCACCAAATACACATTTGTTCCCGCAACCGTGGTGGAGCGATTCTTCATGGGGTCGAGGTGTGGGGCCCGGTGGTGTCTTTGGCGACTTGGAACAACTTAGAGCAGGTCCGAAGGCATTTTTTGGCGGGCACTTGGGGTCAAGCCCTCGCCCCATATCGGATCTTGTTGCAGAGATGATTCATGCCCCTACAAAGATGCCCTCGATAGACACATTGTTTATTTCGAAAAGTGGCCAGCATGGGCGACACTCGGCCCCGCGACTTGGCTTACGGCCAGGGCGATGAGCCCGCAACGGTTCGTGGCTTGTTGGAAGGACAAGAGAGCCCGTGGCTAGCTATTTGGAACGTAGACGCATATAGGTGCGTCCAGGTGCACACACGCGCCCGAACGGATAGGGCCGAGGGGGTACTTGGACTCTTGTTTCTGGGGGAAGCTCACGGGACCACCATGCTCGGAATGTAAAGGTGGCACACTACAAACAACACATAAACCCCACCCTCGTTCGAGGCCCACAGGCTCTACCTCGCGTTCTCGGTTGTCCATGAAGAAGCGGGGATCATCAGCGGCCCATTCGAGCAGGGGCCCACCATCTTCGGCTTGAGACGGGTCGGTGGGTTGGAGAGCCGCGCCAGGACAGGCTTTGTCAATGTTGCCCGCTGGGGGTTGTTGAGGATGAAAGCCATGCCTTCTAGAGCTGTCCAGCCTATAGTCAGATTCAGGCTCGCTATATTCTCTTGGTGCGACACAGTGCCCCTACCGACGAAGCTACTCAAGACAGCCGGGCCGATCCCTTGGCTCCTACCTCCGGAGGTTTTGGATCTCTTGGGACTCACCCCTCGCCCTGGCTTCTACGAAGTGCCGGAATTCATGTGTTCAGATATTTGTAATAAATTGGCCAGCTTGTTGTTTGCGGCGGTTTTTCCCTCCTAAGGGGGGGTTTTTTAATCTGGGTAGCAACGGGCTTGCTGCACCCGTGTAATTTGGGTCCCATAGGCCGATTGGCCTCCGCGGACGATAAAAGAACCTTCCTTCCTTCCAATTGCTCAAAACAATTCGTACAACAAACTTCATCAAATCTTCCATGCCCATTGTGTTTTTTGTCTCTTTCGCAGTAGGCATCCGCTTCTCTTCATTTTTCAACCTTAAAAGATATAGTTAGATAATCATTCATCCACTTCCAGATTGCATTAACGCACCACATACCATTTCAATAATTGTCTTTGATCCATTATTTGCTCATCTCCATCCAACTATAGTGTAATAAACATGGTGATGCGGCACAATGGGTTGCCTTTATCGTGTCTTAATGAATGTTTTTTCCATTGTGGTGTACTCTCCTGCCAAAAACACATTCAATTACCCCTCAAGGCCCATATCTCACTGCACTCCTCTTACAATTCAATTTTCATTTCTATTTCTTTCAATTTTGGCATGCACGCCAACAAACGAATCAGAAGAGACGTTAACCAACAACCGTATCTGGAAACAATGATAAACTATTGAGCAACATCATGGCCATGAATATTTTTACACAAAAGAGTGTAGCTGCTATTTAAAGTGACCAAACATCCAAACAACATCACTTACTAAGTATATCCCTAATTTTAATTCCAGATGCTCCCAGAACCTTTGTAACCATATTATCAATAGAAAAGAAAAGAAACACTAAATAAATGAAACCTCCACAATCTATAGAAATGTGTCCTTTGAACAAATCATCCCTCTCAGTTTTAAAAGCCTCATTGCAAACAACAAATCACCCCTCAACAACGATTACATAAACACTTTCGTATTGTACGATACGTGAATGAAGATGTTAAAATAAAAAAAACTTTTGAACCTAGGCTAACAATACACGAAAGTTATTGCTAATTCCAAAGCTCTCCGAATAAATCTGCTATTAACATCCAATCCCATAGGTTTATGGCATACTTTTTACACACAATATTATTCGCCACAAGAACGTCCAGAGTAATTGCGCACGCATCAATGGCTCCTACAAAGGGCAACCCATTGATGTGTTAGCATCTTGTTTAAATTGCTATATGTAGCTAGATTGAGAGCCAATGCTCAGTTTTTTGCTCGGGAAGTGGTTCTGAAAGCAAGAAGAAGATAGTTGCATGGGATTAATACTCGAACCATTCAGATGTTTATGGAACCTTGAAAAAGATTGAGCATGTATTATTGCTAGAGCGTGTATTATCTTTTGTAGGCCCTACGATTGTGGCCCATAGATCCTATGCGCCCATCCCAAGTCAATTTGGGGTCAAATCAACCCCTGTTGATCCGCTTTTAAAGGGCGTGCCTACAGACCAGGCACCATTGGTTAGTATCGTATACAAAGATTATGGTACGTATACAACACGACGCCACACCAATACAACACCGAATTGTAGACCTCCAGCATAACAGCAGCGTCCCAATGTGACATGAGCCTGGGGAATCGAACCCCAATTCGAATCCAATGCCACAACTCACCTGTTCATGCTACATTTCCTCACAATTATAATAAGCCTATGCATAGGGACGATTAAACACGTGCCACTTACTGCCACTCCAAGTTGCAACGTTCAATGGCATGCATCCGATGATCATAACTACCTTGCTATTATGCCTATAAAAAGTTTAGTTATGATCTACAGAAATAATTTGAGAATTCCATTTCTTGTGTTATCCCACTAAAATAATTTCATATGCTTCCATTGCTTCTAATGCATAAGTTGGCAATTGAGTTATAGTAAGTTTGGCTGATCTATACTAAGTTCATGCCTGCAAAAATGTTCACGTGTTTTTTCATAGTCAAGTCTACAAATAAACGTTAAGTACAACACTTTAAGCTAATGCGCAAGAAGTCGAGTGGATAACCATCGCAGTGTGGTTTGCGCACATGGTTCTTTTGAATGGGAGTTATTTTACGTAACTCCTCCAAGTGCCCTCCCCCAAGTAAAAATTGCTTCTCTTATTTTGTTGTAAAATATAAGTCATAATTTGTCCCGTTATCATTTGATCATTAACAGGCAATTCTAGACACTTCCAGGTAGAAACACACATCTTATTCTTGTTTTGGCAACCCAAAACTCAATAATTAGATCGTAATCTATGTCTCCTTTTTTATGAATGATTACGGGAATACCAGTTTGTATGAAGAGGAAAATAGACTCAAGATTGAAATTAAACACGTTGAAGAATATCAAGCTAGAGGGATGGCTCTCAGAGCCAAGATTACTTATGCAAAAGAGTTAGATAATTCTTCTTCTGTCTTTTTCTTTAAAAAGGACAAATCAAGGCTACTCAATAATGCTATTACTCAAGTTAAGGATGATTTAGGGAATATTATTCTTGATGACCAATCTGTCAGAGATCACTTTTATAGTAAATATAAAAACCTATTTAAAGAAGATTTGTATCAAAACCAAACGATCGATGCTCAATTTCAGATCTTTAGCTCTATCAGGTATTCTCAAACTATGTCCTTAGATGTCCTGGGGAGAATGTTATTTTTAAGGCCATTGTGAAGATGAAACATGGCAAGATTCCTAGCCCTGATGGATTTCCCCCAAAATTCTTTGTAGAATTTTGGGATATCTTCAAATATGACCTAACTATATTTTTTAGATGATACTGGTTCTCTATAGATCTACATCCAGCCTACACTTCAAGCATGTTTCTCTCATTCCCAAGGAGTCAAATCCTATGGTCTTCAGTGAATGGATGCCAATCTCTCTGACCAATACCACTTACAAGATAGTGGTTAAGATTATTACAGAGAGAATAAAATCTCATTTGCAAGATACTATCTCAAGTTGCCAGTCTGCATTCTTGTCCAAGAGATTTATCTTAGATAATTTTGTGGCTGCTAATGAAGCTCTTCATTGAAACAAATTGTCCAAACAAAATTGTATTCTGCTTAAGTTCAGTGTATGACTGCATTAAT
The DNA here is from genome assembly GCA_021234155.1 of Isoetes taiwanensis. Taxonomy (NCBI): domain Eukaryota; kingdom Viridiplantae; phylum Streptophyta; class Lycopodiopsida; order Isoetales; family Isoetaceae; genus Isoetes; species Isoetes taiwanensis. The sequence goes on from JAJEKV010000008.1 coordinate 6,792,658, forward strand.
TGGAACTTTTTAGAGCATACCATGGATTGTGTCGGCATTCATTTTAATCTAATTCAGAGAATTATGGGCTTAAACAACAATGCCTATTCTGCCTTGATTATTAACGTGTCTCCTACTAAGTTCTTCCCCATTCAAAAAGGAGTTAGACAAAGCTGTCCTCTGGCTCCCTATCTTTTTCTCAATGTGGCTGAAATTCTTGCTAGACTCATATTTTGCCCGCAAGCTTCTAGTAAGATCATTGGCCTGAATATACAGTATGCTGATGATACCTTCATTATGCTCAAGGCAAAAAATGAGGTCATAGAGAATTTCTTTGAGTGTATCCATCTTTTTGTTATTGCCTCATGGGTTTTTCTTAACACGGAAAAGAGTTCTATTCTTCGGGATGATCCAGATTCTATAGTGAATATCAAAGTGTTATGCCTAAATAAATTAACAGACCATTGTTGGATATTTGGCATGTATGCTAATGTTTGGCATAATAGAATGTTCTATGGGTTTGTGCCGTAGACGTGTTATGGTCGCATGTATTCTCTAGCCTAAGTGAATGGTGCACCTTCATAGATCTTCGGCTAGGGGTAACGGGGTCCATGCGAATAATAAATGTGGTGGCGACATTGTTTGTATGCATGGGGCCTTGTGGTCGAGATGGTTAGGATGGTTAAATAGCCATTGGGCCATCTAGGGGCTAGGGGCAAATAGCCCTTAAAGTTATAACATTGTTATAACGATATGCAACAATGGTTTTAAATGGCCATTGTTTAAAAGGCATATAAATGGTTTAAAAACCATTAAGGTTTAAAAAGGTGAGCACCCCTTAAATCGGGGATGCCACCTACGATTCCTCCTGCAGCATGGATGGGCTGGTTTGGGTGAGACCTGGGCCACCGGATTTTGCTCCCGCTGGATTGCCCAGCTGCTGATATGCTGCCACGTGGGCCCTGCCATGAGGGCAGGAGTTTCCAATAGATGGGCGGAGGAGGAAGCCGGCCTGTTACGGAAGGAAGGAGGCGGCAGAACAGAACTGGGCGGATTCAAGAAAAGAGAAAAAGGGTGGAGTGACTGGAATTGCAGAGGCGGGCAGCCGGCTGAGTTGCTGGGAGGTCTGGGTAGACTTTTGAACGGCGATTCAATAATCAGACTTGGTGTTCAGGTGGGTCTCCTGCTCTTGGTGGGAAACATTAAATTAACCAGGGTGACTGTGGCAACCCGAAAGTACCTGAACCTAAGTGATAAGCTGGCGTACCTGCTCTCAGATCAGAATACTGGGTAGCTGGGTGAGCTTCCCGGTTGTTCACTCATAAACCCGGTTGGCCACTCATACACTGATTGCTCTTTTCTATTTATGATGTGTAAGCTTGGTGCTGCTTAGGAAGGCTGCTGGTCAGCTTTCCGATAGCAGGCCTGTTCTTGCAGCCACAAGCCCTTCTGTGCCATATAGATAATTAGACCTTGTGCACTGGTGAGACAAACACCTAGCATTGGTATGGAACGATGTTAAGCGGGAATCGACAGTCCAGTATCACAAGAGCCTAGTTTGAGTATCATCATGATATCTAGCTCTGCAAGAGTAGTTGCAGAGAATGAAGAAGTGCGGAAGTACTTCTTCAAAGGAGTTTTATGCATTACATCCGCATGGATAAGCGTGGCTTATCTGGTACAGAACTATAGGTGCTAGTGAGGGAAAATCTGTCACCGGTATGGGACGGTGTTGAATCTAACCAACAGTCTAGTAACTTAGGTTCTTAAGATGTTTGCAGTTTCTCCCTTCCTTTGGATCCACCAGCGCGGGGGTTCTAGACGACGTACTGTCTAGATATGGTGGGGTGTGTCTGCTTGGCAGATACTATGGTGCGTGTGGTGGACTCTATATGTGTGTTCTTGCAGTCCGTCAGTCGTTGCTTCGTGTTGACACTATTGGATAACTCTTGTGCATGTTACTAACACGTGGAAGCTTGTGCAGGCTGTTTGATAGCTGGCGGAGTGTACGTGTGCATTTAGTTATCTGGTGTTGTCATCTTGTTATCTGTATACGTGGTGTTCATGTATAATAGCCTCGCGGGAGGCAGTACTTGTTCTGTGTACTCTGATGGTTTGATGTGAATACAAATCGAAATTTTTGGTACTAAAATTTTGGTTCGTAACACAAAGGTATTAAAATTGTTGAGTCAAACTACAGTATCACCCTTCTCGGTCTTCCTCTTACTATCAATAACTCAGCCAAAGGTGTACGGGATAGCATTGTTAACATAATTAAAAGAAAAAGCAGTGGCGTCAGCAAATCTTTGTCTAAAAGAAGAACCATTGTGGCTAACTCTATCTTAGTTGTAATCACATCTATTTTTCTTTTGTTCTTATTGCTAACAAGAATTCTTATGAATTAATTGAGAGATGTGTCAGAGATTTTATCTGGTCTGGTATGCACTGTCTTAATTGGAATGAACTGGCTCATGATAAAGACCAAGGGGGATTGGGATGCAAATTTTTGTCCAAACAAGATCAACCTCTAGGAGCTAAGTTTATCTGGAAAGCAATTAACAACTATGAACCTCCTGCCATGAGGTTTATAAAATTTTGGTTAAAGAAAAGTAGACCTTTTAACAGATCTAAGTGTAATCATGTTCTACCTGATTCTGCCTTTCAACCTTTTAAAGCTACTCCGAATACCTCTAGCTTGATGAGAAACTTATTTAAAGCTTAGAATATAGTGTCACCAACCTTTGATCACATGCCTAACCAACATGACAGTGTTTCCTTCTCTCTATTTTGGTCAACAGCTTTTAGCAAAAATGGTTTCTCTTATCTTGCTGAGGAACACCCTAAAATTTATAAGAAATGGTAGAATGCAGGCGTTTCTATTCTGTCAGATCTCCAGCTTATATGGGTAGATGGAGAAGTTGGAATGAAATGCAATGCCTTGGAATTCTTCTCAAACTGATAAGTGTATCTATAACCAAATTATGACATGTCTTGTGGGGACTATTGGATGTACTATCAATGACTGTCCGAATTGAACACAGGGAAGCTGCAAGTCATATAGTGTTTCTAAAACCTATAAAGCTATATGTAGTAAAAAATCTGATAAGATACCTTTGAAATGGAATATTGCACCTAATGAGTTTGGCAGAATTATAAAAAATTGTTGGAAATACTACTGTCAATCAAAAGTTACTGCCAAGTCAGAAACTCTCCCTTATGTGGCCTCCATTATCCCAGTTGAATTGAGCCCAGTTTACTGGAACCATGAATGCTTCCACTCCCCTTTCAATTCCATTAGTTCTTATATATATCTGCTGACTTTAAGCTTCATTCACCTCCAACAGTCTTTGTCCAAATTGATATGCTAAAACCTCTGCACTAGAAACTACCTTTTTAGATCTTTTTGAAGAAAAACTGACAATCCCACTGAGATGGAGCAGAATTCCACCAAAAAGTGGAAGAAGTAGTAAGAGATTGCAAGGTGCAAGCCCAACATTCCTACAGATGATGTAATTGGAGAGGAGGAAAGGGTTCTGGAACAGATATATCAGAGCAACAGCAATAGTAACAGTCTTTACAGGAGAAATGGGAATGTTAATGGAAGCATGAGAAGAATGGAATGAAAAAAAGTATAGCAGGCTAAAATAATCCAAGGTAATGAGGAATTGGAAGAATCTAGAAAGAAAGCTAGAGATAGTAATAAGAAGAATTGGGAGGTAGTGAAACATGGGAATATTAGAGTCTTGAACAAAGTATTCAATTGGCTTCTGGTAACAAAGAGAATACCCATCCCAATACTGACTTTGCGAGCACGAAAAATGATAGGATTCAAAAAAGGAAGGGCGTTTCTTTCAATGGGCTAGATCATATTGCTAAGTTCAATAAACATAACCCTACGACAAAATTATACTTTACGGATAATAGTTCTTTAAAGGGTAAGAAAGTCATGAATCTGGTTATGAGGACAGGAGTGAAGCAAAATTTAGATAAGAAAAGAGACTGTCAAACTCAAATATATCAAATATACCCATATGGTGAAGAGCTATTTGGTTTAAGTGAGTGATTCTAGCAGAGACAATGACAACATAAGTGAGTACAGAGATGCTAATCCTTTCTAGATTCTACAAGAGTGCTCAGATGTGGACTATGAAGCAACGATATTGGCAGGGGATAAAATTTTTAATTACTCAACAAGGGGGAATGTCTGTGACGCTCCTCGAATCCATACGATGCTCCCATCGTATAAATACGGGAAATTCCCCTCCCATGGTGACTTCATCACCACGGAAAGGCCCTCCGTCTGACTCGAACCACTTATGATGGCCAAGTGTCCGAGTGAAGGACACAGAGGCGTCATTCATCCCACGCCTTCTATGGGAATCCGATATAGCAGAAGCGTACATGCATGTTAGCACCTGGCAACAATACTAATAAATAATATACCACCACGAAGGGTGGCCCATCATCATCAAGACAAATAACAACAGAATACCAATATAACAAAGGAAATGCACCATAAATTAGAGCTCTATCCTGGGCTCAGTCTCATGGTGATGCAAGTCACCAGGCTTGGGTGTATTTTGGCATGTGACCATGATGATAATTGTGCTCACCATAAACTCTCAACACAAGAGAAACAGAAAGAGAGCTATCCTTATACATCCATCCATCAATACCTTCGAATAGAACATAAAATAGAGATTAAGAATACATCTATTCATACAAGGGTTAATCCTAGCTATCTTCTAAGCATACAAAGGGTTAATCCTATGACTATCTAGGAATCCAAGCTATCTACGTACTAACCAGAATCATAGCTAGATCTACTATTTCTCTCGTTCTCCATCCTTCTGGCTGGGGTAGGATTGAACAGCAGCTCCTCCCCCACCAATCCTCCCCAATTAGAATTGGGGCAAATTGGGGTGGAAGCCCCAATTTTGGTGTCCCAAATTGGCAAGCCTACCTTGCCCAATCGATTTGGACCAGGTGGCAACTCTGGGTTGGTTAATATTAACTAATTTAATATTTTAACCCCTTTTAGTATGAGGTTAAGCCCTAGATTCGAATTAGGATTTAGGGTTAAGTTTCCACCTTAATAATTAATGATTTACATAGCTAACGTTAGCTTATGAATAATTAATGATGCATTGATTATTCATAGTGACGTGTCACATATTCATACCCAAAAGGCATATAAATACGTGTGTCACATTCTCCCCACCTTGAAACCTTAGCATCAAGATTGTTCTTGCATTGGGCCAACACATGGCATGTTGGAGGCAAGTCACCCCACCTTTAAGAGGTAACGCGAAATTATAAGCCACACAAAAGTTGTCATGTTCAAAGTGATCAAGTTTGAAATGATGTGGAATGTGCAATTTAACTGCGCGAGAGTTGAACGGTAGTTAGTTTGAGCAACGTTATGTGGAGGGGGACATAACGAGACGGTGATATAAAAGATACATAGGTTCTCGATAGACCGTAGCCTATAGGGCCTAGCAGTTTACTAGGAAAAAAAAAAGACAACAAGAACATGGGCCCGCAATGGCCCTTAGAAGAAGCTGCAGATGCCAAGGTAAGCGCTTCTGGCATGCAGAATCGTAAGATATCAATACTTACAAACTAATTTATATGTTGTGGTTGAAGGGACCACCCCATTTGAAGAAGAAAAAAATGAAGAAAGGGGAAACCTATCATGCCTAAGGCTTGCCATCCGTCTCGGCGTAAGGAATGGTAATGTTCCCATTATAGCCATAAACGAAGGCGTCCTATCATGCCTATATGTATGTCCCCATTCCTAGGATGCATTTAGCCCAAACCCCCTGCATGAAGGCTAGACTACATGATCCCTGTCGGATCTAAGACGTATCGTTTTGCGTCGAAGCTAAAGTTGATGGCATCATTGGTCAAGCATCGAGGACTGATGTTGTATCCTCCTTCCGTAAGTGGGTCCACTTAACCAAGTAGGACAGGTGATGAGTATTGCTTGTCTATTTGTATGCACGATCGAGAAGTGCATGTGGAACTAGTTCCACTTGCTCGTCCATAATATCCAAGAGCATTTAGAATCCATATAGTATCTTAGGATCAAATGTATACTTCTCAAAAAGGCTTACGTGAAGGACATTATAGGCCTTCAGATACTTGAATCCTCAACAGAAGCTTGCATGTCGGTGAACACGTGGTGGGGTCAGCCATGAGGGTGATGAGTTCCGCAATGGTTGGAACTCTTTTGGAATCCATGACTATTGACTTCTTTATTTCACTATACTGATCGATCCATACCTCTCATTACTAGACTATTCATTCGTGTTATACCCTTATAGATATACGTTACAGTGACACTATATCACAGTATACCAAATTTAGAATCATTCTTTATTCACACACGTAGCTGATTATATATTATACAGGGGCATAGATATAGACAACTTCTATTTCTTCTGTTAATGTAATACACACTTATAATTTTTGCACTGTTTAGTATAAACTCATTCTAATCATATTAACTTCTGTCTATATGTCTATTATACTTCCCCTTCACTTTACAATTTGTTTTATTACAGTCTGCCCTAATTTAATTTCTTATCAAAATTTTGTTTTCTTATTTCGTTATAGTTTTAACAACTCATATATTGCTATCCCCAGCGTTTTACATGCCCGTCACATTTATACTTATCCTTTAATATAATTATATATTGCACTATATCTCATATTTTTACATATGTACTCTAACATTAATTACACACACGTTCTTCATCATTTATTATTCATAACCTTTTTATAATCATAATCTAAGTCACGTTTTTCCTTCAATAGTTTTTTTTTTTTTTTTTTTTTTTTTGAGAGTAAGGGTAGATTTTTCCATTAATTAGATAAAGCCATACAATCCTTTTGTCCACCTATCAGGTATGACAATTGGAGAAAATTGATACTCTTTATGAGCATCAAGTAGAAGTAGTAAAAATAATATTCAAATAGAGGTAGCAGTAGATAAGAAGAGTAATAAAATCCAGTAGTAGACTTAAAGAACTTAAGTGTAGATCTACTCCTTTGGGTGACGTATGCAGTAAAAAGTCTTCAAGTTCCTGCTCTTAATTTCCTGTAAAAGCAAACAAAAAACCAACCATGATTTCACAAGAGCTGTTTTCTGGAAATCATAGAGATGAACATGGATGATAGAAATGATAGGATATGTAAAATGAAATGGAAGGCTGTAATGAGGGATCAGAGGTTTAGATGTGGCTGCCAAGGTTGTTGTTAAACCATTCATTGTAGTGCTGGTAAAACTCTGCTGTAGAACCCAGAATGTAACTGCCTTGCCCTTTATCATTTTGCATCAGTAGCTTTGTCAAACTTTCCTTCCCCATCAGAAGAAGAAGGGTACCATACAAGTCTGTCAACAGTTTATGGCTGTAGTACATTTCCCTGAACCTGCTCAACTGAGTTTCTGTCATACTGAAGTGAGTATTAAATAAGAACTCAAACAAGATGTGCATCTGCATGAACTCTCGAGTATATATTTCTGCCCATACTGCTTCTTTTGTTCTAGAACTTTCAACCTCTTTCAAAAAATCATCTGTCAGCTCACACAATTGCTTCAGTGTTAACTTTTTCCCAACTTGTTGACTCTGATACATGGCTAATTCATAACTGTCAACATCTGTGTCCAGCTTTGTGGCACCTTCTCCCTTAAGAAACATTAAGTATTCTGTGACAGTCAGAATATGGAGCATTAGAATCAATAGCATTGAGAAAAGACACAAACAAATCAAAATGGCCCCTGTATAGCCCAATAGAATTCCAGCAAGTATTATAACTGTCTCCAAATTTTCTTTTGTGGCACGTTGCAATGGCTTCAATATCTAATTGAAAATGCATTTTGATCCAGAAAATAGAGAGAGGTTTAGATGCATAGAGAACTCTATTTCTGGATTTCCAAATATTCCATAAGGCAGTGTGCACAAGAGTGTTTGCAAAAATGTCACCTTGTTGCAGGAATTGAATAATATTACTGAAATTCTGTTTTTCAGAAATGAGCCAAGCTTATTTAGGAACCAAGCCCAGAAGGGTTTCAGTTTGGGACAAAGGAAAATATGCTGTAGATCCTCTTCCTGAAGACATCCAGAGCTACATATTGAGGTTACATTGCATCTTCTAGATAGGGAAACCAAGTTTGTTAGACTTTTATGAGCAATCAACCAAACGAAGAAGCAAATTTTAGGAGTACAAAATGACTTCCAAACATTTTCAAAAAGAGACTGAACTTGAGCTTGATCTAATGACCATTTCTGCAGAGCCTTTAGTGGAGCATCAGTCACATTAATCAAGGTATAAATTTCTTTGACTCTGTAAGCATGTTTACCATTTATGGAGCAACCAAGAGATTTACTGAAGTCACCATAATTATTGAAGGAAGCCAAGATATTCTTAAAATGCAGAAAAAGCTTCTTATCACTAGAGGTACCCCTTAGAACAGTCTTCAGAGCAGTCCAAGTTATGAAAGTGTTATTCCTTCTGTAAAGATCTTTTATAGCAGTGATCCCTTTGTTAGACCATTTTCTGTAAATCTTAGGATGCTTAATGGCCATTGTATTTGAGAACTGATCAGAGAAGATTGGTGACCAAAAAAGATCAGTGTTCATAGTGGCTTGATGAATATTGTCTCTCTGAAGCACAGGATGAATTTTATTCCAGGCCATTATTAGATTTCTCATCAGAGGAGAAGTATTAGGAGCAGGGTGAATGACCACAAAAGCAGATTGAGAAAGGGAATGCTTAATAGAGGAATGTCCAGTAGGGTAGGAGCAATTAAGCCAGTACTCGATGAACTGGGATGCAGCAGAATTATTTCCCATGATAGTTCTCCAGATATATTTTCCTGCCAAAGAACAAGCCTGAAGGTGAAGATTTTTACAGCCAAGTCCCCCCAAATTTTTAGGCCTGGAGACAGAATTCCAATTAACCAGATGTGAACCATTCCAAATGAAATTTCTAATAACCTTTTCCAACTCAGAGTAAATTGATTTAGGAGCAATAAGAGCAGAAGAAAAGTACACATGAGAGGAAGCTAAAACAGAGTTTGCAATGATTGTCCTACCTACAAAAGATAGGCAATTCCTATAATTATTCAGTTTTCTTTTGATTCTTTGCAGGATAGGATCCCAAAGACCCTTTAAGTTTGGACTTAGAGAGAGAGGCATACCTAATAATTTGGAAGCTTGATTAGGATTCAGAACTTGAATGTCACAAATATAAGACTGAGTGACATCTCCTATGATCTTACTTTTATCAATATTGAGATGAACTCCTGATGCTGCAGAGAACTCCTTAAGGAGATCTAGAAAGGTATTGATATTGTTGGGATTGGAATCCAAGAATACAAAAGTGTCATCAGCATACTGTGAAATTGTAAGCATATCCAAGTTATTAGGAAGAGATAAACCAGTTAACAGTCCAGAATTTTGCATATGGAGAACACATCTCGTGAGCATTTCAGCAATAATGAGAAAAAGATAAGGGGCCAAAGGGTAACCCTGTCTAACACCTCTTGCCAAGGGGAAGAAATTTGAAGGAGATCCATTGATCAAGACAGCAGAGTTGGACATAGAATTTAGACCATGAATAAGAGATATGAGCTTGGTATGAAAACCCATTTTTTTGAGAGCAATGTCAATGAAATCCCAACTTACAGTATCAAAAGCTCTCTTAAAATCTAATTTGAGCAGAATGCAAGATTGATGGGAGATCCTATTCCAATGCAAGCCTTCCATAGCACTAATATAATTATCTAGGATAAATCTGTTTGGTAGAAATGCAGATTGATTGATACTTATATTTTTCTGGAGAAAAGCCCGGATCCTTCTAGCAATAATTTTGGCACAGAGTTTGTAAGAAGAATTGGTGAGAGAGATTGGTCTCCATTCATTGAAGTAAGTAGGATTATCCACCTTTGGCACTAAAGTAATGAAACCAACAGAAATGGAAGAGTGTAAATGATCAGAATTCCAAAACCCATGCACAAAGCCAATAATATCAGTTTTCATAATGTCCCAAAATTGAGAATAGAATTCTGGGGGGAAACCATCAGGACCAGGAGATTTGTTCTTGGAGAAGCTCAAAAGGGTTTTAAGACTTTCCTCCTCCCCAGGAATTGCAATTAGGGAGATATCCATAGAATCAATAGTATTTGGAAGAATAGAGTCCAACTTAGCCATAAATTTATCCCTGTTTATTATATCAGTAGCAGTGAGATCATTGTCCTTGAAAAGGAAAGAGTAACTGTCATAGAAATACTTCTTGATCTCATGATTCGAGCTGAGAGTAGTGCCAGAGTCATTGATTACATGACTTATAGAGTTCTTGAGAAGTCTGGACTTAGCTACTCGGAAGAAAAATTTAGAGCTCCCATGGTCAATCTCACTATTGTATTTGATTTTACATTTTATTGCAGAGAATCTAGCCTCCTTTTCCTCAATGGATTTAAGATGCCTCTCAATTAATTCCTCTGCTATGTGAAGACTAGAATTATATGGGTCAATTTGCAGCAGGGACCTCACATCTTTCATCTTATGAAGAAGACTTTCTTTTTCTTGAATCTTGGCCATATTTTTATTTTTTGCCCAAGCCTTTATCCACTCTTTAGCCTTGTGGCGTGACGTTAAAATCTCTTCTTCTTCTTCTTCTTCTTTAGCCTTTTTTATTTTGGAATAGAAATTTTTCATGGATGTATTAGGTAGCATGGAATCAAGGGACCTGTAGAAATCAGAGAACTCTTCATGAAAAGAGTTGTTTTGAAGGAGAGAACAATTAAATTTGAAGGGAAAATTTCTCTCCCTTGGGGGATTAAGCAGATGCTTGGTACAAAGAAATTGGGGCTGATGGTCCGAGATGGAAGTACCTTCATCACTTATGACATAGCAATTATCCCAAAAATCAGAGTTTGGATTCGAGACATAGAATCTATCTAAGGCACAGAACACTCTGTCAAGATTTTTTTGTTTATTAGACCAAGTATAAACAGAGGTAGAAGAAGGAATGTGAATGAGAGATGAATCAGAAATAAGATTATTCCAACTCACCCTCTCTGCCACAGACATATTGATTTTATTTCCCAATTTCATATCCCAAGTAGGGGTATTATTAAAGTCACCTGCTAGAATCCAGTCAACAGAGGAATTTTGAGTGATCCAAGAATTGATATTGGGCCAAAGATTTTCTCTCTCCTTTGGACAGGTGGAGGCATACACATTTATGACTCCAAAGGAAATGTTGTTCACAGAGAAAGTGACAGACTGCCACATTTTAGAGAAACTATTGCAGAAGGAGACATGATGCAGGTTTTTCCAAATAATGGCCATTCCTCCTCTAGTACCATTAGCTTCAATCCAGATTGATGAGGAGCCTGGGTAAATCCAGTCTCCCAAATTAGAAGCTTCAAACTTAGGGAGTTTGAGTTTCTGGAGCATTATAATGTCTGCATCATACTGCCTAATTTGAGCAATGGCTCTCCTTCTCTTCAAAGGTCCTTTAGTACCTCTTAGATTCCAACTAAGAATCTTCATTTATAGATGAGATAAGAAATAAATAGAGGGAACTTATGTAGATCTCCCCAAATTTTTGCCAGCCTTTTTATTTCTCTGTTTAGATTTTTTGCTTCGAGTATTATTGGCAGGGGTGTTGGCATCCACCAATTTTAGCAATGTTTTGGAATGAGGCTTAGCCTTACAAAAAGAATCTCTCAAGAGCTCATCATCTCCCCAAGTATTATCCCCTAGATTTTCTTTATTAGAATCTAGATCTTTCTCACTCTCACTATCAGAGGCACCCCCTGGAATAAACTCAAACATCCTGTTTACTGAGCTATCAAACAAGCATTTCTTAGCTGAATTATGAAAAGGTACTTGCCTGGGCACTTGAGCATCCATAAGAGAAGTATGAGGGTTGATGCAGATCTCGGGACTAAGACTTGGAGGAGTTTCAGAAACAACTTGGAGCTGATCTCGTTCTGGAGTATCTAATACCATTGCATTCTCTGAGAAACAGCCTGAGCAGCAGTCAACCTTTCCAACATCCTGGGCCTGAGTGCCAATATGAGTTGAGTTCATGCAGACTAACCCTTCCTGCAGTATGGCCATTTGTTGCTCTATATCTGCTGAGATGGACTGTCTCATTTGGTTCACAAGGGGAGGGGATATTTCAATATCAATCAGAGGATGGAAATGAGATGGAGGAAATGAACATGGAGATTGGGGGGGTATGGGAACATCACTGAATGGAAATGAAGGAGTATCATGAAGTGAAGCAGGGATGTCATGATTTCCAGCAGACAACAATTGATCATCAAGGTTAGTATTTAAATCTGCAAGTACCTGAAACTGATTGGAGCAGAGAACCATGTTTTCTTGATCAGGTTCATTTGAAATCACCAATGGAGATATTTTATCCCCTTTGTCCAAGTCGTGTTGGGGAAGAGTTGATGAAGAATTCTTACATTTATCCACTGCTAATGTTTTCCTTTGTAGAGATTTAGAAATCTCACCTTGTTTCTCTAATTGTTTCTCTTGAGTTTTTGTAGAACCCAGGAGTTGAGATTTATTTGCATGGCTTTTCCTAATTAATAGATCTCCCTTACTGCTTTTTTGAAAATCCAATTTTGAAGACAGTTTGGAATTATTCAAGATTTTTGCATCTTGAATAATTCTATCAAGAGTTGAATGCAAATCTTCTGTTGATGTTGCTGACTGATCCATGGGGGCTTTCCCTTTTCCAATGTATTCACCATATTTCTGTATCACCTTTATTTCTGGAGGCTTTTTAAATATTCCTGTCAAAGCACTTTCATTTGAAATTGTTGCAGAATTATGATGGTCATGAGTTTGCTTTAACTTCTCCTTTTCCAATCTATTCTTATGGATTCTCCTTTGAGAACCATTGACCCTTTTCCAGCTGAAATCATTATGTTCATTTGCTTTTGATGCATTACCTAATAATGTCTTCACAGCTGTTTCATTTCTGTCTCGAGGCATAGCACTTCTGAATGCTATTGTTTCATGTGAGGATACAACTTTCTCAGCTTGACTCATACCCTTTAATGGAATTGTATTTATTGTCATGTTTACCTGATTCTTAGAGCATGAACTGCAATTGTCATACCAAAAATGCCTGTTCTTACATGTTTGACATTGAGGAGGCAGACCTGACCACCTTAGTGATAGAGTTGACTTCTGTCCAAAAGCATCAAGGAAAGGAATTTGAGTTGGAATATCTTTGGAAAGGTCAAGTTGGATGAAGGCACGGGGTGGTCTCTCAGGGTAATATTCAGTGGAGATGTAGGTGCCAATGGAGTTAAATAAAGATCTGAAACAATCTTCATTCCAGCATGTAAAGTAGTAGAAGCAATGCATAAAGAGTCAAAGGATTTGGTGTCAAGTCTGGGATTCCATTTAAGAAAGGAGATTTGATAATTTTCAAATACCAGAGGACCATGGTTCAGAAAGAAATTTGCTGATCTTTTATTTTCACACTCAATCATGATGAATGGATAGTTTAGCCAGTAAATAGCTTTGATAAGAACACCTTTTTGGAGCTTTTGGCAGAAATTCCATAGCTTCCCTAGGTTAATGCCAGACTTGTTGACCTTAACTAGAATAGCAGTATCTTTAAGAATTGACATCTTTTCATGCACAGAGGGAAGATTTAAAGAAATACCATGATAGAGTGGTTGCTTGCTTCCATCAGCAGATCGGGTCTCCATTAAGGCTTGATCCAAAGCTTTGTCTGAGAGGACACTTCTAACTGGTTTTGGCACCCTATAAGGCAATGGGATTTGAGTGTTTGGGTGCAAAATTGGAAGACGACCATAAAGATCCGGGTCCTTAGAAAGATTATCCCAGATTGGCACCTTATGAGTTCTAGGGTGCATGATCTGATCAAAAGATAGAAGGTTAGCAAAATCACCAAAGAGCATACATTTTTTTGGATTTTCTTGGTAAAGACTTAACTGGTGAAGCAAGGGAGAGCTTTCGAGTCTTCAAGCTGAGCAAAATCGTGAAGAAAGGCTAGGAATTTAGGGCTAAAATTGGCTAGATTATCCATTAAAAAGATCGGGGAAGAAAACAGAGACACGTGAGAAGGAAGTAAAAGGAGGGAGCGAGAAATTTGAAAGGAAAGAGGGAAAAGAAACAAATAGGGGAGAGGCAAATTGAAAGGAAATCAACTCAATCACTAAGAATTCAGGAAAGCACTCTTCATTGTCTTTGATCTGCCTCGGAATACAATTTGACTGTCAATTTTGAATCTGTCCAATCACAATTTACTCTTAGTATAGCAGTTGCTTCAGTATTTTTGTTTCCAATGAATTCTTCCATTTCGATCTCAAATTCTTCACAGCTTGGAACAAATGTGTATTCCAGATGAAAATTTTCCTCCGGGAAGAATTGATTTGTTATCAGAGAATGCCAAAGGCGAGTTGCAGATCCACACAGATATCCACAAGTTAGTCTGCCTTTATCCTGTAAAATTACAAAGATTTTAGTGTCCATTTGTAGATAATTTGGAGAGGATTCATATGGCAGTAGGCTCAGATTGCTAGCCCCTACAGGGCTAGCAGAAATCTCGATTGAATGAAGAGCTAGAAGAGCAGAATTTTCAAAATCCGAGCAAGAAGCAAGGCTTAACAGAAAAATGCACTAGAGGACAAAAATTCCAAGAAACTTGGCGCTCGAGCATTTTCGTTATCTGTCCCTGTTTTTATTCAATAGTTTGTGTAATACATATGTGATTATATTTTCGATTCTATTATATTTAACACTGCATTCACTCTACACTTTATTTTATCAACATTTTCTTTCCTCCATATAATTTGAAATACTTTTCTTCTTTTGATTATCTCGCATCCTTCCAGACCCACAATGTTTTTCTTAACCATACTTTACATCCACATGTGTACACATATTAATTCATTAGTTATATGTATTCTCATTTACATACAATTATTACACATACATACATTGTTATATTTACATCGCACAGATACATCTCACAGATACATTCTATGTGGCATCATTAAGTTGATGCTGCCGGAGATGAGTCGAGGAAAGGGGGTTGATGGGTCACTGTGCGCCTTTGGTATCGCCAGCAGAATTGTCTGCATCAAGGAAAGGGGCAGTTCTGAAAGTAGTGTCCTTGGCGGAAGCATCGAAAACATGCCCTAGGAGCTGTTTTTGTGTTTCTTTCGAAATAGAGTGAAGAAGCTGTTGTGTAGCACTCATAATGGTGTCCAGCTTAGCAGGCTCTGGGCGTTGGCTTAGAGTAGAGGTTGAGAGTCCTAGTTCCGAGATCATAGGGGCCGCCCCCTCTAATTCAAGGGCTCTTGTTGCGGCTTAGCTACGGACTTGGTGACAAATGCACGTACCATTTTGGGAAGTTACTGACACTTATGAGTATGTGGAACATAGCGAGCTTTGAAAGCTTGAGCAAAGTTGCCAAACCTGCACGTATTATCTGTTACGTAAGCCATTAGCTGAAGCATATACCCTTCCCACTAATTACGGGCAGGACCCGTGAGGTTATTGATAGCAAGTCTCGTGGTGGCTTTATCAGTCATCCCATACCCATTGGCAACCTAGTGGATCTCCTTTAGCCAAGACTCAGCATCTACGCCGCAGAACTGGAGGAGCTTGTGGGTCCGACAAATACTAGCGCTTGCAGAGGCAATCACTTTTTGATCCTTGTCAATGGACTTCTCTTGTTCAGTATCAGACTCGGAAGAGTCGATGGAGTCCAAATTTGAGCTGGGTGCAGTTGTAGGACGTGGGCGTTTAACGCGTCTATGGTGTGCAGGAGGGCAAAAGTATGCTGGTGGGTATCAAAAAAACGTGGCCCCAGCACTTAGATCAGCACCCTGGATGTACTATTCTATCATAGTATTCCACTTGTTATTAGTTGGAGTTGTTACATATTTCTATTGATTACCTAATTACCATGTGCTAGTACCAGTAACACCTTAAACAAGCTGCCATATGGGGTGCTATATGAGTGCTGTCAGCATGTGTCCGGACGCCTGCTTTTGATACCCACCAGCATACTTTTGCCCAGGAACACAACAAGCCATAGACGGTGGTGCACATTGCAAAATATACAGCTGCAGTTCTTCCACCTGGTGCTTGATAAGAATGATCTCCTGCTCGCAAGTCAAACGTCGACGTTCCACTATGGCAGGCCATGGGGCCTGTCGTATTCCATCTATAGCAAAAGGGAGATTACTTATAGACGAGAAATGTGTATGAATCAAATAAAAAATGATTGAACATACACATGTAGCATCCATATGTAAAGGACCTTATTCATAGTTTCGAATGATTTTTTTTTTTATATAATACAAATGAGAGTGCGAAGTAGGACTACACATAGAATAGTGCACGAAGGCGAATATAATTATAACATTAGAAAAGTGACATGGAACGCTTGGGGTGGAAGGTTGTCGACTGAGAGCGAGCATTGCGAGTAAAAAGTAAATAGTATTGATTCAGGCACCTTTGACGGACAAAACATAATGTGAAGATTTAGTGATAATAAGATGTTATATCTAGGCATAGTTATTCGAAGATGTGAGTGGGTCCACGATCTTTTCAAGAGTGTTGTCCCGTAAGGACCATAGGAAGTCGTACTTATCACGAGCTTGGAGGATGATGTCCTGATACTCCATGGTCGGGCTTACTACCAAGAGGTTGAACAAGTTGTTCATTGCCCGATAGAGTACCCAAAGGTGGTCTTCAACATCGAGGAGTACTTCATCGTTTTTGTCATCCCAATAGGGCCATCCCCACTGCCTGGTGCTCCGTAAGTCATGGGCGGCCCTATCTCGAAGAAGCATCACAAGCTCCCATCCTTGAGTGGTATAGTGTGGCGTGTTCGATGCAGGAATCATCTCTGTGGTCAATGCTAGACCCCAAAGTAGAGGCTGGAGGATCCCTTGCCTTGAGGTACACACCTGTTATGGATTATGACTTTGAGACGCTTAAGGGGGTAAGGAATAGAATAACCATATGGTGGTTACTAACGAAGGTTCAAGCATAAGGGTTTTCTATTATGAGATTGAGAGAGTTTAGTGCATCCATCTCATCATGAGGGAGCCAAAGCCGACGACATCTAAAACTGATCAAAAGTTGAAGTTGACATGATAACCTAAGAAAATAGGTTAATTGTGACAAAGCATGGTTGATATTGGGGACACAAAGAATATTTAGCTGAAGGAGCCTTTAGAAAAGCTCTTCATGTGGGGTAGTGGCCTTCGGAATAATGGCATAATATCCCATGGGGGAATCATAGTTTATGTATGGGACTGAAGTCCTATAAAGCAGTAAGGAAATGGTTGAAGTACCTAGGGGCCCTATCAAAATGTAGGCCGCATATACCATTCCAACATAGAGTTGGCTACTGTCCATTTGGGAAGTCGGTGGCACAGCCACATCATAAAGGTACATAGGCAATGGGTTTTGTTTCAAAGAACTACCGAGGTTACACTTTAGCTAAGTTAGAGCAGAGCTCCAGCATTGTGGGATGAGGATATATGTTTACTATGTACGTATTATGTACACATATGATAAACATCTCGGAGAGGTAATGTATGCAGTGACACGAGGAGAGAAAGACGAGTGTATCCCATAGGTACCAATGAAGGGTCTGGAGTATGTCTGGAACGTGCAAACAACAGTGAATCTATTGGATGGTAAGGTATGATGTTGTAGTTGGCACTTGAAATAAATATCAACGAGCAATAGAATAAAGCTTAGGATGATGGGGTTGAGCAGTATAATAGTGCAATTCCAAGATGCGTAGCGAATAGCAGTTACCTACTAGAAGATCGAATATTGTCTTGCATAGACATCGAAGACTAGATCTCCCACATGATCCATACCCGGATCAGGCAGAGGCGACCCCCATGGGTTAGATGGAAGTGTAAGTTAGAACACATAGTGCTCGAACATCGATACAAGCCATCGATACAAGCCAGGGTAGATACTTTAGAAAGGTTTAGAAAAAGCAAGGGAGGCACCTTGATGACTCTAGGTAACTTAGGATTCTTATGAAAGCTCTCTCGCTAATTTAGGGCATGATTATGGCTTAGATGAGGATGCCAAGTCACTGGTAATGCCACAACAGTGGCATAATATCATCACAGAGAAACGTAATGACTAACATTTCTAGGGCGCGCGACAACGTTGAATCCTAACCCCCAATGATATGTGGGTTAATAACATTTGGGGTGGATGCAAGCTTGGACATAAATTGCTATATCATATGGCATATAATAGCGGCTTAGAAGCCACAAGACAGTTAAAGAATACCTAAAGGAGTAAATGAATTGGTGACCCTATGGAATAAAAGCTACAACCAAAGGGTGAATTCTATATGCTGTATCACGTGAAAGGGCCGGGATAACGAATTGACCATGGACGTAGAAAGCTTATTAAGGAAGAAAAGGAATGAAGGACCCTTGTTCGTGATATTTAGCGGCCCAGATGGGAAGGTTATTACCAAACATAAAGGGTGGTCTTTCCCAACCTGCAAAAAATAGATTTTTGGCTTCAAAGGCAGCAAGAGCAGAAAAGCTCTTTAAAGGTTTGGTGCATGGCTTAGGAAAGAAGGCTTTCATTTTCTAGGACAACATGGTGAATTGAATTCACCAAGAACCTTTTTAATAGAAGAGGCCTCTCTTGAGAGGTCTTTGAGTAGTACCGTCCTTTGGGATATCCACATAATCCCTTAGAATATGTAAGTTTATTTGTGGAACTTAATGACGTTTAGGCACTAAAGTAATGGTTCGAAACACTTTGCCCCAACCATATCTAGATACCCTAGAAGGAGATGACAATTCAACAATGGTTGGGTGCCATTAGACCGTTATGGTAGAACAACTCCGAAAGAGGATAGGCCATCGTCAATTTGACAGGCGTATTGACATCGCTGTGGGGGTTTCAACACAAGCAATCGCTATGTGTTATAGAGTATGTAGCGCGATCTGGGGAAGTGATCCATAAAAGGAACATGACCATTGAGAAGAAGTATTGAAGGGTGATAGGATTAAAGAAATCCAAACCCATGGTCTAGAGGGGTGCTGCATGGCAGTCTATAGTCGGTTGGGCCAAGTGAGATCCTCTCTCTGGGAAATGAGGCGATTCAAGGCTTAGACACTAAAGAGAAACAACGTTAATTATAGTTATATCTATAAAATGTTACTTAACCCTTAATATATAACGTTGAATAAGGTCTAATATAAAGCATATGAATATAGTATAGATTAAATCATGGCAAGGCCCGAAGAAATTTTGTTATCAAGGCATCTACCAAAGGAAAAAGAATATTTAAAGCTATAGGTCTAGGAATGTCAATAACTAGACATTATTATCCAAAAGAATATCCAAGTTGATAGTGGATTAGAATCTAACTTAGAAGTCTCTATCTTACTCAGAGGAGTTCCCTTCCACCGCTCAGCGTGAAAGTTCATCGATATAGTTGGGGGAACCATTCCGCAGTGATAGTAAGAACCCTTAGGTTATTCCTACCCCACCATGGTTGCACAAGTCCGGCGGAGTTGTTGCCACCACATCGTTGGTTTAGGGAGAGATGATTACTAGACCGAAGTCTTAGTAGAGAAACAGAGATACTATTAGGTAAGTATAACAAGGGACTATTATATTTATTGAAAGGAGGCTTATCGTGTTGGTAAAGGGTTTGGATGTGTGGTGGGAGGGCAAGGGTTTAAGTTCCTATAATACAGTCTTATATAGAAAGTTGCTATGCAGAGAAAACAGAGCATATAAGAAATATGTGGAACCACATTCAAGGAAGCTTGGCATGGTGGTAAGCGCTTAAAGCTTTAGTTGGAAGGTCGCAAGTTCAAATCTATGTTGAGGGGGCAAAAAGACATTTATATGGTGAAAATATGATGGAATTTTTATACGGCAAAAATATGTTTTTTTTTTTTTTTTTTTTTTTATTGCAAGTAATATTTTAGTTGGAAGCTTCTAGCTCTTTACTCATAGTATAGTACTTTGGGTGGATTCACATGATAAAATAATATCAACAGGTCTGGGTAATATGTTTGCCCAATATGTATTTGTAAAGGGATTAAACATCCATATCGGCATGATTTGTCTATGCACGATTTAACAGATAAGGTTGATCATAATTTGTCAGTACAGGATATACAATGGTCTACGTAGCATGGTAGAGGCCATATGGCCATTAAAGATATTACAATATTTACTTACATTTATTA
The DNA here is from genome assembly GCA_021234155.1 of Isoetes taiwanensis. Lineage (NCBI taxonomy): Eukaryota > Viridiplantae > Streptophyta > Lycopodiopsida > Isoetales > Isoetaceae > Isoetes > Isoetes taiwanensis. The sequence goes on from JAJEKV010000008.1 coordinate 6,812,921, forward strand.
AACAAAACTAAAGAAAATTAAACCCTAAAACGTTGCATTTACTGAAGGTGGGCTTGAAAGACAGTAAATGCCTCTTGACCTAGCAGAAGATCTATGACAGTGATCCAATAGCCAATTTTCTCTTGGGTACATGCGCCCACATAATGGGCTACTTTTCGGATGGTAATTACACATCGGATTCTGATAATGAAGAATTTAACATTGCTGATTTGAAGCGGGAGCTTGAAGCTTATACAGTTAAGACTGGTAAGTCTAATCACAGAATGTATTCTAGATGCACTAGAGGCGGCTGTGGCCAAAAAAGAGGCATTTTTCAAAGAGATGATAGAAGCTATCAAAGAGGTCCCAAGCATTTCGGCAAAAGGCGATGAGTATCAAGATATACAAAAAATCCAGGAAACTCAGGAGATGGATGGGGATCCAGACTTCGATCAGGTTTCATTTAAGATCTATAAGTTTAATTGGTTGTTATATAGATAAATTTATCTGCTAGTTCCAGATCTCGCATGATGAAACTTATAAGGCAAGTTTGCTCATAAGGATTCAGGCGGCGGTTAGATGCATTAGAAATACATCTGTAAGGCACCAAATAAAGGGTTAAATTCTGATTTTTAAAGTCATAGATGTTACAGTAATAGTCCACTGACTGGAAGTCACCCTATACACTAGTAACAATGGCTTTTAGTTGTTCCAAAACAAGATGCAATTCTATCTATCAATAAATAAGGACGATGTATCAGTATTTTACCATTGGATGGTCTAGATTTGGCCTTCTTGTTGTGATTATTCAACAGGGAAAAACTGTAAAGCTATGAGAAGATCTACATAAACATGAATAATTTAGGGCAGGTGTGAAGCTCTGGAATAATTTAGATCAGTGATAACAATATCTAAATGCATAACTTCATGGTTTTCAGTGGAAATACAAAAGTTATTCTCTGATTTCAGTTCATTTTTGTTGTCAAGACTTACTAATAGGGCAAAAGGAACAATGGGTAATCAGCGAAGAGCTGAAAACCCCAACGTACCTTTTGGCCCTTGCCCTGATACCATTCTCATGCTAACATGGTATTGTTTGGCTTCAGGTACGGGGTTTTCTTCTCATTGTCTCTCTTTCTTTACAAGTATGGTTTGGCTGCAAGGATGGATCAAGTTCTGATAAAAATAGCAGTTGGCGTTCTTATACAACACACTGATATGTCTACTGAGCACATGAACAGGGTTCTTTTATATCTGAGTTTATATTCCTGCAAAGTTTGCTTATAATACATTCTGCTGAATGATATAGATATTGATATATTTTCGGCTTAAAAGTCTATGATATACGGATCTTAAAAAGGAAAAAGATCTATGGATATATTTTGTAAGTAAGTTCCTCTCATGAAATGAAACTTACTATTTTGAGATAAGATAAATAATGGAAAAGACCTCTGTCACAAATATATCAGGTATTCGGATCTGATCTGATTGGTGTATCATAATTTTGAACCTGTATGACCATACTAATGGTTATGCTATGATTAACTAAGGCATATAAGCCAGTAAATACATATAATAGGTTGGACAGATCGAAATTATTGACTGGTCCCTAAAGGTTCTTTGTAAACTTTAATTTTTTATAATAGGATGGCCAGGGTGGGGTAATAAGATCCCAATTTGGCTGAACATAATAGGCCCTTGGCAAAACCACATTATGAAATCTAACGAAATGCATGTGATAGAGATCATCTAGCTGGATCTAAATTCTAAAGTCACAAATACCGTTTAATGATCTTCTGGCATAAAAGGATATAGCTGAAACAGAATATTAAATATCAATCAGGCTACAAGTTTAGCACTAGATAAACATAGTAAGGTTCTAGAAAAGCACTTGGTCTAAGACTCGAAGTTTGTCAGGCTTCAAATACAGTTTTGGTTATGACATGTTGTCTCTCTCAAGTCTTAAATGTGAATATAACTGTCATCTAATCCCTAAGGCAGATACCACTTTTGTATAAATTATTACACCAGTATGGGAATATCTATGTGATCTAGTGATGTATATATTTGAGTTGATTATGAGGGGTGATACTACACTAGAAAGCTCGCTCATGCTAGTAGTAAAGTGATAATACGAGTGCTATTTTTTTTTATTTTTTTTTTAATGCGATAAATATTGCCATTGCAAATAATAGAAAAATAGTGCAAGTCATACTAAGTCTCGAAAGTTCCCTTCAAATAGCCATATATATGTCTCTCAAGTTGTACCTCCCTCAAGTGGAGCATCGTAAATTGTAACAACATAGCATTGTGCCAATCTTGGTGATACATTGGTGCTAGGCACACAACCATTACGTCAAGGTAAAGATTTGAAGTTAAAAGATCATTTGTTGTCTTTATACACGAAATAGGAGGTTTTTTAGTTGAATATGAAGAAAAATGGCATGCTTGCCACTTGTCAATATTCTATAAATTGCTTGCATGCATAGTTCTCTTTTGCTTTCTCCTTGAACACTTTAAAGTAGTATTTCAATGAATTGTTGGCTAGTAAACATTTCAAAGGTAAACGGCCGTGGGTGGATAAAGGTACGTTTACTCCAATTACAATCTTCACATGCAAGTTTCACTTAGGATTTGCCAAAAAGAGCAACCCTAACATGTAGGGTTTTTTCTACAAAAAGGAGCCGCTTTGTATCCGCTTGTTCTTGCTAAATCTTCTGTCTCTTCATGCCTAGTTTGGCTGCCATTCTGCTGGCAGATCTGATCCTATTTCTCTCACGAGAAGTCTAATGTGCCTTTTGAAAGATTGGTGACCTTGAATGGGCGAAAATGCCAAGAGCTATGTGACGGCACTTAGTGTCATGCGCACATTCCCAGCCTCTGTTAGAATAGATGGAGGTATGCTGCTGTACAGTCTTAGCATCAGTTGCATGTCATGGCTTAGAATGGAAAATGGCTACTGTTCTAGCTACATTTTTGTGGATGCACAATAAAGGAACAATCTCATACACATTCAACTGAATACGGGTGAAATACGGGTTTCTTTTTCAATTCTAAGACTCCATTTTGCTCGACAGGCACTCTGTGTGCCCGAACCCATTTGATGTCGTTTTGATGCGGGATGCTGGTGTCCCTAGGGTAATTGGATTGTCTTCGACATGTTGGTGCAAAAATTAGCTCAATCCGAGTTACCTAGAGAAAGTTATGGCCTGTGAAAATAAGGGACCTCTTTTTTCTCCAGAAACTTAACATATTTGATTCTAAGGACTTACGCCTTAATTCCTCCTCCCATAACTAGGTCAACATACATACTAGTTATGGAATTGGGATGGTTCCACACATGCTCAGATACCACTGTGACGTTCCCCGAATCCATACGATGCTCCCATCGTATAAATACGAGAAATTTCCCTCCCATGGCGACTCCATCACCACGGAAAGGTGGTCCGTCTAACTCGGAACACTCGTGATGGCCAAGTGTCCGAGTGAAGGACACAGAAGTGTCATTCGTCCCACACCTTCTATGGGAATCCTATATAGCAGAAGCGTACATGCATGTTAGCACCTGGCAACAATACTAATAAATAATATACCACCATGAAGGGTGGCCCATCATCATCAAGCAACGAGGTAATTAATGGTGCATTAATTATTTATAGTGACTTTTTCACGTATTTATATCCAAAAGGCATATAAATACGCAGAATGTCACAATGTCTCAAAAAAAAAAAGATTGATTCAAAAGAGAATCAAAAGCGGATATAAGTCAAGTCATTCTACTACAAAAGAGAATCGATAGTTGATATCACTCAGAGTCAAGAAGCAATATTGATGAGTTGATTAATAACTGTGTTAAGATCCAGGAAAAGTTCAGCTCTATTCAAAATACTATCAACAAGCATAAAAGGGGCAAATCACTAATATTTCTCTAGAATTACTACTTCCCACTTCCCCACCATCCAACTCTCTTGATACCCCTAATTGTCAGACTTCTCATTCCTCTCTCCCTTCCACTGACCATTCTCTCATTCCTCCTATTATTGTCCCTACCTATCATGTTAGTTTATGGCAAAGAAATGCTCTAGTCCCTTACTCGCTACAAAGAAGATTGATGTAATGACACTACAAATTAGTAGAGAATATGATTGAAGAGACTTTTCTTCTCTATTGTCAAGAAGAAAAAAATAAAAAATTGTCTAGTAAACACAAAAACATTGCTATTGAGGAGCTGGCCAATGATTGCTCTAGTCTGGATCAACAAGATATGGCTCTAGATGACCTTGAAGTATCTTCAAACATAGTTAATGCCCTTTCTAAACTCCATTTCAGTGAAATCTTTTCTGATTTTCAAATGTCTCCATATGGCAATGGTGATTGTTCTCAAAATGAAAAAAGAGAGAGAACTGGAACTCCAAAATTGTATCTCTGCCAGTTTACAATATCAGCCTTTGAAGGATCTTGTTCCTATTGGCGGCACTTTAGTTCCCTCCATTATTCGGGGATGCCCGAAATGGAAGAAGGAAGCTAGAAAAAAGGGTACCTTAAATAGACATACTATGCCCACAGAAGAAATTACACCCTGCAAGTGTGTGAAATCATAATGGCCCAACCAAGTTTACAAGAAGCAATGGTGACAGCACCCCTGAATCTCTATCTAAAAAATCTCTATCATGAGAGTTATCTCCTGGAATTTAAGAGGGATTAAAGGTCCTACAAAGAGAAAAAGTTTTGTTGCTAATATTTGAGAGTACAAAGTTGATTTCATCCTTATCGAAGAGCACCATCTTCCGAGCTCTAAGGCCAACAATCCAACTAATTAGATCAAAGCTGGTGCTCACTCTATAGTTATTCCATCTTGTGGTACTAAAGGGGGGCTTGCCATAATTTGGTCAAATGTTAATGTTATCTCAACTTATAATAGTCTTAACTCTAGATGGCAGTATGTTATATGGGAATCTGATGGCCAAAACATTGGCATTATTAACATTTATACTCAGACTGAACCTCATGAGAGAGATTTACTATGGCAAAATATTCAGCAAACCATCTTAAACCTTCCTCACATTGATTGGATTATGATTGGAGATTTCAATAACACTCCCCAATGGGATATGAAGTTGTGAAAAATACCCGAGAGATGCAGGTGGAATAGTCTACTTGCGCAAAATCTTTTCTACCACATTCCTTGCTCCGATGTTAAATTCTCTTGGTTAAGTAAAAGAAACCTACACTAATTCATCTACCAGTAGCCTTTTAAATTGTCTAGTCACAGAAGACAAAGGTGCTATTCTTTCAGATCACCAACCAGTCATTATTGACTTCAAGGACCTTAGCCAGCAGAGAACTTAGTCCAAGAATATAATGGGCTCTAATGGTTGTGCCTCTATAGTACAACGTCTTATGGTAACCGTGTACATGTCGATGTACTCAATATCTACTAGTGAGTGGCAGTATAATATACGTATTTATATCGTATATTATCCTGGAACGTCACACCCCCTAACCCACAACCGAATTTGGGTTAGAAGCTTTGCTATCGAAGAGTCTATTGTCAGACATATGACGAAACTATTTTCTGCATCGACCCTCTGACTTCTTAATTTCCTTCCAGAGTGCCAGCGAAATTCAAAGGTCAAGCATCCAATATAAATAATTTCAAATTATTGAAATTGTTGTTATGTTGCCAATTGAAAAAAAAAGGGGCCAACAACTTTCAAATTAAACAACTCTTCTTAAAATTCTAATGGTCTCATTATAGTGGAACATAAAACAAAAATCCAAATACTCCAGATGGCAACTTGCTTTAAGGTATTTATAAAATCATTATTTCCACTTAAAAATAGGCAAGTAGAATCATGAGGATCTATTCTGTAACCAGCTTGATACGTAATGTCTCTCAACCAACTCCATAAAATGGAAGTTCTAAGACAACTAAAAATATAAGAGGTGGTTTTAGGATACCCTTTGCACATGTCACAGATAATATCAAAGTTGGGTGCAGAATTCCCCAGCCACTTTTTGAGAAAACATTTGGAGGGAATAGCCAAATGGAGAGTTCACTAGACCATGAGTTGGCCCAAGTGGCACTTGCTAATTTACCTTATTTAATAATTAGTTAATAATTAGCTAATCTTGCATAATCTTGCAGAGAACCATGTTTTCTTGATCAGGTTCATTTGAAATCACCAATGGAGATATTTTATCCCCTTTGTCCAAGTCGTGTTGGGGAAGAGTTGATGAAGAATTCTTACATTTATCCACTGCTAATGTTTTCCTTTGTAGAGATTTAGAAATCTCACCTTGTTTCTCTAATTGTTTCTCTTGAGTTTTTGTAGAACCCAGGAGTTGAGATTTATTTGCATGGCTTTTCCTAATTAATAGATCTCCCTTACTGCTTTTTTGAAAATCCAATTTTGAAGACAGTTTGGAATTATTCAAGATTTTTGCATCTTGAATAATTCTATCAAGAGTTGAATGCAAATCTTCTGTTGATGTTGCTGACTGATCCATGGGGGCTTTCCCTTTTCCAATGTATTCACCATATTTCTGTATCACCTTTATTTCTGGAGGCTTTTTAAATATTCCTGTCAAAGCACTTTCATTTGAAATTGTTGCAGAATTATGATGGTCATGAGTTTGCTTTAACTTCTCCTTTTCCAATCTATTCTTATGGATTCTCCTTTGAGAACCATTGACCCTTTTCCAGCTGAAATCATTATGTTCATTTGCTTTTGATGCATTACCTAATAATGTCTTCACAGCTGTTTCATTTCTGTCTCGAGGCATAGCACTTCTGAATGCTATTGTTTCATGTGAGGATACAACTTTCTCAGCTTGACTCATACCCTTTAATGGAATTGTATTTATTGTCATGTTTACCTGATTCTTAGAGCATGAACTGCAATTGTCATACCAAAAATGCCTGTTCTTACATGTTTGACATTGAGGAGGCGGACGACCACCTTAGTGATAGAGTTGACTTACGTCCAAAAGCATCAAGGAAAGGAATTTGAGTTGGAATATCTTTGGAAAGGTCAAGTTGGATGAAGGCACGGGGTGGTCTCTCAGGGTAATATTCAGTGGAGATGTAGGTGCCAATGGAGTTAAATAAAGATCTGAAACAATCTTCATTCCAGATGTAAAAGTAGTAGAAGCAATGCATAAAGAGTCAAAGGATTTGGTGTCAAGTCTGGGATTCCATTTAAGAAAGGAGATTTGATAATTTTCAAATACCAGAGGACCATGGTTCAGAAAGAAATTTGCTGATCTTTTATTTTCACACTCAATCATGATGAATGGATAGTTTAGCCAATAAATAGCTTTGATAAGAACACCTTTTTGGAGCTTTTGGCAGAAATTCCATAGCTTCCCTAGGTTAATGCCAGACTTGTTGACCTTAACTAGAATAGCAGTATCTTTAAGAATTGACATCTTTTCATGCACAGAGGGAAGATTTAAAGAAATACCATGATAGAGTGGTTGCTTGCTTCCATCAGCAGATCGGGTCTCCATTAAGGCTTGATCCAAAGCTTTGTCTGAGAGGACACTTCTAACTGGTTTTGGCACCCTATAAGGCAATGGGATTTGAGTGTTTGGGTGCAAAATTGGAAGACGACCATAAAGATCCGGGTCCTTAGAAAGATTATCCCAGATTGGCACCTTATGAGTTCTAGGGTGCATGATCTGATCAAAAGATAGAAGGTTAGCAAAATCACCAAAGAGCATACATTTTTTTGGATTTTCTTGGTAAAGACTTAACTGGTGAAGCAAGGGAGAGCGCTCAGAGTCTTCAAGCTGAGCAAAATCGTGAAGAAAGGCTAGGAATTTAGGGCTAAAATTGGCTAGATTATCCATTAAAAAGATCAGGGGAAGAAAACAGAGACACGTGAGAAGGAAGTAAAAGGAGGGAGCGAGAAATTTGAAAGGAAAGAGGGGAAAAGAAACAGCAGGGGAGAGGCAAATTGAAAGGAAATCAACTCAATCACTAAGAATTCAGGAAAGCACTCTTCATTGTCTTTGATCTGCCTCGGAATACAATTTGACTGTCAATTTTGAATCTGTCCAATCACAATTTACTCTTAGTATAGCAGTTGCTTCAGTATTTTTGTTTCCAATGAATTCTTCCATTTCGATCTCAAATTCTTCACAGCTTGGAACAAATGTGTATTCCAGATGAAAATTTTCCTCCGGGAAGAATTGATTTGTTATCAGAGAATGCCAAAGGCGAGTTGCAGATCCACACAGATATCCACAAGTTAGTCTGCCTTTATCCTGTAAAATTACAAAGATTTTAGTGTCCATTTGTAGATAATTTGGAGAGGAATCATATGGCTGCAAGGATGGATCAAGTTCTGATAAAAATAGCAGTTGGCGTTCTTATACAACACACTGATATGTCTACTGAGCACATGAACAGGGTTCTTTTATATCTGAGTTTATATTCCTGCAAAGTTTGCTTATAATACATTCTGCTGAATGATATAGATATTGATATATTTTCGGCTTAAAAGTCTATGATATACGGATCTTAAAAAGGAAAAAGATCTATGGATATATTTTGTAAGTAAGTTCCTCTCATGAAATGAAACTTACTATTTTGAGATAAGATAAATAATGGAAAAGACCTCTGTCACAAATATATCAGGTATTCGGATCTGATCTGATTGGTGTATCATAATTTTGAACCTGTATGACCATACTAATGGTTATGCTATGATTAACTAAGGCATATAAGCCAGTAAATACATATAATAGGTTGGACAGATCGAAATTATTGACTGGTCCCTAAAGGTTCTTTGTAAACTTTAATTTTTTATAATAGGATGGCCAGGGTGGGGTAATAAGATCCCAATTTGGCTGAACATAATAGGCCCTTGGCAAAACCACATTATGAAATCTAACGAAATGCATGTGATAGAGATCATCTAGCTGGATCTAAATTCTAAAGTCACAAATACCGTTTAATGATCTTCTGGCATAAAAGGATATAGCTGAAACAGAATATTAAATATCAATCAGGCTACAAGTTTAGCACTAGATAAACATAGTAAGGTTCTAGAAAAGCACTTGGTCTAAGACTCGAAGTTTGTCAGGCTTCAAATACAGTTTTGGTTATGACATGTTGTCTCTCTCAAGTCTTAAATGTGAATATAACTGTCATCTAATCCCTAAGGCAGATACCACTTTTGTATAAATTATTACACCAGTATGGGAATATCTATGTGATCTAGTGATGTATATATTTGAGTTGATTATGAGGGGTGATACTACACTAGAAAGCTCGCTCATGCTAGTAGTAAAGTGATAATACGAGTGCTATTTTTTTTTATTTTTTTTTTAATGCGATAAATATTGCCATTGCAAATAATAGAAAAATAGTGCAAGTCATACTAAGTCTCGAAAGTTCCCTTCAAATAGCCATATATATGTCTCTCAAGTTGTACCTCCCTCAAGTGGAGCATCGTAAATTGTAACAACATAGCATTGTGCCAATCTTGGTGATACATTGGTGCTAGGCACACAACCATTACGTCAAGGTAAAGATTTGAAGTTAAAAGATCATTTGTTGTCTTTATACACGAAATAGGAGGTTTTTTAGTTGAATATGAAGAAAAATGGCATGCTTGCCACTTGTCAATATTCTATAAATTGCTTGCATGCATAGTTCTCTTTTGCTTTCTCCTTGAACACTTTAAAGTAGTATTTCAATGAATTGTTGGCTAGTAAACATTTCAAAGGTAAACGGCCGTGGGTGGATAAAGGTACGTTTACTCCAGTTACAATCTTCACATGCAAGTTTCACTTAGGATTTGCCAAAAAGAGCAACCCTAACATGTAGGGTTTTTTCTACAAAAAGGAGCCGCTTTGTATCCGCTTGTTCTTGCTAAATCTTCTGTCTCTTCATGCCTAGTTTGGCTGCCATTCTGCTGGCAGATCTGATCCTATTTCTCTCACGAGAAGTCTAATGTGCCTTTTGAAAGATTGGTGACCTTGAATGGGCGAAAATGCCAAGAGCTATGTGACGGCACTTAGTGTCATGCGCACATTCCCAGCCTCTGTTAGAATAGATGGAGGTATGCTGCTGTACAGTCTTAGCATCAGTTGCATGTCATGGCTTAGAATGGAAAATGGCTACTGTTCTAGCTACATTTTTGTGGATGCACAATAAAGGAACAATCTCATACACATTCAACTGAATACGGGTGAAATACGGGTTTCTTTTTCAATTCTAAGACTCCATTTTGCTCGACAGGCACTCTGTGTGCCCGAACCCATTTGATGTCGTTTTGATGCGGGATGCTGGTGTCCCTAGGGTAATTGGATTGTCTTCGACATGTTGGTGCAAAAATTAGCTCAATCCGAGTTACCTAGAGAAAGTTATGGCCTGTGAAAATAAGGGACCTCTTTTTTCTCCAGAAACTTAACATATTTGATTCTAAGGACTTACGCCTTAATTCCTCCTCCCATAACTAGGTCAACATACATACTAGTTATGGAATTGGGATGGTTCCACACATGCTCAGATACCACTGTGACGTTCCCCGAATCCATACGATGCTCCCATCGTATAAATACGAGAAATTTCCCTCCCATGGCGACTCCATCACCACGGAAAGGTGGTCCGTCTAACTCGGAACACTCGTGATGGCCAAGTGTCCGAGTGAAGGACACAGAAGTGTCATTCGTCCCACACCTTCTATGGGAATCCTATATAGCAGAAGCGTACATGCATGTTAGCACCTGGCAACAATACTAATAAATAATATACCACCATGAAGGGTGGCCCATCATCATCAAGCAACGAGGTAATTAATGGTGCATTAATTATTTATAGTGACTTTTTCACGTATTTATATCCAAAAGGCATATAAATACGCAGAATGTCACAATGTCTCAAAAAGAAAAGATTCAGATTCAAAAGAGAATCAAAAGCAGATATAAGTCAAGTCATTCTACTACAAAAAGAGAATCTGATAGTTGATATCACTCAGAGTCAAGAAGCAATATTGATGAGTTGATTAATAACTGTGTTAAGATCCAGGAAAAGTTCAGCTCTATTCAAAATACTATCAACAAGCATAAAAGGGGCAAATCACTAATATTTCTCTAGAATTACTACTTCCCACTTCCCCACCATCCAACTCTCTTGATACCCCTAATTGTCAGACTTCTCATTCCTCTCTCCCTTCCACTGACCATTCTCTCATTCCTCCTATTATTGTCCCTACCTATCATGTTAGTTTATGGCAGCAAATGCTCTAGTCCCTTCTGCTACAAAGAAGATTGATGTAATGACACTACAAATTAGTAGAGAATATGATTGAAGAGACTTTTCTTCTCTATTGTCAAGAAGAAAAAAATAAAAAATTGTCTAGTAAACACAAAAACATTGCTATTGAGGAGCTGGCCAATGATTGCTCTAGTCTGGATCAACAAGATATGGCTCTAGATGACCTTGAAGTATCTTCAAACATAGTTAATGCCCTTTCTAAACTCCATTTCAGTGAAATCTTTTCTGATTTTCAAATGTCTCCATATGGCAATGGTGATTGTTCTCAAAATGAAAAAAGAGAGAGAACTGGAACTCCAAAATTGTATCTCTGCCAGTTTACAATATCAGCCTTTGAAGGATCTTGTTCCTACTGGCAGCTTAGTTCCCCTCCATTATTCAGGGGATGCCCAGAAATGGAAGAAGGAAGCTAGAAAAAAGGGTACCTTAAATAGACATACTATGCCCACAGAAGAAATTACACCCTGCAAGTGTGTGAAATCATAATGGCCCAACCAAGTTTACAAGAAGCAATGGTGACAGCACCCCTGAATCTCTATCTAAAAAATCTCTATCATGAGAGTTATCTCCTGGAATTTAAGAGGGATTAAAGGTCCTACAAAGAGAAAAAGTTTTGTTGCTAATATTTGAGAGTACAAAGTTGATTTCATCCTTATCGAAGAGCACCATCTTCCGAGCTCTAAGGCCAACAATCCAACTAATTAGATCAAAGCTGGTGCTCACTCTATAGTTATTCCATCTTGTGGTACTAAAGGGGGGCTTGCCATAATTTGGTCAAATGTTAATGTTATCTCAACTTATAATAGTCTTAACTCTAGATGGCAGTATGTTATATGGGAATCTGATGGCCAAAACATTGGCATTATTAACATTTATACTCAGACTGAACCTCATGAGAGAGATTTACTATGGCAAAATATTCAGCAAACCATCTTAAACCTTCCTCACATTGATTGGATTATGATTGGAGATTTCAATAACACTCCCCAATGGGATATGAAGTTGTGAAAAATACCCGAGAGATGCAGGTGGAATAGTCTACTTGCGCAAAATCTTTTCTACCACATTCCTTGCTCCGATGTTAAATTCTCTTGGTTAAGTAAAAGAAACCTACACTAATTCATCTACCAGTAGCCTTTTAAATTGTCTAGTCACAGAAGACAAAGGTGCTATTCTTTCAGATCACCAACCAGTCATTATTGACTTCAAGGACCTTAGCCAGCAGAGAACTTAGTCCAAGAATATAATGGGCTCTAATGGTTGTGCCTCTATAGTACAACGTCTTATGGTAACCGTGTACATGTCGATGTACTCAATATCTACTAGTGAGTGGCAGTATAATATACGTATTTATATCGTATATTATCCTGGAACGTCACACCCCCTAACCCACAACCGAATTTGGGTTAGAAGCTTTGCTATCGAAGAGTCTATTGTCAGACATATGACGAAACTATTTTCTGCATCGACCCTCTGACTTCTTAATTTCCTTCCAGAGTGCCAGCGAAATTCAAAGGCTGCTACTCCAATATAAATAATTTCAAATTATTGAAATTGTTGTTATGTTGCCAATTGAAAAAAAAAGGGGCCAACAACTTTCAAATTAAACAACTCTTCTTAAAATTCTAATGGTCTCATTATAGTGGAACATAAAACAAAAATCCAAATACTCCAGATGGCAACTTGCTTTAAGGTATTTATAAAATCATTATTTCCACTTAAAAATAGGCAAGTAGAATCATGAGGATCTATTCTGTAACCAGCTTGATACGTAATGTCTCTCAACCAACTCCATAAAATGGAAGTTCTAAGACAACTAAAAATATAAGAGGTGGTTTTAGGATACCCTTTGCACATGTCACAGATAATATCAAAGTTGGGTGCAGAATTCCCCAGCCACTTTTTGAGAAAACATTTGGAGGGAATAGCCAAATGGAGAGTTCACTAGACCATGAGTTGGCCCAAGTGGCACTTGCTAATTTACCTTATTTAATAATTAGTTAATAATTAGCTAATCTTGCATAATTGGCTTATTTAATTAATGTGAATTTAGCATAGCTAATTTGGCCGCATTAGCTAATCACATAAAGAGTCAATATACTATTATGTACTTATGGTGACGTGTCATGTATTTTGTATGTGTAGTGTATAAAATATTTGGAATGTCACATAAGCCATAGGGATGTTATTTAATATGATAATTTGGTTGTTCACCCATTGCATGGACTGTTATTCTTTCATTATATAATGCTCTGAAAAATCCACTATCGAAACAAATGCATCTGTTGGGAGATCCTTTAGAGTTCCTTACATTGTCTAGCCGACACTAGTACCTAAGATTATTCAATGGAAATATTTTTAGATGATTTTTCACATTATATAATAAGTATCTGAACTAATGAGTTAATCTCCTATCAAAAGTTGACCCATTGTCTTTTTCATAACCAATATACTCCCATTTCAATTTCATGTTACTCTTATTGACGTTTATAGTCATAGAGCAGAGTTGTATGATTGGGCCCGATTGGGCCCATCAGTCACACCTGTTCAAGGTCTTAGTGGAGCCTGTCCTTTTATATGGGGTGGAAGTATGGGGCCCAATAGTATCACTTGCTACTTGGAATGACTTGGAGCAGGTCCAGAAAGCCTTCTTAGTACGAGCACTAGGGGTGAAGTCCACAGTCCCATATCAAATTCTGCTGCAGGAGACAGGATTCTTGCCTCTTCAGAGGGCGGCCCTTGATCGCCACATTGTCTATTTTCAGAAGGTGGTCAATATGGACGATGATCGTCTCCCTAAACTAGCTTATATCATGGCAATGGAGCCGCTTGCGCCTCAAGGCCTCTTTGGAGGGAAAAGAGAGCTCAATGGTTGGCTAGATGGAATGTGCAGAGCACACGGTGCATGCATGTGCAAACAGAGGCGATCGCCATAGCTTGAGGCAATATCTTGATGCTTGCTTCCTCGGCAAAGCTTTGGGATGCCAATGCCCTTGAACAGTCAAGACAAAGACACTACCGGCGCCACATAAATCCCACATTGGAACGAGGCCCGCAATGCTACCGCGATATCCACTTGCCCATGAAAAGGCGCTGACTCATTGCCTCCATTCGCGCGGGGGCACATCATCTTCGGTTGAGGCGGGCGGATGGATTAGTGAGCCACCGGGGCAGATGTGCTCAATCAATGCCGCCAAATGGGAGTCATTGAGGATGAATCTCATACCCTTCAAAGTTGCCCAAAGATATGATCAAATTCGGACCGCGATATCTTTGAGTTGGTCAGGCCTGGCCAGCCGTTACATGTGACATTGAGCACAGCATCCGTACGGGTGCTAGGATCATATCTTCAGGAGGTTGTGGACATGCGAGATCAGCTATGTCCTCGGGCACACACTTGACATGTATATATATACATTGATGTATACTTGTGCAGTTTGACAAAGATTCTTATTAATGCGCCCGCGGTTTTCCCTCGAAAACCCTTGGTGGGGGGTTTTAACCCTGACAAGAATAAGTTTGTCGCTCCTTTTGGGTCCCATAGGCCGATTGGCCTCAGTGGACGATAAAAAATCATTCTCATTCTCATTCTCATTCTTCTTGGACATGATTGAAACTTTTTGGTACCACAAAACTCACAATCTCCAAGGATAAATGACTTCCTGTGAAATTCATCTAAGGGATATAAAACGCCTCAGACTGGCTTCTAGTACTTGCAATCTTTTGATGTTGTGCCCTACATTGGCCAAACTCATATGATCTACATATATCACAAGTGCAGGTGCAATCCTTTGAATGTGGGAGGGAAGATGACTAAGCCAATGACTGGGCGCGACACCTCGAGGGGAGTGCTCGATTCGATGGATGAGGCAAGGAAGATATCTTACGCTATTCTCCAGAATCTGGTTCCCTTTGAGGCCGTACCTATTTTGGATCCACATTCGTTGTTAATCATAGGAGTTTGGATTTGGCAGGGCTTAAGTAATAGATCCACTGTAGGGTTTCTTAGATCTGACAGGGGCACTAGAAAAACAAGAAGTACTATAAAAGCACATTTAGTCAAGTCTTCAAGCAGGAACTCTGAACTGTAGGAATCTTCGAAACCTTAAAACTTAATTAATCCAGCATGTCACTTATGCAAAACTGTGGTGTAAGTGACTCTGCATGTCCAAAATTTGATATGTACAAGAGTGGTCCATGAAGTCGAACCGTACAGACGTGTTAGGCATCCTCCTCTTGGAACCAGATACAATCTTCTATTGTAAAGCTAGTATCCAACTCCAGAAAATTGGGAAGGAAAAGCCAAGGAATATCAGTCCAACTGTGAAGGAAAGCAAGAGGCCAGAGGAAATGGAAGTTTATATTAGCTAGAGCCCTAATCCCTTCTGACACAAATTTGCTTATGTGTAAATGAAAATTGTCGCTGACAACTATGAATTGGTCCATGGACATGAAGGTTACCCACATGGTCAACAAAGAATTTGGGGATTAGGTAACTGAAGAATCTGAAACGACAATTTTTTTGCTATTTTTGGTTCGAGGCCATTGTACTATATGTGTATCAAAGGTGACTTAGAAGCTTAGACAAGTCTTGGCATTTTTTGTTGTCTCACCTCCTTGTTCTAATGCTCTCCAATAGCGTCCGAAACTAGTTGTTGGATATCATAATCAAGTCAGACCACATAGCCGCCAAGATGATGCCGATGAACTAGAGAACTTCCCTCCTACGAAGACATTGCCCAAAGGGAGTGTTAGTGGAGGGGAGTGTTAGTCCCATGCCCAAAGGTACATGACTATTTCTAAGGTACACAAAGGAGCCTAAAGGCAAGGGCCAGACGTCCATGTCAGGAGCCAAGACCACACCAACTAAGAAGACGATACCAAGAGAGTCCACGACATAAGAAACCCATGGCTCATCGGTCTTAAGTGCCACGAATCACGGCAATTATGGCTCCAAATATTATGGCAGATGTTGCATGCACGGTCAGCAGAGAATTTGGAGATTAGGTAATTGAAGAATCTGAAATGCCAATCTTTTTGCTATCTTGGGCCTGAGGCCATTGTACTACATATATCAAAAGTTTACACTTAGAATCTTAGATAAATCTTGGCATTTTTTGTTGTCTCACCTCCTTTTTTGAAGACCTCGTGTATTTCAGTGATCTTTCTCATTATTTTTCTATTTCCTTCTTGCTCATTTTACTTTCTGGCTTCTATTTCTTGCAAAATCCCATGTGTCACTCTCTTGTTGAGGAGTTGCTTGTTCGACAACAAGGTCCTTAAGGAGGATCGTCTTACAGGCTCTCCCGAATCCAGACCCCAAATATCTCTTCCTACTTAATCCATCTTTCTCATACCTAAATGATCTAATTGACTAGGGCATGGCTAGTGCTATGATCCGGTCTACCGAGATCATGGCTCTGATGCCAGTTTGATGCTCCACAAACTTATACGATGCTCCCATCGTATAAATATGTGAAATCCTCCTTCCACGGTGACTCATTCACTAAGGAACGACCCTCCGTATCATTTTGGTGGAAGGTTCATGAGGAACAGCAGTAGAAGCAAAGGCAAGTTGTGCGATCTGAGGCGCACAAGTATCGTGAGCTTGGCATGACACCAAGCCAATTCAATTTGACGGCTGAACAAGAGGATTCAAAGCTTGATAGATCTCTTCATGATCCTGTTGATCCAAAGCAACTTGGGGCAAGGCTTGTGGAGGTTTGTTGTTTTTGCTGAGAAGCCCATGGTGGTTTAAGCATTGTAGGTCATGGGTCTTGTTTACCATTAGCCACCCAAAGTTGATAAGCTGTGAGTCAGACCGAAGTGGTCTAGTCGGTGCCAGGAAGCTGAACTTGAACTTGTGGGAGATGAGGGTACATAGTGGTGGTGTGTCCCCATTCCCTGCAATGATAACACTGAGCTTTGGCAGGATAAAAAGAAGGGCGTGAAGATTGCCTGCATTGTGGCTAAGGTTGCTGAGGCTGTGGGGGTGAATGAAATTGCGAAGACGTGGTTTGTACTTGAAAGACAAATCTTTGATAGAAGGGCAGTGGGATTAGTACGTATGCATTCTACCGTGGCATGATTGCACATATTGCAACATTTGCAATGAGGAGGACCATTTACGAAGTTACACTCATTCGCAAGATGGCCCTGATACTTACAGAGGTAGCACCAAATCTGACTGTGTTGCAGTGGATAAGACTGTTGTGGTGGCACGGAGGTCTGAGGAACCACAACTGGTGGCATAAAAGAGGAACTCCACGGAGAATACATTGACCGAATGATTTACCAACTCGATAGCCTGACTTGGGATGCAAATATTCAGTATAAGACAAATAGCTGGAGCCAGACCTTACAGGACCCATACTAAAATCTGGCTTTGCGTCGGATACTCTTTGAGTTTGCCGATAAGAATAGGTCAGCAAAGTCTCATGCATATTCCATGGTCTCTTGTTGCAGATCATTGAGTTGTTTCAAAAGTTATTGGTCGTCGTTAGAAGAACAATAGTGGGCCAAGAACGCCACTTTTACGTCATGCCAACTTTGTTTCCAATGACCTTTGTTTTCCATGAGCCATTGGTGCGGTGCGCCTCGCAGCATGATGGAGATGATATAAAACTTAATGACCATTGAGAACAATAACACAAGGCCCCCAAAAATGAACTTGCATAAAAAATCAACATGAAAACCAGTACCACAATGTCAACAAAAACCATGTGCCCTTCATGGTTTTGCAAAACCATTGGTAGTTCATATCATATTTTTTGTACTAATTCTAAATTGTACGCGAGTTTCTAAAAATTATCATTAGTTTGTAAGATGGTTTTTAAGGGTACATTGATTCTGCAAAATAAATCCTACTTCATATTATGTTTAATTACATGAATTCTATATCACACAATGGTTTTTCGAAATCATTATTAGTTTGGAAGATGTGTTTTAAACATATGTTGATTTTGCAAAACCATTGCTAGTTCATATCATATTTAATTATATGCATTCTAGAATTTACAATGGTTTCTCTAAATCATTACTAGTTTATGGGATGCTTTGTACTTATACTTTTTCAATATTACGTGTATCTATACTATCGAGTTTATGCTACGATTTTTTGATGTGATTAATCATTGTGCTTGAAGATGCAAAACTTCTAAAGTATGAAGCACACGTTGTAGTGCTTCATAAAATTAAATTAACATTATCAATAGATTTTAGTAAAAAAAAAACAAAAAACGATGTGTCACTAGTGACATAGATTTAAATCAAATTCTTGCCTAGCAATGTGAAAAACCTTGTAATGAATTTGGTGTTTAACTCGTCACCTTATAGCAATGTAGGAAACCTTATAACGAATACAAATTGTTATTTCTAATGTTGTGAGAAACCTTGTAATGAATAGGGGTGAACCATGGAAGGTACCTAGATCATCTGCACATTTGCGAGCTGACAACGCTTCTTGTGCTACACTAATTTCAATTTGGAATGTTTGTTGTGGGAATTCTGTCAACAACACAATGGGATCTTGTTTGGCACATTATCGTCTCTGATAACAGGCACACCAGAACTGCCTTGACATAGACAATACAACATTTGCAAATAATCCTATCTTCATCTTGTAGCCAATTTGCAAGAACTTTGCTTTGGTCCTGCCTCGATTCATTGTGATATCTATATCACTATCTGCTCAATATAACACTTTTTAGATTCATCTTTGAGATTGAGTTGTGACTTCATCTTGTACATGTCCATGATTACAAAAGGACATAGCTCCCGACAATCTCAGTTTAAGCATTAATGTATCTGACAAACATAATAAATAATAGGCAGCCATGAACACTTGGAATATGTAGCATTATAACAGGGGGTTTTTTTTGTGTTTTTGTACTGTTTTCTCTAAGGTTTTCATATGATTTGGTGGCCGTATTTATCCAGGTGTACTAAATAGTATTTCTAGAGTGCACCCTTTTGTTAGCCGTTGATTTTAGAAAAGGGGGCAAATCCTGTGGTGAATATCCTCCCATTAGTTTTAGGGTTTTTAGGGTTGTGTGGAGTAGGGTCCGGGTCTGGTTTTTTAGGGTTGCTAGGTCGGGCGGGAATCTCAGAATCCTAGGCTAAAATCCTATTATCTTATCTATGTTTTTGTTAATTCTCGCCATGGCAGATTATGAATGCCCGCAAGGCTCAAGAAGGATATTTTAGGGTTAATCAAGAAGGGATACTTTAGGGCGTGTCTCGGGAGGGAAGGGGAGGCGGGTCCCAACAAAGCTAGATCAGGTTTATTTTAGGGTTAATTGAGCTGCTCAATCCGCTTCCCATCAACGCCATGAGATGAAGGCCGAAGTCTATCAATCGATAATGGATCTCGGCGGATTCTGTTCCTCCTCGAAATTTTGGCTTCTACACACCGGACACTTGATATTTCATATGATTTCGTGCTCTTGGGTTTCTAGGCGGATCATACTCAAGCTCGGTGTCCGCCATACTCGCTTTTGTTGCTTTGAGGTCATTTTTACATTTTACTATCGCTGGTAAAGTATGCATGAATGGCTTGCACGCCTTTGCCAACCGTGCGTAATGAGTTAACGCAGGGGAGGATCTCAGATCCGGACGGCTTTGCATATTCTTGTGCCCTCTTCCAAGTTATTATCTATAAAGTTCTATCCGAAAGACTTCGGTGGTGTTTTCGCTTGAAATAGACCAGAATGGTAATGAGAACTCAAGGAGAGTCACCATGGTCATGATCTGTGGGCGTTCAAAGATCGTGAAAGGGTACTCAATGCGAACTTAAGAAAAAGGTATTTTACTTTCTCAATCCATGATTTATATTTCTTTGGACATTTTAGGTTTATTGACAACTGCTTTGGAGAAACTCCCAAAAAAAATTTGTTACATATTTCAAGTGGGTAACCTTTGTTGCATCTTTGAAGTGGTCTGCAGAAACGTAATATAGAGAGGAGGCTAAAGATTATATGGACCGTAGAAAACTAGTTTCCTAGCATAAGCGGATCATATTCACATGCTAAATCAATGAGAACAACCTTTTAGCAAAGAGAACACAGCCACGTTCTACAACCCGTTCTACCTCATGTTCTTCAAATGATCTAGATTGCTTTATTCTTAAGCGGGAAGAAGTGCTTTAGAAGATGGGTTCAAGCACAAGTCAAGGCCACCTACACAAATTGCATCGAAATTTGTTCATGTAGTTATTTTTCCTTGTCTCAAAAAAACTATAAGCATAAAGGCTCCTTAGGCAACTAGAACTGCTTTAAGAGGACTCAAAAGATACTTGTGCTGTTGGGATTCTACCATTTGTACTGTTGGGATTCTACCACTTGAGGTTTCTAAACCCCCCGAGATTTGCAGCCCAAATCAGACAGATTTTTCTCGAGGACATTTGATGAGTTAATGTCTTGAGTTAATGTCTTGAAAATTCCTAGTAACATTTTTGAGAAACTTAAAGTGATTGAGTTAATGTCTTGAAAGTGTTCATTATCTTTGGTGTTGAATTTAAAACCTATACGATAGTGTATATGTCCGTCTTGTCATTGTTAGCATGTTTCTAATTCTTAGTTTTGTTGCTGCACTTGTTCTTTTCAGATTTGGTCTTGAACTAATGTTTTCTATTTTTTAAATGTGTTACCATTTGTCTATTATCTATCATGGTATTATGTCACACTTAATATTAGGACTTCGAATTGTAATGGCTTGTTTTTAGCTCTACTACCATTTTCTATTATGATTCATATGCACTAAGGAATCTCCATGCACAGATATTATATGCACAATATTACATGCACTAACTCAACTCCATGCATGATATTACATGCACCCCTACACCATTCTTAAGGCCCCGAAGGGGCCAAAATTTTTTTTAGTTAACACAAACCATTAACACACAACTACACCATTGCATTTGACACATTTAAATTAAAATCCCCCTTAAACCCCCTTTGGTTTGGGTGCATATTCACACGGGGGGTTACGTAGGGCAGCGAGAGCCCCAAAAAATTTACAATACATGTACAAAATTAACACCATTAAGTATATTCTCTCAAACCTTATAGTATTTTGTAAACCTTAATATACAGTATACAAAAACTTGTACATGCATACCCCACAAACGAGGATCGCTATGTACGGTCCAGATCTTGGAATATGTAGCATAATAACAGGGGGTTTTCTTTGTGTTTTTGTACGCTTTTCACAAAGGTTTTCCTAAGGTTTCATGGCGTATTCGAATGGATGTACTAATGCGTACATCTAGAGTGCACCATTTCTTAGTCGTTGATTTAGCTTTTTTTTTCAATGGTCCAACATCCAAGGGCTCACAACAAAAGCCCTCTTTTTATTTTAGGGGCTGAACATGCAAGCCTCATGGATAGCATTTTAGGGCATTCTTTGCTTGGGCAGGGGAGCTTTCCTTAAACTATCATTCCCATGTCTCCTACAGTTTAATTCGGTGATGTTTTCTTCGTGGCATTTCCCTTTCTGTCGGTTTGCTTGTGGCTGCCACAAGAATCGGCTGCACAGACTCTGGCTCTATAGTTTGGGCTACCACAAATCGGCTGCAACCAGAGACCACCAGAGACGGTTCCTGCATGTTTTTTTTGTGGTTTCTGGTCAACGTTCGGACTTGGCCTTTTTCGTGCAACCTATTCTCATTAGAGTTTATGTTCTGAGATTTCCCTGAGAGAGGTGTGGACTGGCAGCAAGTATCAGAGATGGTTTTGAGCATTTGAAGAGCCTATTTCGTTTGGGCAACCTCATTTCGTATAGGGTTTTGTCCTGCAGATTTCTACGAAGTAGCACAGACCAGCCTCGGCTTCAGTGTTTCTTCTCTGTCAGGTTATCCTATAGGCACTTCTTTTTGCCTGTGTTTTTCGCATCTCAGGGTTGGGAGCGGCAATTTACACCATATTTGCTGAGTTTTATACAATTGATCCTACTTGCTGGGATAGAGATTCAATGATTTGCATTACAATAGAATATCTAGCATAGCTTATACCATTTATCATGGCAAGAGCTGGCAACATTTACTTTGCAACAGCATGGCAAGAATCTGTCATCATGATTCTAAGTGTGGCTAAGGCAATTCAGATTTAGTTGTTGATTCTGGATTTAATGGAGAATTCAAAGAAAGGTTTCTATGATTGGCAGCCTTCAAATCCATGGAATTGAAATGAAGTTAGCATATATTTGAAGAGCATGGCTTTCGTGTATGATGAATGTATGAGCCAGGATAGCTTACATATTTAACCCTTGTTCGTGCTGGGTAGTGGAGAGCAATTTTGGGATAGTTTTTGGAGTACTTTCATTCATAAGTATGCCAGGTTGGTAGTTGAAAGAAGCAGCAAGGTCTTTGTTCTGCCCCATTGCACTAGACGATTCAACAGTTTGTAGATTTGTTGTACCTCAAGTTATTGCGGATTTGTGTTACCTCAAAATTACTGTTTTGTGTTCCCAGTATTTTTCGTGTGATACAAGTCCATCTGCCGGTGTCGTCTTGTTACATTCATATAGCAGTTTCAGCATTATTTGTGTTCATTAGCCTGTCCAAGTTCCGTTGCTTATGTTGGGAACCAGTCATTGGTGGAGTTGTTTGAAGAGATGGACATGCATAGAACTTGTGATATTCAAGTTCCAAACAAATCATTGGCAGAGTTGTGCTAAGATCGATGGTGGATCAAATTTGTGGTTAATTAAGCATAACGATTCTATCTAAACCACTGGAACAGAGATTTAATGACCATTTTCAGATAAACATTCTTACCTGCATTTCTTCTTCTGCTCTAATAAGTGTTTTGGTTACTTTTATAGCTGTGCATTTTCTTAACCTAGCTCTTGGTATGCAATGCAGGTAATTGAGATTACAATGAAATATTTCTTGAGATTATATTTCCAAATCATGTTCACATTCTATAAATGAAAATGACAATGCTCAGTTGTGCATTGTGTTTCTAGAATAGCTGTTAGAGTGGAATGAATGGTGTGTTGCATTTGATCCCCTGTAAACATGATTCTTGTATTGCAATATTCATATTACAGATAATGAATATAATGAATATAATGATTACACAAAATGTATTCATAGTTGTTTGCAATGGAAATAATTTGTTTATCTTGATGTTATTGTGCTTTTTATTAATTAATATTTTAGTAATTAATATTTAGGCCCGTTAGGGCCCGAAGGGCTCAAAATGTTTTTTAATATAACAATCAACACACAACTACCATTAACATTATTAACATAAACCATTGCATTTAACACATTTAAATTAAAATCCCCCTTAAACCCCCTTTGGTTTGGGTGCATATTCACACGGGGGGTTACGTAGGGCAGCGAGAGCTCCAAAAATATATTTACAATACATGTACAAAATTAACACCATTAAGTTCATTCTCTCAAACCTTACAGTATTTTGCAAACTTTAATATACAGTATACAAAAACTTGTACATGCATACTCCACAAACGAGGATCGCTATCTACGGTCCAGATCTTGGAATAAAGGGCAAATATGCCCATCCGACAGCTCTCGTTGCCCGGAGTAACCCCCCATGTGAATATGCACCCAAACCAAAGGGGGTATAAGGGGGATTTTAATTTAAATGTGTTAAATGCAATGGTTTATGTTAATAATGTTAATGATAGTTGTGTGTTGTGCGAGAAACCATTGTTAATCATTTTGCAATCCAAACACTCAGGGCCAACCCAAAAATCTTTTCCATATTTGGTTTTTGTAGGAAAATTGTATAAAAATATGGTGGCAATGTCAACATTGCGTTATTCATTTGAATATGTTGAAAAATGGTCTAACAACCATTGCCATATTCATAAAATATAGTTCTAATGCACATTTTGGCAATTGTTTGGCACCAAATTGGCCATCCAACAACAACTTTACCTCACGTTCAAAGTTCGTATTTCAAATTCTTCAAGGGGTCCCTTTATCTGACCCTTGGAACTTGAAATATTGCTGACAAATGTAGTTCGTAAGATAGAATAGATATGCAATATGCCTACAATATGCAACTATTAGAATATGTGTGCTGGGTAGCTTTTGCAACTCGAAGAGAGGCTTTAGTTGTATTCTATGAATTATCGTGGGGAATCCAAGGGATTCATGGTGATGAAACCCAAGGGATTCAAGTTAGATAAACTTGTCCCTTTGCTTTTCGTGGCATTGGCTTTATCTACTACCACACATTCTATAAGAGCCGAGGCTTATTTAGACTTTAAGAACTTAGTCCAATTTGACTGGGTTGTGGCTTCCTCTACTAAATGTGCATGATTACAAAAATTCTAACCCAACATATCATTGTCCTTTACTACTACCTCATATTTTGGAGTTAATAGTTTATTTGGAATTTGCTTTAAATTAACCTTAGAAACTGGGATGTGGCTTCACCTCCTATGTGTGCATGATTACAAAAAGCACACATCTCCCAACAATCTCAGATTAAGCATTAAGGTAACATGATAATATAGGCACCTATGGTATTTGTTATTGGTTAACACATGAAAACATTTACAGGGTCGACCCAAAAATCTTTCTCTTTTGTAGTAAAACTGTAAGAAACAAGGTGGCATTGCCAACTTTTGGAGCTATTTGTTTTGACTATGTTGAGAAATGATCTAACTAACACGCATGTCTGCCCTTTATAATTAAACAGAGGATATATGTTAAGGTACACATTTCTTCTTCATTGTAAACAAGTGCTTCACGTAATACACGCCTGGGGCGAATTACTGTAAAATTCCGTCAATTTTATACGGTGTATTTCTTCCTCTGCCTGTGTATGGCGGCACCGCCATGCTGGGTTTTTTTTTTTTTTCTGGGCAGGGCTTCCATATCCGGCTGCCATAGTTTTGTAGATGCAGAAGCAAGGATAGCTCGAAGGCACTAGCTGTACAGAAGCAGAACCAAGGCTAGATTCGGTTTTTTACCTTATGAGAGCAGATCGACTTCTGAAATCTAAACCAGAGAAGCTCCTCTACCATGGAAAGAAGCTCAGGCATATTTTTCTGTCTCATGGGAAGAAGCTCCAAGCTTCTATGCCATAGCCGTTCTTGCATGTTTCTCGCCATAGCCTTTCTTGCTCTGCCATAGCCATTCTTTCTCGAAAGCAGGAATCTCTCCGGCTGGAAAATGGTCTAATACATAAGTGGGCCTATGTGGGCCTATGCCGTAAAACTACTTGATTAAAGCTCCTACATTTTCATTTTACGAGTTAGCCCTTTAATAATTTAATACATCATGTAGCATCCCCAATTTACATGGGGTTTGCCAAAAGAATTTAAAGGGCACGATGAACTAGTTTACTGATGATCAGATTTAACATTGGGTCACATTCTAATTGATGAATATGGTCCCAGAAAAAGCTCAAAAATAGGTTAGGGTTAGGGCTTCTTTGGAAAAGAGGCTAGAGTTTTCATTCTCTTTGGCGCATCTCCATGACTGGATCGTTAAGGCGAGATCGATGCTGAAAGCTTTCCATTATCTTTGGGTGCATCTCCGTGATCGGATCGCTAAGGTAAGATGGTGAGACCACTGGTGAGGCCGTTAAGAAGCTTATACATTGATAGCGATTGGAAGAGATGTGTTACAGTCGAAACTCCTTCTTCCTTGTTTCAAGCATTGGTCTTTTTTCAACCTCTTAGAGCCGAACGGTACAAATTCCAAAGTGAGGCGTAAATTTAAAGGTGCTGCTTTGATGCCCAACATTACATATGGCTCCCACAAGAAGACAAGACATATGCGACCTAATTGCTTCTACAAGTTTGTGGGGCATAATGTCAAAGATCTTGAGCGTTTAATGATCCATAACAGGTAAATGCTTGAATTTATCAACAGACATGTACACTGCCTTTGTGCTTTGTGTTATCTCAGATCAGCTCAATGTAAATCTGACCAATGGTGCTTCTAGGTTTTTCCTTTATTCCAAAAGTTGTCTTAGCCACTTTTTTCTTAGCATTTCTCTGCTTACAACTTTAATTTGTTGTACACATCCTTCTTTTCCTTGTCAATTGATTATGATAGATCTATCTTCTTTTGCTAGAGTTAATGAATCTGCACCTTATATTTGTGAACTATATTAGACCACTTATAACTATCTTGTCCAACCAGTGCTATTTGGAGGTAACATTGGTTATTGCAGAGAAGTTGCTGAGTCGTAACACGGTTCATTATTTGCCAGAGCCATTCTTTGCTTCGTTGCATCACAAACATGGCGTGTTCAGTTATTGCACTTGCGAGAGTAGGCTTCAAAGAAAATATTGAGAGGACACCATGGCAAGTATTTTTATTCTGCGTTTGAGAACTGGTAGAGCTTGTTTAGTTGCTTGAATATCAAGCGATCAGCTTTTTACTTTACTTGGCTCTAGTCTGTTTTCGCTTTTTCTCCAATACCATGTAAGCTGCTTCTGGTTGGAAATAAAATAGTGTTCCAGATCGTAACCCGTCTATTTTGCATGGGTGCAGTATATCTCTATTTTCTGTCTCTTTTGACACTCTTGTAAAATTATAGTATTCTAACTGATTGCTCACATAACTCTTGAATACAATCATCAGGGCTTGGAACAATAGAAGATGCAATATCTGCTTGTGATTCTACCGAGACTTTAGAGTACCTTGAAGTACGAAGTACATTTGCTTAGAACTTGGTACTGCTAAACAAGAATCTGTTGTTGCAACAGTTGAGTCCACTAGTGTATTCTGTGCAGACAATGTGAAGGATGATTGTATAGGATCTTCAATCAGTGCGTTGGAGATTTGTGTAGAACCTCCATCACTCAACCTGTGTCTCTAGTCCCTAGAACTTGAGGAAACAGTTAGAAAAAAAGCCCTTGAAGAAGCAGGAACATTTGTTGCCAAGAGAACATTTGTTTCCATGTTAATTGTCCGAAAATTTGTTTCTATGGGAACCTCCCAAGTGCTTCTATGTCTATATTTTCTCTACACTATTCAAAAACTTGTAATCATGTTTCATTATTATTCTTAATATGATAATTGTTCTTGATATGATTGTTGCATAGTCCAATTCAAATTCATATAATATTATTAACCACCACAATGAAAGCTTTCGATAAGCCACAATGAAAAACCATGGTGCCATGTGGGTAAACCATAAGCATAGACTATGAGAATATTATACATGTCTAAACTATCATGTTTAGACCATGCAATAATATTGTGGGAAAAAAATATGTGTAAACCAAGTAAATAAATTACTTCGTATTAGATATTCCAAGTTGTTAGAAAATCTAATTGAGATAATTATGTTTTAGTATCATGGATAAAAATAGGGTAAAAAAGTCATTAGCATATTTAAACCAAGATCGTTTATCAAGTTGTGTATTGGTGATTAATCACTGTAAAGCATCATGAGAAATATGTGCTTAAAATTACCATGTCAATATATTGAAAAAGATAGATGTGATAGAAAACCAGTCTAATGAACTTAACATACTAAACAGTAGTACATATCATATAGTTTAAGTTGTCACAGAGACCAATTAAAATTATCATGTTTCGGTACCATGTCATAAAACAATGTTGCCTTATCACCTTAGAAAAATATGTTGATGAACTATACTAGAATATATGGTTTGTAAACTTTTGAACCCACTAACATGTGCTGATTTATGGATTTGGTTTTCACCAACAAACTATTAAAACAAAATCATAACGGTTCAAATTTGGGGGCCTTGTGTAAGAGCCTCAAATTCTTTCATATATGCCTGAAAACTCTGGTCAACAGTGGGCTTACTCTTAACATTGCCAAAAATGGGATAAGGAAGTTTCAAATTTACTCCTGGAACAAATATGAAGGCACAACAGGATGCCAGAAACATACTGAGCCTGAGGCAATAGTGATTGACTAGATAGTGGGGCATGATAAGAAAAAGAAAGTCCTCCCATAGCTGTTGTAGGTGGCATCATAGTGAAGCTGGTGGTCGTAAACAAGCAAAAGTCTTGGCGTCTGGAGGTTGAGCAACATGACAACCTTCTACCTCGAGAGTAATGGCGAGGATGGAAACTCATTGACATAAGTGGGACCAAAAGAAACCTGAGAGTAACCCATGTGGGGAGGATGGTCGTGTAGGGAGTGGGGTTTGCACTGGTGGAATATGAACATAAGTACTGGAGTTTGAAAGTACTGTGGACTCTGATGAACAGGAGTGGGATGGGGCGAATGTAATTGCGAGCAAGTCTGACACTGTGTGGGAGAGTCGGACACGTAAGAAAGTTGAGGGGTGGGGGGGGGGGGTGGTGCCACAGGGGCACGCACACGTGGGCGACTTCCCTCGTATCATAGTCTTCTAAATAAGGATCACGAGCAGCTTCTCGGCATTAGTGTCTGGCCAATTGAGAAGCAGTTTGGCAGAGAAGCTCTTCTTGAGTGAAAGCCTGAAGAGATATCTTAGGAATGAAAAGAAGAAAGTAAGACCCGGTAGCAGCGATAGTGTTTTAAGGTCTAGGTCCCGGATCGTCTGCAAGACAACCCTCTGTGAGAACCCATGGATCAAGCAGATAAATCCTGAGTATAGGTGTCGTGTGGGATTTTGCAGAAAAAAGAACTAAGAACAAGTAATGAGAAGGAGAAGATAAAAACAAGAGAAATTGTTTGTCAAGATAAAAATCCCTTGAAATGGTAAACCGAGATAGATGAAGTCTCGCAGAACGTAGAGACGAGACAACAATGACATACTAAGCTTGTCTAAGCTTCTGATATATATAATACAATGGCCTTAGGCCCAAAATAGCGAGTCCAAAAATCTCTGCTGACAGTGCGGGAGAAATATCTGGAGGTTTACTCATGATTCCCGTGATTCGTGTTGCATGAGTCTCATGCTCCAAAGCCTTGGCATCCTCACGTCGTGGGCTCCCTTGTTCTCTTCTTCTTTGGTGGCATGGTCTTGGCTCCCGGCGAGGATGCAGAGCCTTTGCCAGGCTCCTTTGTATTGTACTTTACTCTCGAAAACTCTTACAACTTCTAATACAAAGATGTTGTTTATTCGAAAGATTTCATCTTGAAATGGTTTCATCAAAAAAGCTGTTTAGAATATTTGGGCTCTGAATTGACACCAAGTCAACCAAGAGAAATGGAATGTAATAGATTTCTTCTGGCAATGCAAATAGTTGAATTTTAATAAGGTTAGAGTAATATGTGAATTACTTAAAAAAATAAAACGTTAAAAAACTATGTGTCATTTATATCCCATGGTTTATAAATTAGCCCACTAATGCATTATAAATTGACCCACTATGGATCACCACCATCCTATAGATCAAAATATAACAACATGTAGCTGAAATTTGTTACTATGTCGGATAAGCTAGTATACGAGAAATAGTCCACCATGAATTGGGCTATTGCCCATAACGACTTTGTTGTAGTTTTAAAAGTTTGAGCAATAAAAAGTTATTAGAAATTTCAATCTTGATCTTGTAAGTAGTAGATCAACAAAAATTCCAGTGTTTTAATCTTGTTGTAACCTACAAAAGTTATTGCTAGCTAAAAAATGTGACATGGGTTCTTATTGCAAAGCTTTTATTAATGGGCCCTTAATGTGGAGAAGTCCTTTTGTTATGAACACAAAATCTAGAAGTAGCTATTTAAGAGTTGGGGAGTCGCAATACCAACCAAACTATGGGCTAGCCAATCTATGTTTAAACAATTGAAGTCTTAAAATTTGGGGACCACTGAACATGCTTCTTAAAAGCCAACACATGTAGCACTGCAATATCTTGGCACAATAGCACTGCATTATGTTGGCACAATCCTCCCTGTTCATCCTCGTGTTTCAATATAGTGGGCGACGCGAGTAATTCATTTCATTGCATTACACTAGCTGCTATTGAAAGTTGTCCATTAGTCAATTGTCTCTCTATAAGCCTGGACAATTTGAACATGGTTAAAACCCCCTATCTTAAAAGCTTATGTAGCATTGCATTATGTTGACAAAGTCCTCCATGTTCATCCTCTCCTTTCGATATGTCGGTGAAGCGATTAATTCATCGCATTGCATTATACGAGCTATTATTAAAAGTTATTGTTCATGAGTCAATTGTCTCTCTACAAGATTGTACAATTTTAAAATGTTGTTAAAACTCCCTATGTTAAAAGCTTGTGTTGCACATATAACATATGAATAAGCATGTACAATTTGAATGTTAAAACTCTCTAGGTTAAATGTTGCACATATAGTAGTATATATGTACACTAGCTGTGGACAGTAGAGACAAGACAAGCTTGTTTTGGCAAAATTAAAACAAACAATGTTTGCATTTAAATTAGTTTTTGTTTGGAAGCTCGTACCACTGTGATCAGGGCACAGCAGTATTCTATTTTTCAACATGCCAGACTTGTACTCCCTTGTTAGAATAAATGTGGTCTTATTATTAACAAATGAGGCTTCCAACTTTATCGTCAATGGTTTAGTTTTGGCTCATTCTCTTCAGATCTACAGATTTCTCAGTCTGATTTGCAGAAAGATGAAAACTCAAAACAAAACCTAAGAGCAAACGAACGAATTGGTACAGAAAAGGAAGCAAAACAGAGCATTGATTGAATTCTGGAAGTAGATTAAACAGAGGAATATATAGGAAGATTAAGATTTGAGAGGGTGCTGCTGTTGCAAGGTCTTGGAAAGGCCTGCAATTCGCATGGTAGCACAGCCAAGACAGCCAAGCAATCCCTGTTTGTAAGGCAAGAATGTTTTGCGCCTCATTTCTTCGGCATTTAGCCTCTGATTCTTGTAATGCATTGCATGAGCAGACACCCTGCCTTTCGAAATTGCGCTGCCATTAATTTTTGCAGCTGGATTCTTGGGCAGTGGAGGTAGATCTGAAAAACCTGCACCGCCATTCTGATTTTCCATCCTTTTCCTTAATTCTTCGCTTGATTTCTTCAGCTCTGACAATATTTTCTTTGATTCTAGCACACCTTTCCTTGATTCCGGCCCCTCTGCACCTGTTTGCCTCGATTCTGAACCCTTTTTTATTGATTCTGAACCATTTTTGCTTGATTCTGAGCCACTTTTGCTTGATTCTAAGCCACATTTGCTTGATTCGGGAGCTGGCTTGCCAGATTCGGAGCATGATTTCTGGGTTTCAGGAAGAGGAGATTTGCCCTTTCTGCTGCCATTTAGATGCAACAATTCTCGCAGAGTTTTGCTGCGAGAAGAATGAACTCTGCGGGGCAAACTAGACCCAGAACTCGATCTGGAGCTTCTTTCATGATCAAAGGACATACTCGGTAACAATTGGGTTTTTTTGGAAGCTCCATCCGGCTCATTTCTTCTGAAAAATCTTAACGGAGATAATGAAGCGCTGCGATGCCTGTGGTAACCCCTTCCTACGCTTTTTTTCCTGCCAGATCTATCATCCCTTATCTCTGGAGACTTAACTAGTCGGAAAATCCCGTTTATAACTGCATTTTTCAATCCTGCCGACTTGGGCGATGCCGGAATGGATTCTGCACTGCTAGAAGAGGTCACAGTATTTGAAGAACCGCTTGAATCAGACGAAGTTAGCTGCCAATGCGAAGAAGAATTGGGATATGCGGGCATTCGCAAAGGAAGAATATGACCTTTAAAAAAGAGCTCGTCCACAGAGGACATTGCAATGGAAGCTGCGGAATCCGAATCCGACATTCTTGAACTAAATTCAAATTCTGATTCTGCCATTAAACTACCAAGCTTTGGAGTACCAGGCATTTCCGCCCACAAACTCCGTTCTCCGTCCCAGGAAAATGCATCATCTTCTTCTTCGTCTTCGTCTTCTCGATCCTTTTGCCTTCCAGGGCTGGACGGAGCACTCTGTTGAGGACTCGCCGGAGCAGAATAATACAGCCCATGATTTAGATTTAACATGGGCGTTGCTCCGCCCCTTGAATCTGCAAAAGCCGCAGTGCTAAACTCAAAATCGCAGCCTGTGAACGAAAATCCCCTTCTGTGCAACGAATCCTTGGGTTTTCCCGGCGATTCTTCCCATCTGAAGGGCACAGAAGCTTGATTTAAGCTGTAATCTCCATCTTCCTCTTCCGGAGGTGGGCTTGGAGGAGCACTTAGAAACGGAGGTGTGGATGAAGCACTGCCGTTTTCCGATTCACAGTTGTAGAAAAAAATTCCGTGTCGCCTGGGCGATCTGAGCCTATCAATTGACAAAGCCTCTCGAACAGAATCCTGCATATTGAATGGGTTTGTTACATAGAGCACAGAGGTAGACAAAAAATCAGAGATTTGCCGGAATGGCGAAGAAATGCATGATTTTGCCTCTGTTCTGCTTCGCGGCCATAGCTGGAACTTAGTCCCCTTGTTGGGTGATAACGGGCTGTTAAATGTAAGTACGAAACCTTAGCTGTTATGGTTACAGTTACGGTTTGGCACACGTGGCGCAAATGCCGCGTGGCTGGCGGAGATCAGGCTTGTGGGGCCTTTTCCAAAAAGTTGGACAAGGTTGTCACACAAATAAATGGAACCAAAAAAAAGTTGAACCCTAGTAAAACCAAAATAAATAAATATCTTGCCTTTAATTTTAGTTATAAAGAAAAGGAAATATGCAGATAGATGGAACCTTCCAAACTAGGATTCCCAACCTTGCAAATCAGGGTTCCCCATATTCATTCTCCCAAACGAGTTTTTTTTTAGGGACAAATAACTTGAAAAAAAGTTCGCATCCATCCAAACGCCTCCAACAAAATATTGCATGCACTCATGTAGTTGGAAAACTATTGCCTCCATATATAGCTATGTGAACCCCATTCCTGGACCTCTGTGGTGTCATACCAACATGCCCCCTTGCTACAGGTCTTCCATCTGCTTTTGCAGTACCTCAATGCCGCAACGTTACAAGTGGGGATGTCAGTGAATCAAAATCAAACAAACAAAAAAATCTGCACATCACGCCACATGTTTGTCAACTTGGTATGCATCATCCAAATTTGCCCACCCATCGTGCATCTTAGTGGAGAAACTCAAAGATTTTATAGAAAATTAAAGGAATAATATAACCATAAGCCATCACACTGCAGATGCCCTCAGATATGGCAAGTTATGCTTCCTCTAGGGATTAGTTCAGGCCACGAGGACAAGGAGATATATGTGACAAGCATCGTGTCACAAAAAAGATCAGCAAGGAAAATAAGATAAACAAATTCTGGCGCATCTTTACTTGTCATTGTGCCAGAGTGCAAGCGTTGGCCATTGTGTGCAAGCTTCGTGTTACCATCTTCGTGCTCTTATAATATGCTCATGATCCTATATCTCATATATTCAATCTTTTCATGCAAAAGTTTTCTGATTCTCATCACGTGGGTTCTTCTATATAATCGCTTCCATAACCTATATTACTTTTGGCATCCAATGATCTTATATAATGCTTTTATGCCGTATTATCATTGACGACTCTTCTTTAAGAATTATAAAGATTGCATTTTATTTGTATATGTGATTTCAATCTCTTAATGATTTTGTAAGGAGTACATGTATGATATTCAAAGGACTAGGTCATTATAATACTACCAATGCCACGAATCGTTCAAAGTAGAGATGTTAGGTGGTTTTAATGTATCACAATTATTGGTAGACTTTAACTAGAGCAATTCAACACATAATTTATCTATCCCTTTATGAAAGCCAAAACTTTTGTAACAGCAATAACAACATTAGTTATTTCTTTCTTCAAGACCTTGAGTCAATTAGCATTAAGTACATATTCTAAATGAGGTGCATCCTAGAACACCAATGTCGTCGGATCCGACGATCCTATGGCCCAGACCGTATGTTGGCCCAGACTGTATATTGGGGCCTCTGGGTGCCTCTCGTTTCGCTTATGGTCATTTATAATTGGGGCACTTATGATTTTGAAATATGAAATACGAGTTTGCCTAAGGTTTTGATGGAATATGGAACCTCTATACGGCTTCGTCTAAGGTTTTAGACTATGATGTACGAAGGCTCGAACCTCCACCAAAATAACTCAATATCCTAATAAGACTACTTTGACCAATATAAGTAGTAAGCTAACGTGATTATTTTTTTATCTCAAATCGATGTTTTTTTTTTTTATATATAGAATAGAATAGAGTTTTTAGGCATATAGTCTATGGTTTTAGGAATTGTAATTTTTTTACATCCATATCAAATTCCCCTGGAACCCCCTTTTATTGTGCTATATATTCAAGCAAATGACCTTGCGCGTCAATATCTTTTCTCATTTTTCCCCCATTTCTTTCTTTTATATTTATGGGTCAGACTCTTTGCTCTTACCCTTGCAAGACTTGCAGTCACTCACTTTACTCATCTCTGTGAGAGTCGGTGGATTACTACTCAACAAAATGAATTTGGAATCGTGATGAATTACTCAAAAGAATATGCAATTGGATCAATTTGCTACTACAGCTATTGGTGAATTTAATATGGTTTGCATTGTAGTATTGAATCTATTTATTTATTCAATTTTGAAGTGGCAAACTGTTAAAAGCTCAAGGTCGCAGAGGTGATAGTCTACCCAAAATATGCTTCCTAGTAACAATCACAATTAGGTGTAACTTCTTGAAGAATGATTCCTTTTTTTACACCATATAGTAGCCTCTTGCACAACTTTGAAGAGGGGACAGTCAGACATTATAGATTATAACATATAGTTGACATCTATTTATGTATGTGACCTCTATGGATGATGTCTACCATGTCATACATTGTAACATATAGGTGGCGTTTATTTATAACATATGGGTGACGTCTATCATGTGTGACACCTCTATTCATGGCAAATTCAAAAAAGTCCCCTAACTAGCAACATCATCTCATATATATACATTAATTTCTTTAATGTTTAAATGTGGAAAATGAAAAAATTCATTCTCTTTCATATTACCCATAAAGCCCATGTTCTAACTATTTGGAAGACAACATATTTCGAGGTCGTCTTGTCTAATGGAAACGTCGTACAAAGGTAACAACCTAGCATTGAGAAATATTAATGACGATGCCTGTTTTGGCAATAATTGCGGCAAGGCAAAAGAACCAAAAGGGGGATTTGGGGGAGAAAACTAGAAGGCTAGGGGCCGATTAGTACTGCAAGTAGCGAATCAGGGTCACATGACAGTGAAGCTGGAGCTTGTAGTAAATTGAATCAGTCCCTAATAGAAAGGGTAAACTTGAGTGCAGGAAAGATAGCAAGAGGAGGAATTGTGACTTCAATTCTTGCATAAATGCCATTGGCATAGTGCAAAGGCTAAATTTCTAATCTATTGAGAGTAGGTAATAAAGATCTTGGGTAGAACTCCATGGTGGTCCAGATTTTGTGATGGAAGATGTAACAATAGAATAGAATAGAATAGTTTTTTTTTAATAGAATTGAACTGAATTGGATTTTATCGTCGACAGAGACCAAGTGGCCTATGGGACCCAATTACTGTTCAAGGCTAATTAAATACTTATGCGTAAGCGAAAGCTCTATTTTGCTTACGCAAAAATTCTTTCGTGTAAGCGCATCACTTAACCCGCTTATATGAAATTTTCTGGGCTTCGCATAAGCGAAAGCTCCGTTTCACTTACGCAAAAGAAATTTCGTGTAAGCGAAACCGAGCTTTCGCTTACACAAAATTTTTTCGGTGCCTGTATTGTTTTTTGCCGTATTTTTGACATATCATACTTCAAAAGCGTGTCGTATCATTTGAATAATACGTATTGTGTATAAAACTTATATAGTATTGAACCTATCCCCGATCATAAGTTACAGCCTCCATCATTTGTCTGGGAACGTTAGACTGAAAGTCTATAAGTTCTCCCAGGCCTACAACATGGGCATATATCTGTTCTAGTATTTTGTCCTCCCGTATGTGGATGCCATGTGCTTTTGATAATCTCTAGTAGACAGTTTCTTCTCAAAGACCTCCTCTTCCAATACCTTCTCTACTGGTGAGGCAAGACATTCTACCTGAGCGACCTGCATACTTGAAGAAGACTCGGCAATTTGGTTTGTCTTATTGTAAATCATGTATATGCTTAATATAATATCTAGGCTGTAAAAACTTTCTTTCCCTTCTTGTCTGTACAATTCTACATGTAGTCTGCATGTTCATGGAAGGCAGGATTTAAAAGAACCCCTCACGCCAAAGGGTTGAAGGGAAAAATCTTAGCGGTATAGACTTGGTAATAAACTATACATTTGTACATGCCAGTGTACTGATTAGAGGCATAAACGAGCCCACATGCGAGTATCTCCTGAATGTAAGATGCTAATGCTCCTACTGAAGGCGTGGTCATCATGACATGTAGTGGTTGGTTAGGTGTAACTAATCCATCATATGACGCCCAGATAAGTGCAAGTGATGGGCAATGCTGAATGGATCTTATCTTCAATATCTCTCGGCTAGCAGCATTGGCCAACCCTACTCTCTTGCTCTTTTTGGACCCATTTGGCAATAGGATCGTAAACCTGCACCAAGTATTGCTCCCACCGTTTTTGAGAAATATTTCCAGTAGGTTGCATAAGTCTGCGCAACACTCTTCTCCAACATTTCTTGAGGTGCCGATTAAGGAGGTGGAACATTTCCTGCTGATGTTCTGCATATATACTGTGCCTTCTTCCCCTGATGAAAACTTTGTATTATTTGATCGCCTCCAATATGAGAGATGGGTCAATTAACAACCCTAGCTGGCATTTAAGCTCTTTGCATTGACCATCAAACCACATCTTTCAAGGAAAGCCTATTGAAGTCGAGCCTTCTTTCTATCTTCTCCCAAAACATCGTTTTGTGGCACTGAAAAGGACTGTGTTCAACTTGTCAGACTGTTGCTCTACCTACAATCTTTTGCAAGCAGCTCGGCATAAGACTCTACTTGGTCGTAATCCTGGTGGAGCTGAGACATGTGGATGTTAGCTTGGTAGTGGATCTGCACCCTGGGGGATTCACCTTTATTGCATGCATATGTCACTCGATGCTTAGGATAATGAGAAACACTCCTATATATGACGTAAAACCCATAAAAATATAGCCATTCCATCGAGAAAATATACTAAAATGTCAATAAAAGGGGAGTTGAAATCCCTAGTATACGTACGGATGTACCAGAAAAGAAATTCCCTTCCAGACACTCACATGGTTTGTATGGGTCTCCTGTGTGAATCTCCTAGGATCTGCACATGTTGCCAGTCTACTTAACCATTGATCAATGAATTATACGGGTAGCCTGGTAGATTTGCTGCTATCGTCCAGCCAATATGCTCCCATGTTTCCATAAATCAAATGAAGTCCATATCTCTGGGTATGGAGTTCAGATTATCCCCTTTTTGCGAACCCCAAGAGGCTGTACACAAATGCAATCCCTATTTTGAAGCATTAACATGCGTAGTTGCAGCAGCAATACTCAGAGGAGTTGCAACAGTAGCAAGTGTGGTAGCAACTTCTAGAGG
Source organism: Isoetes taiwanensis (assembly GCA_021234155.1). Lineage (NCBI taxonomy): Eukaryota > Viridiplantae > Streptophyta > Lycopodiopsida > Isoetales > Isoetaceae > Isoetes > Isoetes taiwanensis. The sequence goes on from JAJEKV010000008.1 coordinate 6,850,624, forward strand.
AGTTGCAGAAGCAGCAGTAGCAGTAGCGGCCCCTCAAGGGGTTGCAAAAGTAGTAGTAGTACAGAAGCAAGAGCAGTTGTAGTAGCACCCAGAGGGGTTGCCTAGCAGCAGAAGCACTTGCAACGCAAGCAACATCAGTAGATGTCTCAGTTGTTCCATCCTGCAACACGTCTGCTATATTATGGCAGGTATGTCATAGTCCACATATATGAGGTGTAACTTTGCTCTCTGACGGAGTATGACAACCCTGAGTATTGAATCTACCACTGTGAACTTCACAATATATGGTTGGATGTTATGTGGAATGGCAAAAGGGAGGCGATTCTTGCCTGAGCAGGGCAAGCTGGCTACAGCCAGCAGCCGGGAGCGCCGTTTAGACGCGACCGGCTGCTGGCAGTAGCCAGCTTGCCGTGCTCTGGCAAGAATCGCCGAACTTTTGCCATTTCCACAACATCAAGGAAAGGCAGCACATGATCAGGCTATGGCGCAGATGATCCGAGGATGATGCTTCAGGTATCGAGCTCAACTCATGTTTTAATGCTTCAGGTTTCGAGCTCAGAATCCGGCGATGCTTCAGCTATGGTGACGGTTTCAGACTTCAAGCTCTTGCATGTTTCAGGTTTCAGACTTCAAGCTCTTGCAGGTTTTAGGTTGCAGATTTTTCGAAGCTTAGTTGCGCAGATTTTTTGAAGCTCAGATTTTTTTTCAGGCTTCAGTTGCGCAGGTAACTTGCCCCAACCGGTCGTGCCAGAATGCTCGATCGATTTTTCATTCTTGGATAGAATGATTGCCACATGGCGAAATATCATTGGATGACAGACCAGAACGAAGATCAACTTTCCTTGACGTGGCACTGAATGCCAAGATGGGATGCCCGAGCAATGTGCGAACATGAAAGCTCTTCTTGGTGAGGACCATTGTCTGAATCTTCTCCTTGAGATCTTCCTACGACTCCTCAAGGAGGCCTCGAACCAACACATTATGGTATTTTCACCTCTGCTCCTAACGCTCCCTGAGTGCTAGTTCAGTACGTCAGTTGGACAAATTGATGCACTAGAGGGCCCCTACCAGAACGAGCCTGGTTGGGGGGTTGCTGTCTGTCTGAGCTAGGCCTTGCTTGCCTTGCTTTTTTGTGTGCAGCTGCCTGTCGTGATGAGCGTGCCCGATATATCTCAACGTGGGCAATGGCTGTAGTGCTTACACTTGTCTTAATGTTTGAAGCCGAGAGCGTATTTCTTGATGCTTCGATATCTGCTTCTGCAATTCTCGCACGCATTAGTGACAAAAATGTTGCTTATGATGATAAGGAGGAGGTTACGCCTCTTCTAGAGGGGAATATGGCTAATAACCCTCTAGGTGATTATGTAAAGAAGGTTATTTCCATGGTCCCCGGAGGGGAGGGTTGCCGTCTTTTAAACCAAGGTTGAATAGTTGATCCATAAATCATGGTATGGAAGGACAGTTAACAGTTTCTTTTTAATATGAGATTGTCTTTGCAAATGCAACAAACTGGCTAAAACAGACTGAGAGAAAAATGCCGCATGATTCTGCGTGATTTTTGAATTCTTTCTTCTTGTTGTCGATCCCCCATTCGTGACTTGCAGCAACATTTGGGCCCAAATCGATGCATGAATGCCCGAAAAGCTTGATGCAAGGTGCTGTTGCAGTTGATGCAATTGTAGATCAATCTACGCTTCAATTTTTTTCGCCTAAGGTTCAACACAAATTCTTTAAGTTTCTATTTAGAATGTTGAATATTGGTATATGCTAAAGGTTATCATGATAACCTCTAAGCCTAGAGGATTATCACAATAACCTTCAGGCCCATGGGTTTTTGTATTTTAGCTTATTTGCATCCAATGATTCAGAATAGCCGGATCTTGATAAATTTTAAAGACCTATGGTAAAGGTGAATTCCAATAGTAACAATAATACCCCATCAAAAGATAAAAGATTGATTGGAGGGAATGTTGATACTAGGCTAGCATTTTATATAGCCCTCCTATTGAGATTTGAGATAGAATATTTACCACATGAGAAGGCAAAGAGAAAGAAGCCTCTCGATAATTGTGCCTTGCTAATAGATTGATACATGATCAAACCTAGTGGCCATTGAGGAATAGTTCTCGTATGTAGAATGTGTATATTATCACGTATTCGAAAAGATAGTGTAATATATTGTTGTACGTCAATAGTTTTACCATAAACTTATGCTAAAGCTAGGGGGCTAGAATTTCCTGGTTACAAACTAGGCGACAACTGGGAAAAATCTCTTCCGGCTCAAGTCGTTATCTCCAAGTGTCCCAAAGGATGATAAGATCTCCAGGCCCAAGGAAATGATCGAATCCTTCATTCTCTTGAAAGAAACGAGAGGAGGCATTGTTGTAGCTAGAGTACTTGTTTTGATAGCCTTAGGAAATATAGCATCCTCTGGATTTGCCCAAATCATTGTAATGCTACAGATTCTGGCAGATCTTGAGGCGTTGGAGTCAAAACAAGTTTGCTTCTCCAGAATGTGAGTGAATGTGGCTGGAGGTTTGGTTTTCGGTACAGATTCCTTTTTTACTCTTAGTTAAAATCTCCATTCGATTCTGTCGGTTTCAACACTTTATAACTTAACACATTCCCCGCCTGCCCCTTACGATTCACAAGCTCTAAGCTTTCCGGCCGGGCAAGGAAAGGCTGAACCGCAGGTACGGGGATCTTAAAATATTTTCCTAGCCGGCTTTTTTTTTAAGTGATCGGGCAGTCGGGCAGGCAGATCCGCTCTGTTTCATAATTGGAAAAGCATGTGTGTGCACGTAATTCAATACATCAATCATTTGCATACGTTTTTCTCCACGTCAGCTGCCCCACGTCATCACACTTGCCACGTCGGTCTCAACCTTAGAAAAACTGACACTCTCCAGGAGATAAATAGATAGAACTTGCTGACAGCTTTCCTTTTCGTCTTCATCCTGATATTTTAGTATAGTATATCCTACACAAACCATGTGATATAAGTTGTCCAAGTTCATTGGTTTTCCCAAAGAATTATTGGTGCCTTGTGACAATAAAAATGGAAGGCTAACTTGAGGGATGTTTTCTAGGGCACCCCCCAACGTGCCATCATGCCCCTTAAAACATGTATAATGCGCCATTGTGCATATGATAATAAGCGGAAGTCAATGCTTGGCACTTGCACTCTAACAAGTGCAACGGGAAATGAAATATAATGACAATTCAGAAACAAAATTGAACTCTCTGTGCCACTTGGATTAGATTGACTTGATCCGGAGGTGATTTGTTAAGCCTTATAGTTTCTTGCCAAGAGTGAAATTTATTCTGTTTGTTTGCAAGAACCCACCATAATGCGAAGTCAAATCCTCGTGGGTGCTAATGCAAGCTTGAAGATGCCATATCTCGCAATTTTAGCCAATCTAAAGGGGAGTTTCTTAGTTAATTCTTTTCCTTTTTCGTATTTTTTCATGTGATCATGGCCTTAGATTTTTATCTTCTAATATGCCAATTTATTTTTCTTTAAGTTTACCAGAAAACTCAACTTCCTTGATTTCTAATAACAGCCCGAAAATGATTATAGCCAAGGTTTAGGGCCTTAAGGGCAGAAATCGTGACTTGAGTATCCATTCCGACCCCCTCTCTCCCAGAAAACAGACGTCGTTGAGAATAAAGCACCTCATGTTCACGACAATGGCGAGGTCAAGCAAAGAAGAGCTCCTTGTTGGGGCACTTGGCTAGCCTTATCCCGCAATGAATGCCACCTTAATCTTGCTTGATATGAACAAGAGACCATGAGACTTTAATAAAGACTAGTTTAGAGTGCTTTCAGTTGCCCTAGAGATTAAGAGGGCAACAATGATAGCAATTCAGATGGAATTTTAGATTCTTTTAAATTCATTGTCTTGTTTTTATTTTGTTTGTTTCACTTCATTGTCATCTTTACTAATAGAAAATGATTGCAAGAGAATAAATACTTTAGGATGTGGATTCCTGATATTGAAGCGCAATGATAGTATTGCAATGTAATCATGTTGTGTAGATAGAGCGCCTTCCGTAAATAAGCAGAAATACACTTCAAATGACACTGAAACCTGTGAATGCTCTGTATAGAGAATATGGGTAGCTCCTGCAACCTTTGACACCTCCAAATTTCTAAGAGGAATTTTTATTAGTTGGCTATTACTACATAGGATATTTGGAACTGTACAAGGAAACTGGGGAACATTTATTAATGGTCAGGCAACATTGGACTTCTTGACTATAAGTTCATACTGTAACGCAACAGTCCACTCTCGACATTGGATGCATTACGCAATAAGCCCCCTAGTGCTAATGAACACACCAAAAGGGTGAATCTTTCAATGAAATCATTATCAATGGGTAAAAAAATCGACTCTTGCTTTATTGATCAGGTTCCTCATAAACCTGAATCAACTGCCTACATCACTCAAAGCCTTTGCTTCATTGTGCTTTGGGTTTTCTCATCCAATAGAGTGATGCCACATCACCGTTACATCAAGATATTATTAATTCCTAACCTAAGGAATTAAATATCATTTGGTCTTCTCCTCTATTATATTCTATTTGTCAAATTCTTGGTCTCCAAAGATGATGGATGTGATGCTCCCCGAACCTCTATCATATAAATACGGGAAATTCCCATCCCATGGCAATTTTGCCACCACGAAAAGGCCCTATGTCTGACTTGGACCACTTGTGATGAGCAAGTGTCCAGGTGAAGGACACGGAGGTGTCATTCGTCCCATGCCTTCCATAGGAAATTTCTATATAGCGGAAGCGTACCTACAAGTTAGCACCTAGCAACAATACATATAATAATATACCACCTCGAAGGGTGGCCCAACCATCATCAAAGGCAACCTCAACATAATACCATTATAACATATGAAATGCATCATAAATGAGGGTTCTACCCTGGGCTAAGACTCCAAGGGTGTCAACTGGTGGTCAGGGCCTCCAAATATCAACAGACAGAATCATGACAATGGCATTGACTGGCATAGAACAATGGCTAGGGTAGTCCACTTCATCCGTCCCTCCTGTGCACACTTTGCAGATAGGCTAAAACATGATATGGCGTGATTGTAGCCTTCTGGAGATGCAATCTCATGGAATCATCCTATGAGACTAATCTGGGTTACATCTCCCCAGTTCGATGAGGCAGGCTAGGGAGGCGTCACCTCCCCAGGCACAATAGATCCCTGGATGTGCTAGAGGATACGTGCCACATCTGCAGCCCCCCCATCTGTACCCAATTTAAACCTCCCAAAATCTATAGGTCGGATCACCGCACTTATCGAGCCGAGGCCGCCACTTTCTGGACCTGTTCTGCGACCCAGGAGGTGTCAGACCCATACCCAGCCCACACAAGGTGATCGACTATAATTCTAGCATACTATAAGAGCCCCAGTAGCTGCACTCAGCAAGGCTGGTTAGAAGGTCCATCCCCTATTTAAAACAAGTAAAGAAAAGAAAGAAGAAGGGGTATTCTATCAGGCCTAGGGCTTGCGATTCGCCTTGGCATAAGGAATGGCATCATTCCCATTATGGCCATAGGCGAACGCGTCCTATCATGCCTAAATAAAATGCATCTATTTCCAACCCCTGCATAATCCCTGCCGGATCAAACACTCTTGTGCTTACCATTGGAGTTGGAGTCGACAGCATCGTGGATAGTCCAACCCTGGCACTGCCGCATAAAGTCTGGGTAAGCCTTATCAAGATCTGCCTTAAGAGCCCATGTAACATCTTCCATTGGCAAGTGCTTCCACTTAACCAAATATTGACGGATCTGAGTCCGACAGGTTTGCTTATATGCTCTATCAAGAAAAGCCTCTGAAACGATTTCCAAGTCTTCATCAGTCATTTCCAGAAGGGTTGGTATGTGAAGAATCTCTTCTGGATCGGGTATATGCTTCTTCAAAAAGCTTATGTGAAAAACTTTATGGATCTTTAGATGCGCGGGCAAATTCAACCTATAAGCTTGAAGGCCTATTCGTTGGACAATTTCAAAGGGGCCCACCCATCATGATACCAGTTTCTTACAATTTCCAATCTTAAGCTTAGCTTGCTTGACTTTAATCTTTAGTCACCCAAATTCACTGACTTGAAATTCGCGTGGCGTGTGATGTTTGTCGGTAATACTCGTTTGTCTACTTCTGGCGGCCAATAAATAGCCATGGACTTCTTCCCCCAAGGCTTGCATATCTGTAAGTAACTGCTGAGAGACTTCCACCTTGCCAAATAGATATAGTCTGCCCATTGTGATATGCATATTTCAGACATAGTTACACATCATGTCTTCAATAATTCTATTAGTGCGCTCCGTCTGCCCGTCTGTCTGAGATTGATATGCGGTACTCATGACAAGCTTGGTTTTCTATTCTTCGAGGTAACAGAGGCCACCAATGCCTACAGGAAAGAGCAGCAAAATGAAAGTAGGGAAAAAAAATTAAGGGCAAAATCGACCATTCCGATTCAGAGCAAAAACCATTCTAAAATTCATGGATTTACCTTTCACATTGAACGGCTCCAACTTAAAACGATTTCAAATCTCGGCTCCAAGCTCTGCCTAGCGAAAGCTTTGCTCTAGCGAAAGCTCCAACCCCAAGCTTCATACGATTTGCCAAAACTTCAAACGGCACATAGAGATTGAATTAAACCCATTTGAGATTTGCCAGTTTTCCCAGAAAGAAAAAAAAAAGACCTCTTCTTGAGAGCCTTCAACTCCTCTACTCTGCTGATGGAAACCTTGTTCTAGATGAGTAAACCAGTTAAAAACCATAAAACAAACAATTAAAAAGCATAAAAGCTATTACCATTGAAAGACCGTAAGATTTCCAAGCACCACCAAGCAATTTGCAATTACTGCACATGAGGCAGACAAATGTGTTAAACCACAATGCGAAAAATAAAAAATGTATATCTGTGGTTACAGTACCAATTTATAGACTGCAAGATGGATTTCTAAAGCACTAAAAGCTTGGGAATGAGTTTCTTATCCGGATTTACGCGATTGCTGAGCAAGCTCGAAGAACATCATCAAATTTCCGTTGAAAAAGAAATGAGATAGTAGTAATAGATCAAGTAGGAATCAAAGTTAAAGAGCTTACAGTTCTTACAATAATTGACCTTGCCCTAAATTTGATTCATGGATTGCAAGATCTAGATAAATCTTGCAATAGTTGGGTTTAAAAATAACTTTTACTAATCTAAGAAGCTTCCTCCCTTTCTTGCCATGGAAAAAAAGCGGCAAAAATAAGTTTCCTTTGCTTCAGCGACCTCTGCTTCAGCGTAAACACATAATTTAGAGTGATGGAAAACCCTGTGCCAGAATGCCAGATTTAATCTTGAAACCCTGCTTACAAAGATGCTCCAGCAAAACAGTCCTCCCATCGTGCGGTGGACTCTCACCTCCCCAACCGCCTCTGCATGTTGTTGATCTAGGCCCAAACGTTACAACACGTTCAAAATAATCTCAAATGGCTGAAACCCTAACTCAAAACCATAGGGCGAAAAAATTGCTACAGAAATTGAAAGTAACGCACAAAATTATGTATCGGCTGGATTTTGAAAAAAACTGTAAGTTACAATATATTCTGGTCACAAAATTTTTCTTTTTTGCCAGATTTTAATGTCTACAGGCAAACGAAAAAAAAAGGACACCCACTCCCAAATACTTTTTAAGTAAGTAGACTAGTAAACGTGTGCTCAGCATTGCCGTGCATAAGTCGAAGTCCATGTTAGTCCAGGATGAATATCATAAAGTCGAAGTTCATGTTAATCTAAGATGAATATCACACAGTACTGGGGTTTGAAATATTCTTAGTCGAGATCGCATTGCCAATGTAATCTAAATGTTCAACTATTCTTACTGTGATTGGCATTGGTGTTGTGCAAATTGATCATATATTTGCAAGACTTTTATTGCTTGTAGAGACACTTTCAGTGCTATTCTTAATGCTTTTGATATAAGTGATAACACATATTAAGCCATGTGTGCCTTATCGTCGTCACCAAGATACGAGAACATAAATCTAATTGTACATTTCATATTTTATAATAAGGGGTGAGAGTTACTTGAAGGCCAAAGACCATGAGAGTTTCAACTGAATGGATGCACAAACTCATTCATTGTGATATTTAAAGACCAATTAGTCGCCATTCATATTGAAAACCATATGCTTCAATTTGAAGTGAGGATAAGTCAATGACTCTGTCAAAATCACAATTGTAAGTAAGTAAATATAACAAATATCAAATGTGTGCCTGGCGTTTGCCACACATAAATCATTTGATAGGACTCTTTGTCAAAATCACAACTGTAAGTAAGTAGATATAACAAATATCAAATATGTGCCTGGCATTTGCCGCACATAAATCATGTGATAGGAAGGATCGTGTGGCATATAAAGATCGTTATGATTGTTCATAAGTTGAGCTCAATGTCTGTTGTAAATAGTAAGAGATCACATGTTATAAAATGAAGGGTTGCAAGAAGATATACTAATCATGAATAGGGTTTGCAAAAAGATGTAACACTGTTTTGGCACATAATGTTGGTTAAAAAGGGCATTTTCAATGAAATTCACATTTTCCCACCCATTATTTAAGTTATTTAAGAGAGAGAGAGAGAGAGAGAGAGAGAGAGAGAGAGAGAGAGAGAGAGAGAGAGAGAGAGAGAGAGAGAGAGAGAGAGAGAGAGAGAGAGAGAGAGAGAGAGAGAGAGAGAGAGAGAGAGAGAGAGAGAGAGAGAGAGAGAAATGAAATGTTGTATTTATTACGTCTGTAGACCACCAGGTCTATGAGACGATCAATGTACATATTCAACGTTATAAAAGATATCCTCTAATGCATCTTCTGACAAGAATGCATTAGACTCTTCCCATCTCTCATCATGTATAACATTACAATCTTTAATACTCATTAACTGCTTCTCTCTCAGATCAATATTTCCTTCAAGTATTTCCCAATGTGATGTCCGGCATATCAAAGAATTCCAAAGAAAGAGTTTGAATGGATAATGTACTTATCTCGAATCCCCGAGTATGATTTGACACCTTACGATGACATGTAATTCATCTTCTACTTCTCCCATATTGCATACTTTGCAAAATCTCAATTCATGGGGAATATTACTCCAACGTCCCTACTTCAACCCCAAGCCTATGGGAGCTAAGCCGCATCCCCGCTTATCATCCGGTCATGGCGCCAAAAGACACACCTTCCTTGAGGTATTTGGCCTCTTGGAGAGTGGGATTTATATACTTGTCTATAGAAATATTTTTTGTCTCCTGGGCTCTCCAAATTTCTTCTAATGAGGTGCTCATGTACCCACTCTCTTAGATTGCCCTTATTCTCAATTATACCATGAATGTCCATCCCCCACTTCCTCATCCATTCCCTAATATCCGAGTACCATCCCTTGTCTCTTGTTTCTTCTAATGCTAGCCTTGGTAAGCTATCTTACGGCATATCAAATAGCAACTTAGAGAGATATGTAAGCGTTACGCATAGAGCTTCAAACCTCTAGTGGCATCATGCCACACTCTACAAGCAAACATATCATATGGAGTTTGAGCTTTAGTACCCAATTCGTTCTCAAGAACTTCTTCTGCACTTTCTCAACCTTTTTCCGTGATTCTACGATAATCCCTACCCATACTTCACACCCATAGAGCAAAACTGTTTGGACCAAAGACTTCGATATAATGTAATGCCAAAGCTAAAGTCCCATATTTACTTTTTTTCCACTTTTACGTTGCATGTTATATAGTGCTTTCAGGCCTCCATTTACTCTATGCTCAACAAAGAGAGTTCCAAATATGCCCCTTGTCTACATGTATCCCTAGATACTTATATGAGGTGACAATTTCCACGTGGTTCTCCATGATAGAGGAATTTAAGATGATCTACTTTATTTGTCCCAAATACCATCATCTTAGTCTTTGACATATTTACCCTCATACTTTTCTGCTCCACAGAAATGTGCCAACAAGATCTAAATGCTTCTCAGAGAGAGAGAGAGAGAGAGAGAGAGAGAGAGAGAGAGAGAGAGAGAGAGAGAGAGAGAGAGAGAGAGAGAGAGAGAGAGAGAGAGAGAGAGAGAGAGAGAGAGAGAGAGAGAGAGAGAGTTTCAATGCGCATATAATCAAACAAAGCTATTTTCTCCAAATTGCATATTAGCTCATTGGTCAGGCTTACAGATTGGTAGGCATTTTTGCGCTTTTTATTATATTCTCATCCACGGTAACACAACTGACAAATGCAATGTAGCACCGTGCATAATGGACAAACATTAAACTGGATCAAGATTGTGGCCCAACAACAATCAGAATCATTCAAAGGTCCACAAAACCACACTTTTTTGGACAAAAACTCTCATCTACTGCATCTCAATCCAGGCTCTTTTATGTCATGTCTGATTTGTGGACCGAGATGCCTCCAATAGCCCCTTATGGTTGTGAGCTTAAATTGCCAGGGTGCATTCTTCCTGCAAGGTTAGTAGTATTGCTACACATGTAGTGGTCCATTCCCAGTATACATACAGAAAGGCATCTAAGTATTGCATACAGAAATTTAGAGATTAAATTGTGTACAGAAAATAAACAAAACCTATTGTCAATATTAAGGATGGTTACTGGATACTTATCACTATTTCATTCACTTGGCTGATATCACCCGGCTCCGCAGTTAGAAAAACGAACTTATAAGAATACAACCCTGGCCATAGGTTTAACTGTTACGAATGCTCTGTTCTTCATGCAAATTCATCGCTTATTAGAAAATAAAACAACACGTGGTACTCGATTTACCACCCAACCGGACCAAGAGAGATGTCACCAAGTCAAGCTACTCCGCAAGACTGTACAAGAACAAGCTCTTTCTAGCCACCAACCACTGGTGTTACAGGAACTCCTCCTCATGATATGATCAAGCAAGAGACAAGAGAAAATACTGCAAAGCAAGGGTAGGCTCATCATCAACATAGATAGAAGCAGATCTAGTTGTGCAGTCAGCTTAGACCCCTATGCACCTTTCTGGGCATAACTTTCAAACCGTAAGGAATCTATAGCCAATCTGGATACTAGACTTCAAGGGCTTTCCAAACGTAAGGATCGCCGATTTTTGAGTTATGGTCGCGGAGATATCACGTCTCAAAGTTGTCCTTATATTTATAGGTATCAACACCTTTTTTTGCCTTTTTGCTTTTAAATAAAGGTCAAGGTTTATTTTTAGCTTTCTTCGATAATATTAAGGCTTAGACATACTGAATGGCTTTCTTACTTCATCATATATCAATAAATATTGTTCCATGCAAAGCCACTCCCCCGAGCACCATATCAATTCCTTCCCTTCTCAAAACATGATCGTCCTCGATCATCTTTCTTAAAGATGTGCATCCCTTCTCAAAGACTATCAATCCCTTCTCAAGACTGATCGTCCTCGATCGTCATTAAATCTGAAAGGAAACCATTAAACCTCCCTTTTCAAAATTGATCTTCAATCAATCTCTAAAAAGTGTGTTAGTCTTTCTCTTATTGGGACCAATCTTGTCCCCTTAGGAATGTTCTTTTTCTGATCCTCCAAGGCAGGGTCTGCGCTTGGACAGAAAAATCTCCATACTGATCCATCAAGTAGGCGTCCCTCACTTGAACAGTCATAGTATTCCCAGCCCTTTCTACTCCTTCAAGTTAAATATCATCATTCAACTTAAACAAGAAATATATTTTCCCCTTCCATTAGGAAGTAACAATACCAATTGTTAGTCCTTCCCTTTTCAGGAATAAACTTAGTTCCTCGAGAGGGTCTTCAAAAACCACAAAATGAACATCAACTTAATTTGTCTGAAAGTATAGGTTAGTTTAAAATAAAATATTTATTAACCTCCACCAGAAGCACCAACTTCTGATCAGTTTCTATTCCAGTTTGTAATCTCCAGCACCAACCAGAAGACCTGCGAACATTAGAAGTAACAAACATTCTATTCACCTGAACATGAGCACCAACTCATTCAAACCTCTTGGACATGGCATCAACTCATTCTAACCTCTTGGACAATAGCACCAACTCATTCCAACCTCTTGGACATGGCATCAACTCATTCCAACCTCTTGGACAAGAGCAACAACTCTTTCCATTCACCCGGTTTGGACCGTGATCTCATAGATAGTGCCAAACATTTATGACAATCACTAGCCTCAAGATGCAATAAGAAATATCTAAAGATTCTAATCACAATCCTTAAACATCAATTTCATACCAGACAAGAGGTAATTGACTTGCAATTTGCTCCTCTTGGACCTGCTTTCTTTTCACCTTTATTCTTCTCGGCTTCAGAAGTTCTTGCTTTTTGCGTCGCCTTAAGAGATCTTGTGTGCTGCTAAGCCACTCAAATTTCCAATGCTTCCATCACCCACAGCTCCACTGGTAAAGACCGGAACTGAGCTCTGATACCAATTGTTACGAATGCTCTATTCTTCTTGCAAATTCATTACTTATTAAAAATAAAACAACACGTGGTACTCGATTTACCACCCAACCGAACCAACTAGGAGATGTCACCAAGTCAAGCTACTCTGCAAGACTGTATAAGAACAAGCTCTTTCTAGCCACCAACCACTAGTGTTACAGGAACTCCTTCTAATGATATGATCAAGCAAGAGACAAGAGAAAATACTGCAAAGCAAAGCTAGGCTCATCATCAACATAGAAAGAAGCAGATCTAGTTGTGCAGTCAGCTTAGACCCCTATGCACCTTTCTGGGCATGATTTTCAAACCGTAAGGAATCTATAGACAACCAAGTGGAAACTAGACTTCAAGGGCTTTCCAAAAAGGTAAGGATCTCCGATTTCTGAGTTGTGGTCGCGGAGATATCACGTCTTAAAATTGTCCTTCTATTTATAGGTAACAACACCTTTTTTGCCTTTTTGCTTTTAAATAAAGGACAAGATTTATTTTTAGCTCTCTTTTTGATAATATCAAGACTTAGACATACTGAATGACTTTCTTACTTGATCATATATCAATAAATATTGTCCCATGCAAGGCCACTCCCTCGAGCACCATATTATTAACAATACAAAGAGGAGGTGATAGCTTTGCTTTCCCACCATCAAATTCTAACTTCACTATTTATCAGATAATTTCATAATGTACAACTTATGCACGTAACACTTAAAAGTGTGCAAAAACAAACAAAAGGCTGATGCATATCTAAATGTGTGACATTATTATGGGTTATAGCGTACATGACATGATTGCAACTTATACCACTATCAGAAATATCAGAAATTGTTTACTGGGCACACAGTATTCTATGCACATGATTACAGCTTATATTGAACACTTAAATATAAGCATTTATGCACGTAACACTTATGTGTGAAAGCACAAACAGAAGGCTGATGCATTATCCAAGAAAAATATGCTTGGATAAGAGATACTCACATGGAGGCCTCCCTCAATTAAGCCGCAAATACTGCGACATTATAAAATCTATCCACTAAAATCACCTCCAAGGAGCTACAAAACAACATAAACTGATTATAGGTTGCTTCTTCTGGCAAAGGACATGGAAAAGAAGAAATAATTCTGCCTGAAACCTGAAGCACAGCCAAAATTAAAGAAATGCTACCTGAAGCTCTAGTATGCTCTCTGGGCAAGGAAGCAATGTCCCAAAGCAAGGAATATCCAAATGCAGCAAACATCAGGCTTATATCTTCTATCCAACCTTCTGGAGCACTATTATCTGCTTAAGGAAGTTAGCAGCGGTGGCGGAGCCACGGTTTCTCTCTGCAGAAGCAAAACAGGAGGTAAGAAAAAGTGCTTGCAAAATCGGCTCGGTACAGAGCCAATCAAGGAAATGGAGCTCATGCACAAATGGGCAAGTGGTTCGGCGAGTTCTAAGATTCCAAGAGAAAAACCAAAAGAAAGAGAGACTTCAGAATCTTTGCAAACCGAGCTTATGGATCCTTGCAAACCTATTCAGAATCTTTGCAAAACAGAGCTTATGTATATTTGCAAACAAAGTTTATGGATATTCGGTTTCATGCATTTAGAAAGCGCAGATAAGGAAAGGCAATAATCGACAGCAAGAATCATCAACCCTAAATGGAACAACAACCATAAATGGATCAAAAAAACTACCTGAATGTCAAATTCGAAGGTCCAGCCTGCTGGCCGCCAACAATCTGGCGATTGTTTCCTGAATGCGAAGAACCTGAATGGAAAGAATCTGGCGCGGAATTTGATAACTAAAGCATTTTAAAGGAGTTTGAAAATAATGAAAGGAAGAGGCATCTCGGCTGTGTAGGAACGTTTGCAGCAAATTATGCTACAAATTATGCTTCTCAAAAAATTAGCCGCCATCAAATAATCATGATAGTTGGAGAATAATTCCAGACACTATTCTAAAGGAAACCTACGTTTAGAAATTGAATTTGGGGGGAATAAGAAATGGGAAAAGACTTACAATATCGGGGAAGTTATTTTTCTTACCAGTTTTTTTGCCGGTTTCCAATTTTTTTATCTCAAAATTTTGCTTTTTGGCCGGATTTTGATGTCTACAGGCGGCCGGAAAAAAGAGGACACACCCACCCAAAAACATTTTAAAAACATTTTAAGTAAGTAGATAACAGTAATTCGCCCCATCGCCCAGGCGTTTATTAGGATGATGTCTTTTCTGGCACTGTAAGCATTAACCCAAATATATTGATCATGAACATGTAATATGCACTGCATCCTGCTAGTGCATCCAAATAATCGGCAAAATAATCAGCAGTTCTGCTTGCAGAAATGTCAAGTAACAACATTTGATCTTGCAGCATGCAGGCTTACTGCATGATTAAGGCTTAGATTCAATGGATCCAGAGAATTTAGTTTTCAGTTTGTGTAGTGGGTTGATCTAACAACTGAAGGAATGGTTAGAGATCTTATTGGACTCTTGTATGTAAGGGGAGAGTCTTCTTTTTTTTTGCATATCATTACTAGAAGAGTACTGATAACTAATTATCAGTACTGGTTTAATATCAGGACAATTAAATACTTGAAGAAACAATGTAAATTTATATTGAAACTAAGATTGGCACAAGATTTCACTTAATCAGCATTCAGAATTTAAAACAGGTTAAAACATGTAATCAGTATCAATTATGTACAATTTAAATCTGTATCAGCTTCAATCCATCGGCCTAACAGCTAAAATTATTAATGTTGCAACCTATTAAAAGTAGAGGTCTTTTGGCATCAACATTCTGCAACTTTTGTAAAACATTCGTTGCACATTGAGCTGCATCTTCACCAAAATTTAGCACACTATGGGCTTTTCCAGAACAGTTTTCAGCCACTGGAATTTGAGGAATGATTGTTGCATTATTTCCTGTAGAACCATTGTTTACCTTATCAGTATTTACTTTTGAAGGCATGTCCACTACTGCAGCTGCTAAATTGATCACATTTGGAGGTGTTACAATACTATTTCCTTGGTTTGGAGGTGCTGCAGTACTGTTTCCTTGGTCAAATGCAGCAGTGTCGTCTTGAGTAATCGTAGCAGTGTTATTTTGGTGAACCTACATGCATAATTATAAGAAATATACTATAACTACATACCTTCTTCTTCACAACCTCCTCATCCAGTTGCCTCATCTTCTTCAAAGACTCTTCGTAACTTTCAGTTCTTCCACCAAGAACTAGAGCTTGCTGCATAGCTCTCATTTGAACATCTCCACTTCTATCATATTTTTTTAAGGTCTCTGTTCTGCTATGTCCTGTCAAATCCTGTAAGTATTCATGTGGAATTCCCATGATGCAGCCACGAGAAATCCCATAATGATACAAGTCATTATTTGTTACTAGAAAACCTAAAAAAATAGCAAAACTCAGTAAAAAATATGTCCAAGGGTAGTAAGAAAAAAAATGACACTACAAAATACCTGCAATCTTTGTACAAACATTTCCAAGCAGCCCAAGTTTATGAATTCCAAGATTTCCCCACTAATACCATACATCAACTGGCAGGTTGATTGATAATAGCAAGAAATAAGTGTCGTTTGTCAACATCATCATCATCTTTAAATGGAGGTAACTTCTTCTAATATTCAACAAATGTTTCGTACAAATCCTTGTTAATAAACTCATACACCTTCACTGGATTTCTTTTCGTGGCTTCATCACAATGGTCCAAATCAGGGTAGTGAGTCTTGCTTGCGCGTTGGAGAGATCTGTAGACATCAAGAACACTATCAAAAGAATTACTTGGCCATCAAAAAAGAAAAAACACAAAATGCTTACTCAATGTAACGGCCATGAGCATCCTCAAGAAATTTAAAGTCATTGTACATTAATTTCCATGACTCTTCACGAACTCGAATGAAGAAATTTACTGCACAATACAGTTGGACTCACATTGAAAGTCCTTTACCATAATTTGATGCAAAATGCTTGTCATTTAAAAACTTCATAGCTATATCTGTGAGTTTTTTCTTCGCATGAGGCCTTGGCACATTTTTTGCTTGTAATGTAGACATCTTGTTGCCTGCCCCATGCCTCTCTGCATCAAAAATTAGAAAGTAGAAAATCTTGTAAGATAGTAGACTTATCAAGTTGAATGATAATCTACTGCTAATCAACTACAAACTGATAATTTATTACAAACTTAATTATTAATCAACTACAAAGAAGATAATATAACTATAAAATGAATGATATCGACATATAAAAATACTCACTTAAAAAATGGGTGTTTTTTGATATGAACTGCCTCCTCAATTATTCCTGTTCTGTTCATTCGAGCCTCCCTTGCTTCATTTATAAGGCGACCAAAGCTAAACAACATTGTTTTCACCGTTGCACCTAACAAAAACAATAAATAAACCGTTAAATGTATGACTAAAGAATTCACTTTCATTTATTTATGCATACCAGAGTATAAAGAACCATCTTCTTTTTGCACTTGCTGAATAAAGAACTTGATTTCACGACCAAGTTGTGGATACCTATCACGGCCCATATCTTGCAATTTTTCTTCCACATTTATGATGCCAAGCTTGCTGGCATACCGTTTTCTCCATGCATAAATTCTGCACAAGTTGTTTAGAAAAAAGTTAGGATCCTAAATATCAATATCAAAAAGCTCATAACCTCACCTTTCCTCCACAGATATTGTATATCTTACAGTATTCTTGTTCACATTTCGCTGTCAAGCTCAACAAACTAAAAGAGAGGATTCAATCATATGCATCATAAAATAAAACAATTAAATCAGAATTACCTGCTGACGCTTCTTCCCTTTTTTTGTCACGTTTGTTTCAGGCTGTTTATGATAGACTGTATAAATTATAGAACAGCACAATCATTTTCGTCCTAAAAACACTAAAACAGTCAAAGTAAAATAAAATCTTACCTTCTTTCGCTGAATTTGAGAAGGAAGTCGGATTGCTTGCAGATGGCATGATATTTTCGTCCATTCTAGGTAGAACAAGAGCATTTCTTGAAATCTCAACTGCATCATTATAACGGATGCAGATGGCATGATATTTTCGTCATTTCTAGCTAGAGCACCAGCATTTCTAGAAATATCTAACTACTGGATCTACAACTCGATCTTCGGGCCTCGTCCTTACGTGCCAAATATCTGGCCTCGGACGTACAGCCGAGGCCACGAATTTTTGGTTATCAGCCTTAGCTAGACCGATTTTGCAAGCACAGTAATAATAACTTTGTTACCATTGCAGGAGCCTCAAGAGAAGCACGAATTGGGGTCCATATCTATGACTTCCTAAACCAGAATGGTAAGAGGGAATAATAACAAGCCTTGGACAGCATGGAAACCCCGTATATAATAGTTTTTCCTGTTGACAATTTAATCAGATGAATCAACGGAACTTCATTGTTATCCTTGCGGTCGAATCTTTAAACATGTGGTCGTGCATTCTTGCTTGTTATTTCCTCTCCACTTTCACCGGGACTTTGAGAAAATGCTTGGAAATTTCAAGCATTCTGATATAACTGGATGCAATATCGTGCCATCGAACATAGATTTTCATTATGAGAAATTTTCTTAGAGTTGCAATTACACTCTCAATTCTCGTACTATCAGCCCAAATCAGGAAGGCAGAGGCACAAGAATGTTCAAAAACAGGGCAACAAGGGACGACATACGACAAATGCATGAAACTAAATTCACAGAATGCATCAATAGCATGGACATATCACAAGCAGAACCGCACTCTCCAAATTGCCTTCTCAGGGACCCAATTGACAGATTCTGGTTGGGTAGGATGGGGATTAAATCCTAGGTATCCTCTCATGGTCGGATCAGGGGTATTTGTAGCCTTCAAAAATGCAAGCGGATCATACGTTCTGACATATAATTTAACATGGGATGTGCAAAGGGGAGCTGTTCCGCTCCTTCCAGGGCCTGTAGATCTGCAAATTAATTCCAAGGAAGTGGAAAGAGAAGGCAATTCAACCAGAATTTTTGTATCTCTAAATTCCAGCACAGATGTTCTTCACCATGTCTGGAATCGTGGGTCTTATGTAGACGGATCTTCTCCTCAACCCCATTCTACTTCTGTCCAAGATTTGATTTCCACTGAAAGCATAGATATGGTAGCAGGGGAAATATACAGGAAAAAAATTACCCACTTCAAAATAAAAAATTCCCATGCCATAACAAGCATATTATCATGGGGTATGCTTCTACCATTTGCTTTGTTGTTTGGGGAATTATCAGGTTGGGGGCTTTTATGCCATGTGCCTAGTTTTATGCTTTGTGTAGCAAGTTTTGGTTTGGGGATTTGGCTTGAGGAAAGGTCAGATGCATCAGTTGACCCTGACCATAGAAACATTGGATATGCTTTAGTGGTTTTGAGCACCATTCATATTGTGCTGGCAAGCTTGCAACATATTAAAAAATGGGACCAAGGAGTCATGCGGGTCGGTTTTACCTTGGGGATCAGGGTTTCCATTATCGTGCTTGGTATAGTCAACATATGGTCTGGCTTTGACATGTTCAATGCTGGTAAGGGATGGCGCATTGTGTATATTGTAACTACTGTAATTGTCTCCATTTTCTCATTAGTTGCACTTTTCTTCTTCAAATAAGAGGAAGAGACAACAATTTTTAGGCCAAATAAGAGGAAAGACAACTTCAGTGTTTTACGTAAGATTTTTTTTTTGTTCTGATGGAAAAGAAAGATAAACTGACTATGTTTATGTAATTTTTTTTCTTTTCTTTTAATAGAAAAGTTTAAAGTTCTTGCTTGCATATTTCCAAATTTATTATACTTACTGAACATGTGCTTGCTTTTCCTTGGAATAACTAGTGAATTCGCCTTTTCCTTCCTCACAAGCACCCTACAAAAAAGGGATGAAACAACCATCGTAACATCTATCATCAATACATTTAAAGCCCAACAACTTGAAAAAAAAAATTGAACAAAGAGAAAGAGAGCTGAAACCACTTAACATTTGACTCACCTATCTTACACGAACTTATCTCTAAAGCTACAAATTGCTGAATTAGTGAAATTCCTAGGCATTATTTAATTCCCTGGTCCTAATTGTTCAGAGATATTTGTTTGTTTAATCACATGGTAGAATAGACAAACTTGCCTATCTTTGGACCCTTTTTGCTTCTTAGCACAAGCTAAGCATTAGTTCAGTAGGGTCTAGCTCGTGGTCTAGTATGACGAGGGTATTTGGTAATACTAACCTCACTAGATTTGGGAATGTTGAGGATATGGCATGTGGATCAGTCCCTGACTCGTAGTGTTGAAACCGAGCTTGCAATCCTATCCCTAGTGAATTATATCTTCCAGAGGTACCGACCCTTTGTTCTCCTTATGATATCTAGGTTTTTGCTCAGTTAGGTCATCAATGCAAATCTTGGCTAGTCCTTGCTACTTTTGAGAGCACTATAGACTCTACTATGAGCATGGTCTCCAAGCCGCCTATGGTCATGCATCCAATGTTCCTAGTTGATTCCTCCAATGCCTCTTATGGTCTTTGCCAATTCCTCATATGTGCTACTTTGCATCATCAGCCATGGGAGTGGGTGGTCCCATCTGACCTTGTTTATACTTTTTTTTTCTGACATCATGGTAAACTCGGCCATGTGCCTATAGCATCTAATCCTACATATATGCTGATCTAACTGTTGATTTGGTTATGTTTAGACAATGTGGACTATATATTATTACATAGAATTTAAAGTTTGATTTGATTGTCTGGCCTGAAAGCCAAATCATAGTTTCATCTGGCCTTTTGCCCAAGATTTTAATGTTTATGGTATGTTTGATGATGTTTTGGGTTGTTCGAGCCCATTGCATGGTTCTCATGATCTATTGGTCACCGTAAACATTAAAAAATCTATTCCATTTCATTCTATTTTTTCTATGTCCTCAACAAGTCTCTTTCTATTCTCAAAATCATCACTCTCCATTCTAATTATTGCAATTGTGTTTCTATCGTATCTTTTCATATACGTTGTCGTGTATACTTTTTGACCGACAATTCTATTCGAGTTGAATGTCTCTATTTAAAGTTCCTATTTTGGATATTTGGCTTGAGAAAAGGTCAGATGTATCAATTGACCCTGGCCATAGGAAAATTGGATATGCTCTATTAGTTTTGAGCACCATTTATATTCTGTTGGCAAGTTTGCAACATCAGTTGACTCTAGCCATAGGAACACTAGATATGCTCTAGCAGTTTTGGGCACCATTCATATTGTGCCGGTAAGTTTGCAACACATTAAAAGTTGCACCCAAGAAGGAGCTAACAAGTCCATGTGTGTTACTCTTACCTTGGGGATTAGGGTTTCCATTGTAGTGCTTGGTATAGTCAATATATGGTTGGGCTGTGACATGTTCAATGCTGGCAAAGGATGGCGCATTGTGTTATGTTCTTGTCAAGAAATATGATAAATTTTCTGGAAGAAATTCCAGAATCTCAATTTCAAAATAAATAAGCTTCTTCCAAATAAGAATCAGGGGAGATATGCTTGCTTACTCACATGGAAAACGGTGAGATGGAGCAATTTAATGCAAGCACCGGGCAATTCAGAGAGTATGCACGTTTAATTAATTGAATAGAGTAAAGTTTTCTTTTATTTACAAGATGTCTCATTTACCTTCGTTTGCAACGAATAGAAGGTAAATGAACTTCTAGAGCTAAAGGACACGTGTCACGGGCAGTTAGCAACTGCCAGCCCCTGTTCTATTTGTAGTTTGGCTTAGATGTTTCTCCCATCAGCGTTGTTGTGCGCATCTCCATGCTAGATTTCTTCCGAGGCCTCTTCCCCCCCACCCTCCCTCTACTGATATATTGCCTACATGCTTCAGTTTCCTGTTTGACCTCACCAGTATGCCTTCTTTAGTTATTGTTGTTTGGTGGATTAGGTGTATGGAGCCTTGGTGGCTTATTTCAGTATGGTTTTTAGTCTATGGTTTGGAGCCTTAATGGCATATACTGATATGGAATTATTGGTTTACGTGGTGGTAGAGCCTTGGTGGCTTGTTTGAGTTGGAAACCTTGGTGGTTGTTTTGTGGCTTTGGAGCCTTGGTGGCTTATGTTGGTAGCCTCTGGTGCCGGTGGGCCCGGGGTTTGTCTTACTTGAGAGTTTTTTTCTTTTGCAGGAAAACGCAATCATGTCTTAGGATTTTGGCTGGTGGAGCAGTGGCTTTCGATCAGGCTTCTATATAGCGGGTAGCACATGCCAGCTTGTGGTTTCCTTTTAGAATGTATTTGTAAACCCAAAAAGGCCTGTAGACATGAGGGTCCCTTTTCTCTCTTCAGTTGTGTATAGTGTCTCTTAGACGGTTGTTTATCTTTAGGGTTTCCTCGAAAACCCGAAAGGGCGAGGTTTTCATCCCGGGGATAAGCTCCCTTCTTAGAGATAGTTTAGCATGCAGCATAGCATGTGTTCTGTAGCATGTGTTCTGTTTATGGAGATGCTCACAAGGGCCATTTTGTAGCATGTGTTCTGTTTATGGAGATGCTCACAAGGGCCATTTTGTGAGCATGTGTTCTGTTTATGGAGATGCTCACAAGGGCCATTTTGTCCACCTTGTCACTATAGCTCTAGAACTTATGTTTATAAGACCTTAATGCTCAAACAATTGTTGAAAAACTACTACCTAGCAAAAGGGAACTTTCTTTCTTGTTCCAGTTAAATGGTTATATTTACCTTGATGGTTAAAAAAGAAGGCTTTTCTTGCCCAAGTTAAGGTTGGATTACTTGCTTGGATGAACAGAAAGGGAAATATTTGGGAATGCCATGCTTGTTCAAGTGAGAAACGGCCGCTTGATGGATCAACGTGGGGATTACTCTTGTCCAAGTCCAAAAATCACCTTGGATGATTAGAGGAGAACATTTTCAGGAGGATAAGATTAACCCTAAGAAGGGAAGGAACACCAAACCTTTTAAATGTTGACCAATGATTAACTTGAAAAGGGAGGTCTGATGGCTTTCTTCCAAGTCTAATGTCGATTGAGAATGGTTGATCATGAGAAGGGAAGGATTATTATGGTACACGCACGAGGGAAGGGTCCATGGTGAAAGATCTATACGAAATTTGCAAATCTATGTAAATATTCCAAGGTAGCCCAATAATATAAGGGCAAAAAAAATATGATTCTAAAACTATATCCATACATAATTAAGTTGTTAAGAAGGGGTCATGGATCATGCAACAACTATCTATAATATTCTGCCAGCCACTCCCTCCTAACCAGCTAATGTTCTTATTTGGATTGGTCCCCAAATTGTTAATGCACAACGTCTTGTGCATTCTTTATATCAGAAGCTGGTAAACGTTGATATTGTCCCCCTTTGGACTGGTTGGCAGCTTTATCCTCAATGGAAGTGAATGTGGTCCTGGGCTTGGAATAAATTGTTTTATCCCAAAGATTTTGCTTTGTGGTGACAGATCATTCGTAGATGTCTAGGAGTTAATGTACGGATCCATAAGTTTGCTCCAAGTATTTCAAAACTTTGCCCATTGTATAAGCGGCAACCTGAGATGCTCGAGCATTGTTTTTTTCTCCGCGACCAAGTTCGGCCAATTTGGTCGCAATTGCTATCTCTCTTTCATGGGGGCTTGAGTAGCCAGCAGGTGCTTCTTGCTATCTATCCCCCCATTTGGCACATGTTGCAGCAGCAGGCTTTTCATTTAACGTCACGTTGGTTGGTGTGGTCCATCTAGAAAAGGCGGCGGTGGTGTATCTTCAAGGGCTTAATAATTACTGCCAACCAAGTTCTTCATGAGGCATAAGATAGATTGGTAAAGGCATACCTATGTTCACAGTTTGCTCCTGAGAAGAAACGCTTGAGTTTTTAAGGAATTTTTGGGTATATCATCCCTTGCATAGGCGGGTTGCTCCATTCAATGGATTATCTTGTCTGCTGAGATTTTATTCCTGCCTTTGCTATTATACGTGTACTTTCTTGGAATATTAAAAAAAGTTTGATGTCCTTCAAAAAAACAACAAAAAGTTAATTTTAAACCTTCTCGATAGTACTGAATGTAACATTTACATAGAATTATAGACTACTACATTTCTTTTTTATATCCCTTTTCCAAAAGGCACTTATCCCTCCTTCACCCTCTTTATTTTCTACTCTCCGACTCCTTCATGGGATAATAACAGTCAAACCAATCAATTTTTCCTTCTTCTTTGTCTGTTTTGTAATGTAAGGTAAAATGACTCTAAATAACCCATGCTTGGCTATAGTCATGTTCTTATTGCTAACATGTAACCACAGGATCCATGGATGCATATCCAAATACTGGTTCAGGATGGGCTGGAGTGAAAGATAAAGCTAGAGAGCATATCTTAATATGTGAAAATCTAGATTCAAAGAGCAGATATCTTTGTATTGTGAGAGTTGTTCATTATGGCAAATTGGTGCATCATTGTTTCCCTTTTGCCATTGATGTGGAAGTTTAAAATGCTCTATGGTTGCTGTGAAATAGGTCCAAGAATTCCTGCTTATATATTTTCATGTGAAAGGCCGAAATGCTTAGGTCTGTGGTTTAGTTGGTTGGATATAGAACATCAAAAAATGTGTTGGAGTGCTTTGAGAGAAAGGTGCATGAATTCACCTTGACAGAAAGCCCCACGAAGCACGTTCATGACTTAACCCCCCGTGTGAATATGCACCCAAACCAAAGGGAGTTTAAGGGGGATTTTAATTTAAATGTGTTAAATGCAATGGTTTATGTTAATAATGTTAATGGTAGTTATGTGTTTATTGTTATATTAAAAAAAAATTTGGGCCCTTCGGGCCCTAACTAAAGCAAACATAGGTAAACTTTATGTGCTAGTTAGCCTGTTTATATGTAAGTATGTAAGTGCCAAGAAATATACAAATAGGAGTTTTAATTCCATATCGACATGCGTTTTACAAAGATCAGCAAATAAGACCATCTTTGTATCTTACGTCTTTGTATCTTTTGTCCCTGAAAATGGAGTGGCGATGCTGACATTTACTACGCAGAATCTGACCATCAAATAGTAAGAACAAAGAACAAAGGATATGTAGAAAATGCATGGATATAAATATCTTATTTCAGCACCACAATCTCATAGAGGCATTTGCACCATTAAATATTGAGAACAAAGAACATGTAGCAAATGTATATATATATATATGATACATAAAAACATGAACTTGGCGGCAACTGCCCAATGAATTTCAAATATCCTATTTCAATATGACAAGTATATGTATTGACAAGTATCATGTATTCAGCATGTGAAGGTTAGTCATTACATAAATAGCTAAATAGATTCACCTTTCATCTGGGGCATTAGAGAGGCTATAATGCTTTGGGCTTGTGAAGCATTTATCTCAAATGCATTACCCTGCATTTCATGAAATCTCTGTGCCTAAAACAACTTCTTTAAAAGCATCTTCTACCATTTTGCATTACCATATATTACAAAAAGGCAGGCAATTCAGGACATCCAAAGGCTACCGTTCCTGATGACTTCTCACCTGGCCTTGCCGCCCTTTTATCTTCATCACACCAAGTGATCTCTGCAGTCTCATCAACTGCGAAGCCTATGTTTTCCGCTGCTAACGCTTGGAGCCATTGATCTGTTTTCCATGTGCTCGAATGTTTTCCATGCGGTCGAATAAAGACAGTCTTCCATTTTACTGAAGCATCCAATTAGCAATGTTGTCAAGTTACTAATGTTGTCAAGTTACTGGATTCCAACTTAACAAAATATTTCTCTAAGTTCTACTTACCAAATGTACAAGTATGGCTAACTCTTTTCTGCCTTTTTTATGGTAATCCCACGCTTGGTAGCTTCTGCAGTAAAAACTGGAGAAGAAAACTTCATGACACCATACTACTGCTTTTTAGCTAGTTTTCTCCGCTTTGCGTTGTGCCCTTGTCAGAAAAACCTTGGGCAATTCTGACTCTTCACCTAAAATCCCAGACTGAAGAGTAAGACTATACGCAGTGGAAAGTTAGGTCATAATAAGCGTGTAAACTTGCTGCGAAAGTAGGGTGCTCCTCCCCGGAATACACTGGATTCTATATAATCAGCAGAGTAATTTAAGAGTTATGGGTCATTAGATAGATGTGAATATATAAGAAACTACTTACAGAAGTATCCACATTTTCGAAGATGAGTTGGGGCTGCTGCTTCTGTGGTGGCGGAGGAGGCGATGGCGGATATAAAGTAGCAAGGAGCGCTTCGTGCAATCTGGCCTGCCGGCATTGCAAAGCATTCATACCGTGATATTCGTGCATAGGATATTAGGGCCAGATTGGACTGTGGAAATTAATGTGTATCAGTTCTGCGTGAGCCCTTGATCTTTTTGAATTAAAAGAGGGCTTTCTTTGTAAGCCCTCTGATCTTAACCATTGAGGAGGATGAAACAAAAATTGCACAAATTGCATGCAAAAACTTGGTGCACTCTAGATGTACTGATTAGTATGCCTCGTGCAATACGCCCATGAAATCATATGAAAACCATGCCAAAAAGCGTATAAAATCACAAAAAAAAACCCCTGTTATAATGCTAGATATTCTATCAGAATAGAAATGAAGGCAACAAGATAAATATTGCATGTATTTCTACAGATAAGGTATCATTTAGGCTAAGGCAATATGTTAGTTGCATCAGATGATATCAAGGTTGAGAATTGAAGGGCTGCCCATACCTTTTTTTGAAGGTCACTCCCAAAAATGGACTTTCAAATTGCATGGTGTAATTCAATTAGAGTTTCATTTGCATTCTTAATCTAAAAGTAACAATGCCTTATACTCCCTCCACAGAGTACTTAAAAATTATAATGCATATGCTTATTCTTAACAGGGAGAGATTATATGAACATCATTCATATTCAACAAACTTTTTTTTTGTTTTTTAAGTTACAACGCACATGAACACATAGAGATTATATGAACATCATTAAATTTTAGCAAATTGTACATACATACCAACTTGGTATATATGTAAGTAACTTGCAAATATGAATATTTATATTGACGTAAAATTAATATAGGTGTATAAGTGCATCTCTAGGCAAAAAATGGATTTTTCGTTGCATGCCTACTTTTTTTTTTAGGCTTTCATTGTGCAAGGTTATGCTCTTTTCTTATTTTGCATGGCAAAAGGGGGCTTGCAAGGCCTGCAGCCTTCAATTTCTAACTACTTTTAAATAAGGATAGTTAGTATTCGAGACAACTCTGCACGATTATAAACCTAGAAATAAAAATTGAATATACCAAACAATGTGTACACCAACGGTCTCATCTAAATTGGCCCCATCACAAGGTCAATGTGGTTAGTTTCATGAAATATTCAGGGGGTAGAGTCGTATTTCCTTCTACTTATCTAGATTAAATGCCCAGTTTGTATGTCTCCAAGAGCACAAGTGTCGCAAGGGAGACTATCAAAGCTTGCAGATATGATTGGTCAAAGGTTTAATGTCCTTACTGCAGTAGCTGATTCTGCTAGTGCAGGGGTGGTGATAGCATGGATTCCTTCCTTGCCAGTCATCTTCACTCAGGTTGATCATTTTGGTCGCTGGGTCCTAATTATGTGGCAGGAACATGGGGTTAAGTATGGTCTAATTAATATTTATGCCCACAACAGGCCCCATCAGAGAGCTCCACTGTGGGCCTCCTTGCAAGGAAAGGTGCTTAACTTGGGCTGTGACATTTCATGGCTTCTTGTTGGGGATCTTAATATGGTGGAAATAAAGTCCGATCGGTTGGAGGCTATCTCTACAGTAGTGTTTGATTTTGGATACCAGGAGAGGCTCTGTCTACTCCATGGCTGCAACCTCTCGGAGATTGATAGTGAAGGTGCCTTTACTTGGTGCAATGGTCAGGTTGATGGGGATCGTGCAAGCTCTTGATTGGATAGAACTTACTGGAAAGCAGATGCAGTTGTGGCACTTCCAGGTCTCTTCCAGTTCTGTCTCAGAGACGACTCATTTTTAGACCACCATCTACAATTCCTTTCAGACGCGCCTTTGCAATAGCAACGTCCTGGACGGACATGTTTTCACTTGAATGTAAAGTTCTTGAAGGATGCTAACTTTCAGGAAGGCTGCAAGAACACTTGGACAAATGCCTTCAGCTGACATTGAGGCATGGCTAGCATAGCGGATGCAATTGCAGCAGGCAAAGGCTTTGCCAAACGGTGGGGCCGAGAGTCTGCAGTAGCCGGTCACGCTTTATTGGACACCTTGTAACAGGACCGGCTCCATTCTCGTCTTTGATCGAGATATTCTGGCATAAATCCAATCATTGGAGGAGGAACAAATCCAGCAGGCAAAGACAAAGGCAGGGCAGTGGTTTCATGATGGAGACAGTTGTACAGGCTTCTTTTTTCCATGCAGCTAAGAGGCGTCGCACGATGTCAACCATGTCCTCATTGCTTTTGCCAGATGGATCGGTGCTAATTGAGCCAACAGAACTCAAGCAACATCTGCATAACTACTTTCAGACTTTTTTCGTCGAGAAACATCTTCTCTTCCAATCAGAAATGCGAGATGTCTTTTTGTCTAGGATTTCCCACATCATCTCTGACGAGCAATGCGTGTTAATAGAGGCGGCTATGACAGCTGATAATATAGGTTCGACAGTCTTTGAACTGAATAGAGGTAGATGCTTTTCCAATTGAGTTCCTCCAGGAGTATTGGGAATGGCTTGAGCCAGATGTGTATAATGCTTTCTATGACTTTCGGCGGTCCACTGCTTTGGATAGAATTTTAAAAATAGGTGCCATCTCACTCATCCACAAGGTCAAAGATATTCAAACTGTTTCAGTCTGGCGACCGGTCAAAGATCTTCAAACTATTTCAGTCTGGCGACCAATCACCTGATTGTCATCTGTATATAAGATTTTTGCCAAGGCTTTTGCAGAGCGGGTGAAGGACATCTTGGCAGAGTCCATCTCGACAACCCAATCAGGCTTTCTTCCAAAATGTTGCATTTTGAACAATGTTGTTGCTGCTTATGAGGGAACCTATTGGGCGTGTAAGCCAAACCTTCTAGTTGTGTACCTTAAGCCTGATTTTACGAAGGCTTATGACAGTGTTAGCTGAGAATTCATGCGTCAATGTATGCTAAGATTGGGATTTGGAGAACAATTCACATCAGACATTATGAAGTTGCATGTCTCTACACAGGCGACTGTTATGTTCCATGGTGAGCCATTAGATGCCTTCTCACTTGGTCGTGGTATTTGCCAAGGATGCCCTTTAGCACCACTGCTTTTGACAATTGTCGCAGAGGCTTTGTCGCAGTTATTCACCGTTGCAACCACAGAGGAGCTTCTCCATGGTCTCGCAATGGAGAATGGCACATAAGGGGTTTGCAATCAATATGCAGACGACACGTTCCTCTTCCTGGTCACTAATTTTGAGAATCTAGAAGTTGCCAAATTGCTCTTAGATACTTTCTCATTGGCTTTCAATGTTCTTGTGGGGTGGCAGAAGTGTACAACTTTATGGACATTAAATACTCCGACTCCAGCGTGTATTCATGCCTATTCATGGAAATTACTTGCACATGGACATGCCATCAAGTTGTTGGGAATTCCAATTGGCATCCATATTATTGCTGGAGCTGCATAGGGGGAGATCATTAAGGGTTTGGAGAAGCATTTGTTCTAGTGGTCTACGGCAAAGTTGTCTCTTGCAGGTCGTATCATAGTGGCCAAGTTAGTCTTTACTAGTACCCATGTCTATATGGCATCCTTACTGCTACTCCACAGATCAAAGTACGTGAGCTCATGGCAATAGTTTGGAACTTTATATGGGCAGGTACTGAGGAAGGTGTAGTGATTAAGGTGGCTTAGTCAATCCTTCCAAAATGGGCAGGTGGTCTGGGTATGATGGATTTCTTACTGTAGAGCAAATTTCTTATTTCAAAGTTCATTTGGAGAATCCTGAACGGTGAAGGTGACTATCCTGGTTTCGCCTTCTTAGACAAGCTCTTGATCACTATATCCCTCTAGCCAAGAAGATAGCTCAAACCAGTCCTATCTTGGGAATTATTTTTGCCTCTGCAGCCTTTTCCAAGTGCTTCTCCATTTCTGCGTGGATTGTTGACAGCATGGGATGCAGTCAAACACATCTTTTGGCCATGCCCTTCCATCCACACCCTATTGGAGACTCCACGGTGGTGGGAACCACTGCCTCCAAACCCCTCAACACCTCCACTAGCAGCATCAATTCATCCCCTTACACAGAGACGATGGGTTCTTGCAGGCGTTGTCTCTGTTTAAGCATGGTATGAAGCTGGTCGCCTACTGTCTTGGCCGGAATTTCAGGCAAAGTTCCTGCTCTCTCGTTAGGATGTATCTTATGGGAGGGTCGCAGAAAATTTGCCTCTTATGGTGCAGGTTGGTGTTACTGGAAGGGTGCCTTGAGACTATCATGAAAATATTTACAAAGGCAAGCACTTTGTCAAATCAGTATATCGCCTTCTTTTAGCACTGCAGCCCCTCCAGTTGCCAGATGGGTGGCACCTATAGGTTCCACATCCCACTTTGCGTCGTACATGGTGATGGGTTTGGGATAAGTTGCTCCACCCTAAAGTCTCTGTACTATGGTGACAGGTTATCCACAAGTGCCTGCGAGTTTATTACTTCCGACATTGTTATAATCCTTGCATATATCTGCAATATGCCCGCTCTGCCTTTCAGACGTTGAGACTCTTGAGCACTGTCTCTTTTATTGTTCAGAGGTCCAGCCGGCGTAGTCCTGGCTATGAGGTTTGTTTAACAGTGCATTGGACTGCCGATGCATCCTCTTGACGTCCTATCCCAATGCATGACCCCCAGCTAAACAGAGGGCATCTCATCTTGGTTCTGGTTGGCTCTTGTGGTCGATATGGGAGCGTCATAGATGCCATATTTTTCAGCGCATTTATTCATCTACACGGTGTTATTACGGTGGCCCCAAAAAAGATACTGACAGCTTAAAAGTATTCCTCCCGTGAATCAGAAATGAAGGAACATATCTAGATTCAGTATCTTCAAATTGATTCTTATTGTTAGTCTCCTATTCTGGAGTAAGTACATTGTGCTCCAGGCTCGTGCTCCTGTGGCATCTTTTTGTGCTTACACAGTTAGATGAGACATGTAAATTTTGTCTGATTAATAAACTTTTTGGCTTTCATCCTTAAAAAAACAAGGTGCTGCGCACGGAGGGTTGCCCTCCATGGCCGGAGAGTGAAGTGGCTTAAGTTGTAGTTGTAGAGAATAGAGTGTTTGAATCGAAATTGCTATTTTAAGACATTGACATTTTGTGAAGGTGATGGTACGCATTTGCATTACTAAGTTCTGCTTAGGTGTTGAGGTGTTGTTGGAGTAGGATGTAGCTGGACATATGGACTTTGGGATTTGAGCGCAAGGTATTGGTGTTTGGTGCTTGGTATGGAAGTCGGATGGCAGAAGCATAAGGAGAAGTGTAATAAAGGAGAGAATGGATGTACATGTTTTGTGAAGTGGCTTAAATCGTAGTTCTCTATTGAAGAAGGATAAGGCATACCTAGAGTCTTCCATATTTTTGTAGTCCAACCCCATATAGTTACCAGAGAAAATGATCCGCTCCAACATCATCGAGAGAATTAGCATTAGTAAGAAAAATCAAGAGAATTGATTGAGGCACAACTAAAAATGTCTAGAACATCCAAACCAAATAGGAGTAACCAAGATCCAAAGGTTTCAGCACTAGAAAGAAATATCAATGAGATTTGTCAAAGGCACAAGTTAAAAATATCTAGAACCTCTAAATTCAAATACGAATAAAAAGTGAATTGTGATCAAACGCCAAACACTATGAGATGGAATTAGTGGTTCAAGACTCGTTATAAAGATTTAGAATAAAATTGGCTTCCTTTAGAATGATTTGAGGGGCAAACATTACCTTCATTGCGAAACCATCACTCACATTGAATAAACTGTGCCCCACAAAATTTAATGATCTTGTACCTCGACAACTTTAAATAGATTAAAGCAAATGGTTATTTACAATGGTCTAGATATAACATTATAACCTTTTGTTTGTACTTGCAATTTCTGTTTGACGATACCCAGACCATGGCTCGCGCCAAGTTGAAGCTGTCCATGTCGCTAAGTAAAAGCAACCCCAACTCTCCAGAACACCAGGATTCTAAATTATGAAGAATCTAAATCTGCATGCCAATGTGATAAGATATCCTCTAGCAAATGATATTATGAGGCATCTGCAATGACTCTTGAGTTCTACCCATTCTCAAGAAGCTAGGGATTTCAACGAGGAAAGTACACCTGTTCAAGCAGTCTCATTTCTTGTGTGTTCCACCTCTTAGCCTTTCGAGCTTTTCTATTAAAATATTGGGCTCAGCTGTTCGTCATTCCCACTTCACCCGTTTGTTTTTCCAGTTCGAAGCCTTGTTCAGGATAAATCATTTGTTATCTTTCCTGATATGGGATGCAGTGAAAATATGAATTCTCAACAAATATGCCTTTTCCATAAAATGCCATGGAGCAACCACCTCACAGAAAGTTAGACTTTGATTACAACCTCACCTCAAAACCTGCTGAGATTAACACTTTATTCCCACTCAAAATTGCTTGCTTTATTCCCACTCAAAATTGCTATGAACAAGCATCACGTTATTCTACTTACCGATGCAACACCATCTAATACCGAAAGAGCTCAGTTCCGCCTAAATGACATTAAATATTTCAAGCATCGCGCTGTTCCACTTACCGATGCAACACTATCTAACATGAAATAGCTAAGTTCCGCTTAAATGATATTAAATCTTTGAAAAACTTTAAATTATTACTGCATGCTTTTCTCACGTCTCATTATTGCGGCCCAGGCTCCAAAACTTATGTCCTGCAACATTAGACACTGATACTAGTAATTATATGTTTTCTCAATATTCTTTTTTGGGAGGAGAAAATTAAGAGTAGTGATTTATGCTTGACACAATTGAGTTTATATTCTTTTGCTTCCAAAAACCAGTTTATTGGTGACTTCTCTTATTTCAAAAAACATTTTTCTGTCTAACAGAAAACATATAACTGCCGTGCCAGCTTCTTTTGCATTTGCATGGAGTATAAGTTTCAACATCGCACTTTGCATTTGCATGGAGTCTATGCTTCAATATCGCAATTGGTCACACGTTGAAATTGTCTTTTTACATGTTGAATCTGGCCAAAACATAGAGCACCCAAAATTCAGCATGGAAATCAAATGCCCAAGACGACATACTATACACTTAAAAGTTTGACTAGTGAAGGCAGCAAACATCTCTTCAAAAAAAACAGACTGTAATTTTCTTGGAAACCCTTAAATTAGAGTGTTTACCTCTTCCCGCAATTCACTTGGCAGCCCCTCCCATGAGACTAACTTGTACAGAGTCATCACATCTGAGAACTTTATCCCCTCCCATGTATGAAGAGGTATAGCTAGTAGAATCACAGAGAGTAAGTCTGCTGATGCAGGATACAAATGGCAGAGTATCCCACACATTGTATGGCCATTTGGGGCAGTTGGCATAAGTATGTCAAAGTGGATATCTCATGCATTGATTGGCTCATCTAGAGCAACGGTAGATCCTAGCTTATCCTTAACACACTGCCCCTCAAGTTTATAGTGATCCAACGGTTCAGATCAATCTTGATCAGTGTGTTACTGGAGCTATAACACACTGCTACTCCATAACACCCTAGGATGTTATGAAATGAACGGATCCAGATCGATTTTGATAATGATCGGATGGCCCAAAACTCTCGGGGCAGTGTGTTAAGGGCAATAACGCCCTGGCGCTCGGGTGTTACTTCAAAAAAAATTTTCGGGCCATCAAAATGGCTCGGGCGTGCGCTACGCACACACCCTCGCCATTTTGATGGCCCTCAATTTTTTTTTTCAGTAACACCCTCGGCCCAGGGCGTTATCTACTCCATATTAGTCTTCGTGGTATATTTACAGTTCATATTAGAGATATTATGACATCCAGATAACCATGCCGCTCCATCACAGCAGGCTTTAGAAACACACTCAGACAAAGTAAGTGAGCATGGACAACCTATTGATTTCATCCATTTGCTGATCAACATATGCAACTTCGTTGCCCTCATTTGCTGAAGAATCCTTACCTGCAAAACAAAGTACTAGTACCTAGCAATCGTAAAGTGTGCTTTGCTTTTTATCTGCAAATACACAAATGAGGATGAAGTGATTGGATTATGATGCCTTTGCACAAGCTTTCATCTTAAGAAAAGGTTATAAGATTGGCCTACAAAGTACTGCAAAATGGAGATGAATTGTTGTAAACTTGCACCTTACATTCCAGACGCAGGGCTTCATCATCTTTTAAGTTTGTGCTTGGTCCCTTTACTTCAGCTATCCAGTTGATAAAACTCCGTACGTCTCCCGGAAAGGAGCCCAGGAGTATAGAAAACACGTCTTCAACAGCTTTAATTTCCTCTTTTTGCATAAGTTGGGGCGCTTGTTGGAGAAGATACTTAGACATTGCTTTCCACTCCGTACACCTGTAAGACTGAGCAAACTGTTTCATCATTCATGTTATGCAGCACAAGAACAACGAAATGCAATCTAACAAAGTTCAAACCGAGGTAAACATGGAGTACCTCGCTAAAGTGAACAAAATAGAAGGACCTTGCTCGCCCTTAGAAATCAGCATATATCTGCAAAAACAAAGTGTAAAAGAATGATGAGAACTAAAGCCATACACAGCCATGCAATATGTAATATGAGTAGCAACTTCTTTCCCAATTGAAAATATCAAAATGCTCATCCACTGGGTGTCAACAATAATCTAATGTTTCCCTCTGCGCGTGTGTGCAAATGCATGTGCAAAATGGCGCATGTGGCCAAGCAAAGTTAAGCATATTTTACATATTCAATAACATTGCAAAAGCAACTTAATGGGCATGGAACTGGATGGGTTTCCCTCCTTTTCAATATGATCTCACTGCACGCTGCCAATTAGCCCGGCTAAACAGGAAATAAATCCGGTGGTTCATCCCGCTCCCAAAAGCCTCCACAAAATGATACAATTTCTACAAGAATTGCTTGTCTTAGCATTAATGAGGACGGATATGAGGAAGGATCCGAAGCACACGTACAATAATGTGCAGTGCGGCAGTTACTTTCTTGAAATTGGGACAGATCAAAAAGCGAGGCACAAGATTTACCATTTCTAAATCATAGCAGGCTAAGGCAAAAGAACACCTTAGTTTTACATGATAATATACTATTAGAATGCTGCGCAGCACTATAAATCGAGAAAATGATCTGGCATCAGAGGCCTTTGCAGAAAACACAAAGTTGAGATGTGTTGGCAACTAAGTAGATTTCTTCAAATTCAGAAAATGCGCTTTCTTCATTAATGATGAGGTCATAATTCTAAAATACTGGTTTCTAAAAGGGATCGCAGTGACCTCACGATATTTTACTAATATCTGCAGACATATTCTATAACATCATATTTTGCCTAGTTATGAATTCTATTTGATCCTAACG
Organism: Isoetes taiwanensis; assembly: GCA_021234155.1. NCBI lineage: Eukaryota > Viridiplantae > Streptophyta > Lycopodiopsida > Isoetales > Isoetaceae > Isoetes > Isoetes taiwanensis. Next base: position 6,885,671 of record JAJEKV010000008.1, read on the forward strand.
CGCTGTCACATTTCCATCATATACACCAGAGCAGTATCCTACAGATGTTAATAGAATCTTTCTTTTTATCCACATCCAGTACCAGTTTGTGTAATGATTATTATAGCAAAGAAAAATTGCATAAATTGGACAGGTTAATGGTTAGCACTAACTCTATTGTCTTCTAACTTATTATTCTATACTTGGTCATTGCTTACCCTCTTAACTTCCCCGTAGAAGAATCAATTGTGTTTATTGCTTCCCAAAGAAGTGATACAGGCACCCAATGTGGAGGATACTTGAAGCGCGCAACATCAAGTATCAAAACCATATCCCTACCCGAGTGATAACCCCCAAGAGGAGAGAAATGTCCTAAGCCAGTCTGAGAAGCAATGCAAACAAAATAAATACCAGATTTTTATAACAAAAGCAAATATGTGAAAAATAGATAAACAAAAGAATGCCAGAACAATGCTTAATTGGACTTGGTAGTTTCTTCATTAAGAATTTAGGCATGCCAAGCTTGCTGCCCAATCTGTTAACTTCATGAGACAGACTCAACTGACTAACATGATATTATTCTAAATATTTAAATCATGTCTCATTGCCATTCTATGGTCTTGTATTGATGATCTGAAATGCACAAGAGCTAAGTTCTGATGCCACCAAAAAAAGGTTAGGTTGACTCTCACCTAAAAATGATTACAAACCTGCTGGAAAGTCTTCCTGCTGTAGGATGCCAATAAGTGAGAATTCTTAAAAGATGTACATTTCCGAATATGCTGCCGAAATGTGTCCAACGAACTTTTGTCCACATAAACCTAGGATATACCTAGGATATGCCAAAAGCCCACATAAACAAGGGTTTGCCCCCCTAGGGGCAACCCAAAAAAAAAGTACACATGGTCACATCACAATGTATTCAAAGTAGGTTGAACCATGAAAACCTTAACATGTATACTAACTCAAACATATACGAAGAAGGGCAACTTTAGCAAGATGCCAATACACAAATCAATGCATTAGCATGGTTCACCACAAATATAAAGGTAATCAAACTATGTGCCAAAAGGGATTGCTTTACTTTATTTTGATCGTAAGATCATCAAGCAAAACATACCATCAAAAGTATGAATTATCTTCCTATTTTAGGACCCCCTTCAATAGAAATTGCAGTAAAGTACTTTCGTTGAAGCACTGGATCATCATTTAACCAAGCTGCAAGAAGTGGTTCACATGACGTTGGTAGTGTTAGAAAGCTAGTTGAAGTAAATGATGGTATTTATTTGTTCTCAAAATTCTAGTTCTAGCTTAAGTCTAGTTTATTCCACACTACTCTAGGTTAAATTTCTCAGAGTTCCAATAATGTTCTAATTATTTCATTTGGTATTTGGGGGAAGTATTTCTCACATGGTTTTCCCTAGATTTGGGGTGTGTATCGTATGCAAAACAGTAGTCCAACTGTATTTTTTGAGCAATTCGAGCTGCTTGTCGGGCAGTCAATGCAGCGTATGAAGATCGACTCTTGGATGTGTTTTTTTTTTTCTGGTCTCTATGCATGGTTTGAGAAAAGAAGGATAAGAATGCATTCTCCTCTCCTTTCCTTGGCAGCAAGGGATCCGAGTTGGGCAGTCTTCTAGGCAGAGGTTCCGCTGGTAGGTAGCCCGTGCTCCTTATTTGAATACAAAATCACAGATTCAAAGTGGCATGGGGAGTCGTTTGAGGCGAGTAGCTTAGCCGAGCCACAAAAGTGTGGTGATTTCCTGGGACGAGCAGCAAAAGCGTGGCAAAAGCCTGGGCCGAGGTTGATTTCCGGGAATAGGAGGCGCGCTCTTGCCTCTGTTTGATGTTCTGGCAGGAGATAACTTAATTCTGATAAGGCGGATTCTGGATGCGGGATGGGCTAAGCTGGGATGTTCTTCAGATCAATAAACGAAGGGTTAATGGAAGTCAATTAGAATTCTTGACAGGAATTAGTTTGAACGAAGGTTTGACATTTTGTTCCTCAGATCCTGGGCCGATTCTGGATGCAGGATGGGCTAAGCTGGATGTTCTTCAGATCTGGGAGCTAAGCTGCCTAGCTGGTAAGGTGCCGAAAATCCAGGGCCATATATGGTGGCGGCGATGGTTGGAGAATGCTTGCAGGCAGAAATTTGAAGCTGCGTCTACACCATTGGAAGTGGCAGACGTTTTTCCAATGGAAAATGTTGTAGCTGTTCATGTGGCATAGACCAGGGCTTTTCCTGCAGATCAATGGCCAGGAAGGAAGAACATAAAACCCGATAAGGAAATGAAAATAATGAATAAACATATGAAACACCAAAACTAACACCAAATTCGCATTCACATCATTTTGAACTTTTGTGATGGTTGTCGGATTACAATATACTTTAATAGTAGGTCCAACCTCATAGATTTTGAACTAAAGAAATGTTCGCGACGGCCTTATCCGCCATGATAAGTTTTTTTTATAAATAATAGCTCCTAACTTATTTGGAAGGATTGGAGGCCTATTTAAGGGTGGGCAACGTCTTAAAGTTGATAAGTTGATCACTGAACGCAGCGCCTCTTCGGTGTTAAAATTCTACTACGGTCCACAATTGGTGACCTCTAGGTTTTTTTTTTAGCACGTCAGCCTAACCAAGCGTGCAACCCCTATCCACGTATCACCTCCACCTCATCAAAAACTGATGTGGCAATAGCTATCACCATTAGATCTTCATTTTGCAAGATCTAGGGCTATGAAAATTAGAAAAGGCCTAAAAATATATACGGAGAATAGAATGGGTGCCGATTCCTGTACCGCTTCTCTTCCCTGCTTGAACTTTCTCCTTCGGTCTGTCACTTTCCCTCTAGTTTTTTTTTTCCCTTCTCTTCTTTCGTTTCTTCCTTTGCTTTACATTTATGTTTCTGGCATGCAGATATGACGAGCCAGTGCTCTTCCCTTTCGCTCAACAACCAGTGGCCATAGCCAAGGTTCTGCAGTCGGATACTTAGGCCTATCGGATCTGTCTCTTCGGCATTAGAATAGATATATGCAAGAGGTTATTTTGCTTCCTTCGTTTTTTTCTCTAACGCTTTCTATTACAGGGTTTGATTTGATTGGCCTGCGCTAACTCTAGAATGGCCAGCCATGTGACCGACCTGGAGGTTCTTTTGCAGGGTTTTGGCTCTGCCATGGCCGGCTATATGATCGGCCTCAATCCTTGCAAGGTCAACCTGAACTTGCCATGGCCATCGTTTTTGACCGCCCGCATTTTCAAATTCGCCGCTTGAATGCGGCTTTAAGAACCTCCACCGAGTTCATGGCCGACCATGTGTTTTTCTTGATGTGTAATCTGTTTTGAAAGAATTTTCGGTCAAAAAGGAAAATGGTAATCATCACGAAATTTGATAGAGAAAAGAAACAGATAGAAACGAATCTCCAGTCCTCCTTCTTGCATCTTTTAACCTCAAAATTTGTTCTGATATTCTCCAGAGAATAAACTAGGTGTGGACCATAACAATGCCTCAAGCATGGGGCCATTGCTCCTATTTTGATTGCTTTCTTTTGCTTGAGAATTTTGCTTGATGATGAGATGAGCCAGGGCTTCATCACTATCTACCTTTTCTGATATCATTAGCATGGGGAAGAAGTGGCAAAACCATTCCTGCCAATGGATCTCTTTGCTCTTCAGCACTCTTCCAGTCTCAATAACTGAGGTACGATTGTTCGCTTTATTTCTGAGATAAAATTCTTGGCATGAGCAGGATCGTTTTATGTTCTTAATCTCTCAACATGGACACATTGCATTGAAAGCTTTTACGCTCACTTTCTTAGCATCTATTGCCAATGCCATGAGGACTACCGTATCAAATTGTGCCATGTAAATCCACTAATCATATATAGGACATTCCTTTTAGCCACCCAACTACATTGAGATAAAATGTCTACCTAGATGGTAGGAAGAAAGTGCAATTGATTTCAAATACATCCTTGGACACAAGAACTGTCACTGTGTTCATTGCTTCTAATTCCAAAACTGAGATCATATTGTTTCCCTTAATGGGCATACCATCTGATTCGCACGTCTGCTTTGTTGAAAAATAACATGCTCCACCCTTAATGGGCACACCCGTAATGGCATGAATGCTTGAGCAAGATTGCAACACTTGGTCTATATTTTACAGCTCGTGGCTTCACTTCAGCATTCAAGCAGTGGAAATACATGGCTTATTACACATTAGCCCTTTTATTGTAAGGCAACATTGATAGATGCAAGCATTTATTCACACTTCGTTAACCCTGTTATAGCAGCATAGATAGAGGTAAGATTCATTTATTCACACCTCGCTGCTAGAGAGCTGTTTGAAATGCTTTTATCTGGAGTTTTCACAGGCCTGCTCTATCTTTCTTATTTGAGAGCAATTTGAATGAATCATATTTGGGGGATACCGAATGTATGTTTTCTTTAACTTTTTATTCTGCTTTTTCAACAATGTCTGCTCTCCATTTGCATTTGTGATTTGTTTACTCTATTTGCTTGCATTAGTAGCTCTCTTGTTTCTGGGCAAGAAACAAATGTAGACCTTTCCAACAATGTTGTTTGCAGCCATTGTGCACGGCCACTCTTATTTGAATGTCACAGGTTTTAAACATCTTATGCTTCAATAATTTCCTTTTGCATGTCACTTCTGTAGCTAACCCAGTTTATTCTGTTTCTCCCTTCTTTCTGTATGTTTGGTGCATTTCTTTCTCCTTTGCCAACATGTTGATTGCATGAATTACGTGTTGTATTAGATGCCATAATTTATGCTTGAGTTATCCCTAAATATGCAGCATGATGTCCAGCATAAATTCATCCAAAAATTATAGGGCTTATCAAGCTTATGCTTCTTACATAATCTGGTGTCTATATTATGTATGGACAAACTAGTTTCTACATCTTAATTGTTATGGTAGCATAGCTCCAATACTTGTCTAACCCATTTTATTTTATTTTATTTCATCTAAAAACCCATTCCATTTTGTACGTATTATCAATACCCTTTATAATTATTCTGTTACAGCATTTGTGAGCAGCCCATTTGTACCACCACTCTTCATTCAGCCTTGTGATTCATCAGACAATGAGCTTCACCTAATAAGCCATGTATGCTCACATTTAATGTAGGTCTGTAAAGCATATCTGGGAAACAGTATTATATAACAACACTTGAATGTACTATCATCTGTAGAAGGTCCAAAATGTACATGAAGATTCTCCTCTAATTAACAAGTTTTTGGGTGCCCAAATGAAAGTTGCAGCAGTTTTGTTTCATCATAAAAAAAGGGAAAACGATATCTTTTGTTCCTGTAGCCTCCTAGTTACCTCTCCTACTTATTTCTCGTAATGGCACGTAAAGCTACTTGCACGTCATTATGGAGGATTATAAGCCGCACTACATTGCCACGTTGCTTAAAAGATGGTTGGATATCCCGTTGATAGCTAAGGAAATAATTCCCACGCACTTGCATTTTACATTTTGCAGGCCTCTAAACTCTTGTCTTGCGACTTTGTTATTTGCATATTTAGCAAGAAACATCTCACTTTCATTACAACATGCAATTGCACATATTATATTTATTTGCCCGACCCCCCAAGTATAGATTATATTTTAGCAGATTTTGACTTCATTAATGTGTCTCTTGTAATTGTGTTAGCATTTTGCTTTCTATGAAACGAGTGGCACATGTTCTAGTACAGTAGACTCCTAGGTTGTAACAAAAGCTTCAGCCGCATATTGAAAAACATGTCTTGGAGATTTCTACCTTGTTTAAGTTGCTCAATCCACTAGATGTATTTTAACATTGTACCAGTCTTTGCAACCTAGTAGCCATGCAATCTCTCATTGAAGTTGGCAATTTTTCACGTTGCAAGAGAACCTTATTTTTCAATACTCATAACAAGCATTATTTGCATCATTAAAAAAGCAAATTCAAGGCTGGAAATCATTTATGCCCCTTGTGCTTTTTTCTGGCTTTGTTCTCTACAAATGTGAACAACTCATTTGAACACTATATGACAACAAATTATATGTTGCAAAAACTATCGAAAGTTTAGAACATCTCATTTGCCCACCATATGAAGATAAACTATCCAATGCAAAAACTGTCAAACCTAAAACTACCGAGTTCAAATGCATATCAATATTGTTAATTTGGGATTTTCAAGTTTGTCTGATAATGTTTTCATCCCTAATCAAATGCAAAACTAAATCCAAGCCTAAAATTGCCCAATCCTCCTGTTGCGCCTAACTGTCAAACATAACACAATACAATTTCAATCTCAAATGCTACTTTAATAATCATAAACACATGTAATCTAAAACTAAATAATAAGGAAGAAACAAAACATCTAGATCGCAAATCAACTCCTAACACAACTAACAATGACACAGGTAAAACAACACCGACGATAAAGATATATTTCCTAACGTGCAATAAGAACAACAAGAAATACATCGGGCAAACAACAAACCTATCAACAAGGTGCAAACAACACAAATCAAAACCAAATCTCAAAATGGCAGCAGACGTCCATAAGTACAAACCGTACGAAAAGAACTTCCACATCGACCTTTTAGAAGAAACCAAAACCAAGAAAATGCCAAACGAAATCGAAAGACGTTACATGCCATTTTATCACCATGGAATTATAGGGGTTGGAGCTTTCACTTGCAGCTTGGAGCTGGAACTTTTACTTGGAGGCTAGAACTGCAAGGCCATACAGAGTATGCAAAATTAGAGTATGCAAAATTAGAAGGTACGTTGATTTCTGGTTGAATTTCGTCCTATAGGGAAAATATCTGAGACAAAAAATGATGATTTTGCATTCCAGATTTAACTAGTTGTGGATGAAGTAGTGGTTGCAATCATGAATAGTCCCGGTACAGTTTTGTTGTAATGCAGATATTTGATTTTAAAGATGAAGCTCCAATGCAATAACAAATTTTGTTTTTTGGATGTACAGATGGAATCATGCCATTATAAAATGAGGAAATAATGATAGCACCCACATATTGGTGGTAAATTGTTGTTTTTGGCTATAGAACATCATTATATTTTGTGAAGAGGTACATTTAGCTTTAAATTAGACCAATATGGTCTGTACTAGTCCATAAAATTGTATAGTTTCATTGTATAAACATTTTATGAGCAATGTTGTAAGAATCAACTTGAACTATATTGCTGTAACAAAGTGTAATTGTACCACAATAAATTGTGTCTTTACCAAAGACCACGGTGTGCGAACTTTGCTTTATGGATAACTTTCAATACATACTGTGTGCATAAGCATATTTTATAAGGGAATATATGAAGTCTGATCATGCACACATATTTTATAAGGGAATATATGAAGTCTGATTAGTGCCAGTGCCGAAGCATCTTTCAAAAACTATAAGCATTTTGCAGTTCCAAAGTAGGCAAGAGTAGAATGCTTAAAAGAAGGAGCCCAAAGTCTTAACCAAAGTGCAAATGCCTAGGCCATGGTAAGGATACAGAAAAAGCAATTCGTTCAATGCAAGTAATTCTCTCATACACTGAAATGCTTACAAAATTCTCAAACATAACTAGTTTAACTAGGCACGATGAGGTACTTGTACACATGCTGTAAACTGGCTAGGAGCTTCTTTCAAAAGCCCTACCGGGCCTACATTCTTTCCTCAAATTCTAGCCTATCCACGTAACATCTCCACCTCAACAAAAAATGATGTGGCAGTGCTTATGACCATTGGATCTAATATTTCTAGCATCGACGGCCTCTGAAATTAGAAAAGGTCAAAAAATAACACGGAGATAGAATACGTCGCGCTCTCGTCTTCGTTCTTCTTTCCCTTTCGATTCTCTTCCCTCCAGCCTTTTCATTATAGTCCCCTCGTTAAGCTAACTCGTTGTTTTTTGCTGTGATTGTGATATCTGCGGGGAATCCGTCTAAAAAGTTCTATTTATCTTCTTATAGGCATCGATCCATCTAATAGGATGCCAGACCTATTCCGGCACATGATTTTTTGTTTCTTTTCCACTTCCCTGTTCGCGTGGCTGGGCCGTTAGGGTATGGAGGATGGGCAACCAAAGCAAAGAAGCAACAGGGAACATATGCTTTTTGCAGGTATCAGACTTTATGCCAGCAGAACAAGAGCGATGGCAGTCGTTGTCAAAACAAGGACTGGAGTATAGTACTTTGCAAAACATTCGATTAATAACTATGTTGGTGACCGTTTGTTTTGAGCTTCCGCAACTAATCGTATCAGCCTTGCAATTGCTGAATCTTCAGAAAGGGCACTAGTCTTCATGGTCATGAATCCAACAGCAGCAACCAGAAGCGGCTATGGCAGAAAGAAAAGAGATTCTGCATTTCGGATCTTCAGAAGAAAACACTGGCTTCTCTACGCTCCCTGGAACTGGCAAAATAAAGACTGGAAGTTCAAGGTTCCGTTCTATACCTTCTGATTTCTTACTTCAATTTTCTATATGCAGGTGTCTATGCAAATCATAATTTGTGCCTGGACCATATCAACGTCTGTGGATTTTATTATGACTACATTGATCTCCCTTTCTACAACATAGGTACCTAGAGAGTTGTCTCATTTCAGCATGACCCATAGTTTAATGAAATTGTCTGTTTAATGAAGTTGTTTAATGAAGTTGTCCGAAAGATTATCCATGTGCTGAGGTTCTTTACAGTATTAGCGAGACCTCTCATGGATTATGGAATTGTCAGCATGTTTAGAAAGAGCAATTAATAAACGTAGATGGACTTATTTTCAGATATGCCTTATTTACTTATGTTGATTGCTTGAACTTTGTAGATGTCCATAACATCCTACATTGTATAATGGAATCTGATGGCAGTTCCCCTCCCTTTTCTATTTTTTGAAGCCCTCATAATCTGTAATTTCTGCTTTACATCTTATTATTCTCAATATATTCTGGTTTGAAAAGTGCCATCGCTAACAACGAAGAGATCTGCATACATTTTCAAAGGCTCATATGCTGAGGTTTCTCCATTCTAAACTGCCTATTGCATTGTATGTGAACCCTATTTTGCACCTTTCTCTGTTTCATGGCGCCTGCTTATGACAGTTAGGTAGCGATATGAAAAGGGATTGTTACCTCGCCTGTTAAGAATGTTTCCTCGGCTTCCCTTCATTATTTGCCTTTTTGGATGCTTTATTTGTTTGCTTTATATCTTCCCATGCAGGATCTGTGAAAAGGGTTTCTATATTCTGGCAAAGCCTTGTTCTGCCTACATTTAGGTAGTGATATTTAGCATCTCCCTTGTCATTGCTTGGGAGTCTGACATCTTGTTGGTACTACCTGAAAAGACAAGATGCTAAGATCTTTTGCCTGAAAGGAATTGTGGTAAATATTCCAGTGAAATCTGATGCTACAGCAGAGAAGAGAGGTTTTTGTACATACAAAATTATTTCCAATGAATCACATCTGGGAAAACCAGCTAAAGCAAATATCTTGGATGAAGATCAGATGTGACACAATTGTACATGACTAAGCCTATCACATAATCTACTACAAGAGCAAGATCCTCTGTATTGTTAGCAAAATCATGTCTCAAATAATCAGAGAGATTTATTGTCAACAACTATTCAATGACCGAAAGTTAGTTTATATTGGTCACTCACATTTAGATCTGGCATTTTCTACATCACTAGATCTGGCAGAGGTTAGTGTTGTAGTCAGATAAGGTCTCGAAAAGCATAATGGTTTATTCTTAGGGACTTGCTTGCAGAGCAGTTAAGATGTTTTAGATTAAATGTGAACTATCCTGCCTTCTCTTCTTTATTTGTGCGGCTCTAATAAATCTACAACTGTAGGTCATTGCTCATGTTGTTTCCAATTGCCTGTAAGTATGAAAATGTGCAAGTTTATATTACGTCATTCTATTATCATACGCACAGGAGCCGAGCAGGTTCCAAATTTTGATCCCCTGGCAGAGGACGTCTTGCAGTTGAACCCCGCAGAGGTGGCTTAGTCAAGGATATCAGATGACAGCCATATTTCGCGCTATGGCAGGCAGTTGTTGTTGCTAGGTAGTATCTTTGACCTGGTTATTTGTAATGGGCTGGCACAATGGCCGTCTTCCAGTTGCTACACTTGTAGACAGGAGAACCAAGGGGGCGGCTCCAGTGTGGTGGATTATCTGGGGGCGAGGAACGATCTGCACTGGGTTACTCATTTTTCCATCGGAGACAGACACTCGGGACGAGAAAGTAGATTCGGACCACCGGCCCCTGTTCATGCATCTCCATTGGGAGGCTTCCCGTGCACCTGCTGCTTCAACACACCGGGTGCCCCAGCTGCGCCTGGACTACGACCGTGCAGGGACCTATGCCCAGCTGCTTGAGCACGATCTGGCGGGACTGCTGCAACTCCCCACACTTCAAGAGCAATGCTGAAATGACTCGCGCTTCAAGCGGCAATAAAGATGCTTTGGGAGAGGCAGCCACGGGCAACCACGTGCACTACCACCTTTCCCCGCAACAAATGGTTTGATGATGAGTGCCGGAGCTCAAACGCACACTCAGGCAAGTCATCGATCCCATCTCCGCCCACAGGCCATCGGTCCAATACCGCTCCTTTCTCAAGAACAAGAAGGCGGATACCTTGCAGAGCATCAGCAAATGATGTTTGGTCTCATGGACCGCACCCCAGACGATTCGGAGAAGGGTCTTGAGCAAGCTGCCGCGATGACCCACGAGGAACATCACCCTCGAGCAATGGGTACGATTTGCAATAAATTGCATTTAACCCGGCGCGGCCGGGGTCGCACCGATCCCTCCACAGATAGGCATGGCTCGTTATCACGTAGGGGATGTTATCATGGGCCTCTGGCGTCTAGCTAATGGGAAGGCAAAATAGATTTAGATGGCATGCGTGTAACTTCGAAATGGGTTTGGGCCTCCATCGGTGCCTGCCCTCCGCGGCATTGTTCAATAAAGCATTGAGAAGGCTTCCCTACACAATGGACCACTAGCGAGTAGTGCCCATCTACAAAGCGGGGGACCCTCAATGCCCGCCAACTACCGTACTATTATGGTCAGCTCTCTCTTTGCAAAACTGTTGGTCGGCATCCTTGAGCAAATGACAATATGGGCGAGGGAAACGGAGGTGCGAGCTCTTACCACAGGCAGGTTTCGCCCGGACATTCCACCATTGATCATATCTTCACTCTGCGCACATTGATTGAGGATGGCAGGAATCGCTTGATTTTGCAAAAGCGTTCGACCACGCATTACCCGCAACAAGCTGCGGGACAAATTGCGGCGGTAAATGGGACCCCCGGACTTGCGGGGAATGCGAAGATAGAGGTTACGCGAGGCATGCTCGGGCCGTATCACATCAGCAGACAACCCGTAATCGGTAGCATTCGAAAAGTCGGGGTTGCCCCTCTCCCCCACACTCTTTGGCCTATACATTGATCGGTTGGAAGATTGGCTCTCCGAGCATGGAGGTGCGGCGCACATCTCATGCATCACACAATCCGGCAACTCATATATCTTGGCGATGTCAACCTCATGGCCTACACTCCGAGGGACATGCAAACACCGGATGCTCTTGACACTTTTTGCCAATTCACTGGCATGCGAGTGAACTTGGCCAAAACTAGGGTGCTGCTAGTTGCATCGTCCCGTCAGCCAAGGCTTCCCACCTTCACTTACCAGGGGCAAGAGGTAGAGGTGGCTCCAACCTACAAGTACTTGGGGATTGAGTTCTCAACTACCACCCATTGGGATGCGGCTATCGGGTTCTTGGGTCACGGCGGGTTGGAAAGCACTATATGCCATGCGTAACAAATGACCACAAAGCGAGTTATGCGCTGGGGCCACCAAATCACATTTGTTTCGGGCCTTGGTTGAGCCGGTCCCGTTGTATGGGGCAGAAGTGTGGGTCCCGGTCATCTCCCTCAACACATGGAATGACCTCGGCGGCAGTGCAGAAGGCCTTCTTGGCACGGGCCCCGGGGTGAAGTCCACAGCCCGCACTGCATCCTACTCCGGAGACAGGCTTTCTACCCCTTCAACGGGCTACATTGGAACGCCATATCGTTTACTTCCAAAAGGTGGTCGCTATGGCTGATACACGCTTGCCCCATCTTGCTTTGACCACGGCGATGGGTCCCCAATGCCTGAAATCCTGCTTGGAAAGACAAGCAAGCTCGGTGGTTCTCACGCCCGGGCGTCGCGAGTAAACAGTCGTCAGTGTCGACAAAGAAAGATCGCGAGGCACTTAAACCGTACCTAGATGCTACTTTCCTTCGCAAGCTCGGGATGCGAGGCTCGACGCGACGTTAAGGCGGCACACTATCGCCAGCAAGTCAATCCTAGGCTCACAAGAGGCCCGCACCGATGCTTGTACACCCAAATACCCATGAAGAAGCGCAGACTTATAGCTTCCATTCAAGACGCGGTGCACATCGCCTCCGCATTGAAACGTAGCGTTGGGCTCGGGAAGCACGCGAGCAAAGGCTTTGCCGGTGTTGCCACCAGTCGCGATTGAGGATGAATGTCATACCCTCCGGATCGCCCGGCATTTGCCCATATCCCAGAGAGAGGTATGTTCGACTACTAGTGCACGGCCAGCCGTTGCATCGATTATTGACTACTGGCGTCGGTGGGTTTGTTGGGGTCATACCTCCGGGAGGTTATGGATGCACCTGGACGCTTGTTTGTGTCCTATGGGACGGTCTTGAACTGTCCTATGCAATTGTACAATGTGCCAGCATGCTTTATTACGCTAAGGTTTTTCCCTCGAAAACCCTTCGGGGCGGGGGTTTTTTAATCCTGTCAGTAATATGCTTGCTGCTCTCTTTTTGTTTGGGTCCCATAGGCCAATTGGTCTCCGTGGACGCTAAAAACCTATTCTATTCTATTCTATTCTATTCTATTCTATTCTTTCTCATGTTTCACTTTTAGACCATCTTAAATTGGATAAACATTGATATATTCCACCATGTATTCGATTGGTTAAAATGATGATTGTCACAGGATTTGAGATATTATTGGTAATATCTGGACTAGCTAAATGAGGATACTGCATACATAGTCTTAAATTTTGGTATCTTAAATGCTGGCGTTGTCATGGCTAAGTGCCATGTTAGATCTGTATTACAAATATTGGCATTCGTGTTTGAAAGGAATGCTAATAAGTTGGCTTTATCATGACTTCAGTAGGGTTGCTTTATCAGCTTCAACATCAGGTCTGCTTCATTAGATTCATCATCGGGTAAGAAATCAACATCTTTTAACGTAGGTTCTACACCTTGTCATCTAGACTGTTTATACCTATCTAAGATGTCACTACTATTAGGTTTATATTACCATTTCTCCTGAATTTAGTGGTCAGAAGCGTCACTACTACTAGGTTTATATTACCATCTCTCCCGAATTTGGTTGTTTGCATTGTGTATTCCTGGCATAGTGGGATTTCATCCAATCAGCAAGACACTATCAACTTTATACCACATTTCAATGCGTCTATTTTATTGTGGTGGCAAACTTGTCCAAATTTGGAATTGTTTATATGCTTAGACGTTTTCTAGATGCAATGCCATATGATGCAATCCCAGATGATGCAATGCCATATTGAGTATGCAGCTAGCACATGGATGTTGTTCCACAGGAAGACGTGCAAAGCTTCGATGCAGCCAACATTATGGTCTTTGAGGAGTTTGATGGCGTACAATGCCAAATTAGTACTTTTGGTGCATAACCAAATGATTTGAATTGGACATCAGATTGAGTTTCAACATTAAAACAAACCAACAGATGACTTTTGTTTAACAATCATAATTTCAAAGCTTGTTCGTTTTTGAACATAAGTATGATATTGCATGTACTCTGTCTATTTAGAACATAGGGACCAAGCATGAGAAGAATACATGAGAAATAATGAAGTTGATATTAATGCAGTTGCAGACATGCGAGCTCTATTGCATTCATACAATAAGTATGATATTGCATGTTCTGTCTATTTAGAACATAGGGACCAAGCATGAGAAGAATACATGAGAAATAATGAAGTTGATATTAATGCAGTTGCAGACATGCGAGCTCTATTGCATTCATAATGCTGATCAAACTTGCTGAATGAGTAGCCAAAGTATGTGGCCAACTAGATTCATTCTTTAAGCTACTACTAACATTCAAACAAAAATGCCTTGGTATACTAAGGACCGTCTTCTGGCAGTCAGTTGTGCAGCTTAGCATGCATGTCCATAGTTTGGGCTTGCCTTTGGGTATGTCAAAAGAAGGCACAACCCAAAAGAATCAGGGTCTTGTTTGTCTTCCCAACTTGGCAAGACACAGCCCGTAATCTAATTCAAATTCTACAACATCTAGCATATTATTTTGCTTTTCCTAATAATTCATTTTTTTTCTTGATATTCGTCTTTTTTAGCAGAAGGCTTGAAATATTTGTTGACATAAATCTATGTAACCAAAGTTTGGAGTTAGAAACTTGTGACAGTTGATAACTAAATTTTCTTATGACTTCACTATAAATCAAGCCTATTCTACTGTATTTTTCTTCATAAGTCCTCTTAAGAGCCTCTATAAAATGAACAATACTGGATTCCTCTTCAAAGCCTGTAACAATAATGCAAACTCGTGGATGAATCAATAGGCTTGTTTGAATCAATATAGAATTGATATTTAGAAGGGCAGACCTACAAAGAATGGACTTTCACAATCTCTTACAACTAGTATAAGCAATAGAATTAGAGGAACATCAACTACATGGGCTTTCAGACCCTTAACTGGTCCTTTGTTGCAAAATACAGCAGCCACGGACGAACCACATGTGGCATACATCTCCTACTAACAAAACGATTTTGTTCAAATCCCTTTTCTCTGATCTTTGAATGTAATTCTCTACCCTGGTCTAAGAGTCCATCCAACACATCTATATGCTTTAAAGGTGCAAACTACTGCATGCTTTTGAGGTTTGCCTTGCCTATGGCACCTATATTGCCACAAGACACAACAGGATCAGGAGGCACATCCTCCATCTGCATCTCATCAAAACATCTCAATGCTTTCTAACGAGATCTATGTTCTGCATATTTTTGTAATAAGTGCAGTCCAACTAACAACAATATGTGCTTGCATTTTTTGGTACAGATCGAGAGCATGCTGTGGGTATCAGCAACACTACCACATTCAACAAACATAAGAAAGATAATTAACCACTGTTGAATGTGCCTTCAATCCATTTCTGCAAATGTGGTTGTGAACCACCTTGGCATACTCCGAGTTCCTATCTTGTCGGCATTTCTGCAAGGTACTAATAATGCCCTCTACAAAGACTGCTCTAATAATGCTTGAAGCAAATTCTAGACCTGAGCATGCCACAGTAAAAATAAAGAGTCCATCATCTTACTTCGGTCTCAATCCTGCTCATTTTTTATACTGATCCCGATTGGTGAATCTTCTCTTATATGAAAGAAAATGATCACAGGGTACACTAGGAGGTTTGTGAAGCTGAACAGAGACCTGTCAATACATGTCTCTATCGATCGAGTGCGAATTTTTGGAGGGTTTTTTTTTGAAAGGTTAAGAGGGTTTTTACTTATGAAGAACGTTTATACAAAAGTGGGTAGTTATATTTCATAAAGTAGACGAAAAACATCACATTTACGATTAAAAAGTCAAGTCATCATCATCATACTAAAGGTTACACAAATTTGGCACAATATAAGTAGTGTCAATTAAGTTGGGTTAAAATTGAAACTAAAGTTACATAGCCAGTTGTATAAATGTAATAGTCATCGCAAGTTACATAAAAAGGTCTGCTTTTTATTTTGAGCATCTTGAAAATTGTTCAACATTGTTTCCAATGTGTAGGTGCCTGCAACAGCAACAGGAGCTGCTTTGCCCTGAATTTTCACGCCCTCAATGGAAGGGTCATCTATCTATGAGAAACCAAAACTTCTACACTTTTTCATAGGCTTATAAGCATCCACATCAGAGGCTGCACTAAGGTTACATCAGATGCCCTCATATCTGTTGTGAACTTGAAGCAATTACAGATGAGAATAAACTTTTTGGCCAAACATCAACTCCAAGAAACTTTGTGAAATGACATGAGAATTATTAAATGGCAATGCTTCTTTTTTTCAAAAAACGAGGATGGTGACAATCTCAGTTCGGCTTCTACCCCTCCAAGCCTGTGACACGTTGCTTGGGGACCAACCAAATTCTTGTAATGATGTGCATGTCGAGTGCTATGCCTTTCGTCTTGAGCTACTGAGTAGGGTGCTTGATTGAATGCACCATGTAACATCCAAGCCTTGGGGTCCCCATATAAACTCATCCCCCCTCAAGGGGCATATTTCATGAACACTTTGTAGACCTCTTGTAGCTGGAAAGCCCAAGTCAATTGGACTCTTGCTTGCTCCTACTAAATCCACCAAATTTAGCTTAGCCATAAACAAACCTTGCAGATCTGCCACGATGTAAAACAGATGCCTAAAAATACCTGATCTAGATGGTGTTGATTGTCTGAAATTTTGATCCTTGATTCAGATGGAGAACCAACAATTGTAAGGTGCAAAAAATGACTCTATTTCCCATGGAAAGACCCTCTCTTGCCGCTCATTAGCAGTGCGTCTCATTGGCAGTATGCTCATCCCATCCTGCTTGGAAAGTACATAAAATAATGTTAAGGGGAACATTAATAAGTTAACAAACTTTGAACAATCACGTTCTACGTATATTAGCATAATTGCTTACAATGAATCCAATGCAAACCTTGTTTCAAACACCTCCACTTCATACTTGGCCATCTTGTTGGATCAATATCTCCAACTGCAATGATAGTACCCATATATCTACAATACATGAAGACACCATTATAGATATCTAATCCAAGAAAGCTACCTTTAAAAAAATTGTAAGCAAAAGGCCGCAAACTTAGTTCTATAGATCTCTCAGTTTCAAATTGCATTTTGAATCGCATCCCAGGTAACAAATTAAGCTCGAAAGCTTTTCATGTATTTATAATATGGAACAACAAATGCTGCAGCACTTGCCCTAGTAAATCGATGCTTAACCAGTTAGCATAGCAAAAATCTAACTAGAACTAAAAGCAGAATGTGTGACATGAATATATTTACCGCGGATTGTAGAAGACACTGAACATAGTCTTTGTACTGCATGTGCTGCACCAGTAAAGAACAAAGCACAAAAGGATTGGAAATAGCAAATTATATGTACAAAAATCGCAAACCCAAAGCCCGCAGCTACAGTTTCGCCAAAGCCTGCTCCTTCGACCAACGAGTTTGAAGCATGTGCGGCGGCGCACATGATGTAGAGATCCACTCCCTGTTGCTTTTGTGCAGACCCTAAAAACGTCAAGAAAGAAAGTTGGGGAAGAAAAGCGATGGATTCATCCTCTGAGAAGCTTCTGCAACTCGAATTCAAGTTCAACTGTCGGTTTCTATGCTTCCTATCGTTTCTGTTGGAAGCTTTATCGGATTCAAGCTTCGGTTCTCCTAAAAACACAACTCTTTTTTGACTCTAGCTCTGTTGGCTGCTTCCAGAACTCTGTTATCTGTAGACCTAGTGCGCCGGCGCACACCCTCTAGATGGCAATAGTTGACCCAAGAAAATAGCAAATGTTGAAAATAATTCCCTGCTCTTGGAGCAGGTGCGCCGGCGCACACCCTCAAAAGCTGCACAAGATTCCATTTTCCGTTTCCATTTTTACTGAAAGATTACATTTTCCGGCGAAGGGTTCTTCAAGGCTGCGACGGCACTCTTGCTCGTCCAAGTCCTGGCTTCTTAGCTTGGTCTTCACTGTTTTCTTGTCTTGGGCTTCTTGGCTTGGCACTGTTGATTCTTTCATCGGCACAGGGCAGTGGCAGATTCTTCAATGGTATGCAATAGAGTTTGTGGCATATTTCTTTAATGGTTCAATCGAGTATTGCAATAGAGATTTTGCATGGCTTGGAGCACTTGATAATTTTCTTTGCCTTTTTCATGCCTGTCCAAAGCCTAAGGGCGGCTTCCTATGAGCTTCTCGACCCCAGATTTTCTGGAGATCAACCTGAACAAAAGAGAGATGCCTCATTCCTATGAACCTAAGGCTGGATCGTATCTTCTTGGCATGAAATGGACGAGTTTTAGGAGAGTTTATGCCGTAGAAATTTACAAAAGGACAAAAGCAATTCTTGATCTCACCGTCCAGAAATGAAGCAACAATTCTTCATTTTTAGGTCTAAAACCTGAGCTCCTCCAAGTGAGGTGCTCATCGGAACACCCAAGATCAATGCCTGACCTCAAGGAGGTTTTGGGCCCATGGGAAATTGCCCTAAGGCAACATTGTTCATGGAAAACTAAGAGTCTTTGGCAGGGGAAAGAGTAGGTCAAAAGAAGCTTATAGAGTAAAGATCTTCAAGTATTTAGCTTCTATATTCCATGTAAGCATTTGCATGTTGGCATATAGCTACACCTACTCGTCCACAAAATGGTCTGTGGCCATCAGGGTGGATATCACTAGTGAGGAATTGTGAACATGGATTAACTCATATAAGCCATCGCCCTAAGTGACAAAATTTTCTCCTCTTGCAAGTAGCTCAATGTTTTGGCAAGTGCATGAATAAAGGAAGCAACCTTGAAACCAAGCTTTACAAATTGATGTAATATAGGATCTAAGAAGGCCAATATCCACCATATGGATGTTGAATATAAGGTGCGTAGGCTAGAAGAAACATATAAAGTAAGGGTCTACAAGCATCCCACATGTACATGCCTAGATGTTATGGTAAAAACTGAAATGGATGTATATTCCATGCAACCATCTGATTTACGTATTTGCAAGACCATCAACCATGAGCTTATGTTCTTCTTGGACACCATCCAACTTCCATTGATAGTGAATGTCTAGCAAGTCTTTCCTTGAGAATGCATGGGAGAATATTTCACGCATGCTATTTCTTGTTTCATACCATTTTGTGATAGTCGTTGGTGTGGTTTGTGCACTACTATGATTGTATACTTTGAATGTGCTCACTTTATGATTGCATTTTGCTCTATATTAAAAAATACTAATGTAGTTTACATCCTACCACATCAAAGTATTCACAAGAATATTCGTCTAAGAAACCCTCTAAGCCCTTTTCAAAAAAACCCTCCAAATAAAATCCCCCCTATCGATCATTCTGTTAAAAACAATAAAGGCTTCATCCATGTTACTCGACTTACAATACATGTCAACAAGGATGTTCCCCATAAGATTTTCTGATATCATCCCAACTTCTACAATATGTGCTTGGATCCATTTTCCTAGTTCAATATGTAGCATAATAACAGGGGGTTTTCTTTGTGTTTTTGTACGCTTTTCACTAAGGTTTTCCTATGATTTCGTGATGTATTCAAATGGATGTACTAATGCGTACATCTAGAGTGCACCATTTCTGAGCCATTGATTTTAGCCTTTTTTTTTTTTTCCAATAGTCAACAACCAATGGCTCACAACAAAAGCCCTTTTTTTTGTTTGTGTGGTGCATAATGGTCAACAACCAATGGCTCACAACAAAAGCCCTCTTTTTGTGCGTGTGGTGCATAATGGTCAACAACCAATGGCTCACAACAAAAGCCCTCTTTTTGTGTGTGTGGTGATAATGGCACATGAAGGACTTGAAGGGCGCATGTAGTGCAGTTTCCCCGCCGGCAACACATTTCTTATCATAACTTTTGATCCAGAGCTCTGTTTGAGATGATTTTTATTGCTTGGAAAGCTCTCTCCGAGATCTTTTTGATAGTGTATGATATGGATATGTTTGGTTAAGTTATCTATGCTAAAACAACAATTTTTCGGCCGGGTTTGGTAGGCTTTCACATCTTACCAGTTGATTAATACAGGATTGCGCTATTGGATATTGTTTTATGGCTTATTCCGAATGAAGGTTGCAAAAAATTACCATGTATTTTTAGATTTTGAGGCAGTTATTAAGCAAATTCCAAGGCTTCTAGATCATTGTGCTAACAAGCAGAAAAGTTTTCCACTTTGGTTTCTCACCACAAGAATCCATGGAGACCAAAGGCTGCTTTTAAATTCCAGTTGAAAAATGTTTGTGTATGGGCGTTGCAAACTTTATGACTTTCAGAATAATGGGATTTTATGTTCTATTTGTTTTATTGTGATGAAATTCAAAGGCTACAGGTGATGAAAGCCTCAAATGAATTCTAGTTTTTTTCTGGTTTGAATTCTAAAATTTTTGTCACACCGGGGGGCGGGACGTCCCTAAGGCCCCGAAGGGGCCAAAAATTTTTTTTTGCAACACAAACCATTAACATCCAACATATAAAAATTAAATCTCCCAACACATAACAACCATTGACATTAACAACCAACACATAACTACCATTGACATTAATTAACACAACCATTGGGTCCAACACATTTAATTAAAATTCCCCTTAAACCCCCTTTGGTTTGGGTGCATATTCACACGGGGGGTGACGTAGGGCAGCGAGAGCCCTCATAATTGTATTTTGCACGTACAAAATCAACACCATATAGTATTCCGCTTGAAATCTTATAGTATTTTGCGAATCTTGTTATACAGTATAGCAAATTTTGTACTTGCATACCCCAGAAACGAGGAACTTCACGTACGGTGTAGATTAAGGAATAAGGGGTGAATATGTCTATCCAACAGCTCTCGTTGCCCGGAGTCACCCCCCGTGTGAATATGCACCCAAACCAAAGGGGGTTTAAGGGGAATTTTAATTAAATGTGTTGGACCCAATGGTTGTGTTAATTAATGTCAATGGTAGTTATGTGTTGGTTGTTAATGTCAATGGTTGTTATGTGTTGGTTGTTATGTGTTGTGAAGTTACACAAACACTGCAAATGGTCAGAAATGTTATCTTGTTAGCTTTTAGGCCATGTTTCTGCCTTTGCTTAAATAGTTTGTTTTGTACAGCTTGCTGCTGCCATAGCAAAAAAGTTTAAATTCATAGATATCTAATGAACTGTGTGGTTATTGGTTGTAATGTAATATCCTTTGGACTATGAAGGTAAGCTATATTTTACAAGAAATTTATCGCGGCGGCTTAGGCTTTGAAATGGTTTGAAAAATATGTAAATGACATTTCCATTTTCATTTGGTATCCTGCTCAACTCAATTGATATTACTTTGCCCTAAATTTCCGCCGTCTTCGTCTTTATTTTCTATGGCCTCTGGCGTGCCTTTTTGCTAGTTTTTTTTTTTTTTTTTTTTTTTTTAGGACCTCTAGGTTCTTGTGACATAAAGCCAAACAATTCAAAACATACGTCGTATATACCGTTGGGAGCATGAACCCTAAAGAATAAGGAACAGCAGCGCTGCTGTAAAATGGCGCTAGCTTTCGACGAGTATGGCAGGCCTTTTATTATCATACGGGAACAAGAACAGAAGAGCAGAGTTAGAGGTCTTGATGCACAGAAGGCTAACATCATGGCTGCGAAGTCCGTTGCTCGTATTCTGCGCACCTCTTTGGGCCCAAAGGGCATGGACAAGATGCTCCAAAGCCCTGATGGGGACGTTACCATATGTGAGTTTTGCATTTCCCCTCATTAGCAGTGATAAGGTTGAATGCTTGCCTCTTGTTTTTCGTTGGATGAACTCCATGGATATGTGCAACTTTTCTTTTTGTTTGGCGTGCAATTGTTGCCAAGACTTGGGTTTTCAGTTACAATAATCTACTTTGTCAGTTTCGTGATCTGTACTTACGTTTTGTGTCTTGAGCAGCAAATGATGGCGCAACAATACTAGAGCAGATGGAAGTGGAAAATCAAATAGGCAAACTCATGGTTGAGTTATCAAGAAGTCAAGATTATGAAATAGGTGATGGGACTACAGGAGTAGTTGTAACTGCTGGTGCTCTTCTTGAGCAGGCAGAGCTGCTGCTTGAACGTGGCATTCATCCTATACGGATTGCAGAAGGCTTTGAACTGGCTTCAAAAATTGCAGTTGATCACCTTTCCTGGATATCCGAAAAATTTGACTTCAATGCATCCAATATTGAACCTCTTGTGCAGACATGCATGACAACTTTATCTTCCAAAATGTACTATAGCTGTCCTTGGCATTAGTCTTTTTGTATATATGCATGGCAATAATTTGGTTCAGTTGTTTACAGTGTAAGCAGGTGCAAACGCATGCTGGCAGAAATAGCAGTGAAAGCTGTCCTAGCAGTGGCTGACATTGAAAGAAGAGATGTTAATCTTGATATGATAAAAGTTGAAGGTAAAGTAGGTGGCAAACTTGAAGATACAGAACTAGTTTATGGAATTGTAGTTGATAAAGATATGAGCCATCCCCAGATGCCCAAAAGAATAGAAGATGCAAATATTGCAATTTTAACTTGCCCATTTGAACCTCCAAAACCAAAAACGAAGCACAAAGTGGATATTGATTCCGTTGAAAAATTTGAAGCATTACGTGAAGCTGAACGCAAGTATTTTGACGACATGGTGCAACAATGCAAGGTATGGAGTTGGCTTATGTAGACTCTTTGGTTGTGGTCCAGTTATTGAATGACTGAGGACATGTGGTTCAGGATGCAGGTGCGACTTTAGTTATTTGTCAATGGGGCTTTGATGACGAGGCAAATCATCTCCTTATGCATCGTAATTTGCCAGCCGTACGATGGGTTGGAGGAGTGGAGCTTGAGCTTATTGCCATTGCAACAGGTTTTTTAGATTGACGATATTGTGTCTGAGATAAATAAAACATGACAATTGTTTTCTGCCAGGTGGACGTATTGTTCCAAGATTTCAGGAGTTAACACCTGAGAAGTTAGGGAAGGTACAGTTTTTCAGGTTTAGCAGAACTTTTAGTATATATATAAGTTATCCTGATGTTTTTTTGACTGCAGGCTGGTTTGGTCAGAGAAAAGGCCTTCGGTACCACAAAGGATAGGATGCTGTACATTGAACAATGTGCAAACTCAAAGGCTGTAACAATTTTTATACGTGGGGGTAATTCAACTTGACTGTTTGCAGGACCTTATAAAAGCATTTTCTTGTTTGATTAGTTCTAAATAATCAAATTTACAGGAAACAAGATGATGGTTGATGAAACTAAGCGCAGCATCCATGATGCTCTATGTGTGGCTCGCAATCTCATTCGCGATAATGCAATTGTATATGGAGGTGGTTCTGCAGAAATAGCATGTTCATTAGCAGTTGAAGCTGCTGCGGATAAGATTGCTGGAGTTGAACAGGTCTGTTTACTATTGTATCAATCTGTTTCATCAATCTTGTTGTTTAGAGTTTTTGTTTTATGCCTCAACGTCTGCAACAACATATAGATTATGCATACAGTGTCCCTTTAACATTGTGTCATGTTTTTAATTGCCTTCATCATACACGCATATATTGGGTTATGTTATTCTATCTGTCTACTCTTGCACAGAAACTTAATTAACGGAAAGCAAGGGGTCTGACAGAACAGCAGTCTTTATGAGTAAAATAGATGATACTCTGTTAGATTGTTTGCATATAGATACATTTTGAAATGTATCTGGTGAGATTGTAGATTTGTTTCTGATCATGCAAGGCACCTATGGTTATCTATTACCTATGTTCTGTACAGTATGCTGTAAGGGCATTTGCGGATGCTTTGGATGCGGTTCCTATGGCGTTGGCTGAAAATAGTGGTTTGCAGCCCATTGACACTTTAACAGCTGTGAAAGCTCAACAGTTGAAGGTAAAAAAAAGTTCCTGATTAGTGCTACATATTCATTGGATCATTGTATTCAACAAAATCTTTTGTATTGGTTCAGGAAAACAACCCATATCTTGGCATAGATTGCAACGATATTGGAACAAATGATATGAGGGAACAGAATGTTTTTGAAACTTTAATTGGTAAAAAGCAGCAGATATTGCTTGCAACCCAAGTTGTGAAGATGATTTTGAAGATTGATGACGTTATTTCACCATCAAGCTTTCAATAATTGAATGAAGCCAATAGTTGGGCATTTGGGATGCTTCAGCAACGAGAGCAAAATTCACTAAACAAAGCAAAGCTGTTTGGGGCTTTTGTTGCATCAGCTTAGAGAGCAAAATTAATTTAAGAAAGCCAAAGTATCTCCGTAGAATTCCTCTTTGTCTTCATTTCATATGAGTGATCAGCCTTTGTCATTTTGTTTCTGTGCCAGATGACGTTCCTTTTATTCTAGGAAACTATCCAAAGAAAGAACCTTTATAGGTTTCCAAGCAGTCTTCTGTCAACGTGCTGTCCTATAAATTTATTGTTACATTTTACAAGTGAGGAGAGAAAAGAGCTTGAAGGTTGCCATTTCATCATGATCAAGAGCTGGCTAGAAGAGAGCAGAAAGATCTGATAAGAAAGAAAAAAGTTAGTCTAAGGGCCTTTTCACACGATGTCTTATAATATAGCTGTCCTATTTCATATAAGACATCATTTGTGACTCCAAAGCAAAAGATAAGACACGCAAATATAAGTTGTTTTCACACTACAGGGTGTCATGTAAATGAGACACTAACAAATACTAGTGTGAAAACCATCACAAAATAAGACTACCTATTATTTTGAATATGATTGGTCTATAGAATAAAATAGAATATAATAAGTGGTGTCTTATTTTATGGCAGAGAAGTCCCCCGGTATAAAATAAGACTCCATTGCCCTTACCGAACCTATCCAAACCTACCCGAACTTAAATAAGACATGTCTTATATGGCTCCGTGTGAAAACTAATTCTTTTTAAATGTTGACATGGACCAATAGTATGCCTTAAAATATAAGACACACTAATCATGTGAAAAGCCCCTAAATATAAGACACACTAATCTGCCCCTAAATATAAGACACACGAATCATGTGAAAAGCCCCTAAGGCCCTTTTTATAGTAGTTGCAAAATATTACTGTCATGTATAATATATGATACCATTTGTGACTCCAGGGATGCGACACACGAATTTAAACTTGCTTTTCCATTGTGTTGCATTTTCATGATCATAAAATATGACCACCAAAATACTAGTGAAAAACCATCACAAAATAAGACTTTTTAATTATATATTCAAACAAGTCTCTGTACCATGTAAGGCTGTATAGAGTGGATGAAGTTTAATGTAATCAGGGAGATTTAATAAGCCAGCCAAAGTCTTCGAGATTTTATGTTGATTCTTCTAGATTCTTTTAGATTTTTTGAAGGTTCTTTTAAATTCTTTAATATTTTATTAAGATTCCTTTAGATTCTCAAATATTTTACGAAGATTCTCTCATATATTTTTTAAGATCCTCTTGAGATTTTTTTAGATTCTCCAACAGTGTTTCAAGATTCTTAGATTTTAACGGACTGGAAAGCACTGTATGCAATGCAGAACAACAATTACAAAGCAAAGCTGTATGACTAGACCCATCAATCACACTTATCTAGGGTCTTGATGGAGTCCGTTCTTCTATACGGGTCAAAGTCTGGGGCCCGATGGTGTCCCTTGCTACCTGAAATGACTTGGAACAGGTGCAAAAAGCATCTAGCTCAACACTAGAAGTAAAATCCACGGCCCCATACCAGATTCTATTGTGCTTTGCCTCTTTAGATGACAACCCTTGATTGCCACATCATCTACTTTTAGAAGGTGGTCAATATGGATGTTGATCGTTCTCCCGACCTAACTTACACCGTGGCAATGGCAATGGGGCGTCAGCGCCTCAAAGCCTGCTAAAAGGAAAAGCGGGTGCATATAGGCGCAAATAGAAAAGGATTGTCATATCTTGAGGCAGTACCTTGGCGCTTGTTTCCTCAACAAGCTTTGAGATGCCAGTGCCCTTGAACAGGTCAAGGCGATATATTACCAGCACCAGATAAATCCCATGGTCAAAAGGGGTCTGCATCACTACCTGCGTATCTATTGCTCATGAAAAAAGTGCAGACTCATTATTTCACTTCGCACAGGGAAAGCACGCTAGGACAGGCTTTGTCATGTTGCCAATTAGGAGTCATTGAGGATGAATGCCGCGCTCTTCAGAGTTGTCCGGTGTATGATCACATCCGAGCACATTATGCTGAGTTAGTCCATTCCAACCAATCGCTGCATGTGTTCTTGAGCATGGCTTCAACGTGGTTGCTTGGATCATACCTTCAAGACGTGGACATGCGTACTCAGCTATGTCCTCGAACACTATCTTGACATGTACCACAATGTCTCATGATGTATATTTGTACAGTTAACATTTTTATTACTGCCAAGATTTTGTTCTTTGAAAACCCATCGAGGCGATGTTTTTTTAATCCAGATAGTAATATGTCTGATGTGTCAATTCAATTCAATTATCATTTTGTCCATATACTTAGGTGAGGGCATAATAACCAACACATAACTACCATTGACATTAATAAACATAACCATTGGATCCAACACATCTAAATTAAAATCCCCCTTAAACCCCCTTTGGTTTGGGTGCATATTCACACGGGGGGTGACTCCGGGCATCGAGAGCTGTTGGATAGGCATATTCGCCCCTTATTCCTTAATCTACACCGTACGTAAAGTTCCTCGTTTGTGGGGTATGCAAGTACAAGATTTGCTATACTGTATAACAAGATTCGCAAAATACTATAAGATTTCAACTGGAATACTTTATGGTGTTGATTTCAATGCGTGCAAAAATACAAATATGAGGGCTCTAAATGCCCTACGCCACCCCCGTGTGAATATGCACCCAAACCAAAGGGGGTTTAAGGGGGATTTTAATTTAGATGTGTTGGATCCAATGGTTATGTTTATTAATGTCAATGGTAGTTATGTGTTGGTTATTATGCTAAAAAAAATTTTGGGCCCTTCGGGCCCTAAAAAAAACAAACATAAGAACATGTAAGACATTTAAAACACGAAGACAAACAAATTATTTCTATGGCAAATAGATTCAATTGATGATTGCATGTATGCATTCTTATATATATGGCATTCAAGTATTACCCATTTTTCTCAAAACAGTCAATAAGCCGCTTAAGGATTTCCTAACACTCTATATATACATGGCATTCAGATATTTCCCATTCTTCTCAAAGTCCTAATATTAAGCCACCATGACATCCAATTTGCTACAGTAACAATTTGGCATTCATAATTGCATATTTTGCAACAATAAGAAAAGAACCGACCATAGTTTTCATCTTCACAAATCATGTGTTTACATCTTATGCATTGGTTTTTACTTCGTAATCCAATTGCTGGAGGATTTTAGCACTCCTCTCCATCTGGGAGATTTTCCAATGAGCTTCGAATAATACCAGATACCTTTTAAATATGTTTGAAATATAAAAAAGCAAACATGTTCCATGTCATTTACATTAGCTGAAGAAAAATAACGAGTTTCATGTATGTTGGAAACTTCGGTTAGTATATATTGTAAAGTTTTCACAAGCGCTTAACATACCTCCACCAAAGATTCATGATCCTCCACTGCAAGCTGAAAGTATATCAATGCTATGGTGATAAAAGCAGTGACAATGATCAATATGATGAATACAATAAATAAAATACTATAAATCATGTACACTTTATGGCCCCAAAACACTAGCAAAGATGTAATAGAGCTCGATATAAATTGCACTGAATGGTAGGAATCTAGTCAAAGGCTTTGCCATCCGTGGTATGGTGTGCCGGTACCATGGTAAAGGAGGAATCTCCGGGGGATTTTGAGGTGCGACAGTGCTTGAAACTATGCTTTAGTATTGTTTCCTGCAATGCCACCAAGTACAAGCAATGGCAAGGTAACTAGCATCCAGATGAGAGTGATTACAACAATGGTTCCAAAAGGAAGGCCAGCTATTGAATTGTAAACTATTGCAACAGCGTTCACGAAAGCAAATGTCAAAAACAAACAACCATGACTAAGATAGGATTTATACCAAACAACTATCAATAAGACTTGATTCACGAAGAACACGAATCGAGTTGCCTTTTAAATCGCCGAGCACTATTTTCTCGGGGCCGAGGCCGCAAGGGGGCTGAAACGACCTTGGAAGATGCGGACGATTAAACACAATAAAATCATCCGCCTAGCAAGACATGTTAAAGCATCCGCTTGCTATGGCTCCTTCTTAGAGTTGATCATTCAAAGACTTGCACCGCTAGATGGTTCCAAAGACTTCTTCTAGAAACCTTTTGCATAAACACAAGGAATAGATGGGAGAATCTCTTGGAACATCCCGAAGACTCAAGCTCCCCGTCCCTTCTCACTAGGATCTTGAGTCATTGAACCTTCAGTTAAAAGAAAACCCCGACACATCTTTAGCTCAAAGCAGTTGAAAGCATGTTTTCCCAAATCCTCACCTTCATATTCTTCGTTGAAAGGCTTAACCAAATGCCCGTTGGTGGCAACTTGAAACATCAATTCAAAACTGCATCGATTAACCCAACGGCAAATTCTGAAATTGATTTTCCATGCCCATCTCTGCAGACTCAAGGCGAAAACCCCCACAAAACCCACAAGGCCCACGAAATCCATAGCATTGTTCAAATTTAAGGCTCTGAAGGAAAAACCAGCTAACCTAATCGAATAAGGGGGCTTGCTACGATACCTCCAGGTCATCTAGAGCAGAGACGACCTAAGGCCCTGCCCCTGCGGCCCTTGCTCTGCCCTGTAATCGGTGGAAAAGGGTTTCAGAACATACCTTGAAGCTGCCAGATCCTGCTTTCGTGGTAATCTACTCGTCTGCAAGAACAGAGTCTCGCTCAGAGCCATTGCCTCACCAAGCCCTAGATATAACTAAAAGAACCCTAAAATAACCTGGCTCGATGCTTGCATGCTCGATTTGGGATAGTTTTTGAAATCATAGTTGTAACCATTGAAAAATGCCACTAAAAGTATCGTGATAGCACAAGGCCCCCAAAAATTAACTTGCAGTCATAATCATGATGGAAACCTGTATAAGGGTGGTTTTTAATACGTGCAAGTCATAATGTCAATAAGAACTAGATGACTTTCATGGTTTTGTACTATCACTACTAGTTTGATCATAGTTCTTATACTAATTCTATGTCTTACACTAGTTTCTTACAATTAGTACTAGTTTAGGAGGTGATTTTTAAGCATACATTGTCAATATTATAATTAGAGATGATTTTACATACTAGTTATCACTGTCATATATATAGTTTTAACCCAGTTTTAATCCTCCCAAGTTATTTTTATTAGTTCAAAAAGCATGTTTGATTTTGAAAGTGTGTTATGGTTTTCTGGCACATGCTTATTTACTATGCTTGTTAGGAGTCTACTATGTTGGTTTATGCTGTTGTTTTTTTAATATACTTGTTTCAATCCTTAAAGTCATTACGTACTTTGAGCATAATTTCTTACAATAACTAATATTTCCAACTATTATATATAATTTTGCATTACTTTTAGAGCATGATTCCTATTTGTAGATATAAATTGTGTTATGTACATTGACTTGTTTAGTGGTCGCATGGTGTGGTCTATTTTTTTTCTTTCTTGTTCTATACCTAAGTGTACATTTGTACTTTTCTTTTTGCCAATGTATTCTGTGTGGTATACTATTTAGTATCCATACAGTGTGGACATTTTGTCTGAAAGAGGATTTGGATTATTTAAAATGCTTATCATGCATGCTTTAGATGTTCCCTTACATATTTAGAGTGGTGAGGAGCTCTAGAGATATGGTGTAGAGCACCATTGTCAAGGACCCTCCTATAGCAACAATGGCAAATCCTTCCGCTACCAACAACGTATCATTCTAAGTAGGCAAATCCTTCTGCTACCAACAACGTATCATTCTAGGTAAAGTTAAGGGCATAACTCACTTGTGATAAGGGATATTAATGTCCTAATGTAAAACTCTAACTCTCATGAGGAGGAGCCAAACTTGACTCGCTATGGGTAACTAGCCAACCTTTCGCTCAATGCACTCGGCCTTGCCTATTGCACTTATCCTCTAAAGATAGCATGTCATCGGCAATTTGGGCTTTTGACGGATCTTCTACTTCGTAAACATATGTCCTAGGGTAACTGTAGCCTTCTATATGTAGCATAATAACAGGGGGTTTCTTTTGTATTTTTGTACTTTTTTCCCTAAGGTTTTTATATGATTTCATGGATGTATTTGATGAGGCATACTGATTAGTATATCTAGAGTGCGCGTACGGTTGAACTAATTTTGATGCCTATATCCAATGGTTTAGACCCATATATCATATATTTATTTTTATATTGTATTTTCGTATTGTATCAAATATTCTGCTCGACATGCAAGGCTCGAGATAACCCATTTTAGGGTTATGTGTTGGGAATGAAAATGAAGATTTTTAGGGAAGAATCATCTCTGCATTCCGGCGATCTGCGAACAGGAGAATTCCCTTTGTCAGTTTTGCTTGTTCCAGAACGGCAGATTTGCTTCTCAATAGCTAAGATTTAAGCAGTCTGCCCTTGTGTCGAAATGGATAGTGTGGTGCATAACCCACTTTATATTTTTCTCAAATCCAGCAGGAAAGATTGTTCTCTCAAAGCCCAATGCCGGAAGTAATGCATAGGATGCTTCTCCATGTTATTCTTTCCAGATCTCTTGCTGCCTTGATCTGCAGAGATCGGCAATTTGGCGAGACAGAGATTAGAGATCATTAGGCACCCAGTTCGACTCCTAGCACACCGGAGTTGAAGCCTCCTCCGAGGCCTCTGTTTTTGCCGCCACCACCTCTTCCTGAAGAGTTAAGACTGCCCAGTGGTACTGCTTCTCCTCACATCTGAAGCAAGATCTAGTAACAAACCTCCCAAGTTTATCTATGGATTAAAAGGCCTTGATCAGGCTCAACGTACCTTGGAGTTTAGTGATGGAACTGGGTATGATAGTTCTGAAAGTGGTGACAAAAGAGAATTATCCATTATTATTCCTCCTGTTTCTCTTGGACAAAAGGATTTGGTTGAAGTTCTTAGAGAAATGGATGAACTATTCATGAAGGCTCATGAAAGTGGAAAAGAGCTTGGACGTCTTCTTGAATCAAGAAAGATACATTATCATTCCAACTTCGTCAATCTTAGGGGTATGTTCTTTGTCTATTCTATGTTTATAAGAGTCTTCTTGCCTACCCGTGAGGCAAAAACTTACTTGAAATTCATATGCGAGTTTGATTCCCACTCTAATCGTGTATTGCAAGCTATTTCATGGGGAAATTGGTACAATAGAAGTAGCGAAGTGCAATTGAGGATGTTGATCTTTGTGACTCAACAAGTCATTCAAATACTCTTGATAAAATCTTTGCATGGGAAAAGAAGTTATATGACGAAGTGAAGGTATGCAATTTTGATTGCTTTTGGCTTTTTCTTATCTATTTCCAAATATGAATACATATGCAAATAATTTTCTAGGTTCTTTGAAACTAGCGAGAAAGTGGAGTACGAGAAAAAGAGTGCTCTTCTGCTAAGAAGCCGATTCTAGAGGAGATTATGAAGCAATCGACAAGACACCTGATGCGCTATTAAAGCATCACGCATTACCACGGATAATGGTTGCACTTGAAGGTGTTGCCACCGCTACAAAAAAAATATTCAAAAGCCGAGATGAAGAACTCTATCCGCAACTTCTTCACCTCTTGGAAGGGTAAAATTTACATCTGTTGCTACTTAGATTTGATGATGTTTTTATATTCTTGACATGAAAAGTTAATGAAAATTGCAGGCTTATGGGAATGTGGGTAGGCCTTTATCATTGCCATTTGGAGCAACATAGAGTAGTCATGCAAATGAAGGCAGTGGAATGCGTTGGAAGAGATGAAGCAACCACAAACCTTCATCGGCACACTACACTGCAGGTTAGGCGACACTTGATGAATGGTATGTCACATTTCACAGATTTATTTACGCCTGTGAATAATAATCATTCCAAATTGGAAATTTGCTGATTTAGGACCTCGTGCCTTGCCCTCTTATGCCAAAGATCATCGGTTGGCGTCTATTTGGTAGAGAACTATCCATAGGCAGATCTTTGTTGTAGCCTGATTAGCCATCTTTGCCTGATCAAATGCTCATCTTCGGAGAATGTGTGTTTGCTTCAAAAACAATTGTTAAAATGCTTTGGGACAATCAGATAATACATTCGCAGGTTTTTCCTTTTTTTGATGAGGAAACAAGTTGGAGAGGCTACTGTACAAACAATTGCAGATAATACATTGGCACATTTTTTCCTTTTTTTTTCGATGAGGAAACAAGTTGGAGAGGCTATTGTACGCACAATTGCGGATAATACATTGGCATATTTTTTCCTTTTTGATGAGGAAACAAGTTGGACAAAGCTATTGTACGGACAATTGCTTTATTAGACAGATTGCTTTATTAATGTTAACATCACACATTCCATTCCATTCCATTCGACACAATCACATGTGAATTCTCAAGTTCAATATAATTGTTCAAGTGCATGATATTACATTATGCTTTAATATTATAGTTACTCATATTTCATTTTACTATATTCCCTTTTTCTCTTAATGTTTGTATATTACATAACACATATTGCTACATATGCATTATATTCTCACGTCTGTTTTTTTTTTTTATGGCCGAAGGGTGTAAAAAATTTTAGTATAATAACCAACACATAACTACCATTGACATTAATAAATATAACCATTGGAACCAACACATTTAAATTAAAATCCCCTTAAACCCCCTTTGGTTTGGGTGCATATTCACACGGGGGTGGCGTAGGGGCGCGAGAGCCCTCATAATTGTATTTTGCACGCGTCTGAAATCAACACCATATAGTATTCCTTGAAATTTTATAGTATTTTGCGAATCTTGTTATACAAGATATAGCAAATCTTGTACTTGCATACCCCACAAATGAGGAACTTTACGTGCGGTTGTAGATTAAGGAATATGGGGCTTAATATGCCAATCCGGCGACTCGATGCCCGGAGTCACCCCCCGTGTGAATATGCACCCAAACCAAAGGGGGTTTAAGGGGGATTTTAATTTAAATGTGTTGGTTCCAATGGTTATATTTATTAATGTCAATGGTAGTTATGTGTTGGTTATTATACTAAAAAAATTTTTTGGCCCTTCGGGCCATAAAAAAAAACAGACGTGAGAATATAACAGACATGTAGCAATCACGCAGTCGAACTATCGTTCCGTACCTTCTAGCATGCCCAGTCGCACGATGTCTAGCTTGTTACGGGCCATCGAGATGGGGCAAGTATGGAACCGGTGCGTGCGAGGGGAGGGGTTTGTTCTCCTTCTCTTCAAACCCTAGAGGAAACCCTGTAAGCAACCTCTCAGCCACTTTAGAGGCAGGGAGGGATGCCAAAACCTAAACCCTACATATTTTGTAGTGTTTAAGTATCGGGGCACCAAAACTGCTCCATCTGCTAATCCCACTGTTCAAGTGGTAGCTCATCTCCCAAGGAACGTTTTCGAAAAGAAAATTGGCCATCCACCCCATGGATGTGCCACATCCCAAATTTCCCGCTTTTCGACATAGGGGCACAAGGGGGAAATGAAGTGTTCCCCTAGTTCGCCACTCTAGTGAGCTCTGAATGTGGTTTTGAGTTTGCGCATGAGTCCATAGCATCAATTTACTCTAGGGACCAAATATTATGACCGATGGGAGCTAAACTCGACTCGCTATGGGCAACTAGCCAACCTTTCACTCAAAGCACTCGGCCTTGCGTAGTGCACTTACAATCTAAAGATATCATGTAGTGGACAATCTGGGCAACATGTGTCCTAGGATTATTCTAGCCTTCTGGATGCAATCAGACAGTCGAACTGCCATTCCGTACCTTCTAGCATGCCCAGTCGCATGATGTCTAGCTTGTTGACATCGCAACAGGGGAAGTATGGAACCGGTGCCTTGGGGGGCGAAGAAGAAGTAGAAGGAAAATTCTATGATGATCTTCTCTTCTATGGTATTTAATCTTGAAAAATATGATGTCAATAAATATATGTAATAGATAAAGGCCAAGAGCAGGCAATTTCGCCTGGTGAGCCAAGCGAAATGGCCTGCTCTTGGCCTTTATCTTACATAAAGAAACAGATGATGATATTTCGGCGCTCCTCCTTGATCCTTGAAGCCGAAACATCCAAGAAATTCCTCGGCCCTGATGTTAGAAATCAGGTGACCATGAAGAGGACTATTGCTGGATATAAAATGGGCCGTAATCATAAGAAATATCGCCATCTGTTCCTTTATTTTAACTTTATGCATGTGGATTGGGCCTATAAGACCACATGAGGCAAGGCCAAATTACATGACAAAAGATAAGCTTCTCCCATTTGCATATTTTGAATATTAAGACAAGTTGAAAATGTGGAATGTTTGAAAAAGAGTTTCACGTACAAAAGGTATAAATTTTCATGTAGTTAATGATACTACAAGGTAAGGTGCCTAAGTTCGTTTTGTAGCAATAGAATGGACCATATGCTTTTTGAAAGATGGGCTCATACAATATAGCTGGATATGTTGTGAAATGCACTTGCCCAAGGTGATTACAAAGTATTATTGCTTATGGTGCCCATGGAGTTGAGTGCTTAAGGTGGAATTTACGGAGACCTTGGTGCCTTGATATGTTTCCCTTAAGGATAATAGTATAGACTTTGCACTTGTTAAGACATAAGACGAATTGCCTTGTTTTTTCTTAGAAAAAAGGTTGCTTTATGCGGAAGAAAGTTTTTTTTTATATATATCGTAGCCCATTTGGGGCATTTATTCAATGTTCACTAACGAGATACCAAAAGCTATTCTAAGAAATTGCGGTCGATTTACTAATGATATTATGGCTTTGGCTTTGGCTAGAATGCCTTGGAATGGCAATGGATATGAATTTTTCCTTTCCATAGGGTGGATCGATATTTTCCTTGTATTATTCCCTTGTATTATTTTCGTTTTTTTGCCATATACAAATTTGTTGGCCGCCCTGTAACACAGGCGACAAAGTTTAAGGGCTCCGATACCTAAGGGGATTCTGTTCATTTTTGGCGCCTAAATGGCTGCATGTTGGAAACTTCGGCTCTAAGACAACTGGAAATGGTCTAACATAGCAGTTCGATGCCGATTTCTGGAGGCCGAAATGTTTATAATAGGCTCTTTTGCTCTGGAGGTATGCTTCTCACATGTTTAATAGCCTAAAATGGTGAAATGAATAATGGCCCGATATGCTTTTGCAAAAATCGTGATATAAAATGGCTAGTGCATATGCTCTTATTTGGATTATATATGCAATAAGGCAAAGATTTGATATTAGAAATCGATAACAAGCCTGTAGGATATGACAGATCTGTGGACTGAGATTTATTATCTTCAAACATTGCACTCCAGCGACTAGATGTTAAGGCTTTTTGTTATCTGCATGACTCAATAAAGCCACACAAAGTTTATTCTGGTTTCTACTTCGCCCTTAGTGCAATCGATCTGTGGCACTTGACGGTTCGCTGATACAACCTTCAGGTTTGGGAAATTAAATACGTCTGATTTCACTTTCAAATATTCTATGTGTTCTTATGACCATGTTCTAAGAAGGTGATGGTCTTTAAGGTAATGATTTTGTGGTTTCAACAGGATGTTGTCCGGAGATTTAAAGAGCGTCATTCCACTTTAGATTGCTTTGCATTCCACTTTAGATTGCTTTGCAGACAAGGTTTGCCCGTATTAAGGTTTAATGTTTGCAGTGCCACAAGAATAGGAATATGAATTTCATGGCCAGTTCATCATGGCATGATATTTTATTTCTTCTCATGCTATTAATTTCGAGAAATTTGTTTGTCTTTTATGGCATCATTTACAGGGACACCCAATAATTGGAGTTATAGAGTTAATGCAAATACTTGTTGATGTGGAAAGTTTGGATTGGAAGGCTGATATCACAACCAAGGTGGGTGTATTCCCTCAGGATTCACACTGTGATAAAGGAAAATCTCTTCCTTTGCATCTCTGGTTTCTTTCATAAAATTAGTTAGAGATGTTAGAGATTGAACCTAATCTCTGGTTTGTGGTTGTTAAAATTGGTCAGATTATCTATTGGATAAATTACTACTTCCTCGAACATCTAAAACGGAAGGGCTCCACGCTGATGTTGGTGCATCATATTCCTTGTCTCATCTGCCAGGTCACATGGGTAATACTCAACTAATTACACAAATTTTCTTGCATGTTGGGATTTCATAAGATTTCATGGTTCATGCATATAGGTGAATACATAGGGCTTACTAAGGAGCGGCTTGATGGAGCACATATGCTTGGCCTTAAGCTTGCCACACATTATGTAGCCTCGGAGGTATATTATGTTTGGTGCACATGTTAAAAAGAATTAGTGGTGTTCATTAAATAAAGTTCAAGAGCACACCCCATTAATCATAGACATGCATATATCCATGCCTTTAATCTAGGCATTCTATCTACTCTTAGGAGAAAACCATTTCTTCGGAACAGACTTGTACTATGACCAGATTTATGCTCTGAACGTATTTATACTTAAAATAAAGATTCTAACTTTGAAATGGTAGCGCATCTGTCTTTGTTGGGCCTAGCTCTTAGGTATTTGTCCTTAAAGGGGGCTCATGTTTTTGTTACGTTTTGTTTGCTTAGAAAAATGGTTTGCAGAGATTGCCATTGTTGGTGAGGTAACTCGTGAGCTTGAATATGCAACAACCGAAAAGAAAGCTTCAATACTATATCAACTTTCAGAATTCGTCCAGCCTTGTGATGTGAGCGTACTGCAAAGGTATCCAACCAGTTTCAAAGGTATCCAACCAGTTTCGTTGGACAGCTATTAAGTTTATACTTAGCATTCGTCTTTCTTACTATTAACGACCATAAAGGAATACATATCCGTATATGAGATTGAAAGAAGTAATTGTCCAATCAGAAACTTATTCTGCTCTTATATTTCAGGTGCCTGTTGTAGCTACGATGTGATAGAGCCAATGAAGGAGAATTGTAATATGTTTAACTCCAAGCAAGGGGGTATTGTTGTTGGCAATAAATCTGAACCTAAAGTTATTCCAAAAAAATTTGATAACTCAAGTCTACCTTTTCCAAATTATAGAGAAGAAAGGTGCAGGCACGAGATTATTGTACTCTGATAACAAAAGTCAATGAAAAAAAATTAGTCTTTGCTTTTGTAATTCATAAATAAAAATATTGACAGTAAGAAAAAACAAATTTTGAAAAAAAATATTCAAATGAACAATATGTTAATTGATATCACAATTTGGAACCACGTGGAAAAAATCATGTTTGAGCCCTCAAACTTTACTGTGCTAATATATTAAGGTGGAATACTATAGTCTTTTATCGAATCATGAAACTTGCCACATGAAGCACACTTAGATATCAATACTAAAATCACCAATACTTACAACCTTCTATAATCGTATTGTTATCATGAAACAAAAACACAATAGCTTTTCACATTCAAAATTAGGTATATTTACAACATTCTTTAATCGTATTGATAGCATGGAAGAAAAACATACTAGTAAATCTAAACCACACATAGTTTTATTGATAATTAATCACTATAAAATATCATAATAACTATGCACGTAAAATTACAAAGATGATTAATCACTGTAAAATATTATACGTATTACGCTCATAAAATTACAAGGTCGATAAACCAAGAATAATAGATGTGATCAAATACCATTATGATAAACTTTATAAATTAATTAATAACACACACCATATATCTAAGTTTGTCGCAAAAACTAGCTATAAATTATCATCTTTCAATATCATGTGAAGAAACAATATTTGTTTGTCACATTACTAAATTGTATTGATGAACTGCGTTGTATAACTAGACATAGTTTGTAAACTTTTTGGCCCACATACCAGTATTGATTTTAAAAGTTGGTTTTCACTAAGAAATCATTAGAAAAAAATCATACTAATTTAGTTTTGGGGGCCTTGTGTAGTATGCGCACTCTAGATGTACTGATTAGTACGTCTCATCAAATACGGTCATCAAATCATATAAAAACCTTAGGAAAAAAAGTACAAAAACACAAAGAAAACCCCCTGTTATTATGCTACATATTCACACGTACGAAATCAACACCATATAGTATTCCGCTTGAAATCTTATAGTATTTTGCGAATCTTGTTATACAGTATAGCAAATTTTGTACTTGCATACCCCACAAACGAGGAACTTTACGTACGGTGTAGATTAAGGAATAAGGGGTGAATATGCCTATCCAACAGCTCTCGTTGCCCGGAGTCACCCCCCGTGTGAATATGCACCCAAACTAAAGGGGGTTTAAGGGGGATTTTAATTTAAATGTGTTGGACCCAATGGTTGTGTTAATTAATGTCAATGGTAGTTATATGTTGGTTGTTAATGTCAATGGTTGTTATGTGTTGGTTGTTATGTGTTGGGGGATTTAATTTTTATATGTTGGATGTTAATGGTTTGTGTTGCAAAAAAAAAATTTGGCCCCTTCGGGGCCTTAGGGACAAGTCCCCCCCCCCCTCCCAGTGTGACAAAAATTTTAGAATTCAAACCAGAAAAAAACTAGAATTCATTTGAGGCTTTCATGACCTGTAGCTTTTGAATTTCATCACAATAAAACAAATAGAACATAAGTAAAAGTTACCATAAAGATAGAGCAGATTGATCCCATTATTCTGAAAGTCATAAAGTTTGCAACACTCATACACAAACGTTTTTCAACTGGAATTTAACAGCAGCCTTTGGCCTCCATGGATTCTTGTGGTGAGAAACCAAAGTGGGAAACTTTTCTGCTTGTTAGCACAAGGATCTAGAAGCCTTGGAATTTGCTTAATAACTGCCTCAAAATCTAAAAATGCATGGTAATTTTTTGCAAGCTTCATTCGGAATGAGCCATAAAACAATATCCAATAGCGCAATCCTGTATTAATCAGCTGGTAGGATGTGAAAGCCTACCAAACCCGGCCAAAAAATTGCTGTTTTAGCATAGATAACTTAACCAAACATATCCATATCATACACTATCAAAAAGATCTCGGAAAGAGCTTTCCAACGCAATAAAAATCATCTCAAACAGAGCTCTAGATCAAAAGTTATAATAAGAAATGTGTTGCCGGCGGGGAAGCTGCACTACATGCGCCCTTCATGTGCCCATTATGCACCACACACACAAAAAGAGGGCTTTTGTTGTGAGCCATTGGTTGTTGACCATTATGCACCACACGCACAAAAAAAGGGCTTTTGTTGTGAGCCATTGGTTGTTGACCATTGAAAAAAAAAGGCTAAAATCAATGGCTCAGAAATGGTGCACTCTAGATGTACGCATTAGTACATCCATTTGAATACATCACGAAATCATAGGAAAACCTTAGTGAAAAGCGTACAAAAACACAAAGAAAACCCCCTGTTATTATGCTACATATTCTATAACCGTTGTACTCGTGAACATCCTTCAACCTATTGCATTTCTCATACATGTTACAGAAGGAAGCAAGACTTTTATTAGGCGCTTCTCCCATTGCCATCTCCAGAAATATTTAAACTCTCGTTTGAAATTGCATGCATCAACATGCAAAAGCAATCAAAGCTATAGACCTCGAGCCAGCAGCGAGAAGCTTCTTCAGAATGATACATCTAAGTTCTAAATGCAAAAAAAAAACTAGCAAAAAGGCACGCCAGAAGGCTTTAGCAAGATAAGACTTATTAGGTTCTTATTTAGGCTTGGTGTTAGTAGACTGCGATTGGTGGCTAAGCTTCTTCCTTTGTATTTCATTTAGAAGCAATATTTCTTGTTTTTGTATTTTCATTTTATTAGTTGTGAAATTTTGCTTCATGTCATATGGTTCTATACAATGTATATTTATAGCGTGGTCTATGTTTTAGTTCGAGTTTAAAGTTTCCTATGCACAAAGTGTGTTTGTGAACATTTTGATGTTTTATCTTGCAATGGTTTACCATGTCTAGAAGGTCTAGAAGGTTAATTATGATCTCTCTTCTTTCTGTTATGAAAGAATTGCATCCTTCGTGTACTTTGAGTTCCTTGTTTGGTAACTTCATTATATGCAAGTGGAGTGCATCTTATTGCGTTATGATAATATTAACGGGAAATACAAAATATAAAATAGAAAATAAGGTTAAAAGGGATGTAGATATGTGTGGTAGATGAGTGTGTTCCACGATAATGTACCATCCTTATACACATCAACACATAAGGACGTGCAATACACAAGACATGCATTATGTATGGGAAGATTATTTCTCATTTTTGGTACAAGTAATATAGTGAGCATTACATGTAGAACAAGGTTAAAACTTTAAGTAAGAACAATAATATGAGGACTATTTCTTGCTTTAAGCGGAAAGTGTTTTTTCATCTTATTTCTTATTTGGGGGCAATATAGAATCACTTTTTAACCGTCAAATATAAAATTCCATAGCAATAGAAGAAGAAGAGTGGATGAGCTACAAATGCATCATGTTAAAGTTAGTATTTTTCTGCTATGAACCACAGAAATGCAACGATGGCCCTTACTTCTTATATTGCATGGTTTTTATGTTAAAACCGAGGGTAGGGCTTATGCTGCTGATGTCCTCTCCATTGATTCTTTTGACAAAAGTTGTTTTTCCCGCATTGTGAAGACCCCTACAAAAATAAAAAGGAATTGAAGATCTTGAATACTTCAACTTGTAAAGTAAAATGCAAGGCTTAATGTGGGAGAAACACCTTTGAATAAAAACAATTTATTTTATAGGAGGAACAAAGCACCCACTTGCTTCAATTCTGGATGGAACTTGGCAAAGTTGCTTCTGAACATACTGCACTTAGCATCCGATGTGTAGGCCAAACTCAAAACAAAGCAATTTAACATAGAAAGGCAAATTTAACATTGCGCACATTCTATGGCACTCTGCCCATATTCTGTAACATCATTCTTTGGGGACGCATTACTGTTGTGCATGGACATCAGGCATTTTCTACCCTTTTGTCATGAGGCAATTATGCATGCCAGGACAATGGGGTATAAGACTGTATTTACAGATCACTCTTTATATGGTTTTGCCGATGAATAAGGTGCTTCATTTTACCCTTGCTGATGTGCAAGAAGCAATCTATGTGTCACACACAAGCAAGGAAAGTGCGGTCTTGAGATCAGGCCTATCTCCAGATAGAGTTTTTGTGATACCTAATCTGTAGGCACAGCCATATTCAAGCCTGACCCAGCACCTCGTCTATCAGATAAAGTAGTAATTGTTGTTATAAGCAGATTGGTGTATAGAAAGGGTACAAATCTTCTCATAGAAGTCATCCCAGAAGTTTGCAAGCAGTTTCCGGATGTAAGTATTATCCTCCTTTTTATGCATTGTTATATGTTTTAACCAAGTTTCCGGAAGAAACGTCTCCTTCACCGTCCATTGCTAGTAAATATTTCAACATCTGGTCATGATGAAGTGGGCAAATGATAAACTTACTTTTATTTTAACTTTATAGGAGGCATACCTAGTAAGAATAATTTGTAGAATTGGTAGCATTGAAGAGCAAAAACAAAGTCTTGCACAAACCACAACAGGAGTTCAAATCATTCCAAATGTGTCGCTTATATGAATGGGCTATGCTAAATGAAGACACACATCATGCCACTATCAAACTTAAAAAGAGAAACATAGAGACACACATGTGCAATAAAGGGCAAAAGTAATTATTAGTATATTTGTTCCTTAACAGGTGAAAAGAAACTATGTAGAGATGGCAATAATTTACAAAGACAGACATTATCAAACTGAAAGACCAAGACATTGGTACACATATTTTTATCCTTGATCCAAGGAGCTCTGCTGGATTGGGCTCACAGAAGGCTTCTACACCCCATAGGACAAAATAGTAAATTATATCAGGTTTTGACAGCTTCCAAGAATCGAGATGGCAAGACTATGGATCAAGGAGAGTAATTCTGACATCCCAAGAGTTGATATCTTTGTGATTATCACTTTGTGAATAAGCTGGACTCTATGAAATTTAAGAAGAGGAAGAGATGGCATTATCTACTGTGAGAAGCTAACCTTTTTGACGATAAATTTGCACATGCAACACAGTTCAATTGGTTCAAGCTCCAGAAGGTAAATTGGGTTCTTGCAACGCATGAATCAGATAGTAGAAGAGAAAAAAGAGTATAGAACCAAATGCTTAAGACAATCACGTGCATCCATTCTTCACAAAAGCCTTCAAAAGCAAAGCCTATTTGCACTAAGTATAGGGCAAATCCCCTCGTTGCTGTGAAATAAAGGCAGGGAATCAAGGCAGTCATCAGGTCTTCTTACGTTTGACTTACCAGAGTACAAGCGGCCGACAAGCACCTATATCTCAAACCAGGGGCAAATGTCACAAAAAGTAGGAAGCTGATAGTACACCGATTTCCCAGAGAAGACCGGTCATGCAAAGTTCTCTTTGGGGCTTACATCAACTCATTAGTCCTATTCTTGCAGGAGATGGGGCCTGTGTTCTTTAGTTCCAAATGCCACTCAACGAAGCCCTTGCATTTTAACAAATCAGTGAAACTGCCTGAACGAGAAAGCAGAAACAAAAATGAGAGCCATACCTTGGTATACCGCAAGAAATGAGGATGATTGCCAAGTTCATGTGCAAGCAAATTGCCATTGTTACATCAAACATGAGCTGGAAAAGAATGAAGGTACATTCGCAGCAGGAAAGCTCAGATATGCAGAGCTGGCTGGACATGCAGGCATACATTACAATTACAATGACATGGAGCAGATTGAACGGACTTCTTCTTTCTTTGCATGTAGAGGAAAGAAATTGAAATTTCTAGTTGTGGTTCAGAAAGAGTTACATGAGATGTGAATACAAATCCTGGAAAATAGGTAACATGATAGGGAATAGAATAGGGCACATCGCACAGTGAAACAGAACAGGGCCGGAACAGAAACAAAGCCTATTGAAGAGAAGAATGATAACCGCTAGGTAGGTAGGGAAAACGAAGCCTATTGAATACGTCATAAAAAAGAAAACCTTGTCTTCCGCTTTCGTTCGATGAGGATCGTGACTAATCGCATCTCCGGGGGGCTATTTTCCTGACCCTTTCTAATTTCGTCGGCCGTTGATGTGATAAAATCAAGATCCAACGGTGAAAATATATGCCACATCAGATATTGATGAAGTGGAAAGGCTACGTGGATAGCCTAGAATTGCAAGGAGGGTTGCACGCTTGGTTAGGCTGGCGTGCTAAAAAAAAAAAAAAAAAATTTTGCTTACTTCTTGTATTTTTCTAGGCACAACCTTTGTGCAGAGGAACCGAAATATGAGCTTTGATTTATGGGAGCTGGTATTATCTTCCAACATTCGAATGCAGGGTAAAGAAACTAAAAGAAAAAATCAACGTAGCATTTTTCTGCTTCAATCCACTGCAATTGCCTATTTCCCGAGCAGTGAATAAGATAAGAATAGT
Source organism: Isoetes taiwanensis (assembly GCA_021234155.1). Lineage (NCBI taxonomy): Eukaryota > Viridiplantae > Streptophyta > Lycopodiopsida > Isoetales > Isoetaceae > Isoetes > Isoetes taiwanensis. The sequence continues at coordinate 6,929,088 of JAJEKV010000008.1, forward strand.
TGCTGCATCACATTTCACTTTCGCATTTTTTTTCTTTCAATCCATTTGCAAAGTTAGTCTCGGGAATGCTATGACTTGGAAATACGAATAGGCCCTACGAATAGGCCCCACTATGGTGCCTCTGATTGATATATGCCAAGGATGTGGCCAAAAAAGCTTGAGGACTTTTGGACCATGTGTGCCTTTGAACCTTTGGGCCTTTGTCCAAAGGAGGGTTTGATTCAAAGGAGGACTAAAGGAGCATCCATGCTATATATAGTTGCTCGGGGGAGAGTTTAGGGGTAGCTCTGTTCTAGTTGAGAGCTCGTGGTTGGGTGGTGAGATAGCATGCTACGTCAAGAGTCTATTTTAGTGGTATCAAAGCAACAAGTTTCGATGGCCAATTCTTCTGCCAATGTTAACTTTGAAGACGAGGGACTCAAAGAGAAACTTTTTGAGTTAGAGGATGATAATTTGCTTATAAAGGAGAACCTGGCAGTTGCTGAGGCTCGCATTGCTAAGCTCCAGGAGTTGGATTCTCTCCGAGAGCAGATGGCGCAATTGCAGCATACTACAGGATATTCATGGCATCAAGACTGGTGTCAATGTCAAAATTGAGTTCAAAACATATTCTGTAGCTACTTGTGATGCGAATATGCTTTTCGCATGTGCTTTTCGATGTAGGATGACGAAGACGCTCAGTTATATTTTGCTGAGCATCATCTAGATGGTGTTGCAAAGGACTGGTAGCTGAATATCCTGAAGAACCAATCAGTCGGTCAACCCATTAATACCTTTGCAGAATTTGAAAAGCAAACTAAAAAGCATTTCTTGGGCATTGGGAGCGAGAACTTGTTGCTGAGTGGAATAAATTGACCCAACAAAACATGGAAACGATTCGAGCCTTCATTGTCGAGTCTTATAGAAAGGACTCCGGGTTAATAAAATTGATACTGAGAAGTCTGAAAAACTCATGGGTGGAGTTCATCATTGGGTACGGGTGAAGCTCGATCTTCAAGTTGCCAATCTTTCTTTTGGCGAGCTCTGTAAGGTGGCGAAGAAAGTAGACAAGGAAGGTCTGGCTCTCATGGAAGCAACTCATAGTCAACGAGGCCTCAAGATACCTATGAAAGAGGCGAGTGGCTTTCGAGAGAAACCAATGGGGTCTGCTACAGGGTCTGGGGCATTCAAATGCTCGCATACAGACACAACAAGTAATGTATATGTTGGAGCCAAGGAGCCTAAGGAATCTTATCAAGCATGCAAGATGCAACTAATTTGGGAGATTAAGTGTTTTGTACGTTATCCAACTGACCATAAGTTTAATGAATGTCCTACTTATCTTGAGAAGAAAAAGGGGAAAATAACAAAATTAAATCTGTTTTTAAGTCAAGGACTAAGAAAGAGGACAAAAGTAAGAAAGTAGCTTCTGTGCAGGCAGACGGTGAAGGGAAAAAAGTGGCTACTGTCCCGGAGAAGTTGGATATGGATTATGTTGAGAATAGTAGTCTCTACGATTTTGGGCTACTATTCAAGATCAAAAAGTACATATCCTATTTGATCCAGACATGGAATAATTTAAGGCTAAACTTAGCTATTTGGCCATTTTTGACACATTTTCAAAATATGTTGGTTAAAGTAAATGGAAAAATTGGGAAAAAAAATAATAATTTTAGTTTGACTTTTTTCGCTCTTGCACCAAACTTCGATCTCTTTAGCCAAACGTTAGAAAGTAAGAGAGTAAAATTTTGTGTTGTTTAGCTAAACCAAAGAAACTTTTAGAATGAATATTGGGTTGGTTTAGCTAACATCATTCTACTTTATAAGATTTATTTGATTAGTAATCTATTTTCTAGCATCTATAGAATAATTTGAGGGCTAAACCTAGCTAGCTGGCATTTTTTAAGGATGTTTCCATAAAGAAAACAACTAAAGGAAACGAAAACAATTGAAAAAATTATAGTAATTTTAGGTTAATGTTTTTTGTTGGTTGGCCACATCACAGAGTTTTTTGGAATGAATTGTGGGTTAGTTTAGCTAAATGCTAGAAAGTACGAGGGAAAAAATGTGTAGAGGCTAGCTAAAGTACATAAAATTTTGGGGTTAATCTCGAATAAGATTAGCTAAAGCGATTATGCCTAATAAGAAATATGCAATTAGTAATTTATTCTTTGGATCCGGGTAGTGAGTTCGATTTCATTTCTGCGAAGTTGTTAAAGGAACTATAATTAACTCTTCTCCCATTATCAAGTGATGTGGAATTGTCTTCAGCTTTCTTGAATGTTGTCCCCCGCCTTCTTCATTCATGGTCAAAGATGTTGAATTTCAACTACATGGATATGTCTGTAAATGTTCTTTCATGGATTCTGACCTTGGAGGTATGGATATTATTCTAGGTGTGCTATGACACAAGGCTATCAATCCTCTTGTAGATTGGAAGATGGGTTACAAGCATTACTCTGATATCTAAATCATTTGGATGTTTGCATGTCAAAATTAGATGAACAATTGCAAGGCGTACAGTTAGAATGAGCTAGATGGCAGATGGATCCAATTGCCCAAGGTAATATTAGAATATGTGATATTTTGCTTTGAACGATGCCTCTGTTCTTTTTTCTTTTTTCTTTAAATGCACAGGGTCTTGCCATTGATGTCCCGGTAACAAAGGTAAACTAAAGCATGGTCGATGCTGGAATATAATGGTCAAGTTTGAATTTGGGTCAGACCTCAAGCCAGAAGGCTCGATTCTTCCAGTCAAGAGGTAACCTGCTTTCCTTTTTTTTCTACTTTTCTTGCATTTTGGATTTTTACTAAGTTGCATTTACATTTTTATCAGCTACATTTGCATTTCCATGCATTTCGATTTCAGAATCTTTGACCAGGCAAATTTTGATTGGGTTGTGGCATATGTAGGGCCTTACTGGCAGCAGTAGTCCCATAACAAGCTATGTAAATGACCCTGACATTTTTGTATTCCCAGCCTTTTCTTTTGCGTCAACATCAACATTTTTTCCACACGATCAAGATCAAGAAGTAAGTCCATTTTGGTTGCAGTAGCTTTGTTATTTGGCTTACTTTGGATTAAAAGATAGATCTCCTCTTGCCTTTGGGCATCCAAGAAACTCTGCCTTTGCATTTTGGTAAATTTGGAACTGCTCATATATTGTTTTTCTTGCAATTCAAAATGGGTGTTGCATTAGTTGTTTATCAGAACTAGAGCTCATCCATCCATTGTTGTTCCATAATGGGTTTATTCTTCTTCTTGGGAGAGAATTGCTATAGCCAGCAAGAGTAGATGATAAAGCAGGCATCTGCAGAACAAAGAAAAAATTGCAAGGCTTTTGCATATGCAAAGATTTTGAAATACAAATTTCCTTACTTATTAATAGAAACGCAGAATCTACTCCTTATGGAAATATCGTTCCATACATCATATAACTGTTCGAAACTATGTGAGAAATGAGATAAAACACTTGTATTATTTAATATCAAGCTTCAGGTTTGTTAGTTTTGTTCAACGGTTAACTTTTTAGTTATGCAGGTTTAGAAGATGGCAGTCAAGCTGTTGAGGTCAGATTCATTATATTAGATTATTGTTCATGTTGAGGTCAGACTCATTATATTAGATTATAGTTCATTGCTTTTAGAGTTATCAAACCTACTTGAAAAAACCTTACATGGACTGTTTTGCTGTACATGAACTGAGACGAAGTAGAATGTTGATGTACATCTTTTTTATATTGTAGATGTACATCTTTTTTATATTGTCTACGGTACCTTTGTTGTTGAGTGAAAGCCTTATTTTGTGCTCATGTATAGTCAAAAGCATCATTTGTTGTTGAGTAAAAACCTTATTTTGTGCTCATCTATAATGTCAATGGGAAATTGTCCGCTTGAGGTTGGAGCAGATGCACTAGACAAACAAATTTCTCTGGAACAAAGTACTTCTCTTCTGCGGCTTCTGCATATAAGCGTGGGATCCTTTTGTTTAATATTGGTGTCAATTGTTGAGGGTCCTCAAAAACGTTATTGCAAGATGCAACATTGCAATTTAAATCTAAACTGTTAAGGGGTGTGTCGAAAATGAGCATTGCAACCTTTTTGTGCTCCATGCATGAATGATTGGATTTAGAAATGGATATACAACATGTATGATGCTCATTGTGTTCAATCATCGTGACCTCTATACCAATATGACACTTTTGCATGTCAAACCAACTATTTGAGCCTTGCATCTCACCTTATAAGAAAATGAGCACAATAAAATAGACAATTTTCAGAATCCCATCGATCTGAGACATCGGATCGCCATTCTAGAATGGGACGAGCATGCATGTTTTGCATGCATGCGGGTGGCGCATGCCCATTCTGGTTGGGAGTTCGCTATTTTAGGCGCGATTCTGCATCAACATCTCATCGGCGCTTCCTCTTCTCTCTCAGCAGTACCAGGGGAGGGGCTTCTCCCTGCTTGGTTTGGCCAATTTGGCGTTTCTTTCTTGCTGTCCTTTTCCGGCCTTTAGCCTTCGTCCTGTGACTTTCGTCCTCGATCCTAGTTTGTAAGGAAGTCCTTTGGTATTCGGGCGGTTTGTTGGTTTCATGCGAGTCCCATTCTAGAATCCCATCGATCCGAGACATCGGATCGCCATTCTAGAATGGGACGAGCATGCATGTTTTGCATGCATGCGGGCGGCGCATGCCCATTCTGGTTGGGAGTTCGCTATTTTAGGCGCGATTCTGCATCAACATCTCATCGGCGTTTCCTCTTCTCTCTCAGCAGTACCTTTTCTCTTTGAACCCACCCTCCCCCCCTTCTTTGTTGTTGTATTTTTATCGCGTGGCACGCACGTAATCAACCCCTCCACTCTGGGAGGTTTGTTTTGTCTTGTTGTTTTGTTGGTGATGTGCAGGTACAGGTTAGCGAGCGGCATCTGTTTCGGCTTTTCCATTCGTGGATTTTTGGGAGCGATTTTTATGCCTTGCGTTTGTCCAAGCCCCTTGCCGAAGGCTTATCACTAGGGTTTTTCCTCGAAAACCCGAAAGGGCGGGGTTTTTTAATCCCGGTGATAAGCTTTCGGCAGGTACACTAGCCTAATCTCTATTAGCCTTGTATTTTGTTGAGGTCCAAATGATATAATTGGATTTTCCCTTTATTTTTGTGGGTAGTTCGCATGTGTGCGGCTACCCACTATCCACCATTGTAGAAAATCTGCTGAGATGAATGAGAAGCAAGTCTAAGTCGGGCGGTTTGTTGGTTTCATGCGAGTCCCATTCTAGAATAAACAAAGAAGAAAACTTGAAAGTTTAACCAGTTATCTGCTTCATTGCCATGGAAAGTAGGTAATGCAAAAAGCAGCTTTAAATGTTGCCTAAATGCCCAATTCATATGCATCACAATCAATTTATAATATAATCTTCAATTTCAGCAGCTCATCTTTTCGTGCAACAATGCTACAAAAAGATGTTAAAAGGCATCCTTCAAGTCACATAAAAGAGGAAGTGAGTTCAGATTTGTATCATTGTAAATGTTAGAGTTGAGATTGAGACTGAAAACCCATTGAAGGCCTAAGTATTGAAGAAGACAAAATGAGAGCTATAAAAGTGAATCTTGAGGGAGAACCCATATGTAATGCCAAATCAAAGTGCATCTTTAAATACCAAATCTAGATGAGTGAATGAAACACAAATTGTCCCTGAGACAACATTGCGATACGATCCCAACGAAGAACTAATGAGGGGACCACAACACTTTGTTGTTTGTCATGTTGAGCTAAACAAGGACAATGTATCTCTAATTATATAAATTGCCTCTCTATTGTATTATCCTTTGACTTTGTTGAGAATGTTCCATACTATCTCTGTTCCCAAACATTGCCCAGCAACGGTGGGCACTGGCTCTATAATTAAAGGTTACTGCACATGTTTCTCATTGCCGTCAAAACATTTATAGACTTCCAACTTATGCCCAGCAACGCTGGGCACTGTTACTAGTAATACATATGATCATTCATGTGTAGTTGCGGGCATAACCTATATGAAGTCCATTTAGTTACATGTGAAAGTGTCCCAACTCAACATCCATATTAATAACCTATGAGCAGCCAACCATTTACATGCGAAAGTGTGTTAGTACTTATTTTAACATATCTGGCATGTCCTTGATGGTTGCCAATTGACCAGCATGAGAAACTAAAATTTACGTTATGGTCGTCTAAGGTGGTTCGAGGTGGGCATAATCTCGAATTCCCTAAACAATGTGAGAATAAAATACATATTAGCAAATGACACCAATAAAGATTGGTTTCAACCACAGCGACATGGCATAGTTGTGTATAACAATTGTAGTTGATGTATGTCTTTCGCAACAAAACGATCATGTTACTCTATCAAGATTATATGCTAGCAATGTTGCCCGATGAACATATAATGGTTGCCACAAAATGATTCTATGACCATGAAAAATTTGAGACAATTTGGTACACTCTTCTGACCTCTAGGCCATGCATCTACAAACACAAAATTCAAATTATACATCCACAAATGTCCAACGTCAAATTGTGGGTGGCTCATTGACTGAAATAGTATAGAAATTGTGCTAGAAAATAGGTGACAAATAAATATTGCATGGGAAAAAAAATACCATTAATTGGAATAGAGCAAAAATATCGCAAGAAATACCTTACTTATACATGCACAAATGAGGTTTGGACATGACATAAGCTCTAAAATTTATTTGGATATTTGAATGAAAATGAAGTCAGCTATTTATTTAAGATATATGGATATTTGAAAGCCCATAAAGTCAAATCATTTATTTACGTTTATGTACAATGTGACCGCAGATAAAGTAGTTACAGAAATAATATTGTTTGGCTTCATATAACATTCTCAGCATAACATGAAATCAATATGTTCCATAGTACTGTGTCTCTTGAAATCGTTGTGTCAAATACTTGGGAGGCTTCTTTGATGCTTGTCCCTGTTGCCTTCTTGTTGGAGCAGGCAAGATTGGAGATGGCAGAGGAGCTAATCCCTATTTCCTTCTCATTGGAGCAGGCAAGAATGCTGCCAAAGGACATATGTGGCTTGAGCAGAGCTGGGGGGATCAAAATCTCCAGAACATGATCTTTATTGGAGAAGGCCTTGTGAAGCTAGCAAACATTATTAGTTAGAACGAAAAAGCTTATGAAACTTCAATATGGACTTCTTCTTATAGCTTGTCGTAGAGGAACACATTATAAATATCCATGAAGTGGATATTTAGCTATTGATGGTTCTAATAGAGTTTTGGCAGCAATCCTCAATGAAGGAAAGGTTATGTAGGAGAGCATCGTGATGGTAGGGCTCAGGCTAATTAAAAGTGACATTGAGTGTAACAATAAAGACAATAAGAGGTGGTATGAAATATATGTTAGGCGTTGTAGGCAGTATCATAGCTAATGAATGTGCATGGAAATACTTTTAAGATCCATCTTGTTGCAAGTAAGACTATGGACAAATGCTTTGCACATGAGCAATGCTATGATGTGAAGGTGGATGTTACTTGAGGAACTATGATGGCATCTTTTCTATGTTCAGGTTCTTCAACGAATCTTTTTATATCTGATAGACACTAAGGTAGAAATGTGATCTTTGTTTCCTCAATCACATAGCTGCCATCCAAAATGCTTGAACATCAACTACTCAGAACATTGCGTCCAAATTAACTTAGCTGCATTATGGCAATAGGCTTCTTCACCTTCTTCCTGTTTGATGTTGAAAGCCCTTAAACCCAGGCAACTTCTCTACATGAATGGGCCTCATTCTGAAAAGTCTGTGTTTCAGCATTGCAGAAAAATCCATGTCACATGCCACAAAATCATGCACTTAGTTCCTCGGGATCCTTACAGGTATATGTCTGCTATCAGCACATATAAATTATGAGCAAAGCCACTAGTGCTTCCTCGGATGGATATGAAATGCTTTGAAGAAAATCCTCCGCCTCATACAGGTGTTCTGATCGTGCAAAAAGATCAACCACGCAAACATAGTGATCTATAGATGGTTATGTCATATACCTCTCTCATAAGCTTGAAACACTTCTGACCTTCAACAAGTAGGCCACCCCGACTGCATGCACTAAGAAGACTATTGCGACAACAATAGAACCGACATTCCTTGGATGGGGACGTCCCTTTGTCACTCCTCCTATTTATTCAACCTCTCTTCATTGTTCTATCATCGGCGTTCTCTTGAGCTAGGTTTCTCCTTCTTCTCTATCCTATCAGTTTCCCCTTCTTGACTCCACAAATTTTCACCCTCAGCTTGCATTCACACCTAGAAACCAATTTTTCTGTAAGGTATGCCTTTGATCTATAGCAGTTTGGTTTATTTTTTGGATTTGGTCCGTCTATCTCTGCTTGTTCCGTTTCGGTTTCGGTGGCGTTGTGCTCCAGCTTACAGGATGGAGTCATGGTTTGTGGATCGAGGTGAGTTTTCCTTCTTTGATTTTCATTTTCAAGTATGATTTGGTTTTCGTTTTCAAGTATGATTTGGGATGGAATCTTGATTGTGGATCGCGGTTAGTTTTTTCCATCTCTGATTTTTTTTATTTTTTATTTTTGCAAGTAGCTATCTCTTGGTTTATGACGAGTCATGGTTTGTGGATCTATACCTTGTCCGCCTTGGCTGAATTTGCCTTCTGTTGTAGGGCTCCACTTCGGTCAGTTTTCCTAAATCATTGCCAGTCTTCGGATGGGCTGGGTCACAGTTCCATGCTCTCCTTCTTCGGTTTGCAGATCTGCTCCTCTTCAGGTTTGCACATGGGTTGGATTCCAGTTCGATTCTGCTCATCCGATAACCAGATCAAGTCACTAGATGGACACAACACATCGATTCCCAGTGTTTTCCTGCATGAGGCACCCATGTAGCCAGATCCGTCTATTCCTGGGCCAGATCCGTCTTGTTGAGCCTTTCCGGGGACGTCGATTCGATCTAGCCTATGGATCAGTTCTGTCTCTTTTTACTTCATCTCCATAATTCTATATTTTCTGTTTGTTAATCATAATCCCCTTTTGGTCGATTGCTTGCCTTCTAGATCGGTTTCTCATTAAGTTGATTCACAGGTTTCTTGTCTGTCTCGAATATCCTGATCAAATCTGTTTGGTTTTTTATCTTCTTATTCTATTTTTGTCGGGCGCCGCCTTCTATTCTGTAGCCGGATCCCTGTGCTGTGTCGGCATTCCCTGGTGGCAATCACCTCATGCTCCGCAACCGCCTCCGCCTCTGTCGCAGGTCGATTTTTGAAGGGGATACCGGGATATTGTTTCCCCTGCCCCTTGGCTGGGGGGATACCGGGTCCTCCCTTTCCCCTTTTTGTTGTTTTGGTAGTTTATTTTTTAGTGGTTCTAAGCTTTGCTTTCTTTGTTGATTTATTTTTTATTTGATTTTGACCTTCTTGTGACATTTGCGTTTCCCTGGCTGTGTGCTCTTTTGTTTTATATTTGATCATCCTTGTTCCTACTTGAGGTTGTTGGTTCTCTGCAAACTACTATAATTTTGGTTTCCAAATTGAGTTGCTCTTAATCTTGGATAAACTATCCAGGCCGAGCGAGAACCTAGCTTTGATCCCGATCCTCTGGCCAAGGCCTAGATTCGAGTGGTGCACAGGGGCTGTCGGAATCCTGTTTTAATATCATTGGAGTTTTTACGTGTTATTAGAAATCTCTAGTCACATGTGAGATTGTGGCCTATGGATAAGGTCTCTCTTTTCTAGTTTCAGGGTCCAGAGTTTGGATCCCACCAGCAAGGTATGTGTTTTGCGTTTTTCACGTTTAAATGTTTCTATCTATGAATTTTGCCTAGGGATGTATTTTTTCATCTAAACATTTCCGTCTATTAATGTTGCCAAGGGATGTGTTCGGTTTTCATGCTTCCTCATATTGTTGAGTTTTACATTATTGTGCTGGACCGCTATCGAATCTATTATGCCTTTAGAAGGTGGCACGGGTCTGTGTCTCTTATGGAGGGGATTTATTGGGAGACACTTTGTTCATGGTTACAACTCTATTTCATTTTGCTCTTTGATCTTTGCATTTTTCTACAACTAAATTCGTTTTGCATATGAACATATTTCTGCATTGAAAATTTCATTCTCTGGGTGGGAGCATCCATTTGAGCATATAGTGGTCTCTATCGTATATCTAGTTCATTACTTGGCTATTCCATGGATTTCCATCTTTTCAGACTATGGTAGCATCTTTCACACCATATGTTTTAGTCGTGTGATGTGCATCTGTTTTGTCCCATTGTTTCTCCTTGGTATTTTGTTGACTTTTTTCTGCAGGTTATGGGTCTCCGATAATTGCTGATGTTTACGATTACATGGTTCGTTGGTTTCGTTAAGTTGATTCTTTTCTCTCTATTTTTGCCTCTCTGTAGTTTTCATTTGGTATTCTATGCTTGCACTATTTCTTTTACTGCATGTTTTCCATTGCCTTTCATGTTTTGTATGATTCTTGCTTCATTATTCAAATTTACTCCACGGCATCAAGACATTCCTTCTAGTGCCATTGCTCGTTTACCCCATTTTTCTTTTTTGGTCATGGTTTCCAATTTTGATTGCCCCTTTTCCTTTGTGTTGTGTGGATTCTTTGTATTGCCGTCTAAATTCGTTATATTTTGCAGGTATGATCCATTCTAATGGCTTTTTGCTCCCCGATTTGTTTGCTTATTAGCTTTTTTGACTTTGCTATTTGTCCCATTAAATTTGTATTTTCATTTTTCTAGTCTTTGTTTCATTATCCTCTTTTCAACGCTGCCATATTCTTTTTGTCCTGAGTTATTCCATTTACTTTCCCCACGTAGCTTTGTCCAAGGTTGTCAGTTGCTCCTTTATTCTTGACTGCCCTTTGTCCTGCTTACTCCCTCACTCAGGTCTTTTTTATTCTTGGTCGCCCGATGTTCAGCTTCCTTCTTTTCTTATGGTTTGTTAGTTTCTTTTACACCATTTGTTCTGTTATCCATATGCTCGGTTCCTCTATTCATGATCTCGTTCTCCATCCCCCATTGACTTTTTCTCCTTAGATTCTTTGTGGTCTGTTTATATGGTTTGGTGTTACGTTATTTGAGCATTAGTATTGCACCTAAGTTTGTTCATTTTCTTTTCCATGGCACTTTGCTGTTGTCATCAATTTTTGAGCGTAGTAATGGTTGGTTTCTCCTTTACTCTATGACTTAGTTGGTGTCTTTACTTCGTCTTCTCATCGGAACTACTTGCTTTATTTCTTCTACTATTTTATTCTTTTATTTCCATTTGCTCCATTGCTCGATGTTGTTCCATACTCACTATTCGAGTGTGAGTAGTCCCATTACTCCATTACTTTATTGTACCTCAGGTCGCTTCAGTCGTATCTCTGCTTCGTCTAGTTTGAGTTTCTCCATTGAGTCTTGTTATTACCTTTTCCCCTTTTTGGTTACATGAGTTCCATTGGCCTCAGTTTTTTCATTGTATTTTGTTTTGCTCCAATTGCTCGATTTGTTCTGTTATACTTTTTTGAGTTTTCGCTATGCTACGTTCCATTAGTCGCTCTCTTTATGTTAGTTCCATTTGCTCCTTTGGCGCTTCCATGATTCTGTTGGCCGCATTGCTCTTCTTGCACTTTCGTCATGCCTTTGATCATAGCATCCTGTTAATTTCCTTTTGTTGTATCTTCGGCTCTATCAATTCTTAGTTGTGTGTTTTCGCTGGTGTATTCTGTTCATTTCTAGCTTTTTATCCATTACCTTTCTTCTCGTTTGGTTGTAGGTTTGCCCTCGTTTTAGCGTTAATTGTCTCTATTTTTCCTAGTTTTTGAACCAGTCATGCTCTTTTTCCACTCTGGCGCTCTTGATGATTAGTTGACATGTTCTTGCATTTTTTCTTGTTGAGTGTGCTTGATTTGGATGTCCACAATTGTTCATCTTTTGTCTTTGTGGATTGGTACATGTTAGACTTGGAATACGGGTATCTACCAGGGCTATATTTCTTTTCTTTTATTTTTAGTCCTTTTTGCTCTAGGTTCTGTTTCTTTTCTTGATATCATCATTCCAATTATTATGTATTCCCTAGACATGTTTTTGCTATTCTAATCCATCCATTTGCCATTGCTTCATTATCTAAATGTGCTTTTTTCCCTCCTTTGCTCTATCTCTTTTCCATATTTTCCCTTTTTCCCAGTACTTGGTGCCTTTTTCTCCATTTGTTATCAGTCGATTTGTTTGTTTCTACGTGTTTTATATTGGGTCACTTGGGTGTTTGTTTCTATTTCTTTTGCATTGATCCTTTATTGTCTCTATTTGTGAATTCACTCCACTTGTTCTAGGTGTCCCATCAGCTTCATTTGTGCATTCTATTTTGTTGCAGTGACCTTTGTAGACTCGTTCCTCCCTTTCTTTATTCCACATTTTCAATCGCTTTTATTTTCTCCATGCTTCATTATGGGTTTGGTGCACTCCATTTGCTATACACACCTCATTATCTCAGTAGCTCCATTTTGATATCATTTCTCTTTTTGGTTGTGTTTGCATTGTTTCCTTAATTTATTTTCTTTCGCTTATTGTTTCGTTTAACTCTAGTGACATTATTCCTATATTAGTCACATTGGTTCCTTCTTTGGTTTCTTTGTCTTCTTGCTCATTTCTATTGCTAGTTAGGATAGTTTGCTTTTATAGTATCTTTGTTAGTGTAATATTTATTGGACATTAGTCATTTGAGATCGTTACTTTGATGATGACATCATGTTCGTGGCTCTGTCTGCTGTTGTCCCATAAGTTCCTTCCCTCATCTCTTACTGCATTTTTCCATTGTCTTCTTCATTCTTATGTTCCCGTTTCCATCTCTCATAGCATTCCTCCGTCGTGTTCTCCTTCATTTTATTTATTCCATTGTTTGCATTCCGGCATTACTTGCTCTTTCTGCTTCTTCATTGTTCCTTTGTCTCTGTCTTCTCTTTATCTCCTTTTTCCTCCATTTTTTCTTAGTTTCCTCTTCCTTCGTTTTTACTCTGATTGTCGTCAGCCTTATCTATGCATTCTTTTCCAGTGACCTTGTAGACTCGTTTCTCCCTTTCTTTATACTATATTTCTCTTTGGCTTCTCTTCCTTTCAGTTTCCATGCTGAGTAGTTTTTTGAGTTTGTTCCTCTTCTATCGGCCAGTATATGCCTATCATAGGACCCATCCTAGGAATGCCACGGTTCTATTGCGACAGCAATAGAACCGACATTCCTTGGATGGGGACGTCCCTTTGTCATTCCTCCTATTTATTCAGCCTCTCTTCATTGTTCTATCATCGGCGTTCTCTTGAGCTAGATTTCTCCTTCTTCTCTATCCTATCAGTTTCCCTCACCCTCCCTCCCTTGATGGTTTTTTCATTTGATCGTGTTCGTTATTTCTTTTTCCATGTCCTTTAAATTTACATTCTTGATTTCCTCAGCGTGGCTTTGTAGCCTTTTGAGGCATACTTATTGGTTTACTCTTTTTCGGCATGGCACTAGTATTTTTATTTATTCATTCATGTTTTCTCTCGGTGTGGCTTTGTAGCCTATGAGTCAATATTTATTATTCATGTTTTCTCTCGGCGTGGCGCTGTTGCCTCCGAGACCATATTTATTGTTTTTTCTCAGCGTGGCGCTGTAGCCTCCGAGGCAGCACTAATCGGTTGTTTTTTCCCGCGATGGTCATTCCGCGGACGGTTCCCGATTGGTCGGCTGTTGTTTCTTTCTCGGCGTGGCTCTGGAGCCTCCGAGTCTTCTTGCCTATGGCATCTGACTCATTGACGGGTTATTTTTCTTTCAGCCTTGATTCTACAGGATTGTTTAAGGCTTTGTGGTTGCCATAGTGCGTGGGGTCGTGCTTCAACTCTTTGCTTGGGTTTCCTCAAAAACCTAAGAAGGCGTGGTTCTTCTTCCGATGAGGAGCAGTCACTGGGTCTTCTCACCTTTGCATCGACCAAGTGGCGGATTAAACCATTTTTTATGTTGTATTCTTCAGTTTCATCATGCTCTCGGTGATTGTCTAGTTTCGGAGCATTTAAAGTTCGTATTTCCAAATTTATCTATCCCTAGTGAGGGATCCATTTGTACTCAATGTTTTACAAAGCTCAATGAGAACACCACTTCACTCAGCAGGATAAGCTCCACAATAATTGTGTGAGTATGAACCAGTAAAAATTGGCTTCCATGTACACTGGGGCTGGTATACTGGTTGTTGCCGGCCAGTATATGCCTATCATAGGACCCATCCTAGGAATAGCATCTGGCTTTATCCCCTGCTCTTGCATTTCATCAAAACACCGCAGAGCCATGGGAACCTCGTGATTCGTGCCATATGCTACAATCATTATCGTCCAAGACACAACATCTCTAACTGATAGATTGTCAAAGATTTTTCTTGCCTCTGCAAGTAGACCACAATTTCCATAAAACTCAATCAACGCATTTATAAGTGGAAGGTCTTCTTTAAGCCCTCTGTTGACAATCAGAGTGTGTATCTCTCGGCCCTTGTCTATAACTCCTATGTTGCCACAAGCTTTTAAGCTACACATCAATGTGATGGCATTATCTGACACTTTATCCAGTCTCATCTGTTCAAAACACTTCAGTACCTTCTGATCACATCCAAGTTCGTCATATGCTGCACTTACTACAGTCCAAGGTGTAAGATCTCGCACATGCATCGCATCAAACACTATAAGCACCTCCACCAGTGACTCAAATTTACCATACATATCAATCAATGTGTTGCCAACAGATAGATCAGTTTCAAAACCCTTATGCATGACTTTAGTGTGTATTTCTCGACCTCTATCTATTTCCCTTAAGTTGCCACAAGCTTTCAAGCTGCAACTGTATGTGATTCCATCTGGAGTTTCGCCTTCCATTTACATGCAGTAAAAAAAATCAAGTGCCTTCTCACCAAGTCCATTTTCGGCGTATCCTGCAATTATCGTATTCCAGGATACAATATCTCTAAAGGGAAGGCTTTCAAAGATTTTCTGTGCTTCATTAACTAAGCCACATTTACCATACATGTCTAGCAGAATATTCCTAACAGAAAGATCTTTTTCTAGTCCCATTCTTGTAAACTGGATGTGTATTTTCTTACCTTTATCTATTGCTCTGAGACTAGTACAGGCCTTCAAGGCACAAATAAAGTGACTGCATTTGGAGACATGCCCTTAAGTTGTAACTCATCAAAACATTCTAATGCCTTCACGCCAGATCCATTTTCAGCATTACCTAAAATTAGATTATTCCATGAAATAATATCTTGAACTGGCAACTTACTAAACACCTGCTGAGCTTTTGTAAGTGAGCCAGATTTAGCATACATGTCAATCAAATAGTTGCCAATAAGGTTCAAGCCCATTATTTGTAATTTGAAGGTGTATGTCCCTGCCCTTTTCTATGTTTCCCATGCAAGCACATGCTTTCAAACTACAGGTATTTGTCACAGCAGTTTGGATGATCTCATGTTGTGACATTTGATCAAAACATCTAACTGCTTCCTGGCAATGCCCATTTGCTGCATATCCTGCAATTAGTGTTGTCCAAATAGCAACACTTCGAATTGTTAGTATCCGTGCATCTGAAAGCTGCCCACATTTTGCATACATGCTGATCAAAGCACCATCTATGAAAATATCCTTTTTGGCAATGTCAAGGTGTATTTCTCAGCCCCTATCTATTTCACCTATTCTACTACATGCTTTCAAGACAGATACATATGTAATAACATTTGGGAATAGTCCATCAACCTGCATCTGCTCAAAACATTCACGTGCTTCAACGCCAAGCCCATTTTCCATATATCCTGAAATGAGGGCAGTCCATGATACAACACTTTGATCTAGTAACTTTTCAAAGACAACTTTTTCTTCCTGAGGAGATCCAAATTTAAAATACATGTCAATTAAAGCATTCCCAACAAATATATCGCTTTCAAGTCCCCTTTGTGAAACCTTGATTTGTATTTCTCGGACCTTGTCAATAGCAGCTAACTTAGTACAAGCTTTGAGGCTGCAAACAAAAGTAAAAGCATTTGGTTGGATATCCTTAAATTCCATTTGTTTAACGCAATCCAATTCTTTCTGCCCATATCCTTGTTCGACATATCTATTTCCAAGTGATTAAAGAAATGCAAATAGATTTATGAGCTATAACCAGTAATTACGAAATATAGGTTAAGCTATCCATATTCTTTATCCTTAAAACTGTGCTAATTTGCTCTTGCATATGTCAGAAACAACAATATTTAAATTACAGCAATTTTTCTTAGCAAAGCACTAAAGTTCATAAATATTGGTGGTTTGATCTCTACAGGACAGAGTCTCAACTTTCTGTATAACCTCTATGCCAAACAAGCTCATCCAATCAAGCCACGTAAAGATTTACCTCAATTCTTCCTCCAGTAGCACAAGTGGATGACCCCCGACCTTGGGTAGTTCATGAGCGTGTCAAAGCAGATAAGTTGGTGAATTCCATGTACAAGGTCTTGCTTGGTGCTAACGTCTTGCCTCCTTCGTCCAAGTGGTCTTTCCTAGGGATCGGCAGAAAGCAGTATGGAAATGGGTATGGGATAAACTACTCCATCACAAAGTATCTGTTTTATGGTGGCAAGTCACTCATAGTTGTCTGCGCGTTAATATTCTGGTGCACAGGTTTCGTCCAGAGGTATCTGCACTTTGTCCTTTATGTGCGCAGAGGGACGAGACAATTGAGCATTGCTTCTTCCTATGTAGACATGTCAGACATGCTTGGTTGTGGCTTCAAGGCCTCTTTCATTGCAATTTGGATCATCTGGTCCATTTGGAAAAGAAGGAATCTTCTCATATTCAAAGGTCTTGCTTGTTCAGATGCACAGATCCTTCTTGATGCCCAACAACGAATTGTCAAAGCATTCAGGTGCTCATCAATTGCTAATGAGGTGAAGAACCGTATTTGGGAGCACTATCTTCAGATTCATACTTACTTATGAGTTTTTGCTTGCTCTTCATATTGTTTAGATGTTGTATTTGAGTGGGTTGGTTCTGCTCTGGTGGACATTCTCTCCACTGAGTTATTAGCCCCATTGTACTCTGTAACTTTCTCTGGATAATAAAGGCATAAGTCCTTCAAAAAAAAAACGTAAAGATTTACCTCGAATGAAGACAATATAGCGAGGATCATCAATGGCTGGCATGGTGTAAAAAGGTCTAACAGCAAGGGGACACCGATAAAGGAAATAAAAATTGGTGTTGTACCTGCAGGCTTGTCAATTTGTCAACTCTTTACAAGGTAACGCATAGCAATGAAAGACCTACTTTTCCTTGACTAATTGACCTAACCGCCTTCAGTAGATAGATCTCCAAATGGGTCAACTTCAATGCTTGCTTCCTGAACAACATAATGATTTGTTAGGAATTAAAACATGCTTAGAAAGGAGCTATATTTCAGAGCTATATAGCTTCAGCATTTTTGCACCCTCTGCAAACGTTAGCCGCAATGTCTTTTTGAGATACTGAAAATATAATCTATTTATTTTTAAAAATCAATATCATACCCCAACAAATTGTAGAAACAAACCTTCAAGGGCTCAAATGGATATTGACGATTGATAGCCCCGATTTCTTTTGCATACTTGGTGTTCAGGCCTTCAAATATATGCAGAAATAGATCGCTTAACAAATCAAGAATCTGAAATTGCCATTACAAACGTTATTCAACATATTTTTGTAAGTATGCAGCTAAGCAGTGAACACTTGCCTCAAAGTAGTGCTCCTTTATTTCCATTTCCAAATCAAGACCTACACATTCACATAGATGGCGATGTGTAAAAGAGTTTTTTGCTCTAAAGACAGAACCAATCTCAAAAACCCGGCCAAAGCCTCCGCAGATTGCCATCTGCTTATGCAACTGTGGTGATTGTGCGAAACATGCTGGTTGTCCAATGTATTGCAATTTAAATACTGAAGCACCACCTTCACTTGCTCCAGCCATAAGCTTTGGGGTGTGAATTTCCACAAAGTCTCTAGAAAGTAGGAAGTCGCGGAAAAGCTAAAATCATAAAGACAAGCCACTGATGTTATATTTCAAGTGTAGACATAAAGAGGTTGGCATGAACAGCATAAAATGTAAGATGAACCTACAGTTGAAACTCTTGACTGTACTCGAAAGATGCCCTGGTTTTCAGGATTACGCAGATCAAGAAACCTGTTGTTCAATCTTGTATCCTATAAAACGCTCACAACTCTGTTTACAAACAACCACTCGTCACTATTAAATTGGAAAGATTGTCACATGCATAATGGAAAGCCTAATACTTACCTCCTTTCCCTTCTCAATTTCCTGGTCGCTACGAGCCGCATCCTCAATGTTAAAAGGTAATGAACCTGCCTTGGATACACAATATATTTTTCGAACTTGTAGCTCCATCTAGTGTTAAGTATTATTTGAATAAAAACAATAGACCACAAAGAATAAGGAAATATGCAAACCTGTTGCGTAGTCCATGTAAGTTCTATCCCAGGGTTAGCAACGACCCCTTCAACATCAACAGCTGATTATTTATTCAGGGTGCTTATATAGTTAACCAACCTCTTTCTAACCAAACCTTCTTGCAAACTTGCTATACATTGCACAGTAAAGGTTCCTTCTCTCACAACTACAAAGGCTATTTTGCCCTTCCCTCGAGTACTATGAACAAAACCGCGAATCAGGGCTGTCTGATCCGTCAAGCCATGATTCAGGTCTGCAACTTTTGTCCACTTCTTTGATGACACAAGCACAGGCACAACGTAATTTCCAAAAACTCTATGAACTTCCAATCCATAAACTTGCACGTATATACACTTAGCATGTTTGCGGTCCTTTTTCTTTCTACAGTTCTGCAGAATGCAGATTATCTTTGAAATTGAAGGTTCCTCTTACGAACTCAGAATATCTGCATAACTATTAACCTGAGTTTTTTTTATTTGGATAGCGTCTTTAACATAGTTTAAGCTCTGAATCTCGAAGGAGTTGAACTTATCTGTTCAATTTAAGCACATGATTATCGAGTATTACAGTCCCTAAAAGTAAAACCATTTGCTAAAATACTTACTTGATAACTTCCAATGTTCCAATGCAATCGTTGTTCTGTACCATTTTTCAGTTGATGCTCTTCGGTAAATCTTGCAGCAATGGTGATTTCTTAGCTAGATCCGAGTCAGCAACCTCAAGGCTTACCGCGGTTATGTTTTCAATAGACCTACCAAACTCATCAAAAACTATCAAATTGTAGGTAAAACCAACAAATGGGCAAAAAAGCTCTAATGGTTTAAGAAATCTAGTAACAACAGAAAAGATAAGAAACCTATAGCAGACGAATGAAAAAAGCAAAAGCAAAGGATTAGCAGGATGTGACGAAACCTGCTGTAATAATTGCATAGCATTCTCGCCATCTAGAACTGGCCAACAAATTGATTCTTGTGCAATCAGAGCAGAGCAATATCAATCATATGCTTCCATGATTCGAGTGAATCCAAGCTTTTCCAAGAAAATTGTGCGAATTTTTTCATGGTCGTTTCTGACCTAGCCAAAAAAAAAAAAAACGAAAAAAAGAAAGGGCAAAATAATAATGAACTAATAAACGACTCAAAATAAAAGTTGTGAAACACAATAAAATGAACGGCCAAGATCGCGCACAAACTATCATCTTATTTCGGCTTTAGATACTATATATAGATTGATAATAATGTAGTTGCATGCTTGCAGGTTTGGATTGTGTGTGTCCACGTAATGACTATGAGGTGTGCTGCATGTTACTATGTCCTTGTGGGAGTGGCCCCATAGTTGCTCTTTAACTCAATAGAAAATACAGTATGAATTCTCAATTCTTCCGAAAATGCTCTTGTTACTCTTAATTTCAAGGTAGATTGAAGCATTGTTATATTTTTCTTTAACAATCTACTGGTTGTCTGGGCTGCTAATGGGGTACTTCAAAGATTAACAAACATTACCTAGAAAAAAAATTAGTTCTTGCATAGCAATTTTGTGTTGCAGCATTAAATGGTTACCCTGGTAGCCCATGTGGTTGTCTGCTTAGCCTTGGTGGTACCTGAACCCCCATCACTTTGGAACTTCATAAGATATGCAAAAGAGGTTGCCACGAATATTATCTTGTTGGTCATGTTTTTTGTGTGGCCGGCACGGCTTGGAAGCTGCTTATTTTGCTGCTATGTAAGGCTAAGTGCGCAGCCGATGGACACCCTCTCTCCCCTAGAATAAACCATTGCGGTAAATGTCGGACGTGGGCATGTTATAGCCAGCCTTAAATGGCAAAAAACCCGCTGTCCACAAAAATGCCGTGTAATTTTTTTTTTGGCGTAGCTATAACATGTCAAAGATAGGGATATCCGACGGCGTCCGATATACGGCGCACAAACCATCATGAATAAAAATGAATAAAAAGATGTTGGATAGAACTATGCAGCAAGAAAAATACTCAACTTGTACAGGATTATCCTCATCTGCGGCAGCCGCCGGCGGCAGATATTATTATTTAACAGAATACCCTTTTCCTGAAGAGCTCCAATCCAAATATACTACGGCGACGATGGAAGAGACGGTGATCCTCGTAGCAGTAGACGATACTCCACACAGTAGGAAGGCCCTCCGCTGGGCTCTCGAAAATTTATCGGCATGCCGATCCTCCAATTCCAGACTTGTTCTTGTGCATGCTGAACCTGTAGGTCAGGTTTACGCTGTCCCTGGAGATGGATTGCTTGGTTAGCCTTTTTCCTTTCATTTTTCTTTCCCTTCCCTTTTTTCCACCATCTGATCTGTGACAGTGGCAGACATGCTTTTACGGCCTCCTCTGTTCTTAAATCTTTCTTCTAGATTTAGGGGATCTGAAAATCTTTCTCTTCCTTTTTTTCAATCTGTTTGACATTTTGGAACTATTCAATCTGTTGGAGTGACAAACATGTTTTGACGGCCTCTCTGTTCTTTCTTTTTTCCTTACTAAATTTTAGGGGATCTGAGAAATTTTTCTAATTTGAAGTTATTGTGCATTATTCAGCTGGATATTATGTTAGCCCAGACATGATCAGTGCAATTAGACAGCACGAAGAAACTGTGACTGCAAGTGTGTTTCAAGAGGCAAAAAAGATCTGCGAAGAGTATGGGGTAAGTTTAATAAGCAAGATCTGTTGAATTAGAAGACATAATCCTAAAATTACTGTTAAAACAGGTTAGCCCTAAAACTGTGGTAAGTCTTGGAGATGCCAGAGATGGTATATGTGATGCTGCAGAAAAAGAGAATGCTGATATATTGGTGATGGGAAGCCATGGTTATGGAGCACTCAAGAGGTAAACGGCTTTAAATCATGCAATTAATTCAGCATTTGAGTCTAATGGTAATAAAATCTGCAGGGCCTTTCTGGGAAGTGTGAGCGACTATTGTGTGCATCATGTAAAATGCCCTGTTGTTGTGGTCAAACCAGATCATTCATAGGATTATACTATTGTGAATATGAGAAGATTTTTTATTTTAATTGCCATGTTGTAAGGCCATGTTGTGGGGCCTCCAAATTGTCACTGAAGTGGAGCCTCCAAATGATTGTAAATTTGTCATCAAAAATAAAGTTGCTACTTGTTTTTTCTTTTTTTGGGATAAAAAAGATTTTACTTAGAGACAAGAGACAATGATACAAAACCACATGGCAGGGACGCACCTCTCTATGATACGAAATGGGGATAGCAAATGGCTCCAGAGTAGTATTCTTTTTTTGGGCAGCTGCTACTTGTTTTTTCTTTTTTTGGGATAAAAAAAGATTTTACTTAGAGACAAGAGACAATGATACAAAACCACATGGCAGGGACGCACCTCTCTATGATACGAAATGGGGATAGCAAATGGCTCCAGAGTAGTATTCTCTTTTTGGGCAGCAAATTTAAGGACGTAGCCTAATTTTTTGAAGTCTTTCTAGTACCATAAATTTTTCAAGTCTTTCTAGTGCCATGTGGATTTGCTGAAATGAATTCCTCTTGATTCTTGAAGATTGGGGCATTCCGGCCCTACATCTTCATGGGACACCATTTCGGAGGGAGAATTCCCAACAGCAATTCCTTGGTTCCTAAAGGGTAATCAAAGCTATCCAAACTCCAGTCCCATACTTCTTGTAGCATCTCACATGCCACTAGGCAATGTTCTATTGATTCCTCTTCCTCTTCACACATCGGGTAGAGTGAGCTCACATTATTGTCCCATTTGGAGACTAGATGATTGACTCTTGGGACCTTGTGGATCACTTGCCAAAGAAAGGCGTTGATTCATGGAGGGAGGTATTTCAGCCAAGCATTTCTCCAGATATTTTTAAAGTTGTCCTCCGTGATCACTAGCTCTTACTTGGTAGATACCATTTGGAGACTAGATGATTGACCCTTGGGCGGGGACCTTGTGGATCACTTGCCAAAGAAAGGCGTTGATTCATGGAGGGAGGTATTTCAGCCAAGAATTTCTCCAGATATTTTTAAAGTTGTCATCCGTGATCACTAGCTCTTACTTGGTAGATATTAGAAGTAACTGCTTAGTCTTCAAACTATTGTAACATGACTTTACAAACTTGTTCATGGGTTTGATCTCTTCTAGATATTGTGTTTGAGAGTACCGTAGCCATACATTCTCAAATTGTTTTGTCTACCTCCTTTAACACTAGAGTTGTCCTGAGATGGACCATTTATGGTCCTTTTCGTGATTTACAAAAAATGTTAATATCTAACAAATTAGGGAAAATTTATCAACTAAATTTTTTGTAGCTAATCTATAGTAGTCATGTAACTGGCAAAAATTGTCTTGTGTCCATACACTTTGTGATGTTTTAGATAAAAAATTCTAAGGTGGAGGTGGTCAAGACCTTGAAATTTTGAACTAGATTTTATGATATATATTCAGAATAGGATTTCTTCTAATCTTTTGCCTTCATACAATTTATAGATCAGCAAATCTCAATTAATATAAAGCAAACCTCAACTCAATTCAAAGTATGGAAAGGAAGAAAAAAATCATTATACAAAGATGAGTCAAGCAATTTTCGGGACGCTTTCCTTGTTTTAATTTAATATCTTCTTCATAAAAGGTAATCTATGCTTGAAACTTTATAGAAGGATCTATTACAAGTTCTTTTCACTCTTATATAATGCAGTTTCATTTTCTGTCCCCAATGTTTTGTTTGCTACATTTTCTTTGAAATTGGCTCTCCGGTTGACACGTGTTATGTTTCACCTTTCATTTGGACTTCTCATTTTTTAGTTGCACTTCATTGCCCTTTCTTGCTCTGCAAGCCGACCGGTCTTGCTCTGCAAGCCGACCGGCATGCTCTGTATTTAGGAAAACGAAGCGGATTGGAGCCATTGTCGCCTGCGAACTCTAGAGCTCTTCTTTGGACAATGTGTGCAGAAGCTGTATGCTAGAACTCCACGGAGGAGAGACAAAAAGGAAAGACAACACAAAACCCATACACTTTGGCTCTTTAGAGCTATGGAAGCCCCACCCATTCTTGCCATGCGCAGGCATCGGCTAAGGGACGTGTCTAGAAAGCAAGCATTTGCCCAAACTCAAAATCCTCTGAAGCTCTACAAGGAGCAACTAAAAAGTCGTTGTTGGGCTTGAAATGAGGCGGCCGAGCTTGAATAGATGCAAAATCTGTTGAATCCTTAGTGGAAGCTATGCATTCAAGGCATTGGCCCCTGTTCCAAAAACTGGTAGAATCTATAATGTCTCTATTCCAGGACTAGATGGCATAAAAGTGCAAGCCGTTCGGCTAAGAACAGGCAGCTTGAAATGGCATGGAGTTGAAATCAGCGAGTTTTCCATACCGACATTTGTTATAGCAGACACGACTAAGAAATATGTGGTTTTGGTTTACAGAGAATTCAACAACTACACCACATATACACCAGAAGGTTACACGCTTATAGCACCAGTTTTGGGCATCAAAGCTTATGAAGACAACGACCTAAATACATCGCAAGAGCTACCAGAGATTAGTGTTAATGCAGGGGGAGATCTGATAAGGGCCCGCATCCCATTTTCAATGGGTAACTTGCAAGCAAGCACGTTATACTGTGTAACCTTTGATTCAGACGCAAAGCTTACTCTGTTCAACGTAAGCTCTTCCCCAAATGTTTGTTTTCTGAATAAGCTTGTGGATTGTAGTCTGGTGATTTCTTTAATGGCACCTGCGCCTTCTCCATCTCTAGCACCACAGGGTTTTAAAATGCCATCTCATGCGCCTGCCAACGGCCCTATTTCGATATCTAATAGGAATGCTCACAAGAAAAAGAGTTCAAGGATATGGAAGCTTGCTGTTGGCTGGACAATAGGATGCCTTGGTATCTTAGTGCTTATATTAGCTGCCTTAGTGCTCAAGGCAGTAGTTCACAGAGCTAGAATTGCTCAAATGGACATCGGCATAATTTGAATTAACAGACAGAGATCCAAAGTTCATAGTTCAATGTATAAGAGCAATCAGGGGATCGAAGGGTGCTTCATGACTATGAAGACTGTGCAGGTCAGTCTCCATGACCTTCATGATCAGGTATAAATTGCCTTCTTTCATGCACTGGCCATATGTTTGTTACAATATCTGCCTAACCTTTGTATAACCACTAGTTTTTTTTCATGACTTATATCCCCTTTCCATGAATTGTTTAGATGGCAATGCAGATGAGCGTTGAACCTTCAGTGAGAGATCACATCAGAAGTGTCTATATAGAAAATGCAGAAGTCTCTACCTCACCAACAAAGTTAAAAAAGTTATTGATGCATCCCATCAATATGCAGGAGTGAAGTGGTTGCACCAGAAGCCCATTGAAAATTTAATGATGGACAGTGGTTGCTAATACAAAAGGCTGAACAACAAGAATCCATTCTACATGTGCATGTTGGTCTATCACAAGATTATATGCAAAATAAGCTACAGAAAGAGCTGATATCATAACATATATATGTTCTTATGTTTGTCCTCCTGAATCCGGCCGTTGATCCGAGATCCGACGGCTCACGTGGCTTTGGGATGTATCCTACGGCCCAGATGGTTTGGGAGTTTGTGACCGATTATATGTAAGCGATCCTACGGTCCAGGTTGATCTGATCCTGACCGTCGGTCCGAGATCCTACGGCTCACGTTGCTTTAGATATATTCTACATGATCCTACGGTCCAGATTGATTATAATCCTTGGTCCAAGATCCTACGGCTCACATTGCATGCTCGGGCCTTGGTATTTTCAACAAATCTTAAGAAAAGGCTTTCAAAAAAATTTTATGTTATTGGGGGGATTCGAACCCTGGTCATTAACCCCCCAACCCCCCATTCTAACCACTAGACCAGGCATTAATTCTATGAATAACTTATGCTTCAAATATACTTAAAGGTAATGTTCTAATTAAGATAAAATAGAATATAACATTCTAGAAAGTTCTGGAGGCTCTAGAAAGTTCTAAAATCTTCTAGAATGAGTTCTAGAATTTTAAAATATTTTGGAATATAAGAGAATCTAGGGGGAATCTAAGAGAATCCTTCCAGAAAGTCCCAAATTGTTCTAATAAGTTCTAGAATGTAAGGGAATCTTCGGGGATGTAAGGAAATAAGGGAGTTCTTATTATGATTATCATGATATGATGTTATGGGATGTTGGTTGATCATGTTTGCTCCTCTTGTATTGGGAAGGGAGGTAGAGACCTAGGGCCATATGTAGTATGCTCCTAGTGTAGATCCCTTAGTTCCTACTAGTTGCGGCCTGTGCATAGGAACCCACCGGGCTATGGAAGCTATGATGTGACTCAGCACTACACAACGGGGCTAGAGGCAAGATGGAGGGTGGATCCCTGCCGAGTGGGGGCTTCGGGGGATCCCATTTTTGAAAGTTTCAGAATATTCCAGAAAGTTCTAGAATGTTCTAGAAATTTGTTGAATGTAAGGGAATCCAGGAAAGGGAATCTTCATAGATCTTGATGAAATCTTAGAGTTTTTTTAAGATTTTGCAAAGAGCCACAATAGAATGTTCTAAAATGTTTCATAAAGGTATACAATATAAATCTTGAAAAAAAAATGTTCTAGATGCTCAGGGTAAGCGCCTCAGTCTAAAAATAGAAAGTGTTTTAGAAATGTTGCACAGATCCAAGATAGATTATTTTGAAAGGTTCTAAATGCTCATGGGTAAGCACCTCAATCAAAATAGAAAATTCTAAGAAAATCTAAGGGAATCTTCATGAATGCTAAATATAGTACATAGAATGTTGAAGAATATAAAGGAATGCTAAAATTGGAACTTGCACTGTTGGAACATGCACCATAGGACGTGTTAAATTTCTTGTCTATATATACAAGTGATAGGTTGAGCACCACGCGGCTAAGCTTTGGAATGAAGAACGCAAACAAATACTGAAAGACTTATTAGAGAGCTTTCTTATTTCTCACATGGAAATAGAAATGCGAAGGCTAATTACCCAAGTAAAATAGTGGATTGCTAAAATGTGGCAAAAACAGTTCTGGAAATTGGTCTGCACTGCCCCATACTACCAGCCATCTAAGGAGGAGAATTTTGATGGCATAGCACGGTACTAGCCTGTTGTTGGGGACCCAGCTACCACGTTTGTTATATTGGATACTGCAGGCGGGGGTTACTGGTACACTTTAATGTGGTTACTTAACTATTTTAGCTAAAAGTCCTGAGCAGCAGCAAAGGATGGCTACTGACAGTAAAAGGATGTACCAGTCCTGTATTATTATCATGGAATAAATTACTACTCTAAACTACCTTCGAACTGGAACTAGAAGTTTCTAACACTTGGCTAAACTAAATGCTTTTACTCCGTCATGGTTTCTTGCTTTTAGCTAAACTTTCACAAAATGTAGAGCAAATATTAGCCATCACACTATCCTTATTTTAAAAGATCCAAGTCTTTGGATAAATACATTGTATTGATATTACAATGTAATTCAATATAGAAAAATAAATGGCGCATAATGTAGCATAAATTGCGCAATTATAAACATTGTTATATATAATTTATTATAGCTGTATATTATAGTTTTGGTTTCAGCAATTGTAATTTTTGTTGCAAAATAATAGCAGGGCAGGATGGATCATTTGCTAGAAGGAACTTTGAGTTTATCCACAAGCATTGTTAGTGTAAATAAAACACATTCCAAGATGTCTTATATAAGATGTTGGAAGCACATCTCAAGATGTATTATACAAGCACTCTTCATGACCTATTGGTCTCCGTGGATGTTAAAAAAACTATTCTATTCTATTCTATTCTAGTCAAATCCGTAGTTCCTTAAATATATAATAGTTAATTGTAAATTCTAATGCTATCCTTCTGTCTGTAGTTGTCTCTAGTTGCCTTACTTTTCTGGTACAGGTGATATTTTCTCACCATTCTACCATTCTGCTTGTGTACAACAATAACTTTTTCAAACTTTAGACATTTGAAAAATCTAAAAAACTTCATTTTCAGCATACCATGTAGTAAATGTATTACAGAGAAGTTTATATGAAATGGTGTTCAGAATGTTCCAAAGTTCATGCAGTTTGAGAATAAAGATGAATATTCCAAATTTTGCTGCTATGGGAATGACAAGTATCATCATTCGGATCATGATATATAAAATCACCTAGGAGTTGTCATTTACTGGCAAGATCAGGAGAAATGATGGGAAGGGGATATAACATTGAATAATTTATGCATGTTGTTACTCAAGTTTCTTAACTCTCGTCCACATTGCTTTGCATTTGAGGAGAAGAAAAGAATCGAGCTCCAGTGAGAAATGGCTTCGCAATAAGGGAAGAATGCAAAAATATTTGTCGAGATTTTGCCAAAGGGTTCGACAAACTTGTGGCTGTATAAGTGAGATTGAATTGAAACGAATTTCCAAGAGGAAAATTACACAGTAGCTAAATTCTAGCCAAGGCAGTTTGGGAAAGAAAAATGTTCACGGCGGCCTTGGCCGCCGCGATAAATTTCTTGTATAAATAAAAAATATTTGCAGTTGGAAGGTATTATCCCATGCAAGTCACCCTCGCTTTTAAGACTTGTCTGATATATGGTATGAATATCACAATAGTTAAGCGAGGCAAGTTGCTCTTTGTATAGGGATAGTTGCAACATATGTTCTTGGACAAGGTTTAGGAATAAATGTGAGCGAATATAAGGTTTTATACATGCTCTTATGCATTACTATAGCAGTTTTACTGAATTGTAATTTCTTTAACATATAACGGAATTTATTAAAACTTAATTTTACTTGGATACATCATCATATATTACCTGCGAGGAGGGGGTTTTTTAACCCGGACAATAGAGTGTTCACTCTCAGGGATAATTTCCTATGGGAAACTTTCCAGACGTAAAGAATGCATGTTTCCAAAGGCCATTGCATTGAGCATTTTTTTCCAATTCATGAGGCAACCTGAAGCTATTGAGAAGGTGGCCAATAATTGTCCTACACATGACATGTTATTTTTCTCTATCTCTATAAACAGAATTGAGTTGTCTGCATACTGATTACAAATTTGTCGAGAATCGTCCCACGTTTCTAGTCCCTAAATGAAACCATCTGCAGAGGCTTGTTGTGAAAGAGCTTCTGCTGCTATATTAGAGGAAAGGAGCCAGGGGACAACCTTGCATGATGTCCCTCTTAATGTCAAATATAGGAGAGGGTTCACCTTGGTAAAAAAAGTATCTTTATACATCTGTGTTTGTAGGTTCTCGACTTATACAATGTCAACTTAAACTCTAGCTATGGTGATTGCAGTGGTGTGACATCGGCAGCCAATATGATACCGATGTGCGATATCGCAGGCATAATGAATTTGCAGTCACTGCAGCCGATTGCCATATGCTTTTGCAAGCCTGCACAAATGCTGGATCTTTCAGCTATCTGGTATTGAGTTTGAATATTTTTTTAAAAGTCCTGATCTGGCAGGCATGAGTAGATATCACATGTGGATTGTGAAGGGCTCCTTTGCCTCTGGGGTTGCTATGGGCATAAATGTTCACCAACCCTCATACTCTACCTTCCTATTTCCATAAAATTATAGACCATCTCCTAAATCTATGTAACCGTGAATCACATAATTTTACACATGATGAGGGTCCCTGCACTAGAAGTTTTTTTTTTTTGCAGCAATACCCACATATTCATTACCTATTGCTTTGAACAACTCCTGTATGTCTTCCTTTTTACACCTATGCTTCTTCAAGCATATCACATCTGGGTTAATCCCCTTTATGGCACTTGATAACTTGCTCTTCTTGTATTCAGAGGATTTTACTCCCCTAATAATCCAACTAAGAATTTTATAATTCATAGGGAGATGTTTCATGACCCTTTTTCCTTTTCTTATCCAATCCTTCTGCTTCTGAGTCTATTTCTGGTTCCTTTTAATTTTTTTTCCTCGTTAGAATAAGGGGATCTTCATCTACTATATCCCCATCTTCCATTAGATCTGTCCACTTATTTTGGTTTGGAGGGATGACTCTCTCTATAGCATCCAATTCCCCATATAATACTATATCTCTCTCAATCCCTCCTTTCCTTTCTGAAAGCGATCCCTTCTCTGCATTTTTTGCTTCCAGAATGTACTGAGAGAAGGATTGATTGTCACTGGGACAATGTGGGTACTAAGAGATATCTGGGGGAGAGGTTTTGGCCAGAGACATCCGCTCCTCCGAGCAATGTTTAAGGTTCTCCCTTTTTGTCTGGATCCTACCACTTTCCATGGTTGATCGTCTGCCTTTGGTAAACTTATGGGGTTACTGGATTGTATTATCGATTCATTAGCTGGCTTTCCCACGTTGTTGAAGTAGTGGTTCTCACTCCCTGGCTACCCGAGAGATTCACTTATAACAAAGGGGATATGCCATCTGCCTTCATACTGACTTATGAAAGCTAATTTAACCCCTAAAGTATATAGTTTATCTCAAATAGTTGTGAAAAAACCCCCTAATGATACATACGCCTACGTAAAATGGTTGAAAAAACCCCTTATAGTTGAACTCACATGTTCTGTATGCGCAACTAATATGGATCGGCTAGGGGCACTTGGGGTGATACTTACTGCGGGACTTACTGGAATGATGGGATGGTTGACTGGTGCACCACTGGATGTGGAAGGATCATTAGGACTGCTCGGTGCTTCTTGTTGAGGAGTCTCGGCTTTTTTAGACCTGACTTGTGGGTTCTCTTCTAGCCCTTCGATCTTTATATCTGGAAACATTTTGTTTATTTCCCATCGATTAGTCAATTTCAGAGGGAACACTCTTAACTACCACCCCTTTGGGTATGCCTGGCAGGCTTGTTTTTCACCTTCATAAAGCTTGCATCTACACAATGGAATTTTTTGGCTATGTGCTCGATTTCTACCCTTGCTCGTTTTGAATTTTGCTACGAAGAAAAACAACCAGTGCAAAAAGAGAAGAAGTTGTAGCTATGGCTCATTGTTAAGCAGATTTAGAAAACTTAAGAAGCTCCATTTTCGTAGTGAGAAGGACGGAAATACGATGTAGTGCTGTGAGCAAGAAATACCAGAGAGAACTTGAAATCAAAGATCGAGCCTTTATTCCACTTCTTGGTGGAAAAAACCCTAATCGTGATGCACATATTTATACCCTATCTATCCCTTGCCACGTCATCATATATCTTGTAAGATCCCTTGGTTTTCTTTTGCATCCCTTAATTTTTATATGTGCCACACTTGCATCATCTTTTTGTCATGTCATCACCTCACATGCCACATCACCACAATCTGCCAAATCGGCATTACATATACCAACTCATCATCTCTGGCATCCATTCATCCTCCTTGAAACGTATCAATGAGGATATGCCTTGGTCATCTTTCAAGGGATCTTCAAGACAGTGCCAAGTTATGATTCGGTTCTAAAATCTTCTCTAGCATTTGTGAACTTAATGGGTATGGCACAGATTGGCCATGGATATCCAGAATCACTCTGCCATTAGGTTTCTATTTTTCCTTCCTGTTCAATCAATAAGCAGATCGGATTTCTTGATACAAAAATCTTCATTATCCAACCTTAACGTCCTTGGCCTCTGTATTTATCCATAGGATTAAATCCCAGCCGTCTATTCTAAGACGTTATATCCAGTAACAATTTTGGGCCAAAACTGTTATGTCCATAACAACAATGTTATGTCCATAACAACAATGTTATGTCCATAATATCCTCTGCTGTCACGTACTACTTTTTCTGGGTTGCACTCTGCCGTGGTCGATCCTTCGCAAAAGGCCGCCATAGCCAGGCCTCCAAGCCATAGCCAGATCTCTAGGCAGCCTCCAGGCGGCTTCTCTCTTTCTTTTGAACGGCCCTGCGCTTTCTTTTTTCCGATTTTGGGTTTTGATCCGGTGTGGCATCTCTGTTTTAAAACAGAGCTTTTAGCAGCCACAACTATGCAATAAGCAACAATCGCAGCTGGAGCTTCTAATACAAAAAAGGAATGTGTCAGGATTGACAAGTTTTCTGCCCAGATCTAAATCTGTATCGGAGCTGCTCTGAGCAAATCCAACTCATTTGATGCAAATCTGACTCCCCTATCTATTTAAATCCGCCTCCCCTGTGCAAATCCGACTCCCCTGCTCTGTTTAAATCTGCCTCAACAAGGTTTAAAATGAAACGCACTTATTTAAGAAGTGCGTTTGAAAGATTCCTTCTAAAAATTTACAAAATTCTAAAATACCCCTAAAAAGGACTCTTTTACTATCTTGTGTCTAAAGATTTATAAAACTGCTCATGAAAACAGACATTTTAGGAAGACTTAACATTAAGGAGAAGAACAACAAAGAAAAATATCTCATTTTAGAGGGGAAAAGGACCACTACGAAAGCCAAAGATTTATTATGGGGCAAACTCATATGAAAAAATTAGACGCTTTTGTATCTTATCCCTTAGAACGTTTATATTGGCTGTTATAGAAGACAAAAAATTTGTTATTTCACAACCATTTTGGCTAAACATCCTAATTGACCTTAAAAGACATTGGGAGACAGTTGAACAAACCGCTTGAATGAAAAAATTATTGTTTTGCATCATATGGTATTACAAATGATAATACATCCACGAAATCATGCGTTAGTTGAAGTTCCAACCGACGATCTTGCCGTATAAATTTATACCGAGGAAACGAGAGTTGAAGTAGTGAAGCTCGTGATTATATGGCCTTCTTTGTTGTTCTCGGAGATGTATTCATCATGTCTTTGGGCTTGCACAATACCAATCCACAATATAGTGATGTTGAGAAGATAGTCAAGCTCCTTGTCAATGTTGAGAGTCTTGAAAGACAATTCCATCATCTCAGCGGTAAAGCGTCCATCTTGCACATTTCTCCACAGAGAAGTATTTGTCTATCTTGCTTTTTTTTGTCTGTTTGCAAAGAAATAGGTAAACTTTTGAGGGGTTGCTACTCCTCGCACCCCTATGGACAAACTACGTAGTTTCCTTCTCGTTGAACACATGTGTATCCATAACATTTTGGGGTCCTTTGCCTTTAGAAGCGGTTTTGAGCTGCCTAAAGTGAAGTTAGCATGTGTGTAGAGAAAAAAAGTAAAAATAACAACGGGATTCGACTAATTTATGCTCTAACATTGCATTACAAGGTCAGAGAATTTAGAACTATTTTAGAACTTTTTGAACTAAAAAACTAAGAAAACTGCATAAAATTATCCCTTGAGTGTGTTATTTCAACAGTATTAAGTTGCAAAAACCTTTGGGAGCAAGAAAGACCCCACAAGATTTTGCACGATATAAACTTATACTCCTGGACTACATATTTTATGTATATATATATCTATATACATCTTATACATGTTAATATATATATATATTCAATATATATACGTTCACATATTTGTATATATAAAAAAAAACGGTATAAATTTATACCGCAGGAAGTCTCGCGGTATAGATTTATACCGCAAGACTTCTCTTTTTTTCGGATATATATATGTAAATATATATGTTATATATATATTATATATTTATATAATACACATATATATATATCTTTGGTATAAATTTATACCGAAAAAAACTCTTCTGGTATAAATTTATACAACTTAGTCCTCTTCTTGGTATAAATTTATACCGCTTCGAAGTCCTTTTGTCAGTATAAATTTATACCGCTCGAAGTTCTTTTGTTGTATAAATTTATACCGCTCAAGTCTTCTTCTATGTATAAATTTATAACCGTCTGTAACTCTCTAGCATACTATGTCCACATATTACTATCTATTAAGGTATAAATTTATACCATCTTGAAATTTATTTGGAAGAAACTAAAGACTACTGAGAACAAATAAATTACAAAGTTTAAAAAGTCCGTTTGATACATACGTCGACATCAAGCAGATCTGAAGTCTATAGCAAGCTGGAGGAGCAAATAAGAGCAAGTGTATAAAGCAAAGCGCAAGCATCTTCGACTTCACCTCGCGTGTGAGGCATACTTTAAGGTGACAATATTTGCTTCATTGAGGCAATATCAAAATGTGTTGCATTTTTGCAATTTTGTTCATAATTTTGTAGTGAATTTATAAACTTTGAACTAAATACGTTTTTGGGCACTCTTAAGCGCTTTTTTTTTTTTTCAATGTCTATTTTGTTTTGTCCTTAAAAATATTACTATTTCTCAAACCAAACTAGGGGGCCAAAAAATGGTACCAAACAATTTTGAATGGAAGCTGAGTTCAAATTCCCCTCCAAAAATGGTGCCTAAAATATTCAAATTGTCACACTTGTCACAAATATACCAAGAAAAGGGCATTTTTTAAGGGAATTTTAGGGAATCTTTCAAAGATTCCTTTTGAAGTGCGTTTGCAGCAAATAAGTGCTGGGGTCACGTCACTGCATCACATGTTCTGTTATGAAAACACAGGCTTACATTTGGTTTGCTTTTCTTGCCGGAATACAGTGCGGGCTACTGAGCTTGGCTATGGCAGCTCTGCCAAATGCCTCGGCCAAGGACGTTAAGGTCGATAACGTCCTCCCCTTGGCGTTATGGCCCATGAAAATGGCCTCGTGGCCATGTGGCCAGGAAATTCCTCGGTCGTATTGCCGTACGGCCTCAAAATTTCCTAGCCACATGGCCATTCAACCATTTTCATAGGCCATAACGCCTCGTGGGAGGACGTTATCTAGCCCATATATTTAGACAAATTTAAATCCACAGATTCGGCTTGTCAGAAGTGAATCCGAAGCAGTGGAGATGGCTTTGGATGGGTGGCATACCAAGGGCAATTCTGGAACGAGGACAATCTTCCCACTTCAAGAATTTCCAGAACCTGGAAGTTTTGTTCTTGTTACTGCCCGTTTTTCCTCAAAACCAACTTTTCTGGCCGCCATGGTCTTTAGTCCGGCCCTCAGAACCAACTTTTTCTCAGAACCAACATTTCTGGCCCATGGTCTTCATGCACGGATCTCCACAACCAACGGTTGCGGCGTGTTATGGGGCCTATTTCCATATATCAAAGCTTTTTTCGAGCTTCCAACGAGATTCAAGAAGAACAGTCATCAAGTCGAATGTTTTGCACAGGACGTGACCCCAGCACAAATTTCTTTCTTGATCTTTTCTTGGTCCAAGAATTCTCATCATGCAATTGGAACTTTTTCATAACAATTCCAAGGATTATTTCTTCTATTGTTTTCTCCTTGTTGTCTTCACATGACAATTTCCACCATATGTTTTCATGCCTTACTTTCTAAAGGATTTTTGTTTCATATTTTGTTGCCACCAGTTTGTGTGGTTCTTTCCCATGGCTCTCAACCACGTTTCTCCTTCGAGTTCTAGTGACTTGACCCCTTCATTATTCGAGGATTTTATTGCCACGTTGCTCCTTGGGTTTCTCACAGGTTTTTACCCCTTGCATAACAATCTTCTTCAATACACATCTCCATGCTTCTCATGGGTATCCATTTTCTTCATGGATTTCCATGATGTAGTACTTCTTTTGTACTATATTTATTCCTTCTTCATATTACCCTAGCTTTCTCCTCCAAAGTTAGCATAATTCAATGATAATAGTCTTGTTAGCACAATAGCCCAACTCTGGTGACACCTTATCTGAAAGCCTAGCCTATCCACTTGTCCTAAAATTTGACATGGACATTCAACCAGCTGTTAGACCTTGATCTAAAGAAAAGAAAGGTTGAGAACTGTAAAATGATGTACGTCATGTTGTTTGTGATTGTTCAGGTTCTAAGAAAAGAGCTCCGACAAGAAGATTGCAAAAAGATCTCGTTTGAAACCCTTCTGCAAGATTGTGAACTACAACCATATATCATGCCAACTAGGTGACTTGCATTTCTGACCCCTGTACCTTTTAATTGATGTTTTACTTCTAAGTTCTTGTGTTCATATGAGTCTTGGCATAGTATAGAGTATAATTTATTTTCTTCATATGTGCTTCTGCTAAAGATAAATTGCATTTTAATCCTGGGTTTTCTATATTGTCGAGGTTCAAATGTTGATTTATATAGTATTGGCAAGGAGTATAATTTGGTGTTCTAACACAGTTTTTTTTTATGCAAGAAGTGAAATGGAGGAAAGGTTTAAGACTGGCAAAAATCGTTGATTTTTTGTAAAATTGTATTTCTAGTAAAGATCATTTGCCTCTTCTTCCAAGTGACTGCACCTTATGTAGAGTTATGATTTCTTCTTGCATAATATAAGCATTCATTTTGTGGTGGTTTGTTTATTAAACACTTGATGGAAATGAAAATTTTTATGCTTACATTTTCATAGCAATTTTTTTATTTCCGACCTTCTATTTTAAGTCTGCAGGAACATGGAAAAACTATTCAAACAATTATACCTTCATCTTCTTTATATCATGGTTGCTGGACATCTCTACAAGTGTGGCAAGGATATGATTTTGCACCGATGTGTTCTTCCTCATGAAGTCCCCGAGATTGTTCGCCAAGCACATGAAGGACTTGGTGAAGGCCATTTCAGTGGTGATAACATGGCACAAAAAATTCTGTTGGCTGGCTACTTTTGTCCCACGTTGTTCAAGGATGCTCATGCTCATGTGCGCCAAGGTGATGTCTGTCAGCGTGTGGGAAGGCCCACGGCTCGTAACGCTCTACCCTTAATTCCCGTAGCCACGCCGTTATGCACACATCTGAGCAGCTCATGCCCATATCAGATGCTCTGAGATAGCAATTCATTAATTGCTGGCTTCGCTAATGGTTGCACGTCTGGCGTCCTACATTCTGCAAGTCTCCACCGTCAGAGAGTCCCTCACAGCACAGGGAATTTGAGCGCCCAGATAGGGAATTTGAACGCCTATTACAAGGGTTTTTCCTCCCACATGGGGTTTTTTTCGTCCCAGTGGTAGAGATACATTGTATATGGCTTTTATGGTTTTCTTTTATGTTTGGATACTATCTAATATATTGTATTGTGACCGTCTCATAGGCCAGTTGGCCTCGTGGACGTTAAAATATACTTCCTTCCTTCCTTCCTTCTGCAAATGGGATATGGATTTTGTTGGGCCAATTGATCCACCTGCTCAAAACTCCACTGATTATGCCACGAAGTGGGCTGAAGCATGTGCATTACCTGATAACACCGCAGCAGCACAACAGGGGTGCTCTACATGCACGTCATTACATGCTTCGGCTGCCCCACGGAACTCGTGAGTGATCAGGGTGTTCATTTTGTCAATCAAACGATCAAGGAACTCGCAGACTAGTCCATCATCGGAAGAGCACATCATATTATCTACAAGGCAATGGCCTTGTTGAAAGTACCAACAAAACTCTCATCAACATTCTAAAGAAGATTTGTGACGCTTCCAGGATAGATTAGCAGGAAAAGTTACCCATTGTTTTATGGGCTTGCAACACTACTTACCACAGGGCAGACACCTTTCAAACTTGTGTATGGCCAAGAGGCCTGGATTGAGTTTGTCCTACCCACTCTCAGATTCCAAGTCGCTACTGTCCATGATCCTCCTGCCGCTTTACAGGAAAGGGTCTATCAGTTGCAACAACTAGATGAAATTCACAGGGATGCCTACCTCAGGGTTCTTGCTAGGCAACAATTGCAGAAATCCTGGATGACAATCACATCAAAGCCAAGACTTTCAAGGAAGGGGATTTAGTTCTTCTTTATGATTCCAGGCACAAAACTTTTGAAGGCAAGATCAGATTTTGTTGGCTTGGTCCTTACAAAATTATTAAAGTGGTACAACCAAGTATATTTCAACCCGCAGAATTAGATGGCACTCCATTACCTACCTTGGTTAATGGCTTTCACCTCAAAACATTTTATACTAATTCATCAACATACACAATTCAAGACACAGACAAACCTGATTGAGTAGCAACCTTATATATTATATATTCAAAAGAGTAAGATTACAAAAATGGGCAATGCCCTTACTTAATCGCATGGGCATCACCCTTATTTTAAAGACAAAATCCTACTCTAATTCTCTGGCTATTCCGGGTTTGGTGCAGCGCAGGCCTGCAGGACTACATAACCCTGCTCTAGATAATTAAATATGGGGTCAGGATTGTCTGCGGATGCAGACAGCCAGCCATCCATGGGAATCCCACGGTTCTTCATCTTCCATAAATCAAGGTCGTTCATTCGGCATGTTAACCATTCGAGGCAGTTCTTCGGCATGGTATTAACCATCTCCATCGCTGCAACTGATAGTATTCTCGCTTCAATCCTTGCTCGGCTTATATAGCCCTACCGACTCTTGGTTATCACGGTGGCCTAATCACTTTTTGCTGACCTGTCCATATTGGGTTCCAATTCCAGATTCCCATATCTTGCCGCAAATCCAGTAGCGGTACCTTCTCTCTGGCCTGTTGCTTCTGTCACCTCCTTCATTAAACCAGTTGAACTCTCGAGGTGCCCATCTTAATTACGCTCCTTTAAACTACGGCTGTGTCAAATCATTATTCGTACACCACCACGATGTTGCATCGCACCGTTTTCATGTCAATCTCCACCATTGATCTTCCTTCAGTTGGTTGTCTGGGACTTAGCCAAAATTTTGGTTCTCGATCATTCTCCTCCGCGATGCTGCCATCTAGCAGAATTAACGGTTCAGAATCTGCTTTCTGCACTACCTATAAAAATCTCTTCTAAACAGACGCAAAACCTAATGCTAAATCTTTTCAGTCTTTCACCTTCCGCTCTCAAGCTCTTTGCTCCATTTGATATGGCAACTCTACAGGCCACTGCGCCCATGGATCCTGATCTTTTTTCATCAGTGATTTTTTCCACATCAAGCGTTCGGGAGGCTCTTTAAGGCACTAGCCAGAAAGTTGCAGAAAGGGCGGGTTTGCTTGATTTTGCCAATCAACAACTCCCTGTTCCAAATCCGGCTCAACTTTGGCAGTTTGTCGCTCATTTGGTCAAGACAGATGCTGGGTGCCAGACGATGATGGATCATACTCGGATCACTCTAAATCAAAGTCTTTTGGAACATATATTTTAACTGCCCAGACACACTCCTTCTTTAAATTGGTCTGCTTTGCAGGATCATGATGTCACAGTTTATGGTCAAGCTCCCTACGCTGCCACAACACACAAGCTTACAAACATTGCTAAGCCTCATGAAGCTTTTGTCAAATTTTTATGGCGAAAATTCTATGGGTATTCTATCAAGAACACCCACATCAACAAGCACTTCTTCCATACCGCCATTGTTGCTATTCCCGAGTTGACTGGCCATTTGCCTCTCTGGATTGCAGAAACTTTGAAGCAAGTCCAAAAAAAAACATGTATGAGGAAATGGAGATTGAGTTCACTCAACTCTACTTACAGCACTTAGGCGCCCTCAATAGTCTTCGTGCCTATATAGACGGTTAGATCATTCCCGTGGAATGGATCCCTCCTCCTATCAATACACTTCTTCCCTGTCCCGAATGGGAACGTTGGTGTCAGGCCCTGGATGTAGATTTACTTCAAGAATTCCACACTCAAGATCAGCAGCCTATGATGCAGCTTGCTCCTCAACATGACACTCCGTATGCATCACTTGGGAGCACCTCCACGCCGTCAGTTTCTAGAATAGTTTTCTAGTCATAACCATGGAAAAAACCATGCAGTGTTATAATTTTGGGTGCCTTGTGCTTCTGATTGGCATTCATCCTTTTGGACAAAGGCTCTGGCTGGTCATGCTAATTGGACTCCAGCACACATTTCTACAGACCTCCGGTGGGATCCACGCTTTGTGTGTCAAAATGTCTGGCAGGAAGGAGAAACCCTGGATCATAACAGAAATTGGATCTACATTCCTAGTGAACGAGGTTGGCAGACCCCAACTAATGCCGTCTGGGGACTCACTCAATTTTTGGACATAGCTGCCACGTCCCCAGATCCGTCTGTTCACTAACAAGCAGATTTTTGTGCTGCTTTGAAGTGTCTTCTTACCTGTTCTAGTGCCCGTTGTCATCCTGTTTACTATTGCAACCCCAACGCCAGTGCCGGTGCTTTTGGCCTCCAGACTTGTCTGCTCATTGAATGCCAGTATGTTCCAGCCGAGGCTCACCGTGCTTTTGAAGACATGGCGCGGTCTGGCTTTCTGCTCGATGCGTCACCATCCATTGCGGTAAACACTAAGGATGTCTTAAAAGATCGACAGGATCTCATCCAGAAGTATCACTCAGAGGCTCGTCCTCATAGTCGTCAGGATGATTTTGATAAGGTGCTAGATTTTCCACCTCCAGAAACTGTGTCTGCTTTTCTCTCCTCCCAGTGTTCTTTGGTGGGAGGGAGTGTTAGTCATGTGCCACGAGGCACTGGACTCTGAGCACAACACAGGCCAAAGGCAAGGGTCAAGTCAAGCGTCAAGTAGTAGACCTACGCCCTCGCAGCACATCAAAGAAAGTTGGCTTGGATCTCAACAATGACTCCAAGTGATTTTAGGGAAGCAAGGCCTCAAAGCCGAGGTGGTTTGACCTTCCTGAGTGGGATCCTTTCGAGGACATCAAGGAAGGATACTTTGTGCTAGTAAGGCCTGATGATGAGGATTGTCCAATATGGTTAGGGATGGCACTCTCTAATGTTACCACCACCATGCCTAATGGGGAGGAGTTGCAATTCCAGGTTCAATATTGAGAACTTTGTTGAAAGGTATAAGAGGGGCAACTTGAAGAAGCAGTACTCCGACTGCTGGAAGAAGAAGTGGAGGGCAAATCCTGCTGATCCTCAAAGGAGGGAATTGGTGGAGTATGTGGTATGGTCATACCCAACTTGTCACATTTAAAGGACAAGACCTACAAGATCCCCAAAAGGGAAATGGACAAAGCCATGAGCAATCTCAATGCTATAGCACTGTATGAGAGTAGATAATATTATTTGTAAATTGTGCTTGAAATTCTTGAGAGCTTTCTCAACTCGTGGTTTGTAAGTTTTATATGAGAAAAACAAGTGAGCCAATTCTTGTTTTATGATGTGTATTTCTATTCACGTATTCAATGCAAAACCTTTTTTGTATGAGTTCCATTTTCCTGCATGAGGCCCAACTGTCAGGATCTGACCCACTGTAATTAAATGCGACTTCTCTAAGCTAAAAATATATTTCACCAAGTGGTACCATGACAG
Organism: Isoetes taiwanensis; assembly: GCA_021234155.1. NCBI lineage: Eukaryota > Viridiplantae > Streptophyta > Lycopodiopsida > Isoetales > Isoetaceae > Isoetes > Isoetes taiwanensis. Next base: position 6,969,691 of record JAJEKV010000008.1, read on the forward strand.
ATATGTCTCTTGTACAATATGCTCTCAAAGGTTTGCCTCAAGAGTATCAAAGTGTTTCTGACTATCACAAGCTACAAGACATGCTCATGCAACTCAAACTTATAGATCTTGAACAAGGTCACAAAACGTATGACCAAACGGACTAGTTTCTATTCTAGATCAATCCTTTTATTACTACATTTGGCTCTACTTGTACTTCATCTTCCTATGACTGCAGCAAAAACAATAATTCCAAGTCTGGATCTAGGCAACCATTCACTTGATGTTATCATGCTAAAATTGGCCATATTAAGCATGATTTGCAAGAAACTCCTCAAGGATGTTGCTTGGAAGGGAAGAATTGTAATTCATCAATATTGCTCTATAGAGTTCACAACAAAAAGCTTGGATTGTAGATTCTGGATCCATCAAGCATTTGGGAGGCCAATCTCATGGTTTTCAAAATATACATATGAGACGGTACTTAAGATAACACTCCATCTCAAAAATTGCAGAGGTAGCTCCTTATATTTGAGCATACTCTAGTTAAATTCATAAGGTTCTATTCTTTCATTCTATTACTCCATTGTGAGAGTGTCCATAAGATACAGTCATCTCTCTATGAATCTCCTTTGATTTAATAAAGGTCTGAGAGATATACTCCTTGGCGTTATCAGACCTTAGAGCTTTAAAGTGTAGTAGAGAACTCATTTTCAACTTGTATAGTAAATGTTTTGAAAATGCCAAAAGCTTGAGCCTTGAACTCTACTTGAAAAACCATGTGTCTACAAACCATGTGTCAACTGAAATCATCCTCACAAGAAAGTGCTTGTTGCCACTGAATGATTCTAAGGATATATGGCATATGTCTCTACGAAGTAGTTCCAATGGTCTACAAACCATGTGTCAACTTGTTGCCACTAAGCGATTCCATGTGTCAACTGAAATCATCCTCACAAGAAAGTACTTGTTGCCACTAAGTGATTCTAAGGATAGATGGCATATGTCTCTATGAAGTAGTTCCAATGGTTGTTGAGCTTGAAATTTAGCTTACAAGTGATAAGTTGCTTGCACTTGCTTCTCAAGATTACATGCCATACATTCTAAATAGGAAGACACGCCTTAGACCATGTGCATTTGGCTGAAATTAAGGCAGGAAGATGGATATGACCAAACCATACGTGCAGTAAAGCTTCTGATGTTCAAGAGATAGTAAAAGAAGATTCGCTTTAGATTGTTTGTTGATATGAACCACCTTTTGAAGATTTCAAGATATACAATCTTCATGATTTAAATGACCTTCTCAAGGAGTCTAAGGTCATGAAAATTCAAATGTTTTTTGTGGAAAATATGAACTACGCCACCAGAAAACAAGATGGAATAACCATCTTTCTATCAAACTCACTTACACTGAGTAAGTTAAGCAAACTGGCTACTAGATTTACATTTTTAATTCTAACAGTAAGACAATTGGTAGTAGAGAGATCTAAGTTTCCATCTCATTCTTAGCCACTGCTTATTTGTGCAACAAGGCTCCTACTCGGGCCATTCAATTTGAGACACTTTTAAGACTCTATATGGCACTGGACCAGATGTGTCTAATCTTAGGATTTTCTAGATTGCTATTGTGCATAGAGAATTGCTGCAAAAGCAAAAGCAGGGTAAGTTACTAAGATCTAACACTATGGACTATATTAGAGATTGAATATTCTATCCATAAGTTACTAAGATCTAACACTATGGACTATATTAGAGATTGGATATTCTATGTAACTACATGGAGTTTCGAATGGTCTACCAATCTCGTGCACAGTGTTGCAACAAAAGAAAAACATACATCTATGACTAGCTATTGCATAGCAAATGACAATTCACCTTGTCTTTTCAAATTCACCTACGCTTCAGAAAAAATCTCTCACGTCAGTATAACCATCAAAGGCCTCAAGTTGTAGCCACCTTCTGTTAAACTAATTAATCAAAAAATTAATATCATTACTTTTATCAAATGTAAAGCAAAGATCTTGCAACATAAGACATGTCATACAATCTAATTCATATTGCCATAAGCTGTAATGCTTCGTTTGTCTTCACTCAAGCATGCTTTAAAATATTCAATTAAGCATACTCAAGCACATCCATATAGAGGCTCGCTATTCCATCAAAACCTTAGACAAGCTTGTATTTCATACCTCAAAATCATAAGAGCCTCCAATCAGAAATGACCATAAGCGAAATGAGAGGTGCCCAGAGGCTTTAACATATAGCCTGGGCCGTATGATCAACGGATCCAACGACCATGGTGCTCCTGGGTGCACCTCGTTTAGAATATGTATGCATTTTGCAGCTTTGTTTGAAGGTATTTATTTCATCAATTAGCGTAGTGTTGAAGGCATTTTTATGGGTATGGATCGATGCTTATATTTGCTATACAGAGCAAGCACTACAAATGTATGTAATGCAAGTCTTAGTTTGAAAGCAATTGTAAGCTCATTTCTAGACACTATTTGAGAGGATTTGGTAATCGGTCCGTCTCGATGTGCGAGGTCAATTGTAAGCCCATTTCTAGATGAGATATGGAAGTATACTTCTGTATTTATTCATTTGCATCTGAGTGACTCAAACAATAATCGAGTGCCATGTAAATGTGTGCCATGTAAATGTGTGATTTCTGATGTCCATTCCAGCTGATTCAACGATGTGATGTTTATGGGATTTAGCAGCATCCAGTTCCCGTTCTCAATATTTGTTTCATGTTTCGACATATCTTTGTGACAAATGTTTTTCCATGTATATATGTCGCTCATTTCCAGACATCACATGCTTAGATCCAGCTTAGGACTTTGAGAAGAACATAGGCTCCTTTTGGTACTAGACATCACATGCTTAGATCCATCTTAGGACTTTGAGAGGAACATAGGCATTGTAGGGTATATTGACGTCCACATGTTACTGTTATAAGCCCTCTATAATATGCATGTAACCTCCATGCTCTCAAGCCAGCAAAGACACATTAATTGCAGACGTTATAGTTGATTCATACTTTGTGATTACTGCTTCATTTTCTAACATAACCACTTATTATTTTGATGTTGATAATTTTATTTCTTGCATCTGTTTGTCGCTCATGCTTGACTTTTTTCTAGGCAATGTAGGTGTAGATCTCCCAATGATATATTCTCAAAATGGAACACAACTTAGGAGATTTAATTCATGTCATGTTCCTTAGGCAACCTTTCCTTTGTCCAGCATAATGAGCAAATCAATCTACAGGTAATGTCTGGCATAACTTTCGTGCTTTCACACTTATAGTTTATATCCTTCTGTCAGGTTCAAATGAGATTTATATTTTCGATGTAATCAAATCTTAGAACTAAAGAATCAAACCATATTATTTTCTAATAATGAAATGTTTCGAATAAACTTTTTTTGTCCGTTTAGTTTAGATGTGCTCTTCGAATTATATGTTTCTAAGTCATTTGCAAGTTTCTATAGATCCATTTTCGTATGTACAAGATAAACTAAACAAGATGTACATTTTCAAATGATGTTTAGCCACCTATTGTTCTAAAAAAAAATCACTTTTCCACTACGAAAATAAGACATGTCTTATTTAGATTCGAAATAAGTTTGAATTATAAATGGGGTCTTTTTTTATTCCGAGGGCTTTCTATTTTCATGGTTTTCCACTAGTATTTTAGTGGTGTCATATTTTATGACTACCATGTAGTGGGAAAACAAGTTTAAATTTGTGTCTCATTTTTAGCCCTGGAGTCACAAATGATGTCATATATTGTATATGACAGCTATATTTTACGACAGCTGTGGAAAAAGGGCCTAAGTCGGATTTTGCCCCAAAGAGAGAGATGCTACATGGACATATCAAGATAAGAGGAAAAAAAAATGCCATTTGCTCCTTCTGTGCTTCTGCTTTTGCCATTAGCCATTCTTCCTCTGAATGCAAGTAAGATATTGCTCCTTCTGTGCTTCTGCTTTTGCCATTAGCCATTCTTCCTCTGAATGCAAGTAAGATATTGCTGTGGATGCATGTAAGGTATCGCTAATCTGCATCGACTTCTGCCATAAGTGATTGTTTCTCACTCAGGCAAGCCCTTGTGCGGAAGCACCTTGTTATTAGTTCATCGTTCGGTTTCCTCATAAGTAAAAACTACGATGCTCATCTAGAAGATTTCATGCAAGTGCCAGCATTTTGCACGGGAATTCATGGCATGTGCACCAAGTATTAATAGCATATGATATTGAATATTTCCTATAAGTTCAAACAGTAAATGCCTATCATGACTTCCTTGTAGCTGCACATAGTGGAAATACAAGATGCAATTGCATGGAATGCTGATCTCAAGCTTCAAAAAGTCAAATCTTTTTTTTAAATAATGGGAACAGAAAACTTCTCATAGGAATATGTCTGATGCAACTTTGGAGACGACGACCTTGGAGACAGAGATAGCAGCCGATTCACACTGGAGGTGGTCACGATTCTGCAAACTGGGATACAAGAAACAACGTTCTTCACTTAGAGAACAATAAGCAATGAACATTATAATTGTCTTCTTAAGAAGCACCATTACCAGGTTTTCACGAATATTACAAAGATACCATGGTAACGACATGGACTGAAGTCACCTTCTACTTTGCATCTTCCAGTTTTACTCCTATTCTCTGCTGTTCTCCTAAAGGACTCTTTGTAATCCATTTTCCTGCTTTGTTTGAGACTGGCCGCACCTTGGGTGTTACAATAGCACATTGCTGTAGTATCCATCTATTATCCAATAGGAGAAACCTTGGGATCAAGCTTATCCTTTTTCCTGCTTCTTGGTGGAAAAGTAGAGAATGAAGGCACCCCTTGGTTCTTGCTGGTATCTTCTATTATGTCAGCTCCTTGAGACACTGCCCTTAGGTGGATCAGCAATATCCAAATCGCCTTTGCGCAACTTAAGCAAATGAGCAGACTATACTTACAAGAAGATCGAGTACTACTTTCTTGTTTTTCAGCAATGTATTGTTCAAAATTAGTCTGGTACTGCTTTGGTACAAAGTCAACAAATCTGACACCAAACAGAGATCAGTTATATACCATAATAGATAGAATCCAAGACTTAAGACAGCTACCTATGTAATAGAAAGCTGCGTTCGGGTGCTGAAAATAGACCATAAATGATTTCGAAGGAGTCGCTCAAGGCAACATGCTGCCCCTTTATACCCCGCATGCAACCCAGAAATCTTTTATACTCAGGTCCCGCCAGATATGCCTGAACCTATGTATAAACACATTTAACTAAAGTCAATGTGCCCTGAAACAAATGTCTGATACCATAGTGAACAACACGATTTCACTCAACCACATATCCTTTGTTTTCTGTTGGAAACGCACATTGTAAATCTAAATGGTTACCGGTTTCTGCACCCTTATTTCCTTTCAGTCATATGCTAGTGAGTCTCTACAATATCACTTATCATTTGTTTGAAGGACTAGATAGTCACCATTTTCAAAAATTCAGCAGCATTTTTGTTCCTTCTGTCAGCCATGTCTGACAACTTTTCTTGATCAGATCTTCTTGCAGTTGCGGGCACAATGGACCCCTCTTTTGGTGCACCTATTGTAGCAAGCTCCATGTCAACCGGCTCAGCTACGCGAGCAATACATGATTTCTGAGTTCTTTTAGCAAAAACTTTGTCATCACCAAGATTCCTAGTGACATCAGGAGTAATCCCACAGGGATCAACCCTAAGAGCTTGGTTTGCTGGCACAATTTCTAATTCGTGTAATGTTTTTGCCCTCTTGGCACGATTAGCTATAAGAGTTGCAGAAAAGGATGGTTCTGGTGAAGCAACTGTACAATGCCCTCTCTGCACAATGGAAAGCATACAGTATAATTCATTGCTGGGAGACAGTTATAAAATATTCGACAGCAATCATATAAGGTTTACCAAAGGAACAGTCGTTTTACGAACGAATATGCTTTCCTCATCCATGCATGGCAATGAACTTGCAACTCCTAAACCAACAGCTCCACACTTAACCAACATACAGCCAAACATAATAACCAGACGAATATAGAATGATGCATCCAACTAGTTAATGCAAACGTCCATTCCACCATGGAGGTATATATGCCCAAGAATAATGCACCTGGAGTTGTAAGCCTGGCTGAGAAATCTTCAAATTTAGCATTGGGCAACACAGATGTATCTGAAACATCCATGGCAATCTCCTGTAGACCTAAGAGCATAAGCCTTAGCATAAAAGAAGACCACCACAAAGAAGATAACAATAGAAATAAGCATTACCATTTCGACGTTGAGGAAGCAACTGATTTGAGCAATTCTTGTCCATTTTCTCGCGGAAAAATCTCGTAAGCGTAAATGCAGCATCTCCAAATTTTGAATAGCACTGTAGAAAAAAGAGACTATCATTTTTATCTGTTTTACACCAAAGTGCATAACCTGAAGATAGAAGAATTAAGCACCTTCATATACGGCCTAAGCCAGAGAGACATATGGGTTTGAGCATTTCCATGTGCAAACCTGCTCAAGAAAGTAGAAGCTAGTGAAAAAGGTAATGGTGTAACAACATGACCTTGCACAATATTAGAAACTGATTTCGAGCATATATGGAACTCATAGTAGTATGTTTGAGATGTTTACAGAAATGCAACCTTTCGTCGCAAAGAATAATTGCACCATAATCACTTTTATGACGTATAACTCGCCCAATTGCCTGGTTCACAGCTCTTGCAGCCTGCTGGACATACCACTCATCGCCAGTTAAACCCTGGATCATAAAACATAACAAAGAACTCACTTGGTTTCCAGTGCTCTAGTTCCGACTTTTGACGTAGACAAACCTTTTAACTCTTTATACCTTATTCTTGCCTTTCGTTGAACGTGATTGTTCATTTAAATATTCACGTTTCAATCGTACCTAATTGGTCATAAGAAATCCAAGAAACATAAGATTTGCCCACTCTGCACTCCCTTAAAACAATTGTGCATTGCATAACAGGCATATGAAAGTGTCCATGGAAATTCAGAGACATTCTTTATACCTTGGGATCAGTTTTCATAGCATATGGTATACCAGTTACTATGACAGCCCTCCCCGCATGATCCGCAAAATCCAGTCCCTCACTGACCTAAAGTTAAAATATCAATTAGAGGTTATGAAAAGCAATTACATGCAGTGAACAGAAAAATCGACTCATCCATATGTTATATTGTATGATTTGCAATGAAACGATCAAATCGAGAAAGAGATCAATTAGAATTTGTATTTGGAAAGCAATGCTCTTTCCAACTTCCGATTGATGGTTGGACCACCTATGTCCATGAGCAAGAAATGGCATTAAAATGGAAGATCCTGACTCCTACTACCTGAATAGCCTAAGAAGAGGAGCAATAGCTGCAATTGTGACATACTGCATACACAGGACAGATACATAGTTACTTTTGAGCTGCTTAATTGAACGTCTAACAATATTCCTCTACTCTCTTTGTGGATTACTAGTTTCAGTCTGCATATGGATGTCACATTTAGCCTCATGTCATATGGATGTCGATAAGATTCTTAAGCAGACAATATCACATCAATTGACCAAAACACCACATCAATTCATCTCACTTACTTTTCCACGGCAAACTGCAAAAAAAACAGCCCCAGAAGATGCCGATTTATTTACCTTCTGAACAAAGTCCTGTAAAGAAAATGGGTTATAAGAACTTACATGGTTCATTTAATAAATTTATACAAACAAGAACACACACCAAGGAAACCCAGAACATACTACCCCATAAGGATCTGGTCTGTGTATCGTACCTTGAAGAATAGGCAATTCAATCTATCTACTTTGAGTTGGCTAGTGCAGACAGCTCTTCTACTTAGGTATCTATCAGCTGGTTTAGCATGTACTGCCAGCCCCAGCGAATGAGAACCTAGTGAACCAGACCACTCACTGAGTTATGGACATGAACATCTCCTTAATCAGACATTCAAGTCAAGGCCATGGGCATTGCATTCAAGGCTCTAGACTTCAAAGCAGCACTATGAGGTCTGCTGCCAATCGAGCTCAATAAAAGACAATAGAGAGTGGGTGGATGGATGATGTTCCATGTCATGATTCTATCTAGCCTAGTCATTTTGCCATGATTCTGCCTATACTAGCCTCTCCTTGAGTCGGCCATGGGGTAACCCACCAGTCATGAATGACCCTAGTCTCAAGCAGGAAGGCTTATAGTCAAAGTTTTGGGGATAGGATGGGGGTTCAAATTAGGATTTAGGATCAGCACTAACTTTGGGGTTAGAGTTAGGGTTAACGCTCCCAATGGTTCTGAGTTAAGATTAGCACTGTTAATAGTTATAGGTTTCCATGGTTGCTGTTAGAGTAGGTGGAAGTATAGCCACTTAAGTTTATGGTCAGGATTAAGGGTCATTGAGAAGCCTAGAATTTCACAGCACCACAGTGATCACCCAAGCCTGAACGCATAAAATAATTTACATAGCTAGCATGAGCTTTCAGAGTCTTCATCCCTTTTTTTCTTCTTTCGACATAGCACATCACAAATTGTATTCACTCACAAAGGTCAGCACAGAGTTGCCACCATGTCTAAACCAGTCACTTTTTCTCTGTCACCAAATACTTTCAAGGAAACCCAACATCTCCTTTGTCCTCTAATAAAGTTAAGACAGTGTATGATAAATGGTCACTTAGTTAGGTATTTCAGTTTTTAACATATGAACTTTATCAGACTGTGATCTTTGGCCGGATGTATTTGAAGACATTCAAGTTCTGATGGTCATCAGGGTAGCGGAATAGACTTATTAATTTTAACAGAAGTTCATCTGGCAAGGTGAATTCAAGTAGCCCACTACCCTTACACTCTCTACCTATAAGTACTTCTGAGTACTTATAGGTAGAGAGTGAGTGTATTATACAAAATATTGGATCATATGAATCATCAGAATTTTGTATATGATCAGCCTATCAGTCTAATTTTACAGTCCACGAATTTAGAAGCTTCAACAATCAAGCTCGTGCATGCATCTTAAACAAAAATAGACCCTGTTTTAACTTACATCATGGGCCTGATTAAACAAAGCAGATTCTTTCGGCTCCACAACTGGCTGCTTATGCTTACATATCCTCTCCCAGACAGTGAGATTATTCCCAGCTTTAGCCTGCATGGGTATTTCGTTTCAGCACATGAACCATAAAAACAAGCTTCAATAAGGATCTACAAAATACTTACTGGGGTCTGCCAAGCTTCAATGGAGGCACTGAGCACATAGTAAGAAGGAAAGAAAACAAGCAGGCCATTGGGAACAATGCGTGCAAAATTCACTACAGTGAAAAAAATAACTAAGTAAATTCTCAACTGCAGAAAAAAACAAGATCAAATTTTCAGCTGCTACTCGGCAGTTTACATCCCTTTCTAGAATACGGCAATTTTAAAATAAGTAAACACTTACCAAGTGCATTACCAAGCTCAAGCTTGTACTCCAATGAATCGCGCACTTGATAGGATGAGTTCAACGGTCGCCCGGAGGGCCCTGAAGGAATCACTCCCACCCATATTTGATTGGGTTCTATTACGTGCGGATTTTCTAGCCGTATCTCAAATGCCCTATCCAGGGATGCATTACAAAAGTTATTGAAAGAACAAACAAATGAGGAAAGAAGGAAAAAGAGAATATTACTGTATCTACCACAGACCCTTGATTAGACCAAATTCATGCATCGATTATCAATCATCTAAGAACACCTTTGAAAGTGTCTAGCTTTGAAAGTGCAAGCAAGGAAAAAAAGCAATACAAAAACATAAGCCAGAATCTGCTATCACATTGACTTTCCTGTAGCCCTGCTACTCCGAGAATTTGGAAGATTTCTTATGGAGCTAATCTTTTTTCTTTGCTTTTTTGGCCTTCTATAAAGTCACATCTTTTAAGAGATTTGACTGTTTTATTATGGAATATGGAGCATAAGAATCAGCACTATTTTGCTGTGGCTGATTTTCCCTGTTTGACACTGCTCTTTCTGAGTGCGATGAGTTTATAGACATATAAAGCCAGACATTTATGCTCCTAAAAGTTCACAACTGCTGCAATATGGTTGGGATCCAAAAAGACATTGCACTGAAAAGAAACCTTATTAGTACGGCATAAGGTGCTTCTTTATAAACTATTGAAGCTACAGGTTCCTTGCAGCCAGGTCATGGAAAATTGGAAGTGGTTTTTTCTCAGAAAACACCATTCATAATAGTGCCTGACTCTGTACGTAGGCATCACAAATTAGAACCCGGCCAGAATGGTCTAATTTGCATTGTCCACGATCTTGAAAGAACCAATCATGTGCTCAATTGCTGCATCTATAAGGGCTTTCACTTCAAAAATTTCCTGTTTGAAGAATACATACAGGTTCAGTTCAGCAGCAAAGGAATCCAATGGTGCTAGTGTGCCAGAGGTTAAGATTATGGAACGGACACCCATTGTTGCAAATGCTTCCATTGCAATACCCGGGTTGAAACACCACCAGCTCAGGGTTCGTGAGTTTTTCTCATCTGCAAACGTTATTACAACCAGCAAATATCTCTCAAAAAATCCGAGGAATGGTTTTGGAAGTCAAATTAAAAGATCCCATAGGCATACCTTTCCCTTTTTCTGTGGCTTTCTTATATGGGACATGAACATGAACCTACAACAAATAAACTTGCTTTAGCTTTCTTAATCCCCAGACTAGAAATCAAATATATCTGTTCACATCCAGCCTAGAAAAAAAATTGTTCGTGAACATATCTGTTGGCCCTTTTAAATTTGGTATTGAATCCTAATATGTGCAAAGAACAGCTTGACTCGCTAGTTTCAGACACTACTGCAGCTTGACAACATTTCGATATTGGAAATTATTGACTTAAATAATGCAATGGGAGACATTGCCACAATCTCAGACCTGTAACAAGCTATCTGGACTGATACATTTTGGAGCTTTCTAAAGGGGTTCTAAATGCTCAACTCCATCCTGAAGACACAAAAGTGAGAGACCTGGAGCACAGTTTCAGGCTTGGTGCTTTCCAAAACTGCCGAGCTGAAGGACGTCCACCTTAGGCAAGAAATAGGGACATATTTCAACTTCTGGTCCCCTAGTTAATTACCTATTAGTTTTATAGTACAAAATCGTGAAATGGGAAGTCTGACTCAAGAAGCCACTTTTGCTTACTGAGTTTGTGAACAGCTTTAGATAAATCTTTAAAAACTCAGAAATAAATTCAGATCGAGCAACAGTTGATGAGTCTTTGCTCCAGCAGCAGCACTTCAAAGCAGCCATTTCTAGCACGTCTAACACTGCAAGCAAATGTAATCTGCTAATAAAGATGAAACAGATACCTACAACAGGGGCAGGATGTAGTGAACAAGAAAATGAAGTCCCTTATGGAAAGACTCCCAAGGAAGTGATTCAGGATGCTGCAACGAGACAGAGACATCATTTTAAAGGCACCAACAAACATTCTGCCTGATACTAAATCCGATAACTCTAGTTGAACCAGAATGGCAACCTCACAGGGTTGATGTTAAGCAGGAACCTTAATAACTTCAGGTAGTTATATTGAAACCAATTACGCCGTCCGTGCTCTCTTAGCAATCCCAATATGTTGTATATTTGATATCATAGACCTGAATACATCTACCTCCTATTTTTGGTGTATTACATGCTCAGTGTATTATGAGATACGCGGCAGGCTCTCTTGCTTCTTCCACGAGGCCACATCCTTATCTCTTGCTTCTTCCACGAGGCCACATCCTTATCAAAGCTAATTAGATCTGCAGATCAGAAATGTGTGCCTCTTATCCTTATCTTCAAGCAATGATGAAATATAGGAGGGACGATAATGCATGCAGTCATAATAAACTCTATCAGTGATGAGAAAAGCCACTGGAAATCTGACCTGGCTTCATCTCAGGAGAAAGTGGCTCTAGATGGCTTCCGTTGAGTGTTTCTAAAAGAGTTAAGCAGGCAGCTCGAACAAGCTATAAGCAATCCTTCAAGAAAAAGGGAAAGGGAAAGACACATATCACCTCATGCTTTGCTCCAGCTTCTAGAGAAAACACGAGTTACTTTATTTTCGATACTCTGATTTTCACCATGCTTTTGTAACTAGGTACACATGTTATTAGAATGCACATTACTTGCCCCTAGCTGTTCACAGCTCATAATTACATTATTGGTGTCATAAACCACATCAATGTTCTGTTGGCATTAATAAATCTTCCTTTCTGCGACAATTTAGAGTGCCTTCTCACAACTGACAGACGAGCCAACTATACATATTTCAGCATAAATTTGAGCAACAATACGCTCCTCATCGCCTAATATCCTTGCTCGCAAACATGGGTAAGCTTGTGGAAGTAGCCACTAATGCATCTTTAAAAGACTGCTTGTGCGTGTTATTATGTTGAACAGAACGACACAATTTTTACATGTTTCAATGTTCTATAAATTGCAATTCCCAGAATAACTATACGTTTGAGTATAAAAAATACATAGGCACTATATGTAAGATTTCAATGCAACTGTAACTACCAAATCCAAAGGAGCCTCACTACCAACAAGTCTCCCCACCCCAAGCTGACTCAAGTGTAAGTAGCTTCAAGAAAGAATTGGGAAAAACCCTGAAAAGAACCTAGGCCCCTTGCTCCTGAAAGCCATTTGGCCTTCCCTTTTAAGTATTCCTTTTGTCTTTCGTTTTTACACCATGGTAGACATCTCTTTAGAATCTAAAAGACTGTACAGCAAAATTTGAGTTTCCACAGTGCATAAGAGAGTAACAACTGGTAACAAAAGAATGCAGAAGAAAACAATTGGACAGATGCTTTACACTTGAATGGTCAAAACAAATTCTATAGGAACATATGACAGTGTGAAATTTTGAGCAAAGTCGTTCAGATGATGGTAACTAAGAACTCCATCACATTCATTATCCTTCTAAGGATAGCAGCATGTTCCAACATGGCATTACATTACCTTGGCATGCTAGGAAGTCAAACATGGATTAAGAAAAGCAGAATCAATCGAGATAGCAATCTGATCTTGTAGAAGTGGTTTCAGAATATCATTTTCTTCATCCTGCTATTCATTTTAGCAACAATAGCATAATAACAAAAATAATTATTGATTGAAATTAGCACAGGTCTTTCTTTAGGTTGATTTGGGTCATAAACGAGCTAATTCAAGGTCATAAACAATTACTGATTGTATTTACACAGGCTGATGTTAGATTGGGATAAGTCAAAGACACATGTGAAATGGTCGCATTTGCTGATTAAAGTATTACTAGCAAAAACTAGTTGACATCTTATTGACTGCATTCCACCTAGACGTTTCTAGGGTTTCATTTCCCTTCTATCTACATCTAAAAGCAGCTATGACTTATGGAATGTGTTCTACAGCTTCTAATCCTGGAAGAGCCTTTTAAAAAGACCCTTATCTTTCTACGGGGCTGCAGGCAAGGCACAAAACACTGTACATCCAGCACGTGACCCCACGTTGAAATCTTTGCCAATGAGATGTATTAGCTCAAATGCAGGTAACCTCTTTCTTTATTCTTGGTCCATAGAAATCCTAACAGTATGGGCTCTCTAAAAGGGTATGTTCAGTCAATTGATACTTTTTTACGCACATTACTAGGTGGCTACAATGTGTCTCTAGCTGTCCAGGATCTGGGATAATAATTACGGTCTTTAGCAGAAGTTATACATTCTTTCTTCTATAATACACAAGCTGAGACATTATGTATTATTTCTTCTATAAGACCCAATTTTAAGCACTGGTCTGAAAGAAGCAACAGTAGATAATGAAGTTTTAAACTGTCTTACTCGATAATATTCAGCATGTGAGGGACTGTTGTTCCGAAAAACTACCCGTAATGCATCACGTAATGACTGTAACCGACATGTTGTTCCTCGCAGTTTTTGTTTTGCCTTTGATGTGCTTGAGTCTGCGTCTGCAGCAAAATGGTATTTTAGCCAAATAGGATCAACAAGACAAATACACCATCTTGTTTAAGAAGTGAATAAACATAGTACATGAAGCTGAATCAACATAAAGGAAACCCAAAAATAGAAAAATCTCACTAGTTAGATTGAAAAAACGTTTCCATCTGCCCAAAAAAGTATGTTTCCCTTCTTTCCCCTTTTTTGACGCTCTATAAAGACCAACCCATATGCAGTTTCAGATTGATTTCATTGGTGGGAGATTTCAGGATGAGAGACACACTTCACATATATAAAAGGACTTTGGTTGTAAGATCGGAAATATACCAATGGAAACAAAAGACAGAACCATACCATCCTCCAGAAGGTTCACGGCATAATCAATATTGTCAATCAGCATAGTCACAGTTTCCCACGTAATTTTCATATCAGATAAAAAATCATAGATATATGCGCCAGGTTTTGTAAGACCAAATTCTTCAGATTCTAATGGCAATTCCCTGATTCTCTTTTCCATTTCAAGCAGCAATGCTGTGCCAGGTGAATACAATTAGCCGATGTTAAAAGACTTTAAAAACATATCCATAAAAGGCATTCGTCCTTATAAAGAAGAAGTTATTAATTTTAGCTTGAGATAAAAACAAAGACCTAGTATCAGACAAATTATTAGTTAAACAGTTGAATAATTTAAGACAAGAACAAAGACCTCCAAGTGACCCATCTATCAAAGGATTCAGCTTGATAACTAATGCAAGCCAATTCTACATTACCTTTCTCTATTCCATGCCATTCAATACTTGAGGAATTTCATGCCCAGGCTAGGGGGTGAATACAATAAAGATGGAAGATTTTGGCCAAGGTTCAGTTCATCTAGAATATGGACTACTGGACATGTAATCAAATTTGCTTTGGACGTCCATGCTTGACTACCAAGTGTTCCATTAAGATTTTCTCCAATAGCTTGCTGAGATATAGGATGTGGTCCTGATCACATCAGAGCTCCAGTTGCAGCATTTCAGCTGCACGAGCTATGTGCCTGAATTCCGCATCACTGAACAAGAAAGCCCGGTGAATTACTCATGTATACTCAGCCAAATTGCTCGCTTTTTCACGCAGGTGACCATGGCTCCAATGATTGGCCAGGCCCATGACATCTAAACATCATGATTGCAATGAAATGTCACAATTAACAGACAGATACATTGAGAGCATACTGTGCCACTATTGCTGCACAAATAAGGACTATTCAGTACTACGGTCAACAACTTGTTTTGATTTCTGAATACTACAGTCAACATAAGCTCACATCCTGTGTTTTCTGGCATCAATAACCCTATGTGGGACAAAAAGGAAGGTTTTACTGCAATTATCATCATGATCTAAGAATTGTATACCTTTTAGAACTGCAAAATTGTCAGGATCAACGGATGTATCAACAGCATTATCATTATTTCTACGCAATGATGCAAGCTCCACACATTGCTTGGCTTCTTGAATACAGGCAGCCAAAAGATGTGAAGGCAAATCTAAAGACGCAGCGTCTGCACAAATTCCCTCCTGAAATACAGCACACAACTTGTCTTAGCATACAAGGAAACAAGTACAGTAGTTCAAGAAATGCTCAGGGCTTTCACCAGATTATGTGCTTCATCAAAGA
This sequence comes from Isoetes taiwanensis, assembly GCA_021234155.1. Lineage (NCBI taxonomy): Eukaryota > Viridiplantae > Streptophyta > Lycopodiopsida > Isoetales > Isoetaceae > Isoetes > Isoetes taiwanensis. The sequence goes on from JAJEKV010000008.1 coordinate 6,985,323, forward strand.
TAATAACAGCGTTTTCCCAGCAAATCCCTGTCAAGGAATTCCTATTCTCCTTTTCAATTAGGTAGTTGTATGGTACAAAAAGAATATCGGATGAATTGTGAAGCTCCCGAGACATGTAATATGGACACCTGCAAGTTTTGCAATTAAGACTAAGCATACTATTCCCTATATTCATAAATAAAAAAGCTCAAAGTTATGCTTATGTACATACGGGCCCTTAGTTTTGCCTATTGCAACCAAATCCTCAATGTCAATGGGCTCCTCACCAAGATCAGGGTGGACTTTTAAATAGTCTGCCAAAATCAAGCATAAGAGTTATTTCCTAGAGAATTGTAGTAAAGTGCAAAACTGCAACTCAATAGCTAAGAATATTAGTCATCAGCAGAAGGCATGCTTGTAGTAAAGTGCAAAATTGCAACTCAATAGCTAAGAGTATTAGTCATCAGCAGATTCTCAAGAAATTATTAGTTTATCATGCAAAACCACAAGGGTGTAAGGCCCTTCCAAATAAATTAGTTGGACAGCAGAGGCCATGGTCCACAATCTCTCCCATATGACTGTTTTAGCTTTATCCCTGGACTTAACAACACGATGAATAGTTCAGTTTTGTCCATTGCAGTGCATTGTTGCATGCAACCCTGTTTGTGCATTTCCTTGTATACAAGTATCATCCCCTGAACACCATGCAGAGTTATTTCGTAGAATGTCCTTGATTGAACAAGCATTTCCTACAGGCACTGTCAGCCTGTAAGTTTCAATGCACTTTGTGATCTCAAAGAGATCTCTAAAAGCCATTCAGCAAAGGTATAGAATTACACATGCCGGATGAGTGCCTCAAAGTGCAGGTAATCAAACACTTAGCTGTCCAATCCACCGTGTATTATTTCCATGCTTTATTTAAGGTAAAGAAAAAAGATTCCTAGAATTAAGAGTCTATGCAGCTTTTCCTAGAGGCATTGTCAGCCTGTAGTTTCAGAAACATCCAAGGCAACTTTATGATCTCAAAGAGATGTCTAGAAGCTATTCAGCAAAGGTTTAAGATTACACATGCCAGACGAGCGCCTCAAAGCGTGGGTAATCAAATACTTAGCTATCCAATCCAGCCGTGTGACGTGTATTCCTTCCATGCTTTATTTAAGGTAAAGAAAAAAGATTTCTAGAAGTAAGAGTCTTTGCAAAACAAACCAGCAACTCGAGTTTGGTGTGAGCATGATCTTGTTTTGCAAAGGGAACGACAAGCATGATTTTGTGCTCTCCCACGAAGCAGTGAAACATCCTTGTGAATACACATTTGTTCCCTCGACCCCAAAACAACCATTTTTGGTCTACAAAAAGCTCACACATAATTCATAAGCATACAGAACATTCATGAGTAAATCGTGTACAAGGACGACACTAAAATATTAGGTCCATGCACGCTACACTTTTGATATGACATCACAAGTTCCAAAAGCAGTGCTAAAATATCATGAACAATTGATAAACAAAGGGGACTAAATGTGGTACAAAAGTCAACGATTATCTTAGCTGCAAAGTTTTTGCCTCTGAAGCATTCATGTGTACCTGTAGGAAGAGGCCTTCAATTCTCTGACGACTTGTTGAAGCTGGCTATGCGTCCTCGATGAATATATTATAGTAGGGAGCTTGGGTTTACTATGTTCGGCTGATGAAGAATCTAATTGACTATTCTTGTTAGCTCTTGACCAAGCACTTCCCTTTTCATGAGTTTTAACAAGGCTTTCTTGCCATGCTAAAGTTGCACAAAGAAGGCACAACGTTTTGCCAGTCCCAGTGGGACTTTCCAAGAGAGCATTTTTACCCTACAAAAAAAATCCCACTCAGATTGGCAGCCTAAAACCAATGAGTTTGCAGAAACTTCCGTTGTAGTATAAATGGCAAGTACCTGTTGAAGGGCCGAAATGACGCGCTCCATGTAAATAAGCTGGCAGTCATAAGCCTCAAACGGGAACCTAACATCTATGCCCCGAATCTTGTAAGTAGCCATTGGTTGCTTTGAATCAACCTTCCATACCACGCCCCAAAACGATCAAGCAAATCTTCACTGCCTTCATAAAAATTGGCGCCAAAACTACCTTCTTGTTTGTTTGTTTGTTTTGTTTTTTTGGGTTGCCCACTGTTTGGTTCGATGGTATTGTATAGAGGGCTAAGAAAAATTTTTAAATACGTAGTAATTGAATGTAGGCTATACAATGTTTTGGAACCATTAACTGTTTTTGTTTGGCTTCCTGTATTCTTATTCTTGTGACTATTGAACTTACTTGTTCCTAATTAAAATGCAAGCAGTCTTTATTCCTTTTTATAGGCTATACAATGTTTTGGAACCATTAACTGTTTTTGTTTGGCTTCCTGTATTCTTATTCTTGTGACTATTGAACTTACTTGTTCCTAATTAAAATGCAAGCAGTCTTTATTCCTTTTTATTCATTCCTTATCGGGTTTGCATCTCTCATTTATGGCCATTGATCTCCAGAATATTCCGTGTTTTATGCCAGATCAAAGGCCATAATACTTTTCGTCAACAATTCGCACGCCACTTCCAATGGTCCAAACCGAAAAACCTGCAAAGTGGAAAAAAGCAATGGTTTGTGTGCATTCTCCTTCGGCCTCCTCTGTCTACTCCAGCCTGAGCATGAATTCATGGATCTGAGCATGGTTTGTGGCTGAGCATGAATTCATGGATCTGGGCTCTGAATGATTTCGGATCTCTCACCGAAAAATCCCCTTCCTTTTTAGCCCCTAACCGATCCGATTGTGGTCGAGGCCAAAAAAAAAAAAAGCCAAATTCTCCTCTGGCCTTCTGTGTCTACTCCGGCCTTCTGATATCCGCCATCAATCCTTTTGTTGCAAATCCATCAAGCTTCACACGCTCCAGGAAGAGGGCTGAGCACGAATCCATGGATCTGGGTGTCTCGAATCGACCACAAAGGCCGCCAACTCCGCTCTGAATCCCTGCAATCTGATCACCGATTGGATTCACAAACTTCTGAGGACCAGCACACAAATGTTTTATACTATCATCATTTCTTAACGCATTGCCCATGCTCAGATAGCAGAAAATGAGAAGCTCCGGTGTACCAAAAGAAAGAATATTAATCAAATCGTGATTCTCGAGCACCCAGATTGTTGTACATGCGATCTGACGCCATAACCAAAGAATCCACCAAGATATCACACGAAAATGAGATGGAGCATGGCCGTCTCAGCTTCATCCCCTAATTTTAGCCGGAAATGCCTTGCAAGTCGCCCCTCCCCAAACAAGAAAGGGCCATCCATTCTTATCCTTCCATTCTCAGACCATTCAAACAAGCCACAAAAAAAAACGCATTCCAGAGCCGGTTTTGGAATCCTGGCCAAGAAGCAGCTCAAATCACTCAAAAAATACAGTCGGACTACGGTTTTGCATACAATACACCCCGAAATCTAGCCAAAACCATCCGTGAAATGCCCTCCCCAAATATCAAACGAAATAATTAGAACATTATGAATGTAGGCTATACAATATTTTGGAACCATTAACTGTTTTTGTTTGGCTTCCTGTATTCTTATTCTTGTGACTATTGAACTTACTTGTTCCTAATTAGTATTGTACTTCAGAAAAAAGACTTAGTGTCGCACTGTGGCTATGGAGCATTTGTGTTTATGGATATGGGTATGAATATATATATGTTTCAGACTCTATTACTTAGAAATATTGAAATGATATAGCTTTTGGTTTGACAGATAAATTGCAGGTTGGAGTTCGTCCATTTATGACTTAGCAACTCATGGCCTTTGTTATGCCCTAACCCCTTATGGCTAACCAACACACCAAAAGGGTGGATCCTTCATGGAAATTATTATCCAATGGGCCCTAACATTTATAAGGTTTTATCTCATACCGCATAGACCATATCAGCTTCTCTAAAATTGGAGATTCTTCCAACTTCCTTTCCCCTTCAAATGAATAAACTGATCGGCAGCATCTGCAACCTTTGCAATTTTGTGACGTCCCCTACTTCTTCTACGATGCTCCCATCGTATTGGAAGACGGAGTTCATCCCCCTGGTAGCCAAGCTGACATAGGCCATCCACCTGACACCAATCCTTTAACAATGGATCGATGAGGAAGAATGGATGGGTCATTTGTCCCATCTTCCCTCGGGACCCTCCTAGCTGCGGAAGCGTAAATAAACATAAGCACATGATATCAAATGCAAACAGAGTCACCTCGAAGGATGACTATACCATAGCATACATATATAAACACATCAACAATATCATCATCAAATGGGAGATTCTACCGAAGGCTCAGACTTTAGGGTATGGACTGACGGCTTGGGTCTCCATAAGTCATTGCAGATAAAATTCATAAGAGTGGATTGGGCCGGCATAGGAACATGGCTGTTGGGTAGTCCGCTCCATCCGCCCCTCCCGGTGTACACTTTGCAGAGTAGGTTGAAGAGCCTAAGGACTGGACCGTAGCCTGCCGGGTACATAGCCAAAGGGGCTACTACTGGGTTTCATCTCCCCAGCCCCGATGAGGCAGGAGGAGGATCACCCTCTCCAGAGGCATGCATGCCCATCACAGGCGGCTAGAGGGCCACTGCCCGTCTTCGACTTGAACATCATTGAAGGTGGTTCATCACCCAAGAGGTGTTGAGCTCATGCCCTGCCCACACGCAGTGGCAAACCATTGAACCTAGTCCGCTAAGATCCCTGGTAGTCTTTACACACCAGAGGGATCAGTCAGTGATGGGACAAGTCCTCCTTATTCCACCGGTCTAGCCCCGCCACTCACAACCAAGCGGGCTCTTATACACGGGCCGCATTAATTGGGAATTAATGAGGTTATCTAGAATCATCTGCTACTGAAGGTTTCAGGGCCTCTACCCCCCTTCCCACATATATCGGAGAGCATAGAATGGAACATTAGCATCGTAAACGAACTGAGATACTGAATAATATCTAATCTATCTACCTAAACATATATTGTTAGGTTCATTCGTTAAGGCTGGTGATCTTAGGATCTATAAGACTGCTAAGACTGATCTACCATACTATCCTAGCTCATTGCCAGGCTAAAAGTCGGCTTTGCACAACGGAATCATAGGTTACCTGATCCTTGGCTTGCTCCAGCTCCTGGAATCGCGTCCATGCCTTCGTTCGGGCTAAATGCAGCTGCTCCTGAGAGATCTGTTGTTCAAATGCGGCTTGGCAGCGCCTGGCAATGCGAACTAGCAACTTGGCTTGGCCAGAATGGCTCAAGGAAGCCAAAATGCGAAAATGGAAAGGGTTTAGGATTTCCCCTTTTGTTCCTTTTACATGACCTTTTAGGTTTAGGTTAGAAGGGACCAATGGGGCTTTGCCATTTGGCAAAGGGGTTTAATTGCATATGTTTAATATACATGTGCAACATACGAGGTTGCCCCCTAGGCGCAACTCTTCACGGCTTCAAGTACTTGTCAAGGTGACATGTACGCGTGACGTGGCAGTATAATATACGTATTCGAACCGTATGTTATGTTGGAACATCACAATCTCCCCACCTTGAATTGATGATGTCCTCAGCATCATGTATCTCCCCTCCTTGGAAACCTGCATGAACCCTGCAACACATTCCATGCGCCGTGGAAACAGCGCCCTATCATGCCTAAGGTGATCACTCATGCCTACACCTTTAGTCGCCTTTGGCGTGAAGGATGGCGTCCTCCCCGTAGTAGACATTGACTCTCAATTTCGTCTACTTCCGTGGCGACGGGAGTATACTTCTTAATCTACCTCACACTCACCTATCGGTTCGGTGTCGACTACTTCGTGACAAGCCGACCCTTGCATTTCTCCATGAATTTGAGGTACTGCTTCTCTAAATCTGATTGTAGTACCCATGTACCATCTTCCACAGGCAAATGCGTCCATTTCATAAAAAAAAACCCTCAAGTCAATAAAGACCTTCGTCTTACCATTCCAATGCCTTCGGAATTTAAAGACCAATTAGCAGCCCTAAACGAAAATAGATGTCATTTTCCTTTAGGCCTAGACTTGATCACATGTGATATTCAGCTTCTTTAAAACAACTTACTGAAAATAGTTCAAAGGGCAAGATAGATGAAATTGTAGAAATAGTGATAAAATATGATATGAGCCTTGTTAAAGGTCAATGAACATGACATTCACATCCGTGCAAGTATTCCAAACTAAATTCAAATTTAAAGAGGCATTTGGAATTTGCTGCCAAATAGTCTTATTTTAGTCATAGAACCCAACCAGTTCGACTATAATTTTAGTGTATTTATGTTATGCATTCTACGGCATATGAGAGGAGCCTGTTTGCATATAACTCTCAATCTAGAAGGGTAACTGTTTGCTTGTCAATCTAGATGATTTCAAATAAATGTTCTAACTCCATTAGCATTTTTTCATCAGGAAGTATATCAGATTGCATATCCTATGTACCAATAGTATGGCTTGTAAAGCTTTTCTAAAAAATACAAATCTGTGCAGAATACTCAACTTATGTTTCTAATCATAAAATATCATTACCTCCAAATGCAGATACATGGGCAGCTTATGCGCAAGGTTTGCATCTCTAGTGCCAACAATAGAAACAGAAATTCATGCTTCATGTTTTTTAAGGAGAAAACAATTTTATGCATATAAAATACAAATCTATATGTCAGAGATTTTATAGACTTCACAAAATGAAAGATCAAATGTCAAAACTCACTTCCATTGGCCACGTATCCAAGTTAAAACTTCATATTCCTCCTTCCACATGTCTGGTGTCAAGATTGCAGCCTTCGAACCAGCATATCAATTTGATTTTTTGATGTCACAACTTCCATTTCGTGTTCATTCATCCTTCCAGGCTAAGAAATAACTTGAACGGACAAAAAAGCAACAAGGAGAGGAGAGAACCGGTACCTGCAGCCAATCAATACACCGTTAGCCTGAAAAGGGTAAGAGTGCAAGGGCCAAAAGGTACATGTGGTGTCTCTCGGCTTTTAGCCTTTCACACCTTGTAACCTTTTGCCCTGCATTAGTTATAGTAGCTAGAAGAATGATGCAAAATCTACTATAGATAGTGTTTATACATGTAGAATTTGAATCTTAATATGTAAGCTAATAGCTCGGTATTCAAGATAATCAACAATATGCTGCCTTATATTAAGCAGAGAAAATTCAATAGCTGTATGCTGCCTTTTTCTAAAGAGAAAAAATTGAACCTGGATCTCATATTTAATCACAGACCTTCTTTCTAAACAACAATTCCATATATAAATCATATAGCAAACCTGGATTAAAGGTCCTTGCTTCACATAAATCAAGTATACATTTTGCTGATAGTCTTGACTGCAGTGATGAAGTCAGATTGGATAAAATAGCTAAAAATCGAGCTTTAATGCCTTCATATCTTTTCCAGAGCATGATTTTCGGAGCATATAGCATTTTTAAATAGATTCAAGGCCATAACTCAGAACACATCTTCAAGCAAGAAACTTGTAAAAGCACTAATAGATTTAAAATGCAAAAATGCGGCGGACAGATAGAGCAATTCTAAGTAGTCGATTGCTGATTACTGTCTCAATGGCGATGGCTCTAAATTGATAAAGGTTCAGGGTTTTGGAACCCTCAACTTGAACTTTTTATTGCTTAATGGTCAAGAATATAATTTCAGATGCCAAGTGAATATTTTCCTTTACCCAAAGTGTTGTTCAAGGGCTTAAGCTTGGCAAGACATTATCAAGAAGATATAACGGCATAACTTGGGATTGCAAAGCCATCTAAATGATCTCCAAATCATACATCCACAACTCGGTATTGTAGTCCATCTAAGAGCTCCAAAGCATAACCCTAGCACATGTTTGACGTAAAGTAGACCATGTCATAGAGTTTTAAAATTTTGATAAGGCTTGTCAAATCTAGATGATTTCAAATAAATGTTCTAACTCCATTAGCATTTTTTCATCAGGAAGTATATCAGATTGCATATCCTATGTACCAATAGTATGGCTTGTAAAGCTTTTCTAAAAAATACAAATCTGTGCAGAATACTCAACTTATGTTTTTAATCATAAAATATCATTACCTCCAAAATGCAGATACTTGGGCAGCTTATGCGCAAGGTTTGCATCTCTAGTGCCAACAATAGAAACAGAAATTCATGCTTCATGTTTTTTAAGGAGAAAACAAATTTATGCATATAAAATACAAATTTATATGTCAGAGATTTTATAGGCTTCACAAAATGAAAGATCAAATGTCAAAAGTCACTTCCATTGGCCACGTATCCAAGTTAAAACTTCATATTCCTCCTTCCACATGTCTGGTGTCAAGATTGCAGACTTCGAACCAGCATATCAATTTGATTTTTTGATGTCACAACTTCCATTTCGTGTTCATTCATCCTTCCAGGCAAAGAAATAACTTGAACGGACAAAAAAGCAACAAGGAGAGGAGAGAACCGGTACCTGCAGCCAATCAATACACCGTTAGCCTGAAAAGGGTAAGAGTGCAAGGGCCAAAAGGTACATGTGGTGTCTCTCGGCGTTTAGCCTTTCACACCTTGTAACCTTTTGCCCTGCATTAGTTCTAGTAGCTAGAAGAATGATGCAAAATCTACTATAGATAGTGTTTGTACATGTAGAATTTGAATCTTAATATGTAAGCTAATAGCTCGGTATTCAAGATAATCAACAATATGTTGCCTTATATTAAGCAGAGAAAATTCAACAGCTGTATGCTGCCTTTTTCTAAAGAGAAAAAATTGAACCTGGATCTCATATTTAATCACAGACCTTCTTTCTAAACAACAATTCCATATATAAATCACATAGCAAACCTGGATTAAAGGTCCTTGCTTCACATAAATCAAGTATACATTTTGCTGATAGTCTTGACTGCAGTGATGAAGTCAGATTGGATAAAATAGCTAAAAATCGAGCTTTAATGCCTTCATATCTTTTCCAGAGCATGATTTTCGGAGCATATAGCATTTTTAAATAGATTCAAGGCCATAACTCAGAACACATCTTCAAGCAAGAAACTTGTAAAAGCACTAACAGATTTAAAATGCAAAAATGCGGCGGACAGATAGAGCAATTCTAAGTAGTCGATTGCTGATTACTGTCTCAATGGCGATGGCTCTAAATTGATAAAGATTCGGGGTTTTGGAACCCTCAACTTGAACTTTTTATTGCTTAATGGTCAAGAATATAATTTCAGATGCCAAGTGAATATTTTCCTTTACCCAAAGTGTTGTTCAAGAGCTTAAGCTTGGCAAGACATTATCAAGAAGATATAACGGCATAACTTGGGATTGCAAAGCCATCTAAATGATCTCCAAATCATACATCCACAACTCGGTATTGTAGTCCATCTAAGAGCTCCAAAGCATAACCCTAGCACATGTTTGACGTAAAGTAGAGCATGTCATAGAGTTTTAAAATTTTGAGCAAGGCTAGAAGAGCATTTAATAGCCATTTGCTATCGACCTATCATGAAAGCGAAATCCCTAGGATTGTATCATGTACAGTCTAAACATTTTAAGGAAAAAAAAAAAGCAAATAGATCTTGGGCCATTGAACCACAGATCCGGCCGCCTCTCCAAGTGTATTTGCTTCCATCGTCAGCTTGAACAACAAGGCATCGGATTGAATGATTTGAATCAGCACGATTCTTGCATATCCTTTCTCCATGGCGGTGCAATGAAGAAGGCCCGTGGGCTCGAGCTCATCCCCCACCGCTACCTTGCTTCCGCGGCCATTGAGCAAATCGTCTGTACATACCTCAAGCCTGCGTCAAAACAACCTAATCCAAATGCAAATTCTTAGCCTGAATTATGCATAAATGGAAGCTCACAGCGGTTGTGTGCCATTTGAAGCGCCCGCGCCTGCAGTTAGTTGAAGGTCCGGCGAGAGTCGAATGTGCGACCTCCGAGGCTTCATGATACCTCCTGCTATAGTTGAACTAAGTCTCATTCTCTCTTCAATAAATTCAAACATGCGTTTAGACAGTCTAAGGTTGGTTGTGCTGTACACGGGAACCTCTTGCGTGCACTCAATAATTGCATGATGTGTTTTTTAAATTCAAGGTAACTTCCTTTGTGTGCAGTCCTCAGCTCACAAGATCCTCGCGGAAGAAGAGCACTTCAGGTGCTGCAACTTCTAGCACGAAGCGTCACCGCCAAAGTATGTTGACTCCATCTAAAAAGCGGCCAGCCAAAAAAGATCGCACGTCGGCCAGCACAAAGAAGAGAAGGCTTCAAAAGCCAGGTAATTTTTCAACTAAGATTTCTTTCTAGAGAACCTCCAGTTAACTTCAATTTTTCATCATATTTTTCTTCTGAGGACCTCGTAATTACTGGTCAAACCCCTTTCGTCGTCATAGAAGGGCTGCAGATGCAACTGCTTGAGACCTCGCCGGATTGTTGATGGTATGTGGAAGTGACAGTGTCTGAAAAAGAGAAATATCTCTTCTTCTAGTTCCGGGATAAGAAGGGTTCGAGGGATAAACATAAGAAGACCAGGATTATGCTTGGTTCGGGAAGTTCCCCGGAATCCTTGTAACCTGCTGGACAAAATCCGGGGAACCTGCTGAAATAGTAGGAAGAGATCCGGCTAAAAATTAGAGGTTTTCTTGGTATTTCTAGATGAACTGAGGCCTTTGTGTTGGAGCTTGCCGGGATAGGTATGGGACTGCCGGAATGGTGCTGTCTAACCCTAGAAAATTTCCCGAACCAAGGGATTATGTTGTCTATCGCTGCTCCAGATGACATAGAAGATGCCTCGAAGGCCAAGTTCTATCACACCAATAAATGATCGGTGTTGAATTACTCATTTTCTTCCATGAGCAAGGCCAAGGGAACGGATAAGAAGGTTGTGCCCATCAATTGCCAGAATCTGGGATGGAAAGACCTGGAAGGCATGAACGAGGGAGGCACTCTAACTTCTAGGGAGCTAGGCATGGAAATCTCCAGGGTGTGAGAAAAGCTCTTCAACACTGGGATGTTCACATCCAATGTGTTGAAGAGCATAATGCACTCTGCAGTCAACAAGGAGTTGAGAAAACACATGTGGATGATAGGAATCAGAGTGAAACAGAGGATGATGAGTTAGATGATGCACCCAAACAAGCACATGAGGTTGATGCAGAGAGGCGTTAAAAAATGGAAAGATTGGTCCAATACTATCCGTTAGGGATCAGTCACAAAATGAAAATTTATATTAGAAGACTGAAGGTATGCACTGGCAATGCCGTCTTGTTTAATCACAGGGAGTTCAATCCAGGCCATATGTTAGAGATCCTGAACTTCATGGTACGTCATCCTGTGGCGGATCCGATGCCAGCCGACATGATCCCTTTCAACAAGAAAACCGGTAAATTGTTTAGTTGGAGCACGGAGGAGAAGCTGAAGAGTAAAGACGTGAGGTTCTGGGTTGTGGATGGCCAGCACTCGGTGTGAGCAACACAGGTATTGCAGACCGAAAAGGATGTCCCACAGAGGATCAAGAACCTCTATGGAAAGCGAGAATGCATGGTGTTGTCCGCGGACACTCCATCCATCGAGCTAGCGAGCATCAGTCACTGCCATAATACTATCGCTGCAAGTGCAAGTTATGTCAGGTATCAATTTTTACGTCTTCTAAAGTTAGATCTAAAAGTCCTTTGCATCCCAGAGGGCACTTTCTCGACTCATGAGTTGAGAAAGTCCTCATGTCTTGTCCTCTGCAACCTAGAGGCCACTTTCTTGACTCGCGAGTCGAGAAAGCCCCCTAGTCGAGTCTTCTGCAATCTAGAGGATGCCTTTTCGACTCGTGAGTCGAGAAAGTCCTTATGTCTCATCCTCTGCAACCCAGAGGCTACTTTCTCGACTCTGATCTAGTCCTATGCAACCTAGATGGCACTTTCTCGACTCGCGAGTCGAGAAAGTCCTCTGGTCGAATCTTCTGCAATCCAGATGCCACTTTCTCGGAGGGCACCTTCTTGACTCGCGAGTCGAGAAAGTACTTTGGTCTAGTCCTATGCAACTAAGATGCCACCTTCTCGGCTTGCTAGTCGAGAAAGCCCCCTGGACGAGTCTTCTGCAACCTAGAGGTCCGCAATGCTCAAGGAAAAACAAGGTACCTTTAGAAAAATAGAAGATTTTTGAAAGGCTGGCAGGTTCGTACTTACAAAGGGCCACCAAGATGATGAGGCCGATGATGAAGATAAAAAGAAAAGGAAACCTAAAGAAAGGCCGGGGAATCGCTATCAGATCAGTACGACCTGATACTTTGCAATGAATAAATCTGGAAAAAGTGGAATGATGTATAGACATTGTGGCAGAGGGATATGCTGAAGGACAATAACGAGGAGTTGCCACAAAAACCAGACCCTAAACTTTTTGACAAGAAGTTCATGAAGAGGGTACAAGGCTTGACAGACAAGAGCACGCTAGATATGCAAAGCAAAATACTGGACGACACAATATTTCGGAGGAAACAAAAAACTAAAAAATGCAAGATGCAAAGGACTATGCCATGGTGCTAAAGTGGACGCGTGTGTTGGAGGAGGACATCACAGAATTCTGCAACGTTGCCTGCAACAAGAACCAGGATTTTGAGCACTTTAAAGAAAAGGCCAAACTTGAGAATGAAGATATGAAGGATCTAAAATTATTGTGCCAGCCATAAATCAACACCAAGCTGCAGCGAATGTCAAAACAGAACCGTTTCCAGAGCATGTTCAAACACTTCTAAAGCACAAGCTGGATTTCGACATTGTGCCTTTCAAAGTAGAGTCCACCTCTCCACCGTACTTGGTGACATTGGGTTACACGGGTTTCGATGGACTGGAACTAGCCTCCGGGCCTGTGTCATTGTTCGTCATGAACATGATTGAAGACCCGACCTTGTTTTATGAGAAGGTTGATATGGATCAGTGGTACAAGATCTGTTTGGATATGAAGGAACTGGATACATTCGGTTTCCTTGTCTTCTGCATGCCTAGCACTCAGACGACGACATTTTCGCAATGCGCAGCAGATATTAACTTTCAGAAGAGGATCTTGTATTCCATATATGAGATAGAACGTGAATGCAGAGTCGGTCTTCCAAAGATGTCAAGTTTTGCAGACGTTATATTGGTTTTAGTGTTGAGTCAACCAACAAGGAGGAAAAAACAGACGAGGAGGTGGCCAACAACCAAGATAACCAAGTGTATCCCTTGACAGGCATGGAAGACGAGGCAGCCGAACAAGTGCTGGCGAGAATAAGAGAGAGGTGACCTTACTTACTATATTTTCATTGCATGCCCTGGTTCTCGACCCACAAGTCGAAAACCTCACTAAGATTGTTAACCGTCATCGTTCATCATTTCAGGAAATTCGCTCAAACAGCTCACCCAGTTTCGTCATCCTCTATGAAGGTGAAAAAAGTGAGGAATATCACTCCGACAAGAACCACGAAGCAAACTCTAAGAAAAATTAGGAAGCAAACTCCGAAAGAAATCGAGAAGTGGAATCCGAAAAAAATAAAATCCAGATCCGGTGTCGGAGCTAGGTTCGCCATAAAAAATAAAGGAGCAATCAGGATCCCAACTCTAGATCTGGAAGTGGATTACTGGTCGGAGCCAAACTCAAATTGGGATCCAAATCAAGGGGGCATCACCTTGTGGAACCTATCAAAACCACGTGCATTAACCGGGGAGGAGGGGGTTATCCTTTTTCTGTATGTATACTAGGGATCATAGGGGTTTTTTGGATGTTCTTCTAGATATAAAACCATACGAAAAGGGGTCAAATTTGCCTATCAGAATCACATATACTAGGGGATTTTTAACTACCCTATGCACGCAGTTGGCATATCCCGTATAAAGAAGGTGGATCTCCAGGATCCAAATGCACCGACCAAGCTCGTTATATTTGATATCAACGATGTTCTCGCAGCAGTGTACCAGGATGTTGACGTGCCAGAATTGAACACCTTGGAAAAGCCAAAGAAGATGAACACTAAGGTGGTGTATCCTCGACCCCAATCGCGTGCTATTGTTGATTGGTGCTTTGATCGAGGCTTCGAAGTAGCAATCTAGAAAAATATCTTGAATGTCTTGGGTATGCTGGGGCTGCCTGCCACGAGGTTTAAGTTTGTATGGGACAGTGAAAGGTGATCATGTGGCGGATTTGCCTCCTATAGTCACAAAAGGAAAACCTATAGCGGTGAAGAAGCTCCAGCGCATCTATGAGGCATTTCAGTAATACAATAAGCACAACACTATCATCATCGACGATAGCACCTACAATGTTATCACAACTCCGGTAACGCCATCATTGCCAAAACATATGACCTAGAGGAATTTGAAACCAATAAGTGGCTTGCACTTAAACAATGATGGACATAAAATTTTATGATGATCCCACTGAATGACACGGTTCTGCATGGTTCTATGTATATTGTGTAATGTTTTGTATAGAAAAAAATGATGTATTATGTTGCAAGGCACTTTCTCGACTCGCGGGTCGAGAAAGTGCCTTCCTGCTCAAAGCTACAAATATATGAACTATCTGGTGTAATTGTAATATATGAAACACCTAAAAGACTGTAATTGGACTGTAATTGTTTGTTTGGACTCCCATTGCTAACTATACTTAATTGTTAATTTCGATGTTTCATTCTTCTAGGTGACAAGGAGGCCGACGTTCTTCCCGCTCAGAACACACTCTTACTAGGGCTTTGGGATACGGTCAATAGGAAATGCAAGTATTACAATAACTCAAGGGATTTTGATGAACAGAAGTTGATTTTCGATCTTCATTAACCGCAAAGGATCTTACAAGCAATGCATGACATCTATGGGGAATGGGGGAGAAGCATTTTTGACCCAGCCATTGAAGAGAGGATGCAGGAGGAGAACGACAAGATCGGTTGGACAGGTCAGTTGGTCGCCCATGAAGCTGTTAGCTTGTCAACACAACCAAGGCAGACTCAAAACCAAAGAACCAAAGCAAATCTCAAAGTATATGAGACAGGCTAAGCCTCACTCTACTGGCATTATAATCACCACATAATCATTCCATCACAAATTCTTGCACCAATTCATATCATAAACTTAACTTCATTTGAGATTAGAGAAATTGAGATAACAGATGAGAGAATCACATAATCATACTCAAAATTTCATACTTTAACATGATATTATTCAACTGATCAAAAAAGATACTCACAACTTCAAGAACTTTGCCCATATGTCATCTTCCAAAATTGGGCCTCCTTTCTACACGAATTTTGGCTATCTTATACAAAACTGCACTTGATCCTAGCCACCAAATCTGGGCAAATCTCAACCTTAGATCCAAATTCTAACTACCATAAGTTCACTAGATTTTGCCAACTCAACATCAAATCTAGGCCATTTAAACCTCCTTGCAACTACCGGGCTCTTCCAGATTCATGACACATCATCAGAATTTCAACCGTTGAAAATATTTCTTAAGGACTTTAATACTCCTTCAAGTCCATAGGTTCCACTTCAGTACATCATAAATGCTTCCTCCACAATATTTGCACATTATTTACATTTTCTCCACATTACACCCATATTGTTCGCCATTTTTGCACACATTTCACCAATTTAAGCACATCATGCAAAAATAGCCAAGATAAAACACACAACAGAAGCTCCTCCTTGTGAAGCTTTCCATATATCATCCTGATGTAACTGTTGTGATAGTACGATCACCGTGGTCTCTTAGCCCACTGTAAATTACATTGTAAAGACGTCATTTATGAATAATAACTCATTGTTCTATAGTTTCTCGACCCGCCATCCGAGAAAAGGAGGCCATTTGTGTATACTTAGATGGATGGAAATGAAAGGTCCATCGTGGTCTTTCTGTCCACTGTAAACTACATTGTAATGATGACTTTTATTAATAAAAAATTATTGGATACTGTCACTTTGTTTATAGAGAGTGAATTATTTAATTGGGTTTTGTTTGCATTTTTTAGTTTCTCTACCCGCCACCCCAGAAAAGGAGGCCACTTATAACCCTTTAGTTTTTTTTTAACACATGAGAAATGTCTATTATTCAAACAATAATGGAGCACAAAATGATTTGAATCTCCATTTGCCTTAAGAAACAAGGTTCCAAAAAAAAATGGGAATTGCGTAGTCCTTAATGTAATGCGACTTATCACTTCTAAATGGAAATCAATATATGAAAAGTAAATATGAACTTACAATGTATCATATACATGACATGCTATTGTTGTCTAGATCCTCAAAATATGATCAAAATGGATCTAAGCATTTTTCAAATCTCCTTCTGACCGCATTTGGTTCACAAGATCTACATCTAAACCAGGACCAGTGGTTGACGTCTTAAACATTTAACATCGCCTATTTGGGTATCAACAAACTGGTAAGGAAACTTGGAGCCATGAAAGTATTCATACGTTTTAACTCAAACAACTTGGAGATATCGCCTAAGCAATGCCAGTTTCTTCTTCTAGTATCATCTATCCATTGCATCACTATGTCATGCATATAATTAAATGTATAATTTCAAGACAAAGAAACAATAAAACAACATGAATTAAATCTATCATATTCTTTTGATTGAAAGGGAGTTTTGATCTCGTCAGTGATCCAGTTATTCAAAATCAAATTGTAAAAATCCCACCATATTTGAACATATTTATCAAAATAATATTAATTTTCTTAATCGTAAAAATACCCTTCTCTTCTCTGCTCAATGAACCCCTACTGTAATATATTCGGATCCACCCAACTTCACCCATATTTATCTCCAATTTGCTTCTGTTTTGATAATTTGCTTCTATCAAGCCCAGTTCTTGATGTGTTGGACGAAACTCGTTCTTGATTATTATTTTATTTTATTGCATCTCATCTTTGCTCCTCCTCCTTGTTGTTTCTTCTGTCTTTTTCACCATTCTATCCATAGCTCATTTCTTCCTTTTCATCTGCATTTTCTTCTGCTTTGGAATTTGTCAAACAACAAAATTAAGCATTGCTTCAGTTCTTTATTAGATTGGTTCATCATCCGCACTCAAATTCGACTTGGAATTCGAGTCGAAGGAAGCAATAACTCGATAGGAGTTTTGCAAAATTCAAAGGTACATGAAATAAAACGACTTGGGTTGTACATAATCAGTGAAATTTTCAAAAATAATCTCACTTGTATTATGATTTATGAAGGCATAAGGCGAAGAAGTGTGGTCTGATCTAAGTAAAAAGAGAGAGGAGGGGCAGTTTTACGATTTCAATAAAAATTAAGGGTAGTAGTTTTATAGATACCATGAAATATATTGGTATTTTTGCAAATTTTCCTTTATTTCATGATGACCTACAATCTTAGAAATGAAAGTACAAGATCTTTTCTTTTCTTCACCATGCTCTTTACAACATGTCTACACTGTTGAGTTCAGATTCACCTAACACTGTCTTCACAATCTTATTCATCACAACGTCATGTTGCATTTACCTTGGCACTTTTTGCAGTGTGGCTTGATTCTCTTGATCAATGGCTCTTGTCACATTTAAGGGCCTCTGGAGTGGTAGCTGTGCATCCTAACCGAAAAGGCCACGATGATTTGGATGAAACTAAATCACATGCTCCAGACCTGATGGTTAATCGTCACACTATCCTCCCCTCAAGGCCTCCCTCCTTAAGGCTTGCAATAGCGGGAATTTGGGGCGGACCGAAATCGTTTTGCAAGGGACTAAATCCAAGGAGTGTGATGACAACCATCTGGACCCCCAACCCTATTATGGGTTGTCCACACCACTAGGGCATGAGTTATCCAAATCATATTGTCACATTTAAGAGTCTGAATGGGACTTGAACCCACTACTCCTGGAGTAGTAGCTGTGCATCCTAACCGAAAAGGCCACGATGATTTGGATGAAACTAAATCACATGCTCCAGACCTGATGATTAATCATCAAATCGCGGTAGATACTGCCTGGGATGATATTGCACTTCAAGATTGTTTCCGAAGGGGGTTACGTGAGGATGTCAAAGATATGCTGTTGTCTATGGAGGACCCTCAGACTTTGGAAGAAGCCATCAGATTTGCAGTTCGATGTGATAATCGACTCTTTGAACGTAGGCAAGAGAGACGTAGTCAGGTCTTCCCAATCACATTAGCGCCTGTAGCTGCGCCTTCCCCCCTCTCATCTGTAGAATCCAGTAGGTCCAGACCTGAGCCTATGCAGATTGATCGGGCAGTTCGAGGACCTTTATCTGACGCCGAGAAGCAGCGTCAGAGAGAGGCTAATCTTTGCCTCTACTGTGGAGGAACTGGACATATTGCTCGTGGATGTCCTGTGAAGCGCGCAAATCAGTCGGAAAACTTATGGGGCCGATCCGAGTAGTAGGAGTCTCTCGTCGGCTGGCCGCCTTTCTCAGACTCCTTCTACACTTCTTGACATGTTTATTCCATTGAATAAGGTTAGCAAGGCATTCTTCATCTCTATATCATTGAAATCAGAGTTGGGAGATTAAAAGTGTTATCGCAACTTGACTGTGGTGCAAATGCTTGCTTTATAAATAGTACATTCGCCAGTAAGCATGCCATCCCTAAAAGTAAGGTTGAGCAACCCGGTTCTGTTGAAATGATTGATGGACGGGAGATCTCCTCGATTGCAATCACAGAATGTACTGCGCCTCTTCAGGTTTTGTTCGAGGGAGTTTCTTGTAGTATTTCCTTCAATCTCATCGCTAGCCCACGCCAATAGTCTTGGGTCTGCCCTGGCTTGAGCTACATAACCCGCAGATTGATTGGCGTACTAGATCATTTCGATTTGCTGGTTCTAGCTCTAGTTCCAGTTCATCTGCAGTTCAGGTCTCGACACCAACATCGACTTCGATCCGTGCAGTATCATGGGCCCCTGATTTCGTCCTTGCTGTTCCTATTTCTGCTCCATGTTTTGAACTCTTGCCCCTGCTCTAGTTCATGCCCCAGATTCTGACTATATTCTCGATGATGTCCCAGCTCCAGTTTCAGCTCCAATTTCTGCTCTTGCTCCTGCTCTAGTTCCTGCTTCTGCTCCTGCTTTAGTTCTTGCTCCAGTTCATGTTTCAGTTGCTCCTACTCCTGCTCCTGTTCCTGCTCATGTTCCTGCTCATGTTCCTGCTCATGTTCCTGCTCCTGCTTCTGTAGAGGCTTCTTTATGCCCTCAGTTTCGTATCTCGAAGATTTTTCTTCGCGAGTTCGTTAAATCTGGAAGGCAAGATCCAAGTTCAGTATTTGCAATCCAGATTCACCCGTCGGCTAGCTCGGCACAAGTGAAGTTTGCTCCAATGCTCCAGATAAATATGGCGACTTCTCTGATGTTTTTGATAAAGTCAAGGCCAGCAAGTTCCCAGAGCATCGTCCATATGATTGTCCTATTGATTTGCAGCCCGGAACAATGCCGCCATATGGTCTGATATATGGTTTATCTCCCGCTGAGTTGAAGGTTTGCGGAATTAGATTGAAGATAATTTAGCCACTGGTTTCATTCGACATTCTCAGTCCCCTGTTGGAGCGCCTATCTTCTTCGTCAAAAAGTTGGATGATTCGCTGTGTCTGTTCGTTGATTATCGTGGCTTTTTCGGTTAGGATGCACATCTACCACTCCAGAGGTAGTGGCTTCAAGTCCCGTTCAGACCCTTAAATGTGACAGCTCTATGGAGAAAGTCATATCTCCCATTGCCATGGACATACATGTATCAATATCCTCATCATTAAAACATATAATCCAATCTTTAACCATGGCCCAAGCATCCCCCCTGTGTCTCTTTTGCTCTGGAGGTAGATTCCTATACTTATACAAATGCCACCCTTAACTCCTACCATTTAAAACTCAATCGTAGAAAGCTCTGGAGGTAGATTCCTATACTTATACAAATGCCACCCTTAACTCCTACCATTTAAAACCCAATCGTAGAAAGTATACCAAGGGAGTTTTTTCGGGTTTGCAAACTGAGAATGTGTTTTAAAGAGGATATGATCACATCTTTTTTGGATACAAATGTGACACTTGTTATCATGCTTATGTACACAATGCAAAAACACGCGGAGAGTCACTTAGCAACTAGGCACATAAGAGAGGAATCGAATTTGCACGACAACACAATATGCCAATGCAAGATTCCTACATGCATACCCTAACACTGCTTGTCCTCCCTTGCTTCTTTGGCCTTTTGTCTCAAAAGCGAAACAACACCTAACACGAGTTGTTTTTTAAAGAAATTATATGTAGAATCATAAATTAAAGAAAAAGACAATCTGTTTATATATTTTCAAATAGTCCAAAGGACGTAGCCATCTTGCCAACTCGATTTACGGAAGTATTACCTAGGTATGAAATGAAGATGTGTGCACAAAGAAAGCTTATAGTTTGTTTCAAAGAAGGTAGTTCACGAAATCAGTTTATTATACCACATTGTATATAGGAATTATAAGAGGGCCCACGTTAAAGGGATGTCCATTGCTAAACAAATGCCTTGGAAGTGTTTTAGGTATCTAATTGAGGAGCAATACAAGAGATATGGGTTGACCAAAAATGTGGTTAAGAGAAGACAAAAATGGCAATGTCATGCATTTATGTGAATCTCGTCACTTACACATTCCATTGGCCTAAGATTGGTATAGAGACATGAACTTGTGGGATACTTTACCATGAGGGTTCACCAAATGGCACGTGTCAATTGAAAAGCAAGAGGTGGAGACCTCCATTCGAGAGCAAAGGCTCAGTTCAATTCAGTTCGATTTTGACTCAACAAGTTAGTACGAGGAAAGACAAGGGATGCAACTCAATTGGGAAGGTGACAAGGTTGGAGGGTTATGAAAATTATGACAAGGAGGCCATTGTCATTGATTCGTCTTGTACGGAATGGATTGGCCACCGCCATCGATTCGTCCTGTATGTAATGTGGAACGGAACGGGGAAGCCATTCTTATTGCCCCCATGACCTAAAGAATCGGGTCACCTAGGTCATGGGGGTAGCAAGGTTCCACGATGTTAGAAAAGGGAACCGGATGCAACCGGTTTCCTCGGGGCCAGTTGTCATTCTCAAGAATGGTTGAAGGATGTATAAGACCGCTGAGCCATTTTTCTTGACGAGCAAACCATATATTTCGATTAAAACAAGTGAGAAAAGGGTCATCGATAGGTTAAAGAGCGACTTACCTATCCAAATAGATTGCACATATTGAGGCGTATGGGGAAAGGAGCATGTTAACAATGGAGTTAATAATGACTAAAATCCATTCCGGATATGAAGGATGCGTGTGGAGCCCGCCACGTGGCATGGGCGGGGAGTCATGTGGTCGGTCAAAGAAAATGTTAAAAAAGGAGACAAGTTGGAGGGACAAATCTAAATGAATGGAACAAACAGACAAACCAGTCTTGGGCGATGGAGGGGTCCGTTATCACCAACGGCCAACAATGAGCAAGTCAAACACGGCCGCCACCAACCAGTTGCTTGCTTGCCTGCCCCCCGCAACAAAAAAAAATATCTCACGACTGTCCAAATCCAAATCATTGTATTGTAACTACCCCAACATGTCCTCTTCTTACCTACCAGTATATACTATATTCCATATTATGCCCCCCTTGCTTATCTTATCTTTTTGTAAGCGTACTACCCCTGCAGACCAGAAACTTGAAGAGATTTTTGGATAGATCCTTTTTTTTTTAACCCCTTTGAATGTTCTTCATGCAGCATCAGCCCTACTCAAACCACATTCATTGGATTGGTTTTGTTTTGTATAAGATTCATGAACAAAATTCAGGAAAAACAATTTGCCGCAAATTCATCAACGAAATTCAGGAAAAACAAATTTGCCGCAGATCACCAAGAAATTTGATGAACCAAAGAGCTTTTGTATTCAATCGAAATGGTTTTTCCATTCACACACATATATATATCGAGAAGCCGCGGACCTGATCGGATTGATCAGAGGTCGGGCTTTGAACAAAATGGGAATCAAACGTATCAGACAGAGGCGATCGTGAGAAAATGTTGCTCTCAAATCGAAACAGCCCATCTGAATGATCGGATTCCTGTGCTAATTTAAGGATTAAAGGGAACCCAAGAGGCGACCATGATCAAATCGGTCAAGCACTGCAGGGGACCCAACAAAATTCCCAACTCCAAATACATAATACTACTGCTTTGCTAATACAAACTTAGAAAAGGAAATGATCAGATCAGGTTGTCAGACCAGATCTCCAGAGGCAACTAGGAGGATGATGAATCAGTTGGTGATGATGGGCACCCGCGGAACCGGCTTGACATGCAGCGGATTAGCCATTTCGCAGGAGAGCTTGAGGATTTCAGAGAGATCAATAGGCTGATCGGCAGGAATTTTGAATTCGAAATGGTGCAGGAGCCGGGCAATCCAGAGATGGACAGTTGCAAGGCCAAGCATTCTACCAGGACAAACTCTTCTTCCGGCACCAAATGGAGCAAGGCGAAGATCAGACCCTTTGATATCAATATCATTTCCGCCCAATTCAGGGATGAATCGGTTTGGATTGAAGGTATTTGGATCAGCCCAAATTTCTTCATCGTGACAAATCGACCACATATTCACCATAGCCGTGGTCCCTGCCGGAACAAAATGGCCTCCAATTTTCGTATCTACATTTGAAAGACGCGCCCATGACAGAAGAGGCCCAGGCGGATGCATCCGCAGTGTTTCCTTCACAACTGCCTGCATAAATTTCAGCTTTGGAATGTCGGATTCTTCGACCATCCTTTCCTTCCCGACATGTGCATCCAATTCTTCGTGTAGCTTCGCTTGAATCTCAGGATGCAGAGAAATCTCGGCTAAAATCCATTCTGCCAATATTGCTGTGGTGTCTGTACCCCTGAAGATCATTTCCTGCACAAAAAAAAACCGAGGTCGGTAAGTAAGTTAATTTTCTAAACACAAATTCTTAAATCGATTCATCGATTAAGATAGTACGAATTAATAAAAAAACTTTAGTTAGATGAATCAAGCTGACTTACCCAGAGTACAGCAACCATGTCGTCGTCTTGTAGTTTATCTTCGAGAGAAAGAAGCACGTCCACGAAATCGGATTCTTCAGAATCAGATTTGGGCGATTTACGATGCTCGTCGATTATGTTCTGGACGAAGGATTTCACCTTTGGAACAAGGATGCTGCAGCGGCTATGGATATCATGTGGGTCCACAGATCGCAGAAAAGGAAGATGATCAGCCCAATTAAATGCGCCCAAAAGCTCGAATCCCTCCCTCACCATAGCTTGCAGCGCCTCGGCTTCTTCGGATTGAACAGAAAAATTTAATCTCTTGCCAAACACACTGCCCAGCAGATTATTGAGCGATGCGCGCTGCAGAAAAGGGCGGATGCAAAGGGATGCTTCGGATTCAGAAATTTTGGCATTAATCTCTTGAACCATCTGGGTGGTTTCGGCCTGGCGAAGCTTGGCAGAAGCAGCAATTCTATGAGGAGAAAATAGATTATTGCTTGCAATCCGACGGAGATTTCTCCAATAATCCCCATATGGAGCAAACCCAATTGCTCGGCCGAACAGAAGCTGCTGGGCAGATTGCTTCAGAGGCCGATCCGCAAATGCAGAGTGATTTAGCAACTCGCGGGCAATTTCTGGCTTAAAAGCTACGATCAGACGGGTATTTCCCAAGCTCATGGACATAAGCTGCATTGCATTATATTTCACAGACAAATCCTTGAGTTTCCGGTGAGCATTGTAACCCATATCTAGCAGATTTCCCATGGCCTGGAATGGTATTTCTCCGTGCCAGATTTCCCCATGCCCAGCCTCCTGGACACAACCATCTCAGAATTGCTCCAAAGCTCATTACGGCCAGCAAAATCAAGCAGAAATTTTGCCAGTTTATGGACGAATCCTTGAGGCCGAGGTTGAAAAGGGCCGG
Organism: Isoetes taiwanensis; assembly: GCA_021234155.1. NCBI lineage: Eukaryota > Viridiplantae > Streptophyta > Lycopodiopsida > Isoetales > Isoetaceae > Isoetes > Isoetes taiwanensis. The sequence goes on from JAJEKV010000008.1 coordinate 7,009,235, forward strand.
AATGAAGTAGAGGAGCCAATCGGAAGAAAAGGGCGATGCCATAGCTGATGATTTTTTTGGACAGACAGACAGGATAAGACAAAAGGGGAAGGAGGAAGGAAGAGATGATTTGCACAGGTCGATATTGGGTCCTTATATATGCTTGTTTAAGTTTTGGGGGGCGTGGACGGGCAGCATGACGGGTAGTTAGTTTCCATTTTTCGGCGTGACTTGTGCTTGCCACGTGTCGTCTTTTCCGCGCAGGCCCACATGGCATAATTTTGGGTGCCACGATCGTGTTTGTTGTTAGTTGAGAAGTAACTACTTTCCTTATTATTTTTTATGCCTCGTGTTCTCTGCCCAATTTTCCTTGTTTTTTTAGGGTTTACGCCAGTGACGTGTCCCCACTCCCTCCCCTCCCATCTTGTTTGATTGAGGTTAGGTATATACACAACAGTTTTCCTCAATATCCTCATACAATCATGTTACGGTTGGCTAAACTTATATATATCTTGACCTTCTATTGTCCAACGTACGTAGGAACACGTCAAAGAAATAACAGAATGCCTAGTAGGGCATACCCGTCGAACGATTAAAATATAAGAAGAATGGAATACAAAAGTATACGTACAATATAGAAAATTTTTGTGGCCATCATTGTGATTCTAGACCTCACTCATTAGGACAATGGCCCAGGGGTACACCAATCCTACAAGGGGTATGCCATGTGCATGCGAGGGCAAAACCACTTGTATAAGCCTTGAAAAAATTTCAAAACCATCGCCCAGGTACATGCTATATTAGAGTTAAAAAAAACAAGATGCTAACGCATCAATGGGTTGCCCTTTGGAGGGACCATTGATTGCGTGCGCAATTATTTTGGATATTTTAGAACCATTGGGGTGACCCAAACTGCAAATTAAACGATGGTGTTTTTGGGATTGGAAGTGAATGTAGGAGATGTCGCTCTATGGTGTTATGATATGCTTCTACATATGCATTGACAGTTTGACTTGCATGTGGTAGCTTGTTTGTAGTTCTAATCCATTGGTTTATGACATTCAAACGTACGATAATATTATTATAATGATGTTGAACATTTGTAGGTAACAATAGCTAATGATATCAAATGTTTGTTACTCTAGCATTTGTTTGGAAGAGAAACCATCAAAATCAAAATGAACAAAGGTTGTGAAGATAAGATCGGAATAGTCTTTTATTTTATGAATTAATATTACAAGACAGAATGTCGAATGTGCAGTATGATCAGCGGCATTAAATTCAACTTCAATTGAAGTAGACCACAATTATGCATGTAAGAGTGCATCTATTTATCTTCTTTCCTAATAATTAAGTAAAATTCTTAAGCAGTTCGTTACAATATACCATCGCTGGAGTTACTGGAAAACTATGCAACAAGTTATAATTTCCAAATTCACCTTTTTTATTCCTCGCGCACAACTGATTGAACCCATCTAGGTAAATCAATGCCAGTAAGAGTTGGCACTCTGCCAGTAAGAGTTCCAGGAGAAGCACACACAAACCATACACATTTGATTTCTGCATCGGCTTCATTGTCTCGCCTACTTCTGGTGCTTTGTAACCCATCACTCTAGTGGATACAGCATCAACAACCAGATTTGCAAGTCCAAAATCTGAGACACATGCATCTAATGCCTTGTTGAGAAGAACCTATGAGGACTTGATGTCTCCATGGGCAAATGTTCCATTTTGTTGCTCATGCAAGAATGCAATCCCCCGAACAACATCTAGTGCTATCTGGACATGACTTATCCAGTCCAATGGAGTTCTTCCAGCTCCTCTATTTCTTGCACAACCACAAATACAACTCCAAACATTTTACATTAGACAAGTAACCATCAATTCAATCCCAACATTCCTTATATAAAAGAAAACATGTGATTTAAAATCTGCCTTGACATGAGGAATCAAATAACAAAATCTAGTTCTATCAAAATCACAAGAAAATGGGATGAAAAGATGAGTGAGAAAAGTACCATGGAGGAGTGCAGACAAACTTCCTTTGGGCATATAATCATATACATTCTCATCATTGGAAAAATATATGCTCTCAAGGCAACCAAATTAGGGTGCCCTAGATTGCCTATAATCTGGATCTGCTCCTCAAACTCCTTTCGGTCGGATAAATATCTTTCAGCCTCTTCACAGCTACGACAGTTGAATCTTCAAGGACTGCCTTATAAGCAGTTCCCACACTTCCCTTCCCAAGAACCTCTCCAGAAGCACGTAGCAGATCTTCAAGGTGATATGTTCTTTTACCCGCATCGAAGAAGATGAATTTATTATTTGGTTCTCCTTGTATGGAGCTAGAGTAATCCTCCTTGGAATCCAAGCCCTTGTCTTTGCCAGCAGAAGGAACTCTAACAGCCTTGACAGAAGATCCAGAAGCACTCTTACTTGAGCATCGGTTGAGCAAGCATGTATAGCAATCAACAGCAAACAATGCAAGTGCACCAAAACCAACTAGGGCAATGATAATGATGACCCCCTTAGACAGTTTCTTGGACTTTTTAGTAGCAGGAGGATTGGTGAAGTTCGTCGATGCAGGTGAAAGCGAAAGGACCACAATAGCCAGTGCAGAAGCTGAAGCTTGGCTAGGAGCAAGATATGCAACTGCTAAAGGTTCAACACAAATGTTGTTTCCTAAGAATGCTTCACTGGAGAACTTTTTCAAGCTGCACGGCACAGAGCCACTCAGATTATTGTTAGCAACACTAAATTGAGTAAGCTTTGTTAGATTGATACCTGTTAGATCCCCACTGAACGAGTTGTTCTCAAGATACAGAGTGCCCAGACGATTAGCATTGTTAATAGACTTCGGTATGCTGCCATTAAAATGGTTAAATGCCATGTTAACCCTTTGTAATTTGGGTCAGGAATTCCATTCTGTAGGCAATGGCCCAGAAAATCTAATGTCTTGCAAATATAAGCTTCTTAGCTGCCCAAATTTAGTCAGATCTTTGGGAAGTGAATCTGAAACCCTATTTGATCTCAAGCTAATAAATCTGGGAAGTGAATCTGAAACCCTATTTGATCTCCCAAGATACCTTCAAGAATGGAGCCTGAAAGGCCCGTTCCAGGTAATTGAAGCTTGACCACATAATTGGATTCACACTGAACACCTTTCCAACCACATGGGCCCTCACTGGTGTTCCATTTTAGTCTCCTTACACCGTCAACAGCGTTGCTGAAGGCAAAAGGCACTGCTTTATCAGAAGCCAAGTCTCCGAATACTCTGTTCAGTTGCGAAGGCACTAAAACGATGAAGAAAACAAGCAACCAGATTCCATGTTCTAAGGCCTTTATTTCTTTGTGGTTAAAACATAGAGACCATAAATAATTCTTCTAGTAGTAAAACGTATTAGAAATGTACCTCAAGGAGCTTGCATCTGGTAAAAATGTCGCATTCAAATCTGTATAGCAACTCGGCTTTCTAGTCTCATTATAAACTGATTGATTATGACAATATTGCGGAAGCCTACGAATCAAAGCATCCAGGGCTGTAATAGCTCCCTCGCTTTCCCTACTTCCGCGTCTGCCTCTGCTGCCATGGATCAGCCGGAAGAAAAGGAAGGAACTCATTCATCTGGATCAGCCGGAAGAAATCTCTGCCGTCAGGCACATCCCAAACAAATCGGCACCGTCTAAGTGTCACTGGGCGTCACAAGAACCCTAATTAATCCCAGCCAAATGGAACCGCTCATACAGGTTCACAATGCTTTTGGGTGGACTAGAGCGACCCTTTTAAAGGAGATGCATTAGGAGACTTTCACATGCACGACGTGCTTTCCTCAGAATACATGGTTTGATGATCAATGCAAAGAGTTAAACGGCAACTTAAGTTGGTACTTGACCCCATTCTCCACTGCAAGCAGTCAAACAATACAAGACTTTCTTCACAGGGAAGGAGGCACAATAGATCATGTAGCATCAGTAGGACATGCTTTTCCTCCACCCTAGGAGATTTTGAAAAAGAGTATTACATAAAACCATATGATCTCATGGCAACATCTCTTTAGAGCAACAGGTTCAGCTCTATCATCCTCACATGATCCTGAGGATCGTGCCAACACAAACAGGTCCCACATTGACTATAACGGAGGCGAACATTATTCAAGAGTAGAGGGTATGCAAGTTGTACATTAGATTGTTCCAGTCTTAACTAGTATTTATAGAAGGGCCCTCCAAGAAGATAAAGATAAAGATAAAGATAAAATTTTTAACGTCCGCGAAAACCCAAACGGGTTATGGGACCCAATACAAAAGATGGGGCATAAGCCCGATCACCGTGACAAAGGAAAAAGAATATGAACATGAAACAATATAACAGAAATAATAATAAGTGTGCACATGCATATGAGCTAAACATAACCAAACCATGGGTTCTGAGGCCACTGGTCTCGGACAATCGCTGTGCCTCCCCGGTACACTGCCCACTTTCGCTGAAGCCTAGCCTCTCGCACCTTACATAACTCCTGGCGCCGTCTGGTCAGCTGGAGCGGAGAGAGATCCTCCTGAACTGAGAACTGGGTGTCTTTCAGATGACTTCCATGTTGAAGGACATACAGCCTGTCCCGTGGGCTATTGAACTGCACGACTATATGGCGGGGTCGGTCTGGTCTCTGAGCCCCAACCCTGCACGCTGTAACAATGGCGGGCCTTTGAATTTGCATAATATCTGTGAAGAAGTTAGCTGCCTGCTCAACATCTAAGGCGGGACTTGCCTCTGGCAGCCCGACAATGCGTAAATTCAAGCTCCTGTCTACTGCTGCTGCTGCCCGAGCAGATTCTGCCGCCTGCGTGTTCCTAGAATCCTCCTGCGTGGGACTGTGCTCCTGTGCTTGCTCTTGTGTGCCATCATGATCTTTATCAGTCACCTTCACATCGGCAATCCCACCAGCTTCTGTTTCCACCCCGTCATTAGTACATGCGCTCACGAGGGTTTGGGTTTGGGCATCAGTATGGAATTTTGGGCAAGAGGAGGGAGATGGTTGTGAGGTACCTGCTTCCAAGATGGCGGAGTAAAGCAGGTTCAGTATCTGGAAGAGGAGCTTACCGTCTAAGGAAATGATGGGGCCTGCAAGAGATGCTTTCTGCAAGGTGTCCAAAAGGAAATGCTGGTCTGATAAGGGCAAGAGCGGAAGAATCCGTGCTTGAAGTGAGGCGTGTTGATTTATTAGATCAAATTCTGAAAGCTGAAAATGTTGAAGCCATGTGACACGCAGAAGCTCTGCCCCAGTAAAGTTTTAGCGACGTTGCCCACGCTTAGCCATGGGATATGGGCGCAGTGGAGATATGTGTTATGATTTCCCAAACAAATAAACAGGGCTGAAGCTGATTGAGAAATCTGTGCGGCTGAAGCTGATTGAGAAATCTGTGCCAACGAACTGGGCTGTGGGAACTCAAAACTCTATATGAAAATCAAAGCTAGGGAAGTAGCCTGGTGAACAACACCGGGCACAATACAGTCTAAAAGAATACAGTGAATTCAAACGAAGCTAAAACCTGGTACCTATGGCCGACATGGCAGATGACCACCACGGGGCGTAGCTGGAGAACTGAGCGGAATCTAAGATGTAAGTCCACGTTTTTGTATCTTGCTGATTTCTCCTGATAGGAATCTACCCGAGCATGACCTGAAGGCCCTCAGGGCCTAGGCGCACAGGGCGGCGTCTTTAGGGCGGCGTCTTCAGAAGCCACCAGGGCCTAGGCGCACAGGGCGGCGCCTTCAAAATAATAAGGAGAAGGAAGGAAGGAAGTAAATTTTAACGTCCAAGAAGGCTTTCCCTCATAATAGACTGTGAGTAGAGTGGTTCCAATCTATAAGGCTAGTGATAGTCATTGCCCTACCGATTACTGCACAATCATGGTCTGGCAAAATTGTTTGTCAAGATCTTTGAACAACAATTGATGACATGGGTAGAGGAATCAAGGGTCCATGCACTTGGCCAAGCAAGTTTTAGACCTAATCACTCTATCGTTGACCATCTTTTCACATTGTGCACCCTGCTAGAAGATAGTTTAAATTAATAACATGTTGCTACTTTTGTGGATTTTACGAAGGCTTTTGCACAATTCCTAGGGAGAAGCCATGTGGGAGGATTGTCATATATACGTATCCCTCATGTTACGCACTAGCACCTCTAGTGATAACCAACACACCAAAAGGGCGGATCCTTCAAGGAAATCGTTATCCAATGGGCCCCAACCTTTCCAAGCTTTATCCCATATCCCACAGACCATATCAATTCCTCCTCCTCCTCCTCGAGATGCTTGCTCTCAAGCATGTGGAACACACCAATGTTGCCACGAGGAATTGAACCTGGCTCTGATACCAACTGTGACGTTCCTAACCGACATGCCCTTAACCAACTGGGCAAAACCGTCTAGACGTTTATGCCGGTGTCTTGGGAATGCCCCACAGGCACATTCAAGGTTCGAATACTCGAGCGGTCTACCATGGGCCCGTTACAGACTGTGACGTTCTTAACCGACATGCCCCTAATCAACTGGGCAAAACCGTCTAGATGTTTATCAGTAGTCGCTTCTACCCATTTATGCCGGTGTCTCGGGAATGCCCCACAGGCACATTCAAAGTTCGAATACTCGAGCGGTCTAGCATGGGCCTGTTACAGTCTCTTTCACTAGAACTATGCTCGTCCTCGAGCATCCAAGACTATACCATGTCTATGTCATACCATCACCATGTCACAATGATTACCAAGTCTTTGCAAATTACCCATGCATATAGGCACCCATGGAGACTCGAACTCGAGACCGGCTCTGATACCAAATGTTATGCACTAGCACCTCTAGTGATGACCAACACACCAAAAGGGCGGACCCTTCAAGGAAAGCGTTATCCAATGGGCCCCAACCTTTCCAGACTTTATCCCATACCCCACATACCATATCACCTCATACAGTGTGGATCGATAACATACTTTGCTCTTTGATGTTATTATATCAATGATTGATATACTTGTTATTTTAAATCCAATTTGAGAAGGCAAATCTCACATTTGACCGAGACATATAGTACCTTTAGATCACTTTGATCTAAGTGTCTTACTTTTAACATTTTAGCAGGCTTGTCTTTTCTACCCTAGCCTATTTGTGTGTCTACAATCTCACCTAAAATTTGACGTGGCTTTGTATGCACCCTTGGATCCTTTACTTTTCTGATCCAAATGCTCAACTTTGGCAATTGATTTGCTGCTTATTGTTATCTTAAGGCATCGTTCTGCCTTCTTGCATTCCAACGATATGCCTCCACGTTCAAAGGCCATTTTGAATCATCAGAACAAGCGTTTAGTATGATCGAACCAATAATGATTTAGGTATATCAATTCCAGCCCTTGGTTCTATAGAATAGAATAGAATAGAATAGAATAGAATAGAATAGAATAGAATAGAATAGAATAGAATAGAATAGAATGTATTTTAAAAATAAAAAAAATCCTTGTATGAGAATATGGCTGCCATCAAATCTAAAATTGTGCATATCAAAAACACATTCCATGAGCACACTGGTAGTCGTAATGATGCTGAAAATGTTGATAGCGAAAGTATTGCTTCAATGCTAGAGTGGATGATTTGCTGGAAAAACAAGAGCAGGGAAGTTGGAGAATTCCTTAGGCTTACATGAAAAGGAGGAGAATAACATCAAGGATGAAGTTCGAGAATTCCTTAGGCACTGATTGCAACTGACAGAGGAATGCGTACAGGCTGGGAAAGGAAACAACTGGAGACCGCAATACACTGGTAAAATTTGTGAGTCAAGAAGAAAAAATGAGGGTGATGCAGAAGCGCACAGCTCTAAAAGGGCAAAAATGGTATTCTTCATCCAACTACGGCAACTCATATTGCTCATCAAAGTTCATATGTTTCCTTTGTAGTGATTATTTCATGGGATCTTATCTCAAGCTTACTTCTGTTATTGTTACTCCTACTTTTTATTATAAGAGGACCTTCCTAGAAAAATATGCTTTCAATTAGCATTTTGAAATGGAAAAGGATTTCCTTAGTATAAAATGAGGGTATAAGCCCATAGGCAAATATATGAACATTATTTTTCTCACTTTTTCTGAAAAACATCATGCTAAAAGACTTCCCAACTTTGTACATCTCCTCACTTCTTATTGTTTCATGCTGTGGACAACAAGAATATGGTTGTGTGGCTTTCCCCTTTAAGGATACTTATGCTTTATACTTTGTTTGATGTAAGATAAAATTTGCTTCATGGGGATCAACGTCTAGTGCTCAAACTTTATGCAATTCTTAGTGCTATATGTTGCTTTCTTCCTATTCATTTATCTAACTATTATCTTGGAATGAATTAGATTGAGTTGAATTGCATTGATTTCTATCATTCATGGAGACCAGAATGCCTATGGAGCCCACACAGTTGGCATGCTTAGCTCAGACATTTGGAGCATATCATTCTAGATCTTAATGCTCATGCGATTGCAATGCAATATTCTTGCTTATCTGAAAATGCACATAAGTCTTTATGGATGAATGACATGATCGAGCTTAGACGTGTGCATCACTGGGAACGCTTGGAACTTTTGGCAAGATCTGTCTAGATTTGCTGGACAAGTTGAGAACACATATATAAAAAAGGAAGGATGAAGGATTTTAGATAAGGTTACTCCACGACATTTGGCAAGCATTTCAAACATGTTATTATTTGCTTACATAGAGTGAATGCAGGTAGGACTCATTGATATAGTGTGTGCACCTCATAGACATATTGGTCTCCCCTTTCTTTAAGGATGATATACTTTATTACTAAAAGTAAAAAACAAAATGGAAAGAGGGTCATCGGTTCTTCCGGACGAGAGTTCTCATGATGCCACGTAGCTGTCGCCCACACTTCGGAATAGAAGTTGGGCTGGGTATTCCGCTCATCCGGTGAGCAAAGCAAGCATCCGTTGAGCGAAGCAAGAGCATGAGGTGACATGAGGTAAGTTCTTAATTTTCTCTGTGCGGCTCCCTCTTTCCATTTTGTTGCAGAAGGGAAGCAAGGGCTCCCTTTCCGCAACAGTGGCAGGAGCCCTGTGACCGGCATGTTATTGGGGAATGGAGCACGATATCCCTTTCTGGTTTGAAAGGGACCCGCTCCTGGCTAACACCGATCGCGGGACCCCCCCTTCCAAACCGGAAAGGGATCCCATGCCCCATTCCCCAATACATAATACATATGTAGAGACAAAAATTAAAAACACAGTGATTAAATAGATCCAACTGAGAAAAGCCACTTGTCTTAACAATTTTATGCAAGCTAGACTGATTTATTCTCGTAACAAAGAGGAGACTAATGTATATATCTTCATGAGAGATAAAGTTAACCAGGTCGATGTTCCACATCTATAGAATCATGAACAACAACTTGATCAACCTCTAGTCTCGTGCCACTGAATCAAATTGACATTCAAATATTAGTAATAGATAGTGGAGCTACAAGGTGAACTAAAGCATATTGAGGAGCTAAGCTGTGAGCTCAATTCTTTCTTCACATTCTGCAATATGATATTTAGTGTGACAAAGGCAAGATTGCACAATAGATATTGTATCATGTTTGAACCAATTGCTAAATTGTGTAGGAGGCAACCTAGCCGCTGCATCAAAAGAACCCTAAAGAGCAAGAAAACTAGGTATAGGTCTAAGAGAAGCAGATGATAAGCATAGACAACACTAAAAGCAGTGCGGTGGTTTCTGCTTACGTAGACCGAGATGCGGATTTAGGAAGAGAAAGTGCTACAATCCACACTCGCGATAATAGGTCAGAGTCAAAAGAAAGAGGCAATAAGGCAAGAATTATTCGGTAAATTAAGCGACAAGGTAAGTACATATCATGTATTGGAGAAGAAGTAGAAGCACCAACTATCATTTAGAGGTACCTATAGCCGGGATACACAGTCTAGAAGTGGTAAACTAGTGTTTGCTATGGTGGCCGAAATCTAAAAACTCCAAACTTGGCCCAACTAGACTTAGCAAAACTATTGAACTATAGACAATGGAAAGATCACATCTTCAACTTTTCAATGCATCAACAAATACTCAAATCCAACACTTCAAATAGGAGTTATAGAGAAAATTACTTCAGGACTCTACGTGGTGTCCATCACATTGGCATTGAGATAATCAATAGAATGGTGAATGCAGTTGTTTATCGTGGTGGCGCGGCGATTGTACTTGATGAATGCCTACAGATCCATGGCTCTATTATAATAGTGCTATTTGAAGTTTCATGCCCTTCTGTTGTCATTTATTTCTAGTAGGTTTATACACCTACATTTTGTTTTGTTCATTTGTGACTGGGCTTTTGCCTTAATTCTGTGATGGGGATATACGCCCTTGATTGGTTTGACCTTCATGTCCTGTTCGTTTGTATCATCTCATGGCCCTTAGTGGTGGCAGTGAATGTTATAATACCAACCTCTCTATCTATCAGTTGAATTTTTACACATGGCTATCTGGATAAATTATAATATTGTGGCAGATATTGCGCAAGGTTTACCACCAACAATGTAAAGCTTTTTTCTATGATTTAGAAGTATCATGGCTATTTAACTATTACCATACCAACTTGTTGTCTCATTAACATAGTTGGGGGAATCACTCCCCTTCAATGGCCCACTTTTTGCCCCTTAGTTGCCCACTTTTTACCCTTTAATAGCCCACCTTTACCCTTTCATAGCTCACCTTTACCCTTTAATAGCCCCCCTTAAAAGTGATTGAAATCGAACTAGATGCATGGTCTATTAATGAGCACTTGTGGGCCAATGAAGGTCAAGTGTGAGCATTTGGTCCATTGAAGGGCTTTTAGTGGTCCATTGAAGGGCATCTGGTGGTCTATTGAGATCAAAATAATGACAGAACTTAAAGTCTTCATAGCGAGCTTTTAATTTGTCAAATGACTCGTGTTTAGTATCATTTGAAAGTTAAAACTTTTAGATTTCATTATATTCTATCAAAATAGGAGATTAGACCCATTATAATAAAAATTTTACCCGTAAGTGGGCGCTTTTTGGGCACCCTCCCGTAAGTAGGATCTAAAGTTGCAAAATATTTTGTTTTTTTAGCATACACGTGTTTTAAACTTTCATAAACTTGTGATGTGTTGACTATGGACTTATCCTATAACGGTTTATGGGATTTTGGCTCTTTACAACTCATCTTGGGAATACATATGATTCTTTTGGATGAGAAAAACTTATGGAAACTTCTATTTATGGGGGAGTCTAATGTGTACTATCTTTTCATGATGAGATATTCCTTGTGTTCTCTTATTGACCAATGGATATTTAACGATTATGCTAAGCGTAGGCACATAAAAAGGTTAAGGTAAAGTTCACTTTCCACGGTGTCGATTGCCTGATATTTTATATTTATAATTTATAAAACGATTATATTGTTGAATATGACTATCACATGAGCATATAGTGCGCTAGTGTGTATTCATATATGGTAGCAATCTTGCAGATTGACCTACGAATCCTCAACAGTTATGTTGACACTATTATGAAAATAATGGATGATAATTTAGAAAAACTAGTAGCATAATGATTATATAATTAAAAATTTTTAGATTGCTTTGACTAGATGCACACAAGTATAAGGAAACCAAAAAACATGTCATAACTTGTTTGATATTGTCACAAATATACATACAGGAGGACAAGATCATGTAGCCAAAATGAGATGTTTGGTTTGTAGATGGTCTTATTCCCTAGAACACAATCATGAACTTAGTTGTTTTCCTACAGCAAGTGGGCATCATGACATGTTGAATGAATACATGTTCTATTAAACTTGGGGATTGCTTAACTTACATTTCCGATGAATAAGAAATGTTCTTCATTGTTAAACATTAATGCACGAACAAGGACTAGATAATAGCCATTAAATCTTAGAACATGTTATTTAAGATGCTTTATTTCACATCAAGCTATATGAAAGGCATGATTGGTGGCATTATTAAGCTTAGATATCCAAGACTTCTCAACATGGTTCGTTAGAAGAGGAGCCTAGATGTGTGTTAACACATGGGCCATTATTCTCAACGATACGGAAAGTAGATTATGGGATCAAAGAACATGATATTTGAAAGTTAACACGTGGTTTTGATCACATGGTATATAGAGTCTTCACCGTTATGAAAGAAGATACCTTGAACATGGTGACTTCAAATGGCTAGGCAATAAATTAATGCAAATATTACTCATGTTGAAAGCTTTTCTTAAAGCCTATATATACTTATATTAAAGTACCTAAGCGCACTATAGATGTAGAAGTCGAGGTATTATAAGAAAATTGTCAACAAAACATGTGATTATTATGTTCATAAAATTCAACTATCCATGACTAGAATCGCATTTATATAATACAAAACTATGAAAAGCAAAATTATTTGTGAATTACTACATTCTTGATGCTTTTCTTGCACTTGAAGAAACTAAATCGATCATATCTATGACTTACGATGTCATGATTGTGAAGGCTATCCAAATTATTATGGTCTCAATTATTTCAATTAGACAAGTTATTGATGATAGGACCATAATATTGAACATGAAAAAGAAGAAGATATCTAAGCATTTTTAATGTAAGATATGAATTGTCTAATGCAATAGCTTTATGCACTCACTCACTCGCTCTCCCCAACCTTGCTTATGTCATTGCAATGGGTCCACATCGCCTTAAAGCTGGAAGAAGAAACGAGCTCAGCGGTTCTCTCAATGGAATGTGCAGGAGCACAAGTGCAGACAGGTCCAAACTGAAGAAGATCGCCATCACTTGAAGCAATATCTTGATGCTTGCTTCCTTAGTAAACTTTGAGATGTAGGTACTCTAGAACATGCTAAAAAGACAAACTACCAGTAACAGATCAATCCCATGCTCACATGAGGTCTACAACGCTACTTGCATATACATTTGACCATGAAGAGGTGCAAAGATAGCTTCCATTTGCACAAGGGCATATCGCCTCCGCATTGAGATATGCAGATGGATTTAGGAGGCACATGAGGACTGGCTTTGTCCGATTGTCAACTGGGAGTCGTTGAGGATGAATGCCACGCCCTTCAGAATTGTCTGACATTTGACCATATTGGGGCACACTATATTGCGTTAGTCTCGCCTAACCAGCCGTTACATGTGCTGTTAGACACAACGGCAGTGGGGTTACTGGGATCATATCTTCAAGAGATCATAGATATGCGCAATCATATTTGTCCTTCGGCGTGGTATTGAAAAACATCCTAATTTATCATTATCAATATGCTTATTACTGTCAAGGTTTTTCCCTCAAAAACCCTTCGAGAAAGGGGGAAGGGTAATCCTGACAACACTACACTTGTTGGGCTCTTTGATTGAATCCCGTCCATCCATCCATCCATCCATCCATCCATCTATTCAACAATAATAGTACTTTAAAATGAAAATTAGCATGTAATATATGCTTGTTAATTTTATGGAGATGACCTTGGCCTAATTCGACAATGAGTTGGGGTTCTATTGTTAGTGAGTAAACTTTTTAGAAAATGCTACCAAGAATTGCATAGGTCCTGAAGAATACCATTAATGATGTGTATAGGAAAATGACTTCATGTATGATTGGCATAACATGCTTTAGAGACCCCTTAATTCATGTTTCATAGGCATAGCTATGCAATGTGCCTATGGACTCGATAACACAAAAAATGGATAGGCATGTCATGGGAGGGTTTTTTTTTTTTTTTTTTTTTTTTTTTTTGTTCTTGCTGGCCATATGCAACATTATTGGACTACCCCCGCATTCTCGTTGCCCATGAAGAAGCGCGGGATCATCGCGTCCATTCGAGCGAGGCCCACCATCTTCGGCTTGAGACGGGTTCTGGATTGGAGAGCCACGCCAGACGTGCTTTGTCGGTGTTGCCGGGGGGTTGTTGAGGATGAAAGCCATGCCTTCCGTGAGTCGTCCCGGCCTATAGTCGATCCGGGCTCGCTTCATACGTTGGTGCGACTGGTCTACCAGTCCCTTTACCACGAAGCTACTCGATGCAGCCGTCGCTTCGATCCCTTGGCTCCTACCTCCAGGAGGTTTTGGATCTGCGGACTCACCTCTGTTCCCGCGCGCCTACCTGAGGTGCCGAGAATTCATGTGTATATGTATATTTGTACAGCTGCCAGCAGGCTTGTTGCTGCGACGGTTTTTCCCTCGTAAGGGGGTTTCTTAATCCGGGTAGCAATGGGCTTGCTGCACCCGTGTAATTTGGGTCCCATAGGCCGATTGGCCTCCGCGGACGATAAAAGAACCTTCCTTCCTTCCTTCCTTCCTTCCTTCCTTCCTTCCTAAGAAATGTATAAGGGGACTTGCTATAGAAAAATCATCGGCCCCTGAAGAAGACAGCGAGAAAAATGAAATCGATCCACGTAGCGAATCGAGATTCTCGGGCAAGACGAGCATCGATGCATTGCATGCACGCATTACATGCATTTTTGGGCGGCACATCCGGTTGGGAGATTATTATTTATTGTGGAGTTCTTCTTGGGCTTCTCATTGGTGCTTTCCCTTCTCTCAGCAATTTCGTTGTTCTAACCTTTCCTATCTTTGCCTTTTGTCTTGCATAGGACAGTCCTTTGACCTTCGTCTTGGATCTAGTTTGTCAAAATTTGAAAGTCCTCTGATATTAGGATGTTATTCTATCTTGCAAGTCATATCATAAGAATGCAATTGATCCTAGTAGTGGATTGAGACTCTTGGTCAAGGCGAGCATCCATGCATTTGCATATGTTGCATGCATCACATGCATTTTTGAATCACACATTTGATTGGGAGATTATTATTTATTGTAGAGTTCTTTGGCTCCTCATTGGTGCTTTCTCATCTGTCAGTAGTTCCCTTGTTTCTCACCCTCCCTCCCTTAATTTTGTTAATTATATAAATGTTGTTTATTAAAATTGTCACATGGCACTCATGACCAACTCCTCATATTTCGAGGTTTTGTGACGTGGCATGCCTGAACAGCCTCTTGCTTTTCGAGTTTTTTGTTTTATTAGTATTGTATTTTAGTGTTGGTGATGTGCAAATACAGAAGTGACGCGTGATTTCAGTGACTCTGTGAAGCATGGGATTTTTATGGGAGCATTGTAGCAGCCTTGTGTTGTCCAAGCCCCTTCCTGATATCACTAGGTTTTTTCCTCAAAAACCCGAAAGTGGGGGAGTTTTTTAATCCCCACCTTGGCAAGTACACTGGCCAACATCTGAGCAAACAATTTTAGTTTTGGGGTCCCGGTGATATGACTGGATATTCCTTATGTTTTTTAATTTTTATGGGTAGCTTGCAATATGCAGCTATCCACTCTATAATATTGTAAAACACTGTTGTTGAAAGTTGCGAGCCGCAGCATGAGAATATAAAGCGTGACCATCGTGGTATATATTAGTGGCTATTCTTCGCCATTTAGCTAAAATTTGGGATTGACCATTAGAGTTTTGGCGACTTAATAGGATAAAAATCTCAAAAAATAAAGAACTTTGGCCAAATATAAATGTGGTTCTTTGAACTTTTTGAAAGATTTACCAAAGTATCTAAAATTTCCCAAGGTATTTTTCTTACTTTGGCTAGATTCTACTAGTTGTAATTGAATGTTTACAAAATTTTGTAATAAAGCTCCAAAAATATAAATCTGGCTAATGTTTTATCTTTATTCTTCTAGAAACTTTAGCTAAAGTATAATTAAAAATTAGAGGAATTCCATGTAACTACAACTAAACCAAGTTCATATTTTAAGATTGAAGACTTCTTAATCTATACCCTGGAGACCATAAAGGCAAGTTTGCAAAGTTTTATTATTGGGATGACCAATTGTGCTTTAGGATTTTCGAGAAAAACACTAATGATAACCAATCACCAGGGTCTTGATGCCAAGGTGTTGAAGGTGAAAATCCAAGCAATTAATGAGCAAAAACTAGATCGTCTTACCAAATAAACATGCATCAAAAGCTGGCTCAGACAAGTATCCAAAAGACCTCCTAAAATTACACCTCACCATTCTCTATGAAAAGAAAATAATAATATATATAGAAAAGCCGTCATTGCTGTGACACTTGCATTATACATACACGCAGGATGTTTGTAGAATGTCGCGTCACTACTTCTGGCCCATGGACAGAATTGTACATATGCATTTATGTTGTACGACAACTTAAGAATGTATATATTGCTTAATAGGATGAACTTGCAATTGTTTAATGTGTATATATGCTGTGCTAACTAAAATATCATTCTTGTAGCACTTTATCATAGAGATGGCTACAAAGGACGTGCAACAAGGGGAGATGGTATGGCGATGCCACCCAAATATAGGACTTAGGCAGATAAAGTGTGAGTATTGTAATGTTCTTCTTTCCTAGACAGTAGATTTACATCATAAAGAGGTATGTAGGGTAGGATATAAATTTCTTGAATTTCCTTTTGAAATAGTAGTACCCTCTCATCTTAACATTAATAACTTGTTTTTGCATTAGGGAGGTGCATAACGAGTTCTGCAAAGATACGTCGTCTAATGACAACTATCCATGCACTCATACCCATGACCATGATGGGGAGGGGCATTTGGGGATGATGATGCAGGGGAGGGGGCAGCTATTCATCAGAGGGATAAGCACAGTGAGGT
This sequence comes from Isoetes taiwanensis, assembly GCA_021234155.1. NCBI lineage: Eukaryota > Viridiplantae > Streptophyta > Lycopodiopsida > Isoetales > Isoetaceae > Isoetes > Isoetes taiwanensis. The sequence continues at coordinate 7,025,924 of JAJEKV010000008.1, forward strand.
GTCTTGGCTTCCTTGTGCATGAGGCGCACATGAGAGGCATGAGGATGCCCCTACAAATGATGCTACATGGGAAAAATAAAGGGGAAAGAGGCACATTCCTGAACATGAGCAGTGTAGAAGGCAGAATACTTGATTAGCCAATAGAAGAGGAAGTATAGGGCTAGAGCATGCACACAGATGACTGTAGAGTGGAGTAACATAGAGCAGACACTACCACCATTAGCATTAACATGGGTTGCTCCACAGGGAAGGGACCAATAAATAGAATAGATATTTTAACGTCCACAAAGACCAAGAGGCCAGGCCATAGGACCCATACAATGGCCTAGATAACCATTACTACTAGGATTAAAAAACCCCTGCCTCTAAAAGTTTTCAAGGGGAAAACCTTTGCAGTAATGATGATACTAGACAAGCAAGAAGAAAATATAAGTAGGCAATGACTACTGAGGGCACAATAATTGAAGACGCTCATCCAGAACCTCAAGTACGTATAATGCCAAGTCATGCACATATGGGGCTTTGAGAAGTTGTGGAAGCGTGGAATGGAATGCTAAAGTCAAATAATGGTTCCTGACCATCTCAAAAGCAGAACATCTTAGCAGAGTATGGCTTTCATCTTCAATAACCTGTAACTAGAAACATGCATATAATCTCGCTTCTCATAGGATTATGGCTGCTCCCATCTACCTGTCTCAATTCGTAGCTTGTGGGACCCTATGAATATTGATGCAATAGCTACAAGCTTTTTCCTGGACAAGGAAGCAAGCAAATAAGCTTGTAGTCTTGGTGCCAAAGTGGGATTTATATGTGCATGACAATGACCAGTTTTAACTTGGGCTAAGGTAACTGCATCCCATATCTTCTGAGAAAAACGACCATCAAGATATTGTTGCAAAAGCTCAGGATCAGAACTAGCAAGCACCATGCAGTGTTCCGGTTGCACAGATAAGCATGCAAACCATGTATTACAATTCTCTTTCCAACATTGTTTCAAGCGATGGGGAGATTCAGCCATGGTAAGCGCGAGAAGAGGATACCTATCATCATCCATGTGATGCACCTTGCTGATATAGTGGAGATGGCGCTTCATGGCAGAATATTGAAGAGGCCGAAAACTTGTCTCTTGTGAAAGAATAGCATAGGACACCATAGTTTTGACTTCTAGACTGTAAATGAGAAAGAACTTTTGCACCCGTTCCAAGTTCTCCCAAGCACTGATACTAATGGCAGGCCCCCATACTTCAGAACCATACAATAAAACAGGTTCTACCAAAGCCCGAAATAAGTGGGCTTTCCGTGACCAATTATGAATCTGTTCGAAAACAATTGTTTTGCATTGCATAGAGTGCTCTCTAGCCAGCAGCCACACGCTTGGTAATACACTGTTCTCAAAGTGTGTTCTTATAGAACTCTACACCAAGATACTTGTAGCTATCTACAACTTCAACTTCGTGGCTATCGTAGTGCAAAGTTGGAACAATATGCCGAGAAGATTACCGCGAGCTTGGTCTTACGCAGGCCTGTGTTCTCACAAAAACTATATAGAACATGTAAATACTGTTGCATACTAGCAGCAGTATGTGCCATAAGCGAAACCTGGGCCGTCAATCTTGCATGTTCGACGGCCAAGCGGCGACACCTCAATCTCAACCAACAAGAGGGCTGCTTGGAGTGTTTCAAGGTGGCACTGTCTGGGCCGTCGATCCCAGATCTGGACGGCCCACGCGGCGCCACCGAAATCTCTACCAACAAGGGGGCAGCTTATATAATTGTGTATATATACACGAAATTTAGCACGCCCTACGGTGCATATTCCAGTTTACCATTATAGAACATTCTATTTTGACTTTCACAAAATTTCAAAAAAAAAAACTTTCTATTTATTCTAGAACAATCAAGAACATTCTAGAATATTTTAGAACTATCTAGAACTAAGATTTCCCTGATAGAACTAAGATTTCAAAATCATAATTTATGAAGATTCTTTTAGATTCCTTTAGATTCCCTTAGACTCTCTTAGATTTTATGAGATTGCCCTGGGTTCCCTTACATTACATGAGATTCAAATAGATTCTATGAAGATTCCCCTAGATACTCTAAGACCATCAAGGTTCCCTTAGATTTTATGAAGATTCCCTTAGATTCCCTTAGATCTTAAGAGATTCCCTTATACACATGAATATTTTCCTAGATTCCCTTATATTTTATGAGATTTTCTTAGATTCCCTAGATTCTTTTACATTCTAGGGCTTTCTAAAACATTCTAGGACTTTCAGAAACATTCTTAAACTTTCTGAACATCCTAGAACTTTCTGGAAGTATTTCCTTAGATTCCCTTATATTCCCGTAGATTCCCTTATATTCTAGAACTTTCTTGAATATTCTAGAACTAATTAAAACAATTTAGAACTTTCTAGAAGGATTTTCGAAGATTCCCTTTCATTCTAGAACATTCTATAACTTTCTACAAATTTCTGGAACTTTTTAGAAGGATTCTCTTAGATTCTCCCTAGATTCTCTTATATTTTAAATTTTTTTGGAACTTTCTAGAGCATTCTAGAACTATCTAGAATCTTCTAGAGCATTCCAGAACATTCTAGATCTTTCTAGAACTATCTAGAATATTACGCTCTATTTTATCTTAATTAGACCATCACTCTTATGTATATTTGAAACAATAATTATTCTAATAAATTAATACTTGGTCGTGGTTAGAATGGGGGGTTTGGAAAGCAATGACCAGGGTTCAAATCTCCCAAATAACATAATCTTTTTAAAAGCCTCTCCTAATGGATCGAGTATTTAACGTGAGGCGTTGGATCTTGAACCCAATCAAGGTCGAGATCGCTGAAACGTGGCAAAAATCTAAAGCAACATGAGCCCTAGGATCTTGGATCGACGATCAAGATCAAGAACAATCTAGATTGTCGGATCTGTTGTATATAATTCAAAAAGCCATATGCACCATAGGCTATGTCCCCAAGCAACGTGAGTCATAGGATCTCAGATCAATAATGAGGATCAAAAACAACATAGACCGTAGGATCAATTACATATAATTCCCAAAGCCATGTGCACCGTAGGATATGTCCCCAAGCAACGTGAGCCGTACGATCTTGGACTAACGATCAAGATCAGATCAACCTAGACCATCGGATCGTCTATATAGAATCTATATAGAAACTCCCAAGCCATCTGGACTGTAGAATGTGTCCCAAAGCCACGTGAGCCGTAGGATCTCGAATGGACAGTTGGATAAGTGCGACAAACATAAGAACATATATACAAGAAATTTAACACGTCCTACGATGCATGTTCCAACAGTGCAAATTCCAATTTTAGCATTCCCTTATATTCTTCAACTTTAGCATTCATGAAGATTCCCTTAGATTCTCTTAGAATTTTCTATTTTGATTGAAGTGCTTACCCATGAGCATTTAAAACCTTCCAAAATAATCTATCTTGGATCTGTGCAACATGTCTAAAACACTTTCTATTTTTAGACTGGGGCACTTACCCTGAGCATCTAGAACATTTTTTTTTCCAAGATTTATATTGTATACCTTTATTATGAAACATTTTAAAACATTCTATTGTGGCTCTTTGCAAAATCTTAAAAAAACTCTAAGATTTCATCAAGATCTTTTTAGATTCCCTTAGATATTATGAAGATTCCCCTAGATTCAACTAGATTTTAAGAGATTCCTTTAGACTTGTAAATATCTTCCTAGATTCTCTTATAATTTATGAGATTTCCTTAGATTCCCTTTAATTCTCCTAGATTCCCTTACATTTTACAAATTTCTAAAACATTCTAGAACTTTCTGGAACATTTTGAAACTTTCAAAACATCCCAGAACTTTCTGGAAGTATTTCCCTATTTCCTTACATTCCCAAAGATTCCCTTACATTTGGAAGGATTCTCTTAGATTTCCCCTAGATTCTTTTATATTCCAAAACATTTTAGAATTCCAGAACTTTCTAGAACATTCTAGAAGATTTTAGAACTTTCTAGAGCCACAGAACTTTCTAGAACTTTCTTGAATTATCTAGAATCTTATATTCTATTTTATCTTAATTAGAACATTACCTTTAAGTATATTTGAAACACAAAATATTTATAGAATTAATGCCTGGTCTAGTGGTTAGAATGGGAGGCTGGGGGGTTAATGACCAGGGTTCGAATCCCCCCAATAACATAAAAAATTTTAAAAGCCTTTCCTTAAGATTTGTTGAAAATACCAAGGCCCGAGCATGCAATGTGAGCCGTAGGATCTTGGACCAAGGATTATGATCAATCTGGACCGTAGGATCATGTAGGATATATCTAAAGCAACGTGAGCCGTAGGATCTCGGACCAACGGTCAGGATCAAATCAACCTGGACCGTAGGATCGCTTACATATAATCGGTCACAAACTCCCAAGCCACCTGGGCCATAGGATATATATGTCCCAAAGCCACGTGAGCCGTAGGATCTCGGATCAACGGCCGGATTCAGGAGGACAAACATAAGAACATATATATGTTATATATTCAAAACCGTCCAAGTTTTTATTGTTGTTGGAGATGTTATAACATGGGCCCACTAAAATTACATTTGTGGTGCATCATGTGGCACCCATTTCGTGTGCCTTTTTCCTCATTGGGTATCCACTTAAAAGAAACTTTTGTTCTCTTTCACATATTTCTTATTAGCATGCATGGTCGCCACTTGTCCTTATTATGTCTTGCATGTCAATCTCTTTATGTGGGATCCCTTGAACTTCAATAAATCTGTTTTTGTAAGGTAGCATGCCACGATTGCTAGACACAGAGGCAAAGGTATGGCTGATAATGGGCTGCGATATCACCATGTTATATTGACAAGCCCTAATATTTGCATACTATATTTTTCGTGATCCAAGTCCGCCGCATTTGTTTGCTATGGCTTTGCCTGTTTTTATGAAGTCTTCGCTCCATCCCTTTTACCTTTCAACGCTTTCAGATTTTTGAGCAAAAATGGGGTAGCAATATCCGTGACAAAAGGATCAAGTTCACGTAGGCCATTCCGCAACACTATATCCGGATATGGCACAATGGCCGTGCGGTTTGCTTTCTTCACCTCTCTATCTTGCCAAAATACCGTCCATGGCTTCAAAGCTCTCTTTCAATGTGGCACTCGGAAGCTCGGTTGCTTATTTTGGCGATCTTTTGCACCATATTACATTTGTTATCAATCATTTCAAATGATGCTTTGAGCAAGCCGATGTATGGAATGCTACGCATTCATTTGACAAGCAAGGAGGACATTAACATCATATACCATTAATTTGCGGACCAAAGGCTTCAATCCGTGTCCGTAGATATCTCATTTATGATGTTGTCTATATTTTATTCCAAGTCTTTGGACTTTGATCAAGAAATATGTGAGACCAAAGCCAGTGGTTGCATATTTTGGATTTACAAAAGTTGGTTTTGTTAATTTTGTGATTGCCGCAGATTCGTGGTTCTCGTAACTATTTTACATTATAGATTGCCTTGATTCATTTTAGAGCCGTTGATGCTCCATATGCTGAACCATGTCCATTTGTCTTTGACAATGGGCGTTAAGTTTCTTAGTTTATTGTTAAATACCAGTTTGAAATGGATCAATTTATATCTAGCTCTAAACTTGGAACAGAGCAGGGTGAAGGGTGACAAACCGTGGTGTTCTATAGCTTACCTGACGTCCCTTGTCTAATTACCTTTTTGAAGCTAATTTTGACATGGTTGGATGCAGGTAACCAGAACTCCACCTCCTTGAATTTTTGTTCACATAGGATGGTACAAGGTTTTCTTCTTGGATCATGTCAAAACGTGATTCCAATTATTCAGATAAGTATTCTCTACATTTTTTAATGTCCAGAAATGTTGCAGACCACATGATTGTGGATTTTAACACATTGCCTATTTTTTATTCTCTAAATGCAGAATAAGTTCATCTTATTATCGCCAATGGCTGGGCAGCCCAAAGCTAAAGAATTCATGTTACACTAAGACAGAGACATGTGCTGAAACCGTTTAAATTGGTTTGGAATTTGTATTTCAATCTCTAAGGTCTTTTGAATGCAATGGAAAATATAGCCTCCTACTATTTGCATTTGAATGTAGGGTCTTCAAGTTAAAACGTCATGCAGTACTGCACTAGGCTTTTTAGTTTCTTACTAAATGTCTTCAGAAGGAGTGAAAGTTTTATTTCTTCTATGTATGCAACTTCTATGGAAGAGTATTATCTTCTTTGAAATATAACGACCTGTAGTGGTTCTCGATTATATAACGACTTGTCTTCTATTATAGTAATGTTTGCTACCAGTAGTGGTTCTCCAGGCCTCCCCGAGGCTTGACCTCGGGACTGATAAGTTTAAGGCTCTGGGAGTTTTGTACATACTGGCTATATATATATATATATATATATATATATATATATATATATATATATATATATATATATATATATATATATATATGTTATATGATATACAAGAAAATTAATACGTCCTACGGCGTATTGTTCCAGTTTTAGCATGTTCTTACGATGTACGGCCCTGCTCTAGATAACCAACGATTCTACTAAGATTCTCTTAGATTCTCCTAGATTCTCTTAGAATTTTCTATTTTGATTGAGGTGCTTACCCATGAGCATTTAAAACCTTCTAAAATGATCTATTTTGGATCTGTGCAACATTTTTAAAACATTTTCTATTTTTAGACTAAGGCGCTTACCTTGAGCATCTAGAATATTTTTTTTTTCAAGATTTATATTGTACACCTTTATTATGAAACATTTTAGAACATTCTATTGTCTTTGCAAAATCTTAAAAACCTTCTAAAATAATCTATTTTGGATCTGTGCAACATTTTTAAAACATTTTCTATTTTTAGACTAAAGCGCTTGCCTTGAGCATCTAGAATATTTTTTTTTTTCAAGATTTATATTGTACACCTTTATTATGAAACATTTTAGAACATTCTATTGTCGCGTTTTGCAAAATCTTAAAAAAACTCTAAGATTTCATCAAGATTTTCTTATATTCCCTTAGATATTATGAAGCTTCCCTTAGATTCAATTAGATTTTAAGAGATTCCGTTAGACTTGTATATTTTCCTAGATTCTCTTACAACTTATGAGATTTCCTTATATTCCCTTTAATTCTTCTGGATTCCCTTACATTCTAGAAATTTCTAGAACATTTTAGAACTATCTGGAACATTTTGAAAGTTTCAAAACATCCTAGAACTAGAATATTATAGTCTATTTTATCTTAATTAGAACATTACCCTTAAGTATGTTTGAAATATAAATTTTTCATAGAATTAATGTTTGGTCTAGTGGTTAGAGTGGGGGTTTTGGGGGGTTAAGGAACGAGCATTCAATATGAGCCTTAGGATCTTAAACTCGATCAACGATCAAGATCTCACCATATAAAAGCAATATGAGCCTTAGGATCTATTACATATAATTCCCAAAGCCACGTGGACCGTAGGATGTGTCCCCAAGCCACGTGAGCCGTCGGACCTCGGACCGACAGTCAGGATCAGATCAATCTGGACCGTAGGACCGCGGTACACATATTATATGTAAACTCCCAGGCCATCTGGGCCGTAGGATACGTCCCAAACCCACATGAGCCGTCGGATCTCGAACGGACGGTCGGATAAGCGCGAAACATAAGAACATATATAGATCAGATAGGATCTATTACATGTAATTCCCAAAGCCACGTGGGCCCGTAGGGATGTGTCCCCAAGCTACGTGGCCGTCGGACCTCGGACCGACCGGCCGTCGATCGAATCAATCTGACCCGTAGGGACCGCGGTACACATATTATATGTAAACTCCCGGGGCCATCCGGGCGTGAGGATACGTCCCAAACCCACATGAGCCGTCGGATCTCGAACGGACGGTCGGATAAGCGCGAAACATAAGAACATATATAGATCAGATACAAGAAATTTAATGCGTCCTACGGCGCATTGTTCCAGTTTTAGCATGTTCTTACGGTGCAAGGCCAATAATCTATTTTGGATCTGTGCAACATTTCTAAAACACTTTCTATTTTTAGACTGAGGCGCTTACCCATGAGCATCTAGAACTTTTTTTTTTCAAGATTCATATTGTACACCTTCATTATGAAACATTTTAGAACATTCTATTGTGGCTCTTTGCAAAATTTTGAAAAAACTCTAAGATTTCATCAAGATTTTCTTAGATTCCCTTAGATATTATGAAGATTCCCTTAGATTCAACTAAATTTTAAGAGATTCCCTTAGGCTTGTAAATATTTTCCTAGATTCTCTTACAATTTATGAGATTTCGTTAGATTCCCTTTAATTCTCCTGGATTCCCTTACATTCTAGAAATTCTAGAACATTCTAGAACTTTCTGGAACATTCTGAAACTTTCAAAATATCCTAGAACTTTCTGGAAGTATTTCCCTATTCTCTTACATTCCCGAAGATTCCTCTACATTCTAGAACTTATTAGAACAACTTGGGACTTTCTGGAAGGATTCTCTTAGATTCCCCCTAGATTCTCTTATATTCCAAAACATTTTAGAATTCTGAAACTTTCTAGAACATTCTAGAAGATTTTAGAACTTTCTAGAGCCTCCAGAACATTCTAGAAGTTTCTTGAACTATCTAGAATGTTATATCCTATTTTATCTTAATTAGAATATTACCCTTAAGTATATTTGAAACATAAATTATTTATAAAATTAATGTTTGGTCTAATGGTTAGAATGGGGGGTTGGGGGGTTAATGGCCAGGGTTCGAATCCCCCCAATAACATAAAAAATTTTAAAAGCCTTTCCTTAAAATTTGTTGAAAATACCAAGGCCCGAGCATGCAATGTGAGCCGTAGGATCTTGGACCAAGGATTATGATCAATCTGGACCGTAGGATCATGTAAGATATATCTAAAGCAACGTGAGCCGTAAGATCTTGGACCGACGGTCAGGATCAGATCAACCTGATCGCGTCTATACGGATTATATATAAACTCCCAAGCCATCTGGGCCGTAGGATACGTCCCAAAGCCACGTGAGCCGTCGGATCTCGAATGGACGGTCGGATAAGCGCGACAAACATAAGAACAAGAGTAGATAGATAGATAGATAGATAGATAGATAGATAGATAGATAGATAGATATATACAAGAAATTTAATGCGTCCGACGGTGCATGTTCGAGTTTTAGCATGTTCCTACGTGCAAGTTCTTGTCGTGCCCTATATTCTAAAAGAATCTCTTGAGAATACTCTATAGATTCTCTAAGATTCTATCAAGGCTCTCTTGGAGGTTTCGTGGAGATTCCTCTAAATTTTATAAGATTCCCTCTAGATTCCATCAGATTTCTATAGATTCTCCAAGATTCTATGAAGATCCCCTTAGATTCCCTTAAGTCCCTTTAGATTTTACGAGATTGCCCTAGGTTCCCTTACATTATATGACACTCAAAGAGATTCTATAAAGATTCCCTTAGTTACTCTAATATTTCATCAACATTTTCTTACATTCCCTTAGATTTTATGAAGATTCCCTTAGATCCCCTAGATTTTAAGAAATTCCCTTAGGCTTGTAAATATTTTCCTAGATTCTCTTACATTTTATGAGATTTTCTTAGATTCCGTTAGATTCTCCTGAATTCCTTTACATTCTAGAACTTTTTAGAACATTCTAAGACTTTCTGGAACATTGTGAGACTTTCAAAATATCCTAGAACTTTCTGGAAGTATTTTCCTAGATTCTCCTACATTCCCATAGATTCCCCTACATTCTAGAACATTCTAGAACTTATTAGAACAATTTAGAACTTTCTGGAAGAATTTTCTTAGATTCCCTTCAGATTCTCTTATGTTCTAGAATTTTCTAGAATATCTTGGAACTTTCTAGAAGATTCTAGAACTTTCTAGAGCCTTCGAGAACATTCTAGAACTCTTTTGAACTAGCTAGAATGGTATACTCTTTTATCTTAATTAGAATGTTACCCTTAACTATATTTGAAACGTAAATTATTTTTAGAATTAATGCGTGATCTAGTGGTTAGAATTGTCGGATGGGGGGTCAATGATCAAGGTTCGAATCCCCCATACAACATAAAAATTTTAAAAGCCTTTCTTTAAGGGATGAATAAAAATGTTACCCTTAAGTGTATTTGAAACATAAATTATTTATGGAATTAATGCTTCGTCTAGTGGTTAGAATGGGGAGTTGAGGGGTCAATGACCAGGGTTCGAATTCCCCATAGAACATAAAAAATTTAAAAGTCTTTTCTTAAGGGATGAGCATTCAACGTGGGCCGTAGGATCTTGGACCCGATCAAGGGTCGAGATCTCATTATGTGACAATAATTAAAGCAACATGAGCCATAGGATCTATTACATATAATTCCCAAAGTCATGTGCACCGTAGGATATGTGCTAAGCCACGTGAGCCGTAAGATCCTAGATCGACGATCAGGATCAAGAACAATCTGGACCGCAAGATCTATTACATATAATTCCCAAAGCCATGTGCACCATAGGATGTGTCCCAAAGCAATGTGAGCCGTAGAATCTCGTATCGACGATCATGATCAAATCAGCCTGGACCGTAGGATCGCTTACATATAAACGACAAACAAACTCCCAAGCCATCTGGGTCGTACGATACGTCCCAAAGCCACATGAGCCGTAGGATCTCGGATCAACGGTCGGATCGACGATCAGGATCAAATCAGCCTGGACCGTAGGATCGCTTACATATAAACGACAAACAAACTCCCAAGCCATCTGGGTCGTACGATACGTCCCAAAGCCACATGAGCCGTAGGATCTCGGATCAACGGTCGGATTGAGCGCTACAAACATAAGAACATATATATGTTAGATCCGTAGGATGTGTCCCAAAGCAACGTGAGCCATAGGATCTCGGATCGACGATCAGGATCAAATCAACCTGGACCGTAGGATCGCTTACATATAAGCGACAAACAAACTCCCAAGCCATCTGGGCCGTACGATACGTCCCAAAGCCACGTGAGCCGTAGGATCTCGGATCAACGGTCGGATTGAGTGTTACAAACATAAGAACATATATATGTTATGATATGATATGATATGATTATGATATGATATGATATACAAGGAAACTAATACGTCCTACGGTGCATGTTCGAGTTTTATTATGTTCCTACGTCGCAAGCTCCTATCGCGCATGCTTCAGAACATTATAGAGAATTACAGTTTAAACTTCTTATTTTGGTCCTGAGGTGCTTACTCATGTTGTTACTTTACACATGTGGTGCTTGCGCACCTGTCTCTACAACATTCTGGAAAATACTTTTGAAAACTTTCTACTTTGAGTTTGAGGTGCTTAGAATCTCTAGAACATTCTAGAATTCTCTATAATTTTTTTTTTTTTTTTTTTTTTTTGAAGGTAAGAGGTGTTTTTTCCAATAATTAATAAAAGTCATACATAAATGTTATTAATGAGAGTGGTGTTCTCATTAGTTCCATCATAACAGCATCAACAATTATATAAAAAAGTAGCAGTATAAAGTTATTCAACTGAGCCAGATAGAACCCTGCTAGAAGTAACAAGATATTGCATAAGGAAGGTAATAAATTCTGCCATGCCCCTATTGAAGGAGCTGATATATAGGCCTGAAAGCAGCATCAATCATGAACAGTCGATCCCAAAAAATCCTGCAAGGACAAAATTCTTTCCAAGTGCTTGAGCAAAATGTTAGACAAGAGGAAGATTAATTACTGAGCAGTAGCAAATATGAAATGGAAGCACTTTTTAGATCAGGCTACTAAAGAGTGGTAAAAGATATGGGGATTGCATGATTTGATCAAATATGGCATTGTAGACCCAATAGAAACCCGAGTCTGTCCCAAACCTGTAGCTGTTGAATCAGATCCATTTTCCATTAGCAGCTGGTGAATATCTTGCTTACCCATCAGAAGCAGTAGTGTACCATAAAGGTCTGCCAACATCTTGTGTGAGTAGTACAATTCCCTGTACCTACTCAGCTGCCTATCTGTCAGTGAATAATGGTACATGAACAGAAAACTGTACATACAATACACCTGTACTACTTCCCTGCAGTAAATTCTGGTCCATGATGACTCATTGCTATTGCTTCTCACATTGTAAAGCTTAATCTCATCCAATGTTGCATTTGGCCCTTGTGGCACTAGATTTAATACCCCCGAACTGTTGCAGTATAGAGTAGCTTCCTGATATGTGAGCATGGTATCAAACTTGTTCTTGCCTTCCCCTTTCAAGAACTCCAGATAATCTAGCAAGATCCATCAGAAAAAGGAGCATTAGAATTGATGACATGGAGATAAGAAGTGAAGAAATTGAAAAAACTTGAGAAGTTACCAATAGAGTCCCATTTCCTGTCATAATTGTCTCCATTTTTATTTTTGTGAGCAGTCACATAACTCTCCAAATCTAGCTGGAAGTGCATTTTAATCCAGAAGACAGAGACGTTTTTCTTACCATGCACAATCCTATTTCTTACCTTCCAGATGTTCCAAAGGGCAGTGAAGACAATGGTATTAAGGAAAGCATCATTGTTTTGAATTTGCTTAAGCAGGTCCCCATGGTTTCGAGCAGAAAAATGATGATTAAATTTACAATAAAACCAGGACCAAAAATCAGCAATTTTAGGACAGTCAAAGATATGCTGCAATGTTTCAACATGAGAGCAATTAGATTGGCAAGCTGGGAGCACAGTGGAAATTCTCTGAGAAAGGGAGACAAGGTTAGGCAGACTTTTCTGTGCAATCAACCAAATAAAGAAATTAACCTTAGGGGGACAATAAGAGCACCAGATATTTCTATAGAGGATTTTACATTCATCATCAGAAATAGACCACCTGAGTTTAGCTTTGGCAGAGTTTTCTCTGTGATTGAGAATGGCATAAACAGAACTGACTTCATATTTGTTATGGCCATTAATTTTAAAGACAACCTTACAATCATTGCCAATCAGATTGTTAACTTGAGATAAGATACTTTTGAAGTGAAGGTACAAGGCTTTGTCACTGGAAGTACCATGAATAATCCTTCTAAGATTGGTCCAAGAAATAATGTGATCATTCCTATATAAGTCCTTTATGTGGGAGATACCATGGGATAACCATTTCCTATAGATCTTAGGATGTCTCAGAGCAAGGATATTGTCAGCACAATCTTTAAATGAGGGAGACCAGAATAGAGAAGAGTGCATATGAAGATCATGAATGTCGGATGTATCAAAGCTACCTTGCACCATGTTCCAAGCCTTGATCATGTTTTGCATCAAAGGGGATGTATTTTTGCCAGGATGCAAGGTATTGAGGGCTGATTCAGGTAAACAATGCTGCACAGATGGGTGGCCATCAAGATATGACCTCTCAATCCAATATCTAATGAAGATTGATGCCATAGAATTGCTGCCAGTCAGAGTTCTCCAGATGAATTTACCTGCCAGGGCACAAGCTTGCAGATATAGATTTTTGCAGCCTAAACCACCATTTGACTTGGACCTAGTGATAGTATCCCAGTTAACAGAATGAGAGCCTCCCCATATGAAATTTCGGCTAGATTTCTCCAGCTCATTGTAAATTGATTATGGAGCAACAAGAGCTGATGAGAAATAGATGTGAGATGCACCAAGGACCGAGTTTGCAATAAGTGTTCTGCCTGCCATAGATAAAGAATTTCTGAAGGTATTTAACTTTCTCTTGATCTTTTGAAGAATTGGACCCCAAAGCCCCTTAATATTAGGATTCAGGGATAGGGGCATCCCAAGCAGCTTAGTTGCTTTTAAGGCATTTAGAACCTTGATGCCACAAAGGGAATTCTCAGTATAATCACCTACAATAACACTTTTGGCAATATTTAAATAAATTCCAGAGGCTGCAGAAAATAGATCAATGATGTTTAAGAACTTGGCAATATTATCTGGATTAGAGTCCAAGAAAGCAAAGGTATCATCTGCATACTGGGATAAGATAAGATAACCTTTATTATCAGGTAAAATTAGACCTTGCAAATTACCACAATCCTGATGAAAATCCACTGCCTTAGTGAGCATCTCAGCAACAACCAGATAAAGGTAGGGGGCAAGAGGACACCCCTGTCTAACTCCCCTAGCCAATTGAAAGAATTTTGAAGGAGAACCATTAATTAAGACAGCTGAATTTGCCATGGAATTTAATCCAAGAATCAAGGATATTATCTTGGAATTGAAGCCAATTTTCTCCAATGCAAATTTTAGGAAATCCCAATTTACAGAATCAAAGGCTCTTTTAAAGTCAAGCTTTAAAAGCACACAATTTTGGCCAGAGAACCTATTCCAATGTAACCCCTCCATGGCCACAATATAGTTATCCAAGATAAATCTATTGGGCAAGAAAGCAGACTGCTTAATATTAATTTTATCTTGAAGAAAAGGCTTGATCCCGTTGGCAATTATTTTGGCACAAATCTTGTAGGTGGAGTTGGTCAAAGAGATTGGCCTCCAATCAGGGAAAGATAAAGGCCTATCTACCTTAGGGACAAGGGTGATGAAACCAGCAGAAATAGAGGAGTGAAGATGCTCAGATCTCCAGAAGCCATGGATCAATTTAATGATATCATCCTTAAGAATATCCCAGAATTGCAAGTAAAATTCTGGAGGGATCCCATCTGGTCCTGGAGATTTCCCTTTGCTAAAACTCAAGATTACCTTGTAAATTTCTTGTTCAGAGGGGACAGAGGCAATCGATTCATCCATCAAGCTAACAGAGTTTGGAATGATTTGGTCAATCAGGGAGATGAATTTGAGGTCAAGTTAACCATGGTATTTGCACAGTTACTGAGCAGGGAAGCATATTTCTCCTGGAAAAAAAGCTTGATATCTTTGGGAGCATCAATATTTGAACCATTATCAGATGAAACTTGAATGATGGAATTATTGAGAAGCTTGTTTCTAGCTGTTCTGTAAAAGAATTTTGAACTTCCCAAATCCATTTCCTTGTTGAATTTAATTTTGCATTTGATTGCATAACTCTTGGCCTCCATTTCCTCAATTGATTTTATTTTCTTTTCCAGAACTTCTTCCCCAATTTGAAGATTAATGTCATAGGGTTGGGAATGGAGCAAAGCTCTAATTTTCCTCATTTGTTCAAGATAGCAATCTTTCTGTCTGGTTTTCTCTTTAAAGATAGTTTGAGACCAGTTCTTGATCCAAATTTTAACTTGCTTGATCTTGGAATAGAATGCTTTCATAGAATGATGACCACTGGAGCACAGATTAGCATCAAGCCTGTTTTGCATAGAGAGATAGAAAGTTTTGAACTCTTGACAGAATTTATCATTTTGAAGGAGGGAGCAATTAAATTTGAAAGGAATATTACCCTCTCTTTGAAGATTCAGAAGATGCTTAGTGTGGAGGAATTGAGGCTGGTGATCAGAGATAGAGATGGATTCATCACTGACCACATAACAGTTATCCCAAAAAGAATTGGAAGAATTTGAGACATAAAACCTGTCGAGAGCACAAAATACTCTATTAGAGTTTTTTTGCTTGTTTGACCAAGTGTAGATGGCAGTTGAAGAGGGAACATGAATTAGATTAGAGTCAGAGATCAGGGAATCCCAGTTAACTCTCTCTGTGGTAGACATATTTATTCTGTTCTCTAATTTCATCGTGTTTTTAAAATCCCCAGATACAATCCAATCAATAGCAGGTTGGGAAGAAATCCAATGATTAATTTCTGGCCATAATAATTCTCTACCTTTAGGACAAGTTGGAGCATAGATGTTGAGAACACCAAAACTAGAATTGTTGATAGAGAAAACTACAGCCTGCCAACATTTACTGGGACTATTATAAAAGGAGGCATGAGTCAAAGATTTCCAAATCATAATGAGCCCCCCACGTGTGCCAGAGGATTCTATCCAAATAGAAGAAGCACCTGGGAAAATCCAATCAGCCAGATTAGAGCTCTCAAATTTAGGGAGCTTGGTTTCTTAAAGCAAAATGAGGTCAGCCTTGTAGTGTCTAAGTTGAGAAATTACTCTTCTTCTCTTGATGGGACCTTTTATCCCCCTAACATTCCATGTCATTATCTTCATTAGAAAGATAAGAGGTGACAAATGAAGAGGACCAGATAGTTATCTATTTCTCTTATTCTTTTTACTCCTAGTGTTGCCAGCAGGTGTTTTATGAAGATAAGAGGAGATATCAGGCTTGGGAAGACCTTTTTTCATTTTTGACTTGGACTTATTCTTGGCATTATTAGTCAAAGGATTATCTGCTAAAAAAGATTCCTTCCCCCAGTTTTCTTTATCACTATCAAACTCAGTATCAGAACAACCACCAGGTATGAATTCAAATAGGTTTGAAGGATTATCTTTAATAACATCTAGATTAGAACTATCAGAGAGAGATAATGCCTTTTACATATGCCATCATTGTTGCAACTTAGTGGAGTGCTCAAGTCATGAGAAAGTATCCATCCAAATCTGACATCTGCAGTAACATGCTCAACTGCCAACAGCTCCTGCTCTGGAGTCTCTACCACCACTTGTTCCTCATTGTCTTTGTCTATTGGGGATTGTCTTTGTCTATAGATGTTGCCTCACCAGCTGCCAAGTGCTCAATATATATGGGATCAGTTAACAGACCAGCTTGCAGAGAGGCAAGTTGTTCTGCAATTTCCTTGGAGACTGGGGAGGTGACTATAGGGGAATGACATGACAAGGTATTCAAGTCGATTAAGGGATAAGGATGGTTTGGATGGAGAGGGGAGCAATATTCTGAAGGAGTGGAGGGCATGATGTGGAGGCTAGAATTGTTGCTCAGTAATAAATCAGACTCTTGATCTACATTTAAACTGGCAAGTACCTGAAATTGATTGGAGCAATCAATTTTTTCCACCATGTTGTCAAAAGGATCTTCTTGAATAGGCTCCTGGACTTTGGGAGGAGCTAATGAAACAGAGTCATTAGCATCCTTTTCTTGATTTGCTGCTGTAGAAGAAACTGGATTAATGGATTTGGAGATGCCCTTTGAGTTGCTTGTAGGAGCTTTATCCATGGCAGTAGTCATTATTTTAGAAACTCAGTCAGAGTTTTTTGTTGAAGTAGGTATCTTTGGCTCAAAATGTTTGCCATTTCCAAAATTCCATGCCAGAATTTTGTCACATATTTTCAAGCCTTTGAGGATGGCTGGATGGTGAGAGGTATGACTTTTAATAATTAGTGGAACACTCTTGTCTTTTGGAAGACCAAAGTGATCAGCCGACTTTTGAGGCTGGAGCATGCAATTTTCTTTGGTTCCATCCATGACCTGATTTAACAAGTCATGGAGTTTCTCTGTCTGCAATTCATTATGTTGAATTGGTGCTTTGCCCTTATCTTTGACATTTTCATGATTCTGCAGGACTTTTACCCCTGAATATTGAAATCCTTTGGAATATTGGAAACCTTTACTATTGTTGAACATTTTTTGGGGAGACTTTTCCATTCTTTTCTTTTGTTGATTTCTGATTCTCCTGGTACTGCCATCTACTCTATTCCATTGGAACTTTTGACTTTGATCCTTATCTTGATAAGTTAAACACGAGTTGACTGACTTGTTGACTGACTTCTCTGGAATCTGCATTTCATTGACCCTTTCTACATGGCCATTATTAAAATTTGGAGCACAAATCTGTTGGTCTGGTACAACTCTGCCCAAATCTGCTTCCTTTTGTGGACAATCAGTGTACCAGTAATGTTTCTTCAAACAATTCTGACAATGTGGAGGTAATCCTAACCATCTCAGAGATAGACAGGTGGATTGGCCAAAGGCATCAGAGAAGGGAATGGATGTAGGGATAGTTTTAGAGAGATCTAACTGGATGAAAGCTCTTGGGGATCTCGAGGGAGAAAATTCAGTGCAAATATAATGTCCAATTGAGTTGAATAGAAGTTTGAGGCAATCTTCAGTCCAATAAATAGGATTTAAGCCTTGCAGAGTAGTGGAGGCCATACACAAATTATCTATACCCTCAGAGTTGAGTTTGGGGTCCCATTTTAGGAAGGAGAGTTGATAAGACTCATAACTCTGGGAGCCAAGCTTAAGGAGATAATTTGCAGTCCTCTGGTTACCACATTCTACCATGATGTAGGGATAGGTTAGCCAGTATATAGCATTTATAAGAACTCCCTTCTGGAGATTTAGGCAGAATGACCAGAGCTTGTCTAACTGAATGCCAGACCTAGAGACCTTAATGAGAACAGCTGTATCCTTGAGGGAAGCAATTTTAGAATGAACAGAAGGAAGATCAAGATAAATACCATGGTAGATTTTTTGCTTGCTCCCTTCAATTGGACAGAGTTCCTTCAAGGCAGCATCATAGTGATCATCTGGCAAGATCTCAGTAGTTGGTTTCGGGACCCCATAAGGTAAAGGGACTTCGGTAGCTGGATCAAGAACAGGAACTCGGCCCCACATATCAGGATCTTTCGAGAAATTATCCCAAACAGGATTTTTGAATGTTTTAGGATCCATGACTTTTTGAGGACCACAGATCGATCTCCAGGCGACAAAGCAGAGAAAGAATGAAGAAAAGGCAAAAATTTAGGGCTAATATAATTTTTATTTTCTATATAAGAAAGAGCAGGAGAAAACAACAGAGGACAATTTGAAAAGAGAGGAGCTCAGGAAAAGAAAAAAGGAAGAAGAATAGAAAATTTTGGACAATGGTAAGACAGGAACCTATCTATCAGCAAGAAAGACAAGATAACTCTACAAAGCCAGAATTGTCGAAGTTAAGTTTCCCTTTAAATTTCAGAGAAATCGCCCAATTCAACTTCTGAGTACAGCTTGATGGTAATTTTGGACTTGAATTGATCACTGTAAGCTCTAATGGTAGTTGTTGCTTCAATATTCTTGGAACCAAGAAACTCCTCAAGCCAGGAATCAATTATCTGTATTTCAAAGTCTTCACATCCTGGGACAAAGGAGCTTTCGGGTTGGAAAGAATTGTGAGGAAAAAACCCTCTGACATAAATGACCAACAAGAAAACCACAAGTAAGTCCGTGCTCCTGTTTAAGAATTGCAAAGATTCGGGTATCCATGGATAGATCTTTGCATTCTAATTTCAAAGAGATGCTAGCCCCTACAAGGCTAGCTCACGATCCAGAGGAAATTGAGGTTCAATCCGGGTAGATCAAGCAATTTATCACAGAGAATTGCCAAGAAACCAGTTCAAATCGAATTTGGAGGTAAAAGACAAAATGGCCAAGATTTTAGGCGCTCCCATTTTTTTCTCAAAGAACACAATTTATCCATTCTCTATAATATTCAAAGCATTCTATTTGGACGGTTTGCACTACAACATTCTGGAAAATACTTTTGAAAACTTTCTACTTTGAGCTTGAGGTGTTTAGGATCTCTAGAACATTCTAGAATCCTCTATAATATCAAAGCATTCTATTTGGACGGTTACACTTTCTAGTAGGATATTCTACGACTATCTAGAACATGAGTGCAAATTTTTGGAGGGTTTTTTCAGAGATGATTTAGAGGGTTTTCTATGGGTTGACGCAAAGTAGGGAGGTATAAAAACTCAATTCTAGTCCATTCAAGTTATAATCCTAGGCACCAAAGATCTTATCTATATGTTAGTGCCACCAAAAAATTCACAATTTCGTCTACCAGAAATAAAAAAACCCTCTTAACCAGTAAAGAAAAAACCCTCCAAGAAAATTTCCCCCTAGAACATCATGAAACTTTCTAGAACATCCTATAGCACCTTAATGAAAAAGCTTTCTATTTATAGATTGAGATGCAAAAGCATGTAAAACATTTTAAAACATTCTATTTTGGCTCTTTGCACATACTACAGCACTCCAAAACATTTTATTTTGGCTCTCATGCACATCTAGAACATTAGAGAATTTTCTCAAACTATCTAAACCATTATAGAACATTCTATTTTGACTTTCACAAATTAAAAAAAAAAAAAGAACTTTTTATTTTTAGATGCTTACCCACGACTATCTACAATATTCTAGAACAATCAAGAACAACCTAGAATATTTTAGAACTTCCTATAACTAAGATTCCCCTGGGTTCTGTAAGAATTTATGAAGATTCATTTAGATTCCTTTAGATTCCCTTAGATTTTATGAGATTGCCCTTGGTTCCCTTACATTATATGAGATTCAAATAGATTCTATGAAGATTCCCCTAGATACTCTAAGACTTTATCAAGATTCCCTTAGATTTTATGAAGATACCCTTCGATTCCCCTAGATTTTAAGAGATCCCCTTAGACTTATGAATGTTTTCTTATATTCACTTGCATTTTATGAGGTTTTCTTAGATTCCCTTAGATTCTCCTAGATTCCTTTAAATTCTAGAACTTTTTAGAACATTCTAGAACTACATTCTAAAACTTTCAAAACATCCTAGAACTTTCTAGAATTTTCTACAACATTCTGGAATTTTCAAGAAGGATTCTCTTAAACTCACTCAAGATTCTCCTATATTCTAAAAGTTTTTTGAACTTCTAGAATATTCTGGAACTTTCTAGAGCATTCTAGAACTATCTAGAAGATTCTAGAGCTTTCTAGAGCCTTCTGGAACATTCTAGAGCCCTTCTAAAACTATCTAGAACATTATATTCTCTTTTATCTTGATTGGGTCATCACCCTTAAGTATATTTAAAACATAATTATTTTAATGAATTAATGCTTGGTCTAATGGTTAGAATAGGGGGCTTGGGGAGCAATGACCAAGGCATTTGCTTCTATATCCATGACAATGGGATAAGTAACCATTTTCCAAAGGTCATGCACGTGAGAAGACATGGTTTTGTATCCATTTGCAACTTATCTTGAAAGCTCAACCACTTGCCATGATCTGTATATCTCGTGGGTTATGTTGACAAACATAACCTAGAGAAAAGTTTGCATCTGTCGCAAGCACATTTTCGTGATGCAATGGACTGTTAAATTGTACGATGCATTAGTAAATTCACCTAACGCAATTGTCGGAATAGGTGAAAATAATGCAACACATCTTTCCTTATGCTTCATACTCTTTATTGACAAAGTCCAAGAAGCTCAAAACTTGCATCTTCGTCAATATTCTCGAAAGTATAATCACTTACAGTTTCATCTAAGTCATATGGAGTTGAATCCATAGAAAGCACTTCTTCCTCATCCTCTTTCAAGTTGAACTCTAGATCCATCAGGCGATTGGTAATAAACAACAACTTGCAAGAACAAAGGATGCACAAGGAGCTATGAAGATGGAGAAAACAAACAAAGGTCAAGTATTTATAAGAGAGTGCGTACTCACGAAGGTTCCCATCTGAATATCATATTGAACGGAAACCTATTATACTTTAAAGAGTTTTCATATTCAAATTCAAAAGTTATCCATTTGAATTCAAAATTTAATAAATATAGCATCCACATCCTGGATACCTTATAGATCATTTTCAGATTCAAAATGTTGGCCTGTTTCTTATACTAAAAAGACACCATTTAATGCATTTTGTCATACAATCTTATACATGTCCACAAGATCTTACACATCGTTATAGAATCCTTTATTTTATTTTACAAAACGAAAACGTTATAGAGTTTTTTGGGTTCCGGATTAAAATTATATATTATACAAGATAGTAATGCGGCAGCATTGATGCCATTATAGCTCAAGAGGTTTTTAAGATAATAGTGTAGATGACATAGACATTGCATGAAACTCAAATTGTACTATTGTAATATACATTTTAATTGAAACTCAAGTGAATGAGAGTGCATCTGGAAGTCAAGTTGAGAAATGGTAAGATAGACGTTGAATGAAACTTGGAAGTAAAATGTGATCGTAGACCAGAAAAACAAAATTATGTACTTTCTCGCCTTATCTCTTTTTCCAAGTGTTTTTACTTGACAATGGTTTTAGCAGTTCTTAAAATAAAACTTGCAACCCAAATTATCCTTAGTTTTAAGGGCCATGAACCTCATAAAATATAAAATCTTATTATTCTTTCACCATATGCCCTTTTTTAGGTATGTGATCAAAAAATTCCCAGCTAAAGTTCCCTTATTTTTAACGGCCACAGGCCTATGACTTGTTTTTTCTCAAATTGACAATTGATTCGTCAATTCGCGCCCGAAAAGTTCATTCCCTGAAAATCTATATGTGCCATAAAAGTTCAAAACTCGAAATTCCAATCTGCGGCCATTTGTTCGACGACCTGTGTTAATAGTTAAACTTGGCTTTTTGATCATGTACATTTTTCTGTTGGACTGTATCTATAACATAGTTAAACATGGCTTTTTGATCATGTACATTTTTCTGTCGAACCGGACCTATAGTTAGATCCATCACCTGATTTTCTCCTTTGATTTTTTTTATGTTTTTTATCTCGCCCATATCCTATTTGTAAACGGAACACAGATCCATTTGAGATTTCCCCTCTTTTTCTCGTGTAAATCACTATTTTTTTTTTTTTTTTAATTTTCTTAGCTTCTCCATGACTATGGTCTATAGTTTTTTTTTCTCTCTTGAAGCCTATCAATCTCGAGCCCCTTTGGACTAGCATAGTTGTCTATGTGAGTATGGTGCACTGCGGCATATAATTCTAGGCTTTTACTGGAAAATCAAATGCTTTAAACATACACATGCATTTGCATAGTACTCTTAAAAATACTATTCTATTCTATTCTATTCTATTCTATTCTATTCTATTCTATTCTATCTCATATCCATTTGCAATTTAAATATGCATATGCATCTGCATAGTACTCTTGCCTATCTGAGATGAAAACATTGCTTTGCTCCTCTGTAAAGGCACATGACCAGAACTGTAAAAGTAACGAATTACTAAATAGATCCTGGATTAGAAATCAAAAGCTTCAAATTCAAGTTCTCATTGCTACTGTTATTACCTTCAAACCAATCTCTCACAAGATTTGATGATACTCTGTGAGTTTAAATGATCTAAATGCCGATAGCACAAGTTCATATTGGCATATTAAATCTTTATGACAATATGTGACAATTGTCACAAGACGATGTGTTTGATTTTCTTTGTTATTGACATTTAGGGTCTGGTTATCGATCCTATTGTTTCGGATCTGTTCCCTTTGTTTCTCAGAGCGGTGCACTCATTCTAACCTGGGCAGCACCTTCATTGTATAAGTTCAGCTTCTTTATCAATGAAAGACAATTCGTTTGGTGCCATTTGGATTGATGATCATTATGTGTTATTAGAGATTGGAGATAAAGGGACCAGAAGCTTCTTTTGTCGACAAAGCAACCCTTCAAAGCAATATCCTTCAGCAAATATGAGAAGCAAGTTACGACAGTAATAGCAGCCTTAGATGTCAAGTATTATCATTCAATTCAATAAAGTCAGATGAGCAATGAACTCAAAACCAAGAATATTGTAGAGGACCTTGTGTGTCTTCTTGTGGAAAAGTCAAAAGCATCTGTAGGTTGTATGGCCAGAGCACGACATTGGTTGAAATTGATAGATAATAGTGGAGGATAAAAAAGACGAGAGAAAATAGAAAAATGAAACCCTAACCTCCACAAGTATGGTCTTCAACCGTTTTGAAATTCGAACGAGCTACGATGGCTGATCAAAGTCAGAATGTTTGAAAACAGCCAGGAGCAACACTCGTATTTGACAGTTGCTAAACTAAGGGTGATTTTCCACTATAGTCTTGCTATGTCACTATGAAGAATTGTTAATGGAAGACTAGCATTACTGCAGGATTGGACAAAGGTGGCGTAAAGAAAAGAAGGAAAGGACTACGTTTATAGTTGGGCAGCAAACTCTGATAGACAATTCAGAATATCAGTTATACATAAAGATCAATTAGGGAAACCTTTTGCTATAGACCGCACCATATCAAAATAAACATGAGCATATAACCTGTAGCGCATATGGAGGTTTGCTGCTAAATCCATTTTCAACATAAGGCTTAGCATTTATTATCAACAAATGACCATTCTGCAATGTTGCAGCCATTCCAGCTTCAACAAAGGCCTTTAAGAGGACTTTGTTTGCCATAAAACCTTGTCTCTGTATCTGATCAAAGTGCTTAACATACATGTTGATATAAAATTCCTTTAATATAGACATATTTGAGGAGGCCCGATAGTCATACCATGATGACATGATCAAGCAAACTACATCGTGACCATTTTGTATATTAATGCTGATGCAATTCATTCTCTATTATTGGAATTTACGTTCTAGCAAAGCTAATTTCTTCGAAGTTTAGGTTGGCCGAAACTGCAGAAACAGGGAATTTGGGGCCTTCTACTGAAACAGGGGATTTCGAAAATGACAACACAGTAGGGCTAGGGCAAACAAAAACCCATATGAAAACTTCTGCTGTGATTGGCAAAACAGGGAGTATTTCGACTGTAAACTCTGTAATCAGGGCTAACAAAAATAAAACTGAAACTCTAGGAGATGCTGGGGTTACCAAACATGACTTATTGGATGCAGTTGGGCAAATGCGGGCAGCAATGGAAGTCTCGACCTTGGCCATGAAAATATTTATGGAAACTTCTGTTCAAAACATGGTCAGTGACCTCAAATCATTCTTGCTTGCCCATGTACAATCTGAAATAGATAAATGTCAAAGCAGGCTGATGACAGAGCTGGAGCAATTTAAACAGGGTATTCGAATAGAACTGGAAGTTTTTAAGCAGGAGGTTATGAAAGGAGATAAAGATGTTCTGAGAGGAGATAATGATAGTGATACAGAATCAGAAAACCATAATAATAAAAATGTATCAGACATTCAAAACCAGCTAGCATCTTTTATGGAAGAGCAAGAAAGAAAAGAAAAAGCTTTGAATATTCGCGTAGTTGGAATACCGGAGCAAACTAAAGAAAGAACCAAAGAAATTGTACAAGCTTTCTGTGAGAATGATCTTGAGCTAATGGATACAGGCATTACAGATGCATTTCGTATTGGTAAGCAGAATGGCAGGGACAGACACATTATTGTTAAGTTTCGCTCACGAGAGGATAAATTTAATGTATTGAAACGGAAATCCATGCTCAAAGGGAAGAAAATTTGGATCAATGACGACCTTACAAAAACCCAGCTAGAAGAATACAAAGTTCAATTACAGGTACTCAAGGACGCAAGACAAATGGGGAAGAAAGCATTCTGGAAGCGCGGCAAAGTTGTGGTAGAAAACCAAGAGGACGCATAGGTATTTGAGACCACCAGAATAACATGTTGGAACATCAATAGTCTTAGCCAGTATAAAGCAGTGTAATGGGTGAATTGTTTGAAAATGTAGATGTTCTATTCTTTTTATAAACTTGTGAGAATGAGGAAAAAAGTTTACCGGATATTCATGGCTTTGTTTTGCTGCACTCTGTTTGGTATAATAAAGGATGGCGTTTAAAGGGTCACGGTGGAATAGCATGTTATGTCAGGACAAATATAAGACATTTGATAAAACTAGTGACAGGTATGGGTTCAATGCAACACATTTGGATTGAAATGCTTGGCCAGAAAGGGAAGATCTTTGTCGCAGGTTGTTATTTTCCGCCGAGAGAATCTCCAGTTTATAATACAGAGCATCTAGACAGGGATGATCCCTTTTTTAATTTGGAGCAGGATGTGCTTTCTTTAATGCTAGCAGGTGATGTTCTCCTATTGGGAGATTTTAATGGGCGAATCGCCAATAAGCAGGCAGCTATAGCTAGTATGGAGGGAGACCCTATATGGGTTGAAATGCTTGATGACACGGAATTGGGCCAAAGTGGTTGGAATAGGGCTACTGCAGACAGAATAAGGTGGCCTACACCTCAAGGTAATCATGTCCTCAATATGTGTAGTGGTCTGGATTTAGTGATATATAATGGTACACAGATGTTTCCTAACACGGATAGGTGTACATGTAGAAATGCTAGTGTGGTGGATCTTGTTCTCGCTAAACCACAATTTGTAGACCAGATGCTACATATGTATGTAGGGGAAGAGATGGAGAAAATTTCTGATCACGCTCCGATAACAGTTGTGTTACATACACGTAAATATAAGCCGATCCAGGAAACTAGCATCATGAAGTCAAGGATACATATGGACTTTCGCAAGGCAGATAAATACATGAAAAAGTGTGAAGAAAAGGCATCTGAAAAAAAATTTTGGCCCAGTGATACTGAAAATTTGAGTAAAGAATTAGCAAACCTGGTATTAGATGCTGCTGTTGACTGTTTTGTCTCACGCAGGAAATTGAAAGGATTGCCATGTAATGGCTGGTTTGATGAATCATGTAAAGCAAAGCGGGTAGAATATAAAAAAGCAAAAGGGGAAAATAGACGGAGGCTTAAAAAAGAGTATGTGGCATTAACAAAGTCAAAAAAGAAAAGCCATGACTTCCAAAGACAGAAAGACTTGGTTGCGGACCTTATTGTAAACCCCAAGCGGTTCTGGAATAAGTTGAAAACTAGAATGCCACAGGATACTCATCTGGATCCAGCAGCCCTGCTCTGCCAAGTACATGAACTTTATCATATGCCAGATATTAATGAAACCAGCGGTGTGGAATATTTGCAGGATGATCGTTTGTGTTTCACTTTGGAGAATTTGGAGGAAGGCTTAAGCAACCTTGCAAATGGGAAAGCTGCTGATGCAATAGGTCTGGTGGCGGAGATGTTCAAGTGGGCAGGTAAATCAGTACATATATCCTTGTTATCTTTACTTAATACTGTATTGCATAAGGGATTTCCACACACTTGGCAATTGAACAGAGTGGTTCCACTCCATAAGTCGGGAGATGAAAGTGATCCAAGGAATTATAGAATGATTTTGGTCAGTAGCTTGTATGCTAAGCTGTTTGCTACTATGCTGAACTGCAAATTGAGTGCTTGGTCAGAGGAGCATAATATCAGGGCCATTGGGCAAGCAGGTTTTAGACCTAAAAATCCACGCGATGGATCATTTAGTTGCCTTACGTGCTATGATTGATTGTGTCAAAGGGAAGAAAAAACCACTTTATGCATGCTTTGTTGACTATGCTAAGGCATTTGACACAGTATCTCGCCATTATTTATGGGAGAGAATGGAAACCCTAGAGGTGCCAATTGAGCTTAGACGAGCAGTAAGAATACTTTATGAGAAAGTTTTAGTTCAACTATCATTCCCCTACATACAGGAGTGCAAAGAGTTAGTGGAAAGCAATATTGGAGTTAAGCAAGGGTGTCCTTTGTCACCCACCCTGTTTGGTTTGTTCATAGACCAACTAGAAGTCTGGATGGCAGAATATGGTGGGGATGGAACCCCTTTATTTGGTTATGTGGTTTTATTGCTCCTTTATGCTGATGATGTGGTTCTTTTATCGCTCCATTGCAGGGCATCTGCGAAGCACTTAGATGCTTTGACCTACTACGTGATCGAAGGTATCTGCGGTGAATATGACAAAGACTAAGATGATGGTTTTCGGAGCCAATAAAGTGGAACATCTTAAATTTTATTTTAAAGAGGAGCCTGTGGAGATTGTAACCTCGTATAAATATTTGGGGATACATGTGGACAAAGGGCCTAGTTGGAATCTTGCTGTTGAACACAGAGTAAATGGGGGGCTCAAAGCACTATACAAAGATCTTGGGAAAAAGTGGAAAAAGCAGAGATATGGGATTTCAGTTTGAAGAGGACTTTGTTCCGTGTCTTGGTACAATCAGTTCTATTATACGGATGTGAGGTGTGGGGTCCAGGTCTGTCTGCAGATTCTTGGAAAAAGATTGAGAAAGTACAAAAAAAATTCTTGAGAACTGAAATGGGAGCTAAGGCACAAACCCCGTATGACATGTTGCTTGTGGAATGTGGTATGATGCCTATGGAGGTCAAGCTTTATGCGGGATGCTCACATATCTCAAAAGGTGCAATTTGATATGGCGTAAGAAAGCTTACCGAGGCGTGCATTGGAGGAGACAAGGGATAAGGGTTGGTATCACGCACATTGTAGAATGGACGAGGAAATGGAGTTTAGATATTCATTGCCTGCAAGAGAATAGATCGAATATTTGGGAATGGGTACATCAGCATCTCATTAGAAGAAACTGGAAGGTTCCAGAAACAAAAAAGGAATTCTACAGAAAATATATGAATCCCGCACTTCCGGAGGCCAAGTATCTTAAAGAAGGTGTATCTTTAAGAACGAGGCATATGATAAGCAGGATGCGGCTTAGCTCGCATAGATTGGGGGTTGAGGTAGGGCGCTGGAGTGATATTCCACATGAGTTGAGGTTGTGCAAGTTATGTGATATGCAGGAAGTTGAAGATGAAGCGCATGTGATCATAAGATGTCCGTCATACAATGAGGCTCGCCACAAGCACGACATTCGTTCAAACTCATTGCTGGAATTTTTTAACTTACCCGGGACACAAGTTGGGAAGTATCTGAAAGAGGTATTAGCGCAGAGAGAACAATTATTACGTGATAAAGAAGATAATGTTGTAATTGATGAGGGATGGGGAGAGTCTAATGCATTTATGTCAGAGGATGCATTAGAAGACATGTTTTATAATGTTGAGTGTACATATTTGAACGTCTCATAGACCTGGTGGTCTGCAGGCGTATTAAATACAACATTTCATTTCATTTCATTTCATTTCATTTCTCTCTCTCTCTCTCTGATACAAAATGCGTCCACGATAACATCATTTCTTCAATGTCTTCATAAAAGCTTACTGCACTATAATGATGCAGGACAAAGGACATAACCAGAATGATCAATTGGGTAGAGAATCAACTAGTGGGGTGTGAAACCTATCAAATCCACGCAAAAATTTACTGTTTTCGCCCAAAAAATTTAACCAAATATATGCATATCATATGTCATTGGAAAGATCTTGGAGAGAGCTTTCCAATGCAATAAAAAACACTCAAAACAGAGTTCGAATTCAAAAATTATGATAAAAACCATGCAAAAAGGTATCCAGATTGAAAAGTGTGAAAAGCAGGTATTTATCTTGATAGATCTGGATCAAATCATATGCCAATGAAGAACTCTCTATATAAGCTTTCCAGATGAGCGTAGAAACAATTGGCATTCTCTCTCTAATGCTTCTCTTCTTTATCTATTTTTAGTGACATAGATATTACATACAATGGATTGGTAAAAAAGAACCTCTCATAAAAATCTTATTTTTGATTAAAACTTTTTTTTTCAAACCAAAAATTTGTTTGTAAAAAAGCATTTGCAAACGTAATTCATATGGCGAGCTTGTTGTGCTTTTGTTACATTATTGTCATGTCAATTTGCTAATAACTAAAAAAGAAGGGCCATGACTCTAGCTCATGCAGTAGACGCAGTACCTAGCAAATTAGTTGCAGACGGTCTGGGTGGAATCGTTCAAAGTGGAGATACATGGGTTGGATAAGTAAATTCACTAAGGGATAATTATTGATGAAAGATCTATGATACTTTAGCGACTCCGAAGATGCGGTAATAGTTGTATCAATTTAATCACGAGGTAAGAAAAGTGGGGTTTTACTATTGATCAATTGACGTGCTAGAGCTGATGTGATTAGTATATACATGATTTTTGCATCTGAATATTGGTCTATTGGATGTTAACTTTATCTAATTATATTGAATTCGTAAGCATTGGTCCACTGAGTTTGGAGTATGTAATTTCAATTGAAAGAGGAAGATTAAAATTTTCACCAATACTACCAACCTAAAATTAGTGCAAGTTTGACAAGATCCCGAGTTGCCAGGAGGGTCAACTTGGCAAGCTTGTCACATCAATCTACTATCAAAACAATTGGCTCTGCAAAAAGACCTGCATTATTTTGGAAATGTAGAATGAATAAATTAACGTGGATATACTAGAATTCCACAAAGAGTTTACTTACAACAGATTGGAATCGAAAGGATATAAGATAAGATGAAAGGATATAAGATAAGATGAGATGAATTTTTACGTCTACGGAAAAAAGAGGTATCTATCAAGTAAAGCCTTTTGACAGCATTAGGTTCCGCTGAAACTACACTAAGTTTTAATGCGAAACCTTATAAAGTTTCCGGCAAAGTCCAACCTGAAACCATCGCTCTAAAACCCTGAACCCTATTAAACCCTTAAACCCTACCAAAAGAATGGAGCATAAGAGCATTGCCTCAAGCTAGGTATATGTCTATGGCATTGCTGCACCACTTGCACTGCACGAGGCGTATAACACTCGCATTTCGATCATCCTCTACATGCTTATATTCTAGTTATTCGCTGGGGTCAGGTTCAAATGTCAGACGTTTCGATTACAAATTTCTGCCGTCTCAGGTAGTAACATTCAATTCTTCACCGTGTATCAGAAAACTAATTGACTGAGAATTGGTATGCCAGAGAAAACGACGAGCATGTAACTTACACCCTTTCAGGCAGCAGATGGCTGCCGCAGCCTTCGAGGTTCCACCTGCTCGTCAATCAGCTGGTTTGTAGTTTGTTTCCTATCTGCAATGGCGACAAAATCTGAATTAGTGGTATTGCTTTATCTGGATTTACAGCAAGATCGAAAGTCTTCCAAGAGACGGCCCAGGTTGGTGACCACACATTCACATTCGAGACGGGAAAGTTAGCACAATTTGCTGGAGGGGCTGTTGTTGTGGGCATAGGTGACACAAAGGTGCTTGTCACCGTCGTTTCAGCTGATAAACTTGATAGTTCTCGAGACTTCATGCCTCTTCAGGTATCAAATGAGTTTATTCTGACTCCTAATGACAATCTTTTGAGATCCTTGAGACATTTCTTGAATATGCACAAAGTAAATGCTTTTGGGAACTGGACTATTAGTAGCGTATTGTGGATTAAAATATCCTTTGTTTGGCCTTTTGTGGATTTCACAAAGAGACAATTTTCCTGAACTTCATTAACAAGAAACATTATAAATGGTCCTGAGGTAATGGGAATTTATGGTTCATGAAATTGGTCCATAGAGTTTCATGAATTTTAACATTGCCCTTCAAAGCTAATTTAGAAGGGTACAAAGGTTAGATTTTCATGCTGCCTAATAAAAGTTTCATGTGTGATGCAGGTAGAGTATAGAGAGAAATCTTATGTACAAGGCAAAATTCCCAATACATTTATGCGAAGAGAGGGTGCTCCAAAAGAAAGAGAATTATTGTGTGCTCGCATCATTGACAGATCAGTTCGACCCCTCTTTCCGAAGGGGTATTACTATGATACTCAGGTATGGATGGGAATGCTAAAAAGGCTATAAGTTCGATGTTCTTATGCAGAAGACAGTACCATGCTTGCAGATAATGTCTGACATTTACCTTCTGGCACAGATTATTGCAAATGTCTTATGCTCAGATGGGGAACAAGATCCTGATGTATTGGCTGCCAATGCTGCTTCTGCTGCTTTGGCTATCTCCAATGTACCCTGGAATGGTCCTATTGGGGTAGTGAGAATAGGAAGAATTGATGGAAAGCTTGTTGTAAATCCAGAAATGGACCTGGTAAGCTTGCTACGTTGAAAAAATTGTTTTTGTATAGCTGACACTGTGATTTAATTAGATGATTTTTTCCCTTCCATCAGTTAATCAAAAGCGACTTGAACCTAGTTTATTCTTGCACAGCTGAAAGAACTGTAATGATAGAGACACAAGCCCGTGAAATATCTAATGAAGATCTTGCAGCAGCATTACAGCTAGCTCATTCTGAGGTATTTCAATGATACCCTGAACATCTTATCAGATAGATCTTGTGTGTATGCTCATTGCTATTAGATCTTCTCAAATAGGCGATGAAACTAGTTGCACCACAGTTGAGATTGGCCGAGAAGGTTGAAAATGGGAAAAGGCCAGTTGAAGTAATTAAGGTTGATGATGCCACACTGGATAAAGTTCGCAATTTAGCATCTGAAGCAATTGAAGCAGTCATTAATGACCCATCATACGGGAAGGTTGGTGCACAATATGTACTTGAATGACTTGTTGATAAGTTCTCTCAATCAAAAGTGTTTTTATACAAATATCTACTACTTTAGACATGTATAAAAATGGACACGTTCCCTTGGCATGTTGATAGAAATGATGATTGGCAACCATGTCTATTCTTCCTGATTATGTTTTTATAATGACAAGCAGTTTGAAAGGGGGAAAGCCTTAGGTAAAGCTCAAGATGACGTAAAAGATCAACTTCAAAACGAGGGAGATGAAGGATCTTGTAGGTTGTTGCCTCTTGCTTTTGACACAATAAAGAAACAGGTTTGTTCGTATCTGTTGTCTCTTTTTCAGGGTGGCTGTTTGACTTAGGTGACTGTGTAAATTGCTTTGCTAGTTGGTGCGTAAGAACATTTTTGAGCGTGGAATGCGAGTAGATGGGCGAGCTCTAGATGAAGTGAGAGAACTATATTGCGAGTCTGGGATTTTCCGTACTTTACATGGCTCCTCTTTGTTTTCAAGAGGGAACACACAAGTAAGTCTGTGATTTTGTTTTTCTGATGTTTATACTGTGAAATCTTTTAGTTACTAAAAGGTTTTTAAAATGCGATTTCGACTTTGTATGTGTTACCAACCATGTGATTTCAAAGTTCAATTATTTAATCATTCAGCCTAAAGTCATACTCTTAGCATGGAAGTCGGCAGCCATTTCTTGATTCTGGACCAAATTAATGTTTAATTGGTTCTGGCCCAGCAGCAGCATCTTTAATCATTTGTCATACCCTGGAGAATGCATCTCTATTGGTTAGCATTTAGTTCATGTAAAACTGATTGAGGCTCATGTTCGCTGGAGAATGCATCTCCATTGGTTTGGATCTTAGTCCATGTAAATTTCATTGGCCCAGATTACCTAATCGTGGTGCCTCATTTATGTAGTTGGTCTATCGTCAGAGCTAATAGTGACCTGTTTTATGGTTAATATCTTACTGTGATTCTTGTTTGTGTACCATTTAGTAAAAGTTTAGAAAATTCTGCAGGTCCTCTGTACCGTGACTTTAGGAGCACCTGAGGATGCTCAGAATTTAGATTCGGTTGTGGGTCCTCCACGAAAGCGTTTCATGGTACACTACAGTTTCCCTCCTTTTTCTATTAATGAAACTGGCAAGATGGGAGGTCTAAACCGACGAGAAGTTGGCCATGGTAAGATGTGTCTAGGGTGCCAAGTCCATGTTATGCTCTTTGCCTTAAAAATGTGAAGATCTAAAAATCAGATACTGTTTGCCCTCTCTTTCTAATGATCTGATTGTCATCTGCGTTGTAGGAAACCTTGCAGAAAAGGCTTTAGTAGCATTGCTTCCACCGGAGGATGATGACTTCCCTTACAGTGTTCGCATCACATCGGAGGTTCTTGCATCTGATGGGTCTTCTTCCATGGCAACAGTGTGTGGAGGTATTATATGTTTGGTGAAGCCAAAGGGCCAGAGTCTGAGGATTTTTCCTTTTTGATCTGAATAATTGGTGATTTAAAAGCTTACGGCCATTTTGCTTAACATATTCCATTAACCTCTTTAGTAGGTTTAGGTTTATGCTTTCTGTTTTGCTTGAATATTTTCTTCTGCTGCTTGAATGCACCTGTGTTTTTCCAGATCAAGTTTGGAAAGTAATAAGGTAGGATCTCTTTGATAACAATGTGTTGTACAAAATGCATCAAGTAAATTAGTAGCCTTCAGTATGGGTCAGGTTTCGCTGTCCAGGTTTCGCTATTATCAAACTTGTTTTCTTATTGTCATGCTTCAAGCTTTTCTGAGTCTCTTTGCTTTAGGAAGTTTGGCTCTCATGGATGCGGGAATCCCATTGAAAGAACACGTCGCAGGAATATCTGTTGGTCTTATGACTGATGTTGATCCCATGACTGGAGAAATTCAAGATTATAAAATTCTCACTGATATTCTTGTGAGTCCTGTCATAGCTATCTCCATTTTTATGTTCATATTCGCATATAATATGTGCCATTTCCAAATCAAAGGGTTTGGAAGACCACCTTGGAGACATGGACTTCAAAATAGCTGGGACTCGAAATGGAATCACTGCCATCCAACTCGACATCAAGCTCCCAGGTATTCCACTTCATATTCTTTGTGAGGCTTTGGAACCTGCAAAAGTTGCACGGACAAGAATTTTGGAATTTATGGAGAATGAAATCAACAAGCCGCGTGAAATAAAAAGGGATGATACTCCTCGCAGAGGTACCATATCATTTGGTCTGCTTGTTTTGAAATTTTATAAAATATACTGTGCTTTATCCTGCTTTTATCATTTGTAATATGTTCCAGGAACAATGGCCATTCAAAGAGAAAGTATTGGAAAGCTGATTGGTCCACAGGGTGCAAATGTAAAAAACATTCAACGTGTCACAGGTGCAGTTTTTAATTAAGGAAGTTGTTGGCACTATATATCTTTTTTTCTTGCATCAATGTAGGCTTTATTTATGCTATTTTCATGCAGTAATATTTGAACTCGTATTTAAATAACTTTGTTGCATAACTATCTTCGTTGTTTCTGTAAAAGTAGGGCTGTACATTCCACATTGTAATGCATCTGTAAGTACTAGACTGTTTAACTGTCTCAGCATCTTAAGGAAGAGGCCTATTTAGTTTTGTAATTACTTAACACTTCAAGTCTTTTCAAAGTTTGTGTCGTTCATTTTCCCTCTCTCTTTATTACGTTTCACACATGCAGTTTAAGCATTTCTTAGGGATGGAATCTAAACATCAGCCATTCTAATGATCTAATCTCATATGACAGTGGGCTTTGTAATTCCTGACATTGACTTTTGAATTGCTTCCCTGTCAGTTTTGTATCTTGTTGAGGTTGTTGAATTCTGAGAAGGGCACATTAGAATTGTTATTGTTACTTGGATTGTTTCAGGTGTGAGGTTGTCTATTGCTGAAGATGGCACTGTTCATATTATTGCAAGGGACCAGTCAAGCTTTTCGGAGGCAAAAGAGATGGTAGGTGGTAGCCTACATCCTTTCAAATAATTATTCTGTTTTCAATGACTTGTAGGCCTTCCTTCATGCAGGTTGAAGCCTTGGTGGGAAGGGAGATCCAAGTTGGTTGCTCATATACTGGAACTGTCGTAGCAATTAAAGATTTTGGAGCATTTGTTGAGTTCGAAGGAGGTCATCAAGGTCTCGTTCACATATCAGAGCTTTCAGATGCGAAGGTACAATTATTGTGACTGTATTAGGCTGGATATAATATTCATGCTTCTCAATGGGAGTGTCAAGGGTAGACTAGCAAAGTAAAAATTCCAAATGCAGTTTCTTTCAATATTTCCATCATGATTATCAGAAGAAACTGGAATGTTGCCGCAGGGAAGAATTTTATTTTCGTATCAAAAATGGATGCATTATCCTAAAGAGAAGCTCTACTGGAGCCGGTTGTTGTTTAGAAGTATAACAATTAGGGGACGTAATCTATAGAAATACCACATTATAATTACAGACCCACTTATTCACGGTATTCAATCCAATCTGAAAATAAAATGCAATCAAAAGGTGCATCAAACTTCTTGTGCACAGATGCTTTGGCTAAGACGATGAATTTCAAATCTTATTATACAAGAGAAATTTGATTGTGTTATAGGGCAAACTATCTACTCATTAATTTTGGTCGGTTAAATTTCTTTCTTTCTGTTTTTTACTTTCACGTTGTCCACTTAACAAGGTCCAATTTTCATGCAGGTTACGTCTGTTGCAGATATTCTGACCATTGGGCAACAATTATCAGTACTTTGTATTGGTCGTGATTTACGTGGTAATCTGAAATTCTCTCATAAGGCAACAATCGTCAATGCTGGTGTGAAGTTGGACCCAGTCGAGGGTAGTGCTGCAAAGGAGGGTTCTTCACTACAAGACACTGCTGTGCCAGAAGGAAGCCAGTCCCTGGCTATGAATGTGGTTGAGTTGAACTCAGTAACAACTGAGGAAAAATGTCCCGATGCAGCAGTACATGAGAACAGATGTCCTCCTGATGCAGCAGTATGTGATCAACAAGAACTGACTGGGCCAACTAGTTCAACTTCTGTACAGCAGAAAAGTGATTTGCAGGTTGGATGTAGCTACACTGTCACTGTCAAGCAAATACGGAAGTATGGTTTTGTGGTAGAAACTGATGCAGGTGTCCTTGGTGCAGTCCGACTTAGCCAGGTTTGCTGTCCTTTCTGTCATTTTTTCGAGTTTCATACCTCTTCTAGTTAAAAATATTGATAATCCTAACTGTCCTTTGTTCAGGGCATGACTTCTGACACTCCCATAAAGGTTGAAGACAAAATTATTGTGGAATACATGAGAATAGGGCCTAAAAAAAGGCCAGAGTTTAAAATGAGATGATATTTAGATGAGAGTACCATAATTCATGATCCTCTCAAAATTAAAGGTCAAGGACATAAGGCTGGACCTGAATGTGCTTAGGCCATCTAAAGATGCAGATCACTAGAGAAACAAAGGTCAGGTTGGAGGCGACCATCTAAAAATTCAGGGCACTGGAGAGTCAAGGAACACATGAGATCTTAATGTAAGTAACTGCAACTCAGAATAGGAACCAACAGAACACAGGAATCCAATTTTGACACCGAGATTATTTAATGATATGACACAAGCATTGTACCAATATAA
This sequence comes from Isoetes taiwanensis, assembly GCA_021234155.1. NCBI lineage: Eukaryota > Viridiplantae > Streptophyta > Lycopodiopsida > Isoetales > Isoetaceae > Isoetes > Isoetes taiwanensis. Next base: position 7,062,520 of record JAJEKV010000008.1, read on the forward strand.
ATAATGTGATAAATTAACTTTTTTATTGCATTCACTATTGATTTGTGTCAAGCAAATGTGGCTGAAGTTTCTTGCATCAAGAATGGTTTTGCCTCCATAATGTTCTCTCACTGCAACTAGCTAGAGAGGTCTTTGCTGATGTATAAAAGCTTGAAAAGTAAATCTCACACTTTGTCCACGAAGTTTCAGCTTGCACTACTCTACTAAGTAAAAAAGTATACGTTTCAGTTGATAAATTTTCTGAAATTTATTGTGTCTATTTTGCATGGTTAGCCTTACTATTGACGAATTACCTATTTTATGACTCTTAGGGCCCATCTATATTTGGGGAGTTTTGGGGACGTTATAAACTGAAAAAAAATCATCTCAATTAAGGAGTTTTGGGGATGTTATTGTGCCATGTGGCACCTCAAACCAACTCTCAGGGCTTATCTCCATTACGGCTGCTTCTCAATTTTGATGATATGGCACAGATGACCACAATTTCTTCAGATGCTTTTGTACCTCACCTGAATTTCTGAATTCGCATCTGGGTTTGTCTTCTACTAAAATTATTTTGTCTCCTCCGTCGCACCTCTCATTTCTCCCGCACATACATGCCCGGCTTATGCAAATTTTGTTTGTCTGAATTGTTGAAGTAGCTTGGATCGAGCTTGGACGCCATTGAGTTCTAGCATAGTAATAGCCATGCCGAAGCGCCTATACTACGTGGCTGAAATCTTCTTGATTTGTCTTCTTGTAATATTTCCAGGTAGAAGCAGCAACGTTCAATGGAAATGGCCGTGGTTTGAAGCCTTCTTCCTCACTGACATGCACAACGCCCAAACTCAAGCTCCGCCCTAATAAACGCCCTCAAGCTCCGCCCTAATAAACGCCCTTAGACTCATGGGCAAGTTGAATGCCAAAAATTAGTCTTACCCTGGATTGGGGGATCCCGGGAGGATAGTCTTACCCTGGATTGGGATGCCTCCGGGATCGGGGATCCCATCCTCCGGGATCCCCCAATCCAGGGTAAGACTATCCTACGCCAAATTGGTATGGGCAAGTCAAATACAAAAATAGAATAGAATCTAAAATTGGGAGCCAATAAATCGAGAGCCAATAAATCGAGAGCCAATAAGGGTAAGACTATCCTACGCCAAATTGGTATGGGCAAGTCAAATACAAAAATAGAATAGAATCTAAAATTGGGAGCCAATAAATCGAGAGCCAATAAAAGTACTGGACTGGAACAACTTGGTTTATTCTACCGGGGTCTTTTTTGGCTCCCGAAATCGGGGTCTTCGGCGCCCGAAAATTGCTTAAGCGATTTTGGGGATGAAAATCGCTTAAGCGATTTTCCCTTGAAAAAGGCCCCACGAAACCACAAGTCATATTTACAATGCGAAGAATGAATTATACTGGTATTCAAAGATCAATTTAGGATCAAAGAGATAATCTGAAGGATAAAAAGCTTGGATTCAAGTAGAAATGGGCCGAAACGGCTTTGGAAGAGTCGATTTTGAGGCGAAAGTGCCAGATTAAGAATGATTGATTGTTCTGTAGTGTGTACTGGATTCGCTGAAAATCTGGAAAAACATGGGAAAACAGGGATGATGTGAGCAAAACCGGACTCGGTATGCAAAGAAAGAGCCGATTTGTATTGCTAAAGGGCCGATTAAGGACTGAGGAGGATCGATTTGCCTAGGAATCATAGAATCAGAGACTTTTACACCGATTTTGGAGCTATCAGAACTGGGCTCGGATTCAAAGGAAAATAGGCCGAAATTGCTTAAGAAGAGCCGAAATTGGATTGGGCATGGTCGATTTGGCTTGGAAACGCTCCAATTTGGAAAATCGATGCTAGAAACATGTTGTGCCGTTGCTATTCTAGAGCCACCCTTTCTGTGTCGTTGCTGTTCTTTGTGGTTTAATTGTCGCCTGATGATCGCATTTTCCGGCGACGGAAAAGCGAAAATCGCTTAAGCGATTTTCACTTTCCCCTTTGAAAATCGCTTAAGCGATTTTCCCAAATTCGCTTAAGCGATTTTGGTCCGCGCGAGACCCCGATTTCGGGAGCCAAAAAAGGCACCGTTATTCTACTCCCTAAGTCTTGCGCATCAATTGCACAAGAGTAAGTGTGATATTAATTTTTCAAAAATTGAGTGACAAGATCATCGTCATTTGCAATGTCAATACCCACAATTTGAGGTGTCAACAGAGGCTAGAGGCTGAATTTCTTCCAAGAGCTGAAATTATTCCAACACTTGTTGCTTTGGCAGATACTTCTTTGTTGCCTAATTTGCCTTTTCATGAATTTTTCGGCAAGTATGCTTATCATGCTTGATTAAATCACAAACTTTGCAATATAAATGAACATTACATGGTTACTATCCCTATTTTGGCTGCACCATCTGTATGGAGGCCACTTGTTGTATAGTAGGAGTTTGTGAGATTATTGGAGTTTGCGTTGGTTTAATGAGGCCACTTGTTGTATAGTAGGAGTTTGTGAGATTATTGGAGTTTGCGTTGGTTTAATTAGGACTAACGATGGTTTTGTATGACAACAAATACATGATAAGCTCTCTCAAAGAACTTATTCTCTTTTTTATTTTTGATCATTATGGTCTTTTAATTGACATCTTGAACAAAATTTTGGCAATATACATGCAGGTTCAGAATGTCCAATGGACCCACTATACTCATAACAAACTAACAATTCCTTGATTTTTCAGCTATTGAAAACTTCAAAACTTTAGCATTTTCTATGCCTATTTAATTTTTGGAGTAACAACAGGAAAATGAAATTACATCATATTGTAAATCAGTAAATAGAATCCAACCTGGATCTGCTCCCAAATCTAAAAATAAATTGTATCTTCTTGAAATTGTAAGTCAAAATGCTTTGCCACATAACCTCTTCTTGTCACGATTGTTCTTGTTGGTACTTGCTTCTTTATTTTTTAGGCATATATTTATGATCCCTGTTTTAAATGTAATCCAGAAACAATATTAGAGCAACTCCACATACATGCCCGGCTTATACAAGCTTTGTTTGTCCGAACTGTTGAAGTAACTTGGATCGAGCTCAGACGCCATAGAGTTCTAGCAAAGTAATAGCCAAGTCGAAGTGCCTATATATGAGAGTCATATCTTCTTGATTTGTCTTCTTCTATTATTTCTATGTTAGGAGCAGCAAGGTTTAGTGGGAATGGCCGTGGTTTGAAGTTTCCATCCTTGCTAATGTGCACAATGCCCAAACTCAGGCTACGCCCTAATGGAGATCCACCCTTAGATTCATGGGCAAGTTGAATACCAAAAATAGGTTTTGGCAAGTCAAATACAAAATTAGAATAGAAAAGTCGTATTTAATTAAAGTGGGACAAATCTTGAATTTTGGGACTCGGACTGAAAATGGGACTCACACACCAAAAAGGAAATTTCTGAATTGATTGCTTGAATAGAATTACACATGACACACAAAGAATTGGGTTACTTGTTTTCCTCATAAATTTTACAAACCACTAGTTGAGAAAGTTTTCAGACTTCTCAATATTATCTACCCTCATACAATGATAAAGCATGGAGGTTGCTCATGGCCTTGTCCATCTCCCTTCTTGGGATCTTGTGTGTGTTGTCCTTCGCAATGTGAGAACTTGGATATGACCACACCACACACTCCACCAATTCCCTCCTTTGAGGGTCAGCATAATTTGCCCTCCACTTTCTTCTCCCCCCGGTCGTATTGCTCCTTCAAGTTGCCCTTCTTGTGTCTCCCAATGGGCTCCCAATATTGAATTTGGAATCCCTGGACGCAACTCCTCTCCATCGAGGCATAGTGGTGGTTACATCGAGAGAGTGCCACCCCTAACCATATTGGGCCGAGTCCTCATCATCGCCTTACTAGCACAAAGTATCCTTCCTTGATGTCCTCAAAGGGATCCCACTCTCAGAAGATCAAACCACTTTGGCTTTGAGGCCTTACTTCCCACAAACCACTTGGAACCCTTGTTGGGACCCGGTGTGAGCATTCTTAGACGTGCTTGCACCTTGAGAACCCTCCCATCTTGACTCGGCAAGAACCCGCCTCTTAGCTCCCTCCCACATGGTCGTTCGGTTTCTAAGCATGTCACAACTTTCTCCCAAGACTTGATTAGGGGAGTCCATTTGATTTTTCTTAAGAGTGGAGGTGTGCTTTCCATTTCTAACATCATCCCAGTGCGTTATGTAATCCTTGATGCCCTTCACTAGTTGGCTAGAGTCTTTGACTGTCTTGAAGGGAGGTAGTGGTTTTGGCTGCCCTTTAGGAATGAGAACTTCACCAGCAGCACCCCTTTGCCACAACTCGATACCTTGTACAGGCATCCACAACTTGTCACCTGGTCTCCACTTATATTGCATGATTGGTATTCCATCCCTAACCCAAAACTTGAACTGAAGTGGCTTTGTGTGTCCTGTCAACTGGTCCTTACCATCTAGCAAGTATCCCTCTACAAATGATTTCCAATCTGCAACCTCATCCATCAAGAAAGCCATTGGGTTGGGGTCAATGCACACAAGGCCCCCAAAAATTAACATGCATTCATAATCATGATGGAAACCGGTATAAGAGTGGTTTTTACTACATGTAATTCAAAATGTCAGGAATAACTACATCGCTTTCATAACCACTACTAGTACGATCCTAATTCTTATACTAATTTTATATCTAACACTAGTTTCTTCAAAGCATTACTAGTTTAGAAGATGGTTCTTAACTGTACATTGTGAATATTGCAATTTAAGATGATTTTACATATTAGTTATCATTATCATATATAATCTTTTTAACTAGTTTTAATCCTTCCAAGTTTTTGAAAAACCATGTTTGATTTTACAAGTGTGCCATAGTTTTTGGCACATGCTTATTTAGAAGGCTTGCAAGTAGTCTATTATGTTGGTTTATGTGGTGGTTTTTTTAATATACTTGTTTCAATCTTTAATGTCACTGATTTTGAGCATAGTTTTTTACGTTAACTAGTAATTTCGGCTGTTATGTCTAATTTTGCCCTGCTTTGAGAGCATGATCCTGAATTGTAATTATATTATGTACATTGATTTTATTTATTGGTTCCATGGTGTCTATACTTTGTTTCTTGTTTCCTACCATTATATGTAGCGTAGCAGCCTTAAGCAGCTCTATATCAGTGTCAAGCAGCCTTCTGGAGAAACTATATCAAATCCTTTCGCTATCAACATGTACCATTCTAGCGAATGTTGATTATATGTATCCATTACGATAAGAGGCATGTAATGTCCTAATGTGAAACTCTAAATGATGTTGAGCATAAGACTTTGATATTCTCGAGCAATGTTAAAAGCTTAAATGTTTCATTCAATTTAGATGATACATTCTGATTAACATGTTGATTAACATCTCGAGGCAATAAGCCATAATGATCTTAACTTTTTAGTTAAAAGATCTTAGAAAACAAGATACGATTCTCTACAGGAGCATAACTCAACTCCATCTTTTTATTATTTGTATGTCTTTGAATTAATTTAGCAAATGCACTCTCAAAATAGTAACAACAGGTAGCATCACATGGACCTATCACTTCTATGTCGTCCAAGACATGGTCTTCTCCGAATGTGCTCAAGGGGTGCAGTGTTATGGCCATATGGCCAGAGAGCTCCATCCACTGAAGACGCCAAGCTTGTTATAACTTTCTAGTGGTATTCATGGTCTGCTCGGACCATCCATTTGCCCTTGCAAAATTGTAGAATATTCTGGTAAGGTCAGTAACAATTTGAGAAATGCTAAAAGTGAAGTAAACACTAAACTACTAAATAATTTGCATACCACTGGTGAGTTCAAGAAGTTCATCCAAAGATGATGTTTGCAATCGCAAGTTTCAGAGACCCCGATATTTTAAACCTCAACTAAATAGTTATCTTATTAAACATTATATGTTGCTCCATGCTAGCTAACTATAGTCGTGTATTAAAGGTAAATTCATCCTTGTTATTGGAAAATATTCAAGTAACATTTAAGATGTCGAGTTCTAAAAGTTCGTCCAAGGACTCAAATATGGCAAGTGAATTTACAATCTATGTTAGCAAACACAAGTTTCAACCCAATTAGATATCTATACAAAAAATGCAAATGAAAAATCTAAGTAGTTAAATACACATGCACTTTAAGAAAAATACATCCATGCAATCTTAGGAAATCTAACATAATCTAGCATAATCTTTGAGTTGAATTCATTCAATTTAGATATTTGGCTAATAATTCCATGGGGTGAAGGGTTCAAGGCATTCTATTGTTCTAATGTTCTCCTAATATGCATCAAGTCATGTTCTAGAGTGGCCAGTTTTTTCCTTAGAAAAACATAAACCTTCAATATCGATTTCTAGCATTCCATAGTTTGCCTTAGAAACACTATGTTCAGCCACTTTAGCAAGCTTAAAATGGGATTTTGATGCACGAGTCAAAAGCATCCAATTTACTTTAGGGACCAACTATTATGACCAACAAAGCCAAGCTCGATACCACAGGCAACTAGTCGACCTTTCGCTCAATGCGCTCCTAACCTAGTGCTATAGTACGAAGATAGCATGTAACTTGGCAATTTGGGTGTTTGATCAATCGTATACTCCTAAAACATATGTCCTAGGGTAACTCTAACATTTTGGATGCAACCGCACAATCGAACTGTCATTCCATGCCTTCTGACATGCCCGATCGCACGATGTCCAGGTTGTTCAAGCCGTTGCAATGAGGCAAGTTTGGAACCGATGCTTGAAATTTTGTTTCCTTCTCCCTCTTGAAGTCTCTATTTGAACAGAGCCCTATAGGCAACTAGTCGACCTTTTGCTATACAAGCACCCCGCATGTATGTTTGACAACTTATGCTCTATCAGTCTCGATTTCCTATTATCCTAGAGGTAGCATAGTACTTGAACATGTAGATGCTGGAAGTGGGGCATGCTACATAATTGCTTTCCGAAGAGGGAGTATCAGAAGGCAACTAGAACAACTCTAGAACTCAAATCTAACTTTGTCAATAGGTCTGAAACATCGGGGTTATTATATGGATTTGTCATCCAGTTCATGCTACACTTGCAGATCATAGTGGAGGATTCAACCATTTGAATAAACAAATGATGCCAATAGAGGTTCTTGGCAAAATGTAGGCGTTATATTGAATAAGTAAACAACAGGTGACCTCTATAAGCAGTTCGGCTCCTTATCGAGTTTAGATGTTTGCATGCAGCGCCTTATTTATCAACCACAATCATGTTTGAACCAAAAACAAAATACTTGGTATTTTCTCGGATTTAGCGAATTTTTTGTGTCGTGACACGTTAAAGCAATATTGAAGGAAAAAATACATGGGGTTTTTGTGATTTCGGGGTAGTTCAAACCAGGCATCGAAAAATTAGGAGTTAAGTCTCCTAAATTTTCGATCACAATTCTTATTTTTTGGTTCGAATTTTTATTTTCCGACAAGAAAATTGTGGGGTTTCCTTCAAAATCCAGTGGAGCATGACACTTACCGGCAAATTATCTGGTTAGAGCTATGGGGGATTTCGAAGCCTGACCAAACATCACCGTGGTTCTTAAATAAAGGCATCGTATTTGCGTGATCAAAAAATATAGTAGAGGTACTTAAAAAGAATTTATATAGGATGAGAAAAAAGTATGTGTGGCCGATCACTCCTCCCGTGATCGGCCAATTAGCCCTAACCCTAACTTGCATCCAGCGGCACCAGAAATGTTCCTCTTCCTGATTTTTCTTCAGCACAGAAGCGAGACTGCAAGTCCTCCGCCTTCTGTTCTTGCTTCCCAGTTTCCTTTTCAAGCCATGGCCGCCCAGAAACCGGATCTACGAGCATGTCGTAGAGCGCCTTACTTTCCAACATTGTCCATTGTATTGTGCTGCTGGATTTCTTCTATGAGTAAAAGGTGGTTTTCTTGGCGATGGAGGTGATTTCAACATTTTACTTGCAGTCTTGGTGGCATGCAGTGATTATAATGTATTTAATTTGAGTTTCGAATTTGCATTCCACAGCTTCAAGTTTTGGCTTTGCTGTTTTCATGCAAGTCTGTATCTGATGCTATTCTGCGTTAATTTGTCTCTGCGTTATTCTGCGTTATTTTTTCTGGAGCACATTGTTCATCAGGTTGCATTTTGCTGCCTTCGATCTTTGTCTTCGGATCTGATAAAATGGATAATTGCTTCTGGGTTGCAGGTTCTCGATATGACAAAATGATTTAGTCAAAGACCATTTCCGCATCTCGTTTTAGAAAATGGTGTGCACTAGACAAATGCGCGGTTCTTGGACACGAAACTGGACGAAAGAAGACTCAAATGACATGATTTAAACAGATATTCACAAAACTGTAGAGTTCTTGTCGATGGCAACGCTCTTCGTGGTGTAGTGGCACTGGGATGCTCTAGTCCATAATCCAAAACCATTGGTGTTGATCCAAAAGGCGGGGCAGCAATAGCTGCTTCTCTGAAGTCACATTAGTTGTAAGGGAGCAGGTAATGGACGCAATGCTTTTCGATTTTGAATCTTATCCTATTTCTTTATATCATTTTGTGCATCTATTCTAACTATGCATCTTGTAGAGAGTATTCAGACTAGAGGAAGGCAAAGGACGACTCATGTTTTCCAGGAGCAAATTAAGAATTACACTTGAAGTAACACATGCATAGAGAATGTTTTGTGTTCTTATTCTTTGTGTATCCTCTGCTCGTCTTTTATGCTTGCATTTGGTGGATCCAGTGGAACAAATCTGGGAGGCAAATGGTGAATGCCTTCGTCTTGCTTGATCAAAGTGGATATGACATGCCTGTGATAGTTTTAGGATGGATTATGTACTTCAGGCATCTATTACTGCTTGGGTAGAAACTAATATTGATCAAATTTAAATGAACAGATGAATTAGGTGGCAGAGACTGGCAAGGTTTTAGAATGATTTCAATGAAATGTATTCCATTATCGGAATTGGATTGGTCTTGCATAGTGTAGAAAAATTGAAGTCTTGTTGGGTGTCATTTAAGGGATTTGGATTTCCCAAGGTTCGACTCCTTGGTCCCATAGAAATCTGTAAATAAATTAAATGCCCCAAATCATACATATTCATATATTTACCACCATTCTATATCGTGTGTCAAAATGCCTATAAAACACTACATTGTATACTATACAAACCATATCTAAATACAAACCATATTTATGGACGCTATATTATACAATAACATGTAGTATTATCACCATGTAAAGCAAAGAATAAATAACATGCTACATTACTTCTATTGTAAAGCAAATAAGATATATGGGGTAAAATATCTTGCCACAAAACTTGTCGTACTAAGCAATATTATATGTCATGTACTTTAAGTAGGAATAAGGATCAATTACACTTACCATGTCGGAATGCTATGTTCATTTATCATACTATCAAATTGTATAAATGAACCATGTTGCGTAACTATATACTTAACCATGCAAAAAAATCATGTATGTTTATCACACTATTAGATCATGTAAATGAACTACGTTGTATAACCATATATGGTTTGTAAACTTTTTGGCCCACAAACCAGTACCGGTTTAAATGCTTGGCTTTCATTAACAAACCATGGTTAAGAAGTCATATTGATTCGATTTTGGGCGCCTTGTGGCAGCTCTCAAACACATCCATTAGTTCAGGGAGAGTGGTCACGTTTTCTCTCTTGAGCTTGGTGGAGAAAGTTCCAAAGAATCCATCTATATCATCATGCGTATGCCCAACCATCATGAATCCCACTTTGACAACTTTGAATACTCCCACTGCTGTCAAGTATGACATTGCCCCAAACATCCATCTATTCTTGTTTTCTTTCCAACAGTTGTCCAACTGAACACATAGCTCCTCAGGCAGTGATTTCTCAAGTAAGGGGAAATCATCCCAAGTCCTCCTTGATTCACTAGACACCTTGGATGTGAGGTTTTTTATCTGCCTTTGGTAACAAAGCGGTTGATCATCCATCAAAGCCTCAAAAATGGGTGCTGAAGGGGAATACCTCCTCCCTTCTATCGATCCTTTCTCTAGTGTTCTCAGGCACTTGAAAATAGAGCTCACATGGAAGTTTGGATCATCTCTCCATAGATCAAGCACAAAATGACCATATGTTCCAGTTCCATGACCATGTGTTAATACACCCCCGGACTTACTTACTTTCATCCGAAAAAGCGTTTTGACAACGCTTGGGTAAAGGATCTAGCTTTGGCAAGAAAGTCTTGTGTTGGTCCATCTTATCATGAATTATACACAAAAATTTGTCCGGTTTGCATCTCGAGAAAATGTTCTCCACTTTGCCAATACAACTGTCTACATGATATTTGGTCCCTTTGGTGATCTGCAAATTGCTCCCTAATTGCCATTCTTTCTTTCTCTATTGCGCTTGATGCAAGTGTATCCTTGAGTTGAATGCAAGTGTTGCACTTTGAGAATGGCATGTGTTGTAGGACACTCACGCCCGAGAAGTGAGTGCTCCATAACTTGCTGAAATGTGATTGAGAAAGAGGCCTACCTCCAAGGTTTCCGGGATGGAGTTGACCTCCTTAAGGCACTCCTTTTGGATATAGTGTTGTGGCAACACTCTTTGCACCACTCGCACAGCCGTGCTTTCGTTCACCTTCGACTTGTGGGGCATAGATTGAGACATGTATCTCACAAAGCTCTCAAGACCGCAATGGCCTTGAGAGTATTTGCTCTAGGTTTCAAAGTGAGTGCATTACCATGTTGGAACAAACTGCGTGCCCTTTTCTAACCTGCTCCCAATGTCGTAAAATGAAGACTTGCTCACCCCAAGAATCCATCTCAATGCTCTCATACATACCTTCATGCCCCTCAATTGATATAGTAGCCTTCACGTTTTTCATCATAGCTGGAATTCCTACACAAGGAGTAAATGAAATTAATCCTATCTTTTTGAAGTCTGTCCAATGTATTGGGACCTTATCTCAAGACGAGGTCATCCACATTGTAATCGCCTTTGTGCAATCTAGGTTGCAACACTCTTGACCCCTAATTGCCTCTAGGTTTTCTTTGGTTGGTGCCATACTTTCCACCCTTTCTAAATATTTGTCACTTCTAGGCCTCTTGGGCACCCTTGGGCTGCCTTTTTATGAAAAACATAAAGCGTCTCTTCCTTGTGATCAAAGGATGCTCATCGACCACCAAATCTTCCACATGGTCTTGGGTGGGCCTTGGGGTGTGTAGTTCAGTAGGGCATTCTAGAGTATCACCATTCTTGTGTGTAATATATCTAATTGGCCATCTCAACTGAGCTTGGGACTCCAGCAGCCCTGAGCACACAATGCAATCACTGGAGCTTCCCTGGGACATGATTGTATCAAGTTCGATAAGAAGCTTCACAATACCAACTCCAAGATGGTCATCTCCCAGCCTTTCATCATTCACACTATCAAATGGATCAACTGCAGTTATTATGCCCTCTGCAAATACCGTCTGGTTGCAAGGGTGCAACAAAAGGCAACCCATCTTCCTCCATTGGAGCCTAGGGCAATGGCCTCCTTTGGACTTCCCTGGCTCCATTTTACTCATCTCACATGCTCCCTGAATGAAAAAGCTCACATTAAAACCATATAGCCCCAAACACCACAAATATGACCATATGAACCATATAAAACCATACAAACATATTAAATATAACCATATTAAATCATACAACCATATTAACTAAAATCATATAACCATACTTAAGCATACAACCACACTCATTCTAAACCATATGTAAACATTGTATCCATATATAACCATTGTAACTATTCAACCATTGAAACCTTATTAAACCCTTTCATATCTTGTCATGGCCACGTGGCACCTCTTCAGAGGCTGAAACCGTGGCCACGTCGAAGAATCCGCCTTTGCCATCGCCACGGGGCATGGCCCACACGTGATGAGTTTATTATTGCACTTTTTACGAGGTTCGAGGGTGCGGCCAATTAATTAATCCCACCCTCTTCCTCTCCCCCCGACCATTCTTCCTCCCCTGTTTTCTCTGATCACTCTTCGAGCTCCCTGTTTTCCTTAAGCGCCCGCCTTTCCGATCAGGCGATCGATCGAACCGAGCGATTCGAAGGCCATCTTATGACAGCAGCTTGGTCGACGGATCAGGACGCTTCCAGCCAAATGAAGTTCTCGCCTTGATTCTTTGTTCGGCCGGGCGTTCTGCTTGCGAGAAGAAAAGTGAGGCCCTTTTAGTCTTTGCTTTTTAGTTTTACGTAAGTCCTTTAGTGCATTTTTACTTATATTACGTTGTTGGAGGCTCTTATTAATCCATGATACAATTCTACCCCGACAAATCCTTACTCACGCTTTGCCAACGACTATACCCACATGGAAGCGAACTTCGGAAGCCTCCTCCTCATCCAAAGAAATCTTCCGGTATGTTTTGTAATATCATACCCTTTTTAATCTCATTTTTTCTCAGATTGTTCTCCCTTTGTTCTCATCTTTGTTCTCCACGTTCTCTGTTTTCTCATTAATCTCATTAATCTTTGTATTGTTTTACGTTTATTGTTATCTTTTTCTTGCTTGTGGTTGAATTGAATACATTGTGCAGGGCACAAGTGAGAATAGTGGTTAGAGTAGTAGCAAGCAACCGAGATAGAAATCATCGAGACCGGTGTTAGGAAGTAAGATATTGCGAGCATTAACAGAACATAACTAGGAATGTCTTTCTCCCAAAGAAGAACTAAGAATAGGAATTGCTTCACGAGAATCTCCATTTCTAACTCACGGCAAAATCCACTGCGGAGACATGCGGAAGGGAGGCGAAGTTGAGAATACTTCAGCTTGCCAACAATCCGGAAGTACAGGGCCTTTTCTCGACTCGCGAAGTCGAACTTCTCGACTTCGAGGCGAGAAGAGGGAGTGTACACTCGACCGCTTGGCAGGTTGAGGGATTCTCGACTTCATGATTCGGATTGCACAAAGAACCCAATGTCTTCACATTCTTTAGAACCTGCTGCGGCCTTCTCGACTCGTGAGTCGAGAATGTGATACCCCGCCAATGGCCCTTTGTGCGATCGCGGTGCCTCCACCCGATCGAGCCACTCTCCTTGAACCATGCTCATCGAATATTGCAAAGAGGACCGGCTCGACCGGGTGGAGGCCTCTACGACTAACCAGGAGGTGGCGCTTTCTCGACTGTGAGTCGAGAAAACGCCAGAGCTATAGTGCACTCTAGAGCTGGCTGCAGGGCAGTCTAAACCACTCTCCTTCTATCTTCCTGGACATTGCGAAGGGAAGTGGTTTTCCTTTGTCGCGAGCCAACTCTAGCAACCCAATTCTCCTGTGTGTGGTCGCAATGGCCTCTACCCAATCAAAGACCGTCTCCTTCGAACCATCTTCGTCGAATATTGCGAAGGGGATGGGCTCTGATTGGGTGGAGGCCTCGGCGACTAACCACAGAGGTGCTGGCCGCTTTCTCGACTCGTGAGTCGAGAAAACGGCCAGCTCTAGTGCACTCTAGAGCTGGCCTGCAGACAGTCTTAACAACTCTCCTTCTATCTTCCTCGGACATTGCGAAGGGAAGTTGTTTTTGTTTGTCTGCGCAGGCCAACTCTTAACAACCCGAGGAAACCTCAGAGCTTGCTGTATGCATTCTCGGATCGCGAGTCGGGAATGCCTTACCCAACCGGCACTCCATGTGTACCATCCGGAGTTCTCGATGGCTAAGGCATTCTCGACTTGCGAGTCGAGAATATAGACACGAAGCCAACCGTTGCATTCTCGACTCGCTAGTCGAGAATCCTCTAGCCAGCCAATTCTCCTGTGTGTGGTAGCAGTGGCCTCGACCCAGTCAGAGTCACTCTCCTTCGAACCATCTTCGTCGAGTATTGCGAAGGGGAGGGGCTCGGACTGGGTGGAGGCCTCTACAACTAACCACAGGGAAACCACAGAGAGGAAGCCAAGGCTTGCATTCTCCTGTTTTTAGTCCCAAGTGCCTCTAGCCTGTCTGAGCCACTCTCCTTCGAACCATCTTCCTCGAATATTGCGAAGAGGAGTGGTTCGGACTGGGTGGAGGCCCCTCCGACTAACTACAAGAGGATGCATAAGAACCGCATCTCCTGGGCCTTAGACCTAGCCTGATCTATGTGATACATTCCAAGTAAACAGTCCATGAAAAAACACACCTAAAACGGAACTGTTCTTTACCCCCGATCCATTGTTTCCTTGCCGAGCATCTCTCAACCCAGAGAGTAAATCATCTCGAAGCTGAAAAAATCTTTGGACAAGGAAACGATGAATCCGTCGAGCTTATCGGCGGTTCCATTATTTAAACACGACGGCATGTTCTACAAGCGAAATAACATAGGCATCTCTCAAACTCACCTCTTCACGCGCCAGTAATTCCACGGGCCCTTTGTATCACGGGATCCCGCAGCCTCACCTAGAGTCTTTGCTTCTTCTGTCGGTCTCTTCAAGACTGTATTCGCATGTAATACTTGTATCACTGCGATTCTCGCGTATCCCCGTTCCATGGCGCCGATGTAGAGTTCCGTGTCGGCGGCTCCTCTCCGCTTCCTACCTTAGCTCCGTGCTCATCGATCAAATCAACTGCTTTTTAATAGGGCGCGCGCGGTCAGGAAAAACACATATGCAAGGCGCTGTTAGCAGCTTACCACGTCGCGGCGCCATTCCGGAAGTCGCCAACAGTCGATGCTCCCCTCCGAACTCGAGGTCCCCAATGCCGCAGGGAAGATAAACTACGCTCCGCTCACTTAGTCCCTTGATGTGATTAAATTTCGAAATAGTGTTTGGGCGGGCTAAAGCCGACCGTGCTGTACCCTTAGCCCGCTTTTTTTTCATAAATGATTGCATGTCCTTAACTTCAAATTAAAGAACACGCCGGATCTTTTTTACATGCAGTCCTAAAACTCACAACGCGCGGAGGAAACTTAATTTACAGAGGGGCCCGAAGAGGATGAGAGGGCATACAGACATGGCGACTCCGACTCCGTCCAAGAAGCGAGGCGCCGGAGGGGATGCTTCTACCAGCGGCATGAAGAAGAAGAAGACAAACGCCCCAGGTGAGCTCTGAGGTTTTTCTTTTGTCGGAATACCTTAACTGATCCATCCTTTCTTCTTGCAGCATTCACCTCGGACTCACTGGTGATCACTGGCCGAACTCCATTCTTCGTCATCGAGGGACTGGAGACAGAGCTTCTTGAAACAGCAGCAGATTCTTGGTGGTATGTCGAGGTATCGACAAGTGGGAAGGAGAAAGATCTGTTTCTACACCAAAGGGACAAGAAGAGCTCCGGAGACAAGTACAAGAAAATCGGTGTTGTGCTCTCCGTCTCTGCGCCAGATTCGAAGCATTTAACACTACATGTCGAGGGATCCGCCGGAAGAGTAAGTTCTATCGCACCAAAAATTAGCGGTTTCAAATTATTCTCACTCTTCCATGAGCAAGGCTAAGGGCACCGAAAAAGGCCGCGCCTTTAAATTGTCAAAACCTTGGGTGGAAGGATCCGGAAGGGATGAAGGAGGCCTAACCCTAACATCCGGGAGCTTGGTATGGAGATTTCCGTGAGTCGGGGAAAAGCTGCTTCAATACGGGGAGCTTCACTTCTCTCTTGTCTTTGAAGGCTCTACAACACTCTACGATGGGGGGAATGAAGTTGTGGTTCATACACAAAAAGTCCACCAAAAACAAAAATGGGGAAGATGACACCACACGGGAGGAATCGATGACGAAGATGACGAAGATATGGTCGACTCTCCAATAATGGATCCGGATGATCGGATCAGGATTTCCACGAGAGAGGGGCACGAAAAATGGGCGGCTAGCTCAAGTATTATCCGTTGGGAATATCACACAAGCTCTTCTTTGGACATTAGACTACCAAGGTTTGCACCACGGGAGATGCCGTCTTGTTCAACCATTGGGAATTTAATCCAAAGACACATCTTTGGAGATTCAAACCCGATGGTGCGACATCCCGCTGCGCATCCAATGCCCGCCAGATGTCATACCTTTTAGCGATCGGCCGGTGAGTTGTTCACCGGAAGTCCGAGGAAGATCTGAAGGAAAAAGACGTCCGGTTACGGGTTGTAGACGGTCGGCATTCGATGAGGGCGCCCAAGTATTGCGAGACGGAGAGGGAGGTGCCCCAAAGGATCAAGGATAGATATGCCAAGCGAGAGTGCAGAGTTCTTTCTACGGAGACGCCAAAGAACCGAACCGCCAAAGATTAGCCAATGCCGAACACAATAGCAGCCGAAAAGCCGCCACGTAAGGTAAATAACTCTCCGAATCTTTTCCATTCTCATCGCGAGTCGAAAAGCCTACCATCCTAGCATTTGCCGAGTATCATCGGGTTTCGACTCCGCGAAGTCGAAAGCCCATTTGCCGATTATCATCGGGTTTCTCGACTCGCGAGAAAGCCGTGGTAACACGTAAAAAATGAAAGGATGCAGAGCTTTCCTCGACCGAAGTCGAAAAAATCCTTTGAACGCCTAATTTTCTTTAACTTATCGGGTTTTCTGAAGTCGAAAAGCCCTACCATCCTAATATTTTCCGACATCAGGGGGTTTCTCACCGCAAGCCGAGAAAGCCGTGGCTTCTGAAAAATGAAAGGATGTAGCTTTCGACTTCGGAAGTCGAAAACCCGGATAAGTCAAAGAAAATTAGACGCTTCATGAAACTTTCGACTTCATGAAGTCGAAAAAACCCGGGCTACTATTTACCGTTTATTCCGGGTTTTGTAGATGCTTTCATGCTCGACATTGGTGCATTGACCAATGCAGCCCTTATCCCTGACCAGATCATACACGCCAGGGCAACAAAGGGAAAGCATTGGGTTGTCCTCGGCGTCCTAAAGGAAACAGGGCTCCCTCGGATAAGTGGAAGACCTTTGAGAAACTATGCGATATGTTCTGGCTGGAGGGACGAAGATGATGAGGGAGAGGAAGAAGAGGAGAAGAAGAAGAGAACACCAAGGAAAGGCGGGGGAGTCTCTCTCGGACCAATATGACCTCATTCTTAGCAATCGAGGCGGTCTCAGGAGAAATGGACCGAGATATGGGCTCAATGGACACGAGGCAAGCTCAAGGACAAAGAATGGAGAATTTCCAACCGTGCCGGACCCCAAGTTGTTTGACAAGCAGTTCATGAAGAGGATCTGAGGCCTCACGGACAAAGAAACGCTTGACCTACAAGGCGTAATCTTGGATGGAACAATCCTGCTAAGGAAGACTAGGAGTTCTAAAATGCGGGGCGCGAAAGGATTATGCCACAATCACGAGCGGCAGTCGCGTTAGAAGAAGGCATCACGGAGTTACGCAACGTTGCATCTAATGAATACCATGATTTTGATTATTACAAGGAAAAGGCTGCTCTTGATGAGGAAGACATGAAGGAATTGAACCGCCTATGTCAACCCTACATCAACACCAAGCTGAAACGCATAACGTCAAAACCCTTCCTTTCCCCTGAACGTGCTATGGCAATTACGAAAAGGAAGCTTGGATTCGGGTGGTCCCATTTAAAGGCGACGATATAGCTCCCCATTTCTGGTAACTTTGGGGCACAAGGGATTTGGTGGTCCGAACCGCACTGGACCCGTGGCACTATTTGCCATCAATATGATCGAAGACCCCACCCTTTTTATGACAAAGCTGACATAGAGCGTGGTACAAGGCGTGTGCGGACATGACCGACACGGATACTTTCGGTTTCCTTGTCTTTTGCATGCCGGGCAATCGGACAACCGCTTTGTCTCCCAATGGGCAGTGATATTAACTTCACCAACAAGATCATGCACTCCATATCTGAACTTGATCATGAGTGCAGGACTTGGCTTGCCGAAGGCACCAAGCTTTGCCAACATAGTTCGGTTTTGATTTCAAGATCGGCGATCGACCGGATAAGTGGTGGTCTAGCGAGCATCATTATCTCGACAAGTTCATGATCTCTCAAGAGCGGATGGAACCCCGGAAGGGGGCAGGTTTATGGAGGATGTTCCATCGATGGACAAGGTCAACCAAAGATGGTGCGACCGGTCCTATACATAGAATTCCTATCCGGCCAAGAGTTATCAAGTACTTCATAACCAGCTTGGTCGAGGAAGATCAAATTGTATGCGAGTGGTACATGAATGGCCTGTTCTCTCAGGGGGCTATGCTGTTTGGAATGAAACCTATATCCGTGGTTGGAAATAAGGACATGGTTGAAACCATTCAGTCATACCTGGATCTGCTTCATGAGCATTTCAAGGGGAGGAAGACAAATGGAAGCGATAAAAGACGGCGAGGACGAGGGAGACAAAGGCGACGGAGACGAGGATGTCGAAGGTTTGGACCCGAATGCTGCCGAACACATTCTTGAAAACCTGAGATTGAGGTGAGTTTACTTTGCTCTATCGGTGTTTCTCGACTCGCGAGTCGAGAAAACTCGTTTCCTTTCAATAGCTTTTCTTTTCATTCTCGACTCGCGAAATCGAAAAACTCATTTCCTTTACGGCAGATGTCATCATTTCGAGGAATTCCAGTCAAACGACTCCGGATCATTGTCATTGAGCAGCGGTTCACGTCGCGAGGAGGAGAAATGAAAAGGACAAAGACAATCGAGCAAGACAACGCTCCACGGCCGAAAAAGGACACGAAAAGATATTGATCCCGCATTTGGATCCCGATGAACCGGATATATGGTCGAGCCAAACTCAAGCGGGATCCACTGGTCCCCGCCAAGCTTGTAATATTTGACGTCAATGGAGTATTAGCTGCAGTATACCACGATAAAGATGTCCCCGAGATTAACACCTCGCAGATCCCACCAAAGCGGGCATAAAATAGTGTATCCGGGCCTAGAGCTAAGGAAATTGTTGAATGGTGCACAGGCGGGGATTCAAGTGGGCATATGGTCTTGTATGGCAAAGAAAAATATTGTCAATGTTCTTGGTGTTCTCGGCATTTCAATTTTGAAGTTCAAGTTCGTTTGGGGAAACGAAAGGGTCGAGCATGTGTCGGACCTCGATCCAAAATCACAAAGGGGAAGCATATAATGGTGAAAAGATCGGCCGGGGTTTATGAGCAATTCGGGACTATGGCAAACACAACACTGATCATAGACGACTCCGCCTACAAGTGCTATCATAACGCAGCGCAAAAAATACAATCATTGCTAAGCCATATCGACCTGAAGAATATGAGGCGGATAGGTGGTTGTCCTTGGTTGTGTCTGTCTTGGCGCGAATCCCGCTTTGCCATTCTTGTCGCCGATGTGCTTCGAAACTATCCGAGCCTCACGGAACCCGATCCAGAGAGCAAGGCGATCATGAAAGCTATGGACGACAAATATTTTGGTGAACAAGAAGAGTGACCTCTGCTTTCAGATAGTCAAATTGTGTGAATATTGTAAACAAACGTGAACACATGTATTGAACATTTTGTAATGAATATACTTGTATATTGAGTTTTCGCTGCCTTTCTCAACTCACGAGTCGAGAAAGGCATGCTTGTCCTGTTGATGAGACCATTTGTATGTTTGATTGTGTGACTGGATGCAGCCACACCCTTATATGATAATGCTTGTACATTGCGTTTCCTGGGCCTTTCTCGACTCGCGAGTCGAGAAAGGCACTGGTTGTCTCGTTGACGAAACCATTTGTATGCTTCCGTGTGTGATTGGATGCAACCATATTCTAATGAGAATGGTTGTACTTTCACTTTTATGGGCCTTTCTCGACTCGCGAGTCGAGAAAGACACTACTTCCCACGTCATCGGATGCAGTTGTATGGAATGACTGTTCTCCATTGTAATTTGATTTCAACATTCTTTTCTTCGTTTTGACTAATGGCACCGTAATTGTTAATCATACTCTCCTTGCTCCGTGGTTCGAGCACGAATCCGACCGCGAGCACGCATCCCGCTTCGGGCATCACGAGACCGCCGAGGGCGCACGAGATCCCCGCTCAAGGCGAAAGAAATACCGTTACAGCACGGACCCGGCCACGCTACACTCTTGCCCGGCCTCAGGGATAAGGTTGCTCGCGAATTCGAGGTTGCTCGCTACACCACAGGGATAAAGAACGGTGAAGAACAAAGAGAAAGTCCAGGAAGCTCAAAGCATCTTGCAAGCATTGCATAACATCCACGGAGGTTGGGGAAGGAGCATATTCGATGAAAAGCTGCGGGAGGCGAGTGGAGAAGTCGGGTGGACAGGTCGGCCGGTAGCTCCAGAGGCACCTCCACGTGAGGCATTCCACACTCTTCAGGTTGCCCCCAAGGCTTACAGTCGGCGTGAAGAAGCTAGTTAATCCCCAAGGTGGACCACCTACCAAGATGATGTAATCAGAGTGACAACAAAGACCGCCATGGTCTCTGCGTCCGATGTAAAATACATTGTACCTATTCAATTTATTAATAAAAATTCTTTTTCAACTAGTTCTTTGGTTTCAATCTTTAATGAATTTCCTTTGTTTCAGTTGCATTGTTCTTGTTCTCGACTCGCTAACCAGGGAAAACTGCAGCAAAGCTGGAATGCAGAGTTTTATTCAAAAATTCGAATTAAGGATAGTTTTCGGGTCGAGGTGCTCCTTTTTATGTAAATTAACAGGGTTCCGAAAAAAAATGGGAATGGAATGAGTCCCACTTTAATTAAATACGACATAGAACCTTAAAATTGGGACCCAATAAAAGTATTAGAAGTATCAAACTGGAATTGATGGGTTTATTTTCGCAACAATTGGGGCGAATAGTGCATCAATTGCTCAAGAGTAATTGTGATATTAATGCTCAAAACTTGAGTGACAAGATCATCTTCATTCAAAATTTCAATACCCATGATTTGAAATGTCAACATAGACTGAATTTCTTCCAAGAGCTGAAACTATTCCAACACTTATTGCTTTGGCAGATACTTCTTTATTGCTCAATTTGCCTTTCCATGAATTTTTTGTCAAGACAAAATTTGCAATATAAATACTATCCATGTTTTGGCTGCATCATCTGTATGGAGACCAATTGTTGTATAGTAGGAGTTTGCGATATTATTGGAGTTTGCAATTTAAGAGTTGCCTCTGTGTTGCTTTAATTGGGACTGATGATGGTTATTGTTAAGAATCTATGCGAAAACAAGGAAAATATGCGAAGAATATGCAAGAAATACGGAAGAAATATGCCAAGGTCGACAAAAAATTGGATATATGATGAATACCCATATGGTCATCATAGTTGTTGTATAACAAGAAGTATGGGATAAGCTCTCTCAAAGAACCTATTCTCTCTATATTTTTTATTATTACAAGAAATTTATCGCGGCGGCCTTGCGGCCGCCGCGAACATTTCTCTTCTCCAACCCACTGCAAAAGAAGTTTTGTGCTAAGTCGAATAGATCTCAATTCTGGACATCCTTGAACTGCGACGATAGATATGTATGTTGATTGCAGTTCACATATTGTGAGGCAAGTCAAGACATGCCTGTTCGACCCCATATTCTTTGCAGGAATGGTCTAGAGTGCCCAACATAGAATATTCCCCATAAACTACTGCAATCTAATGGCCTCGAAAAAATTTAGAACATGTGAAATGATAATATACCCTACAAATAATGGAATATTACAAACTGCCTATATGTAGACATGAGACAAAAAGTAAGTAGTTTTCAAAGTTAGTATGTCCCATAGGCCAATTGGCCATCATGGACAATAAAAATCGTTCAATAACCATAACAAACCATCCATATTTTATCTCGAAATTTGCCCAACGTTCCATGACGAACAACCACAAATAGAAAGGGAATTTCCAATAATATAGAAATTGGGTCTCTTTTTTTGCTGGGGTGTAATTTTATGCTGCCACATGGCACTCTTCTACAATGTGGAATGGAAGTTGGGTAGCCACATTCTGCATGACAGCCTCTCCCGGTTACCATTTATCGTGGCTCGTTCTAGACTCAAAGCACCAGGTTTTTGGAGTGACCACAGTTTGAATCCTTATTCGCAGTTTTGAATGCTTAATTCATAGTTTTGAATGCGTAAGCGAAATTGGTTAGAAGACTCTGTTGTATTTGTCTTGCTATACGCCACAATGGTCTTTCAAAAGGTTTGTTAACCCTAGAAGTAGTACGATTAACCTATAATTTGTTAACATCAAGAGTTCATATTGATATGGTTATTCTTGCTAGTTGAAATTGGTTGTTTCACGAACACAAAATTCTAACATTTGCATAGCATAGGCACCATATGCAACCATCTAACGGCATGTGAAGCAATGACAGTCTACAAAATTACATATGCAATGTGACACATCTGAAAGTGCATCAATTGGAATCCGGTGACATTAAGTTCCAAAATGCACAAACTTCACAAATAACCAGTAATATAGACATGGCATTGCAGACTAATACTGAGCTGCAAAATGTGACTCTCCTACACGGATTCATGTTATTTCTAATTGAATACTTTGGCATAAACACGAAGTTTAATATCCTATGATAAATGTTTAGATATTCTTGGAGCTATGATCTCCGTGTAACATGAACTATGAATCATGAACCATGAATATTCTGTATATCTGGCAGAACTTCAGTGCAAACTCTGCGTGAAATCAATCATGTCTCCATTGCAAATTATGTTATTCAGAAGTGAGGAACCTCTCATCGAGACAAAGCTGCATTCCGAAACACAAATGAGATGTTTATTGGTGTCTGGACCAATAGAGTCATAGAAATGAATAAGCAAATTGTTTGCAAAAATGATTATCGTGGTGAATTCGAAGTTTTCTTGGATGGTACTGGCAAATATCATAGCCATGCATGTTTAACACTAGCAGAAGATTGACCAGCTCCATGCTGACCAATGTAATACAGATTGTATTCCAAGGTTGGAAGCTTGCAAATAGTTCATTAAAATATGAGCTATGTGGCACGCTCCCCTGTATCATTGTTACACTTCATGCCTCATGAGATTCCAGGGGTTACATCTCCCATGATATGCATTGGCATGCTCTTCGGCTGCTTTGCATGGCGTGTGGAAGATCATGACCTGCACAGCTTAGATTATTTACACTTGTGAGTACACCTAAGACCTGGTACGCTGTACCTCCAGATGCATCCCTTGCACTTCAGAAGTAGCGAGAATGTATGGGGGAAATATTGATCCCGAAGCTCCTTTTGCACTTCTTGGAGAAAAAACAACAATTATGTCACCTGAAGTTCTTGTAGGCGCAGGTGTCTGGATACTGTAACATATGTTACAGAAAAGAAGGAGAAGCTCCTTGCAGGGGATATGTTACGACAATCCCTTTTTCGGTGAAGCTACTCCAGCAAATCTCCATAGCTGCAATCTCTGAAGCGGCTCTGAAGCTCCATAGCTCGCAATCTTTGAAGCTCTGAATTGAAAAATCTCTGAATCTCTACAGGAAAACCTTGTCCGCAGATTCACAAATTCACGTGAATCGAATAGCTCGCAATCTCTAATCTCTGCAGAAAAATTCCAACTCGATTTTCCTTCTAGATGTTGAAGGAAAATTATGCAGAATGGATGCCAGCCATAGCTTAGCACGCACGCTCGCTGCTTGGATCACAAGAAACTACAGCCTAGTAATTTTTGAACACATCGTCCGTCAATTGCATGCAAAGGCTGTCAAATTTAGATGGGAGCTTCTGGCGGAGGGCTTGGAAGCTAAGATCCGGCCCAATTGATGAGAATGCCCTCTTTGTTGCTGGTGGTTGCCCCTCGTTTCCAAATGCCCCCTTTGCGCCCAATTACGCCGGAGGCTTCTGCTCCGCCATGATTTTTCTTCGGATGGGAATAAGCTCTTCTTCGGCGCCCCAGAAATAAGCTCAAACTCTTTATTTTTGTTAATAACGCCATCGTCCAAACGCCAGGCCACCAGAGTAAGCCGACTAGCCGCCATAGCCAATGCTCAGAACAGCAGAACGGCCCTTCATTTTTCATCTTTTTTTAAGAGCCTCTATTTTTTCCTTCCGGAAATACGTGTCGAATCTAGGAAGAGGCATCAATGCCGAATATGCCTAAAGAATCTTTCCCATAATAATTATACATGTATTGATAGTCTTTTGGTTGACATCTTAACTTTTGCCCGAACCAAGCACCAAGACGAATAAATAATTGCCTACTTAAAGTAGTTTAGTTGTTAGTTAAGTATGTAGCTCTGTGAAGGAGGTAGGTGAATTTCTAGGAATAATTTTGTTTGCCGTGAGTTTAAGACAACATTTATGTCTGCAGCATAATTGTTGATCGCGTTGACCATTATTATCATATATATATAGAAAAAAAAATTAGGCTAAACGGCTGGACATGATTACTTTTAGTTGTGGACTCAACTAGGGTTGCAACCATGGACTTGGTTGTGTCAAATTTGCCATACAATTTCTTGATCGAGGACGATCAGTCCCCGGAAGGGGAGAAACTGATATGGTGGTGCTCGAGGGAGTGGCTGTGGGGAGCAAGAGAAAGAGAAAGAAAGACAAAAATATCTATCCCGATCCTTTAACCAAGCATCTATAATAGTTAGTACGAATAATCTATAATAGTTAATGCAGATAATAAAAGTCATACGTTCAATAAAAAGCAAAGGATTTAGCTTAATATAAGGTTTTTTAACCTTTAGGAAAAAAGGGAAAGTTTATTTGCTACAGTAATTCAGCGACCACGAGCAAACAACAAGGCTTCCTAGTATGAAAATAAAATTGTATCCCCTTGGAATCTTGAGTCAAAATGCTTTGCCACATAAATTCTCGATACTTGCTTCTCTATTTTTTGACATATACTTATTATGACCCCCTCTTTCATTCATATATAAAGCAGTGTCATTTTTTCCTATTTTCCTATTTATTTGATGGAATTTGTTTGAGAAGCCCTCACATCGACACGTGGTAAGGTTTGACTTTTTGACCCTTATCTGTTTTAGTTCAGCTCCGATGCTCCCACCCAAGGGTAATGCAAAAATGATCCTCCGGCAGAGCTCAGGCAATGCAAAAATGGATTTATTGGCGGTCTCAGATCCACAAATTTTTTCAGAAGAAGAAGATCGCCGACCCACAAATGGATTCAGAAGGATTTGTTGTTTTTTGGGCAAAAAGTGGCGATCGATCGGTCCAAGACCCTGTTTTTGAACCCTGTTCCTCTTTTAGGCCGTCCACGGCATTTGGGGCATCACGGCTATGAGCATTTGCCGAAATGTGGTTATTGGAAACAGAGGCTGGAACTTAGTGCCTAAACTCTCTCTAGCCTTGCGGAAATGGGCTTCCATGCCATCGCCAAGCTTGCAAACATAGGGCCAGATCTGTCAAGCTCAGTAGCTCAATTACTATGTTTGTTAACCCTGCACACAAGATTCAGAGAATATTAAAACAAGAATAGCAACGGCTCCGTTGAAGCCCACAAAGGGCTGGAAATCTTATCCGAAGTTCGCAAGATTGTCTTTGGAAGTTCGTCTAATTCTCAAGCACAGGAACACGAAAATCGCAAGCACGGATCGATGTAAAGCGTAAGAAATTATTAAATCGATGAGCCTTTACCTTGAAAAAAAGATAGAAGGGCTTGAAGCTCGGGCACTCTTGTCGAGAGTAATAGGAAGCGAGCCGTTTGTAGTGGTTTGAGAGCATAGCTACTCCCCGCATCTTGCATTTCAGTCTCTCTTCTTCTTTTGATTCTGGCTGAACAAGGTACCTCCTAGCCCATGTCTTCCCGTTGATTTTAGAAAAGTTAGTCCACAGTCTTGAGACAAATATTTCGAATGAGTCTGTTTTGATACATTTTCATGTCAAGAACCCATTTCATGAGCACACTGTGCATGAGGCAATTGCTTCTTTGAAAGTATTGTTTAGAATAAATTTGTAATTCATGCCCCTTTTCCAGAACTTTGTGGATTTGGCTGGCAGTGAACGAGCATCTCAATCTCTAGCAGAAGGTGCAAGGTTGAAGGAGGGCTGTCACATTAATCGAAGCTTGCTTACGTTAAGCACTGTCATTCGTAAACTCAGGTATTTTACTTGAAAATACAAAATACCAGCACACATTGCAACGTCTTTTTGTAATGTGTACCTAGTCCGCTAAACTAGCCATTAGCTTTATGTAATGCTACTGCCCCTAGATAATTTTGTTCTTATATTTTAGTCTGGCCCCTATGCTAAGCATGTTCCGGAGGTTATATATATGTTCTGTTCAGGTAGAAAGCCAGGTCCTGTGCAGTTATATAGTAATCATTTACAAGTTCAAGATCCTTTTCTGATTTTAATCCATGTGTACATGGTTCGTGCAGCGGAGGCAACAAGTTTAAAGGACATGTCCCTTACAGAGATTCCAAGCTGACACGCATTCTGCAACATTCACTCGGGGGCAATGCTCGGACTGCTATAATCTGCACCATGAGTCCAGCCCATTCTCATGTGGATCAGTCCAGAAATACACTTTCTTTTGCAACTAGAGCAAAGGAAGTTACTAATAATGCCCATGTTAATGTGGTAAGTTCTGCTAAGGGATTGCTCTTGTGTGCTTGCTTATAAGTCTGCGCCATAAATAGGTCCATATTTTCGCAAATTTGTCACTGTTTCGCGAAATCTTTGATCCCTGAGTTGGTTGTGTGTCTAATACGCTTCTTTCATTGTTATTATAGGTTGATCCACATGAGAAGCTGGATCCGGAAGTTGAAGACGTCTTGCTGGAAATTGCTGATGACTTTGTTGAAACAGTAATGATCTTGCATGCCTCAAGTTATGATAATTTCCCATGTTCTCTTCATAGCTATGCAATAAGTATTAGGTGATGCACAAAGACTGCTTTGGTGAGTCTGGATTTTGGATGTTTTGGGTTTTGGTGGATGGTTTTGTTGGCTTTTTCTAAGTCATCTTTGGCAGGTGACAACGTTTGCTTGTGCGTTGGCTAAGCATCGGAAATCTTCTGTTTTGGAAGCAAAAGATGTTCTGCTACATTTGGGTGAGATGGCGGTATAAATTTCTGAATTAGCGTGATTATGTTTCTTGCTAACTTCATTTTTATGAATTTGCTATAGAAAGGAATTGGAACATGACAATTCCTGGATTTGGAGAAGATGAATACCGATCATATAAGAGGCCGGTGAGTAAAACTTAAAGTACATAACATTGATCTTATCTTATTTCAATTAAAAACATTATAATGTTTTTAACTTTTCTGCTTTGGTTTGCCGGTCGATGAAGTGAGCTGCATAGGCAACGGCTTGCCTCGGTATGGTTTACATCATTATATGCTTATGTTCTTGGTGTCTTGCTAAGTCAGTTCTAATGTTCTTTCATGACTTCTCAGGTCCGACAGTCACTAGCAGCAGGATCGGAGGGCATCACAAAGAATGCCTCTCAAAACAACCCACAATATGGAAGCTGAACATCGTCACATGTACATGTCCACTTTCCCTGTATATTTTCCATGAGATGAGATGAAATCAAGATGGGGTGAGATCAGATCAGATGAAAAGTTTATTATAAGGTCTTTGAAGATATTTAAATGATCATTCATAGCCATCAACATGCAGCCACATTTTTGTCCTCCTTTCAAGTGACTCAATTAGAGGTGCATCTGCTCTTCTGTCGAACAACAATTTTCATGCCCACAAGAAGAAATATATTTTGATAAGCAAGGTCTATATCTCACTTTATATGGTGCGTCTGTTCTGTGCATAATGGCCTATTTGTGGTGTTTGAAAGAGTGGAAATTTAAGATTGAGGTTGTTAATATTGTTTGTTGGTTTTCAAATATGTCCAAATGATCGGACATGGCCCAAATAAGCAATGGTGTTCTGAGCATTTCAGAGGCACTCTTTTTCTTGGTTAGTGGCCCATAGAAAATTTAGACGTTAGATGGCTTCAGTCTTGCAGAGAGGGAATCCTTTCTTGCAGAGAGGGACGAGATGAGAAATATAAATATAAATTGGTTGCAATCTATTCTGTTGGTGCATTTCCATTCTGGTAGTACGTTTTTGTGAGGCCATATTTCCGGGCTAGATAACGGCCTCCCACGAGGCGTTATGGGCCAGCTAAGTGGCCATGTGGCCAGGAAATTCCGAGGCCGTACGGCAGTGTGCAAAGTTTTTTGTTACCGCGGCGCCGCTGTATTGGATTGAAGGGCGGCGCTGGGCACCATAGCTGGGAGCAGGAAACGACAAGGCATGTAAATAAGAGAAAATCCTTAATGTCGAAGGGATGGGATTTGATGAACTGCAAAGATATGCCGCATGAGCTTATTAAGATTAGGGAATTAGAAAGAGGCAGATTGAGAGATCGTGTTCAGGTGTTAATAGCTCGGGAAGGGAATGTGCAAAAGTATTTCCAATTTTCTAATAAATATGCTTCCAATAGCCTAATAAGCATGCAGCAGAAATGGGCAACACCAAAGGATAATGTGCTTACTCATGATCTGGGTCTTGACACTACATAACAAGAGAGGCTGTATATTTCCACCTTCATAAAACAAGGAAGAATGGTGTGAAAAGCCTGCAGAAATGTTTTGAGTGTGTGATCTGTCATATTTTAAGGCAACAATGTATGACAATGTATATGGTCAGTAGACAACAATGTATTCACCTTCAGATAGACTCTGAAACACCATGTCAAGAGAATGCCATTTCTGCCAATTCGTGCATGCCTTCTAGAAACAAGAATCAAGTGATGACTGTTGGGTAACAAACTTTGACTGCATTTTCCTTATTGTTGACATTTAAGTGCTTCTTCCCCACCATAATGACCAGCACTGAGGCCATGGACAACAAAGTTATGTTTTTGAGAACTTGAGATTGCATCCACATGTTTCCATTAGAAAACTATGCATGCATAATTTTGACTAAATATAAATAGAATACGGCAGTATATCAGATCTAAAAGTGAAGAAGCAATCTTCAATATGACGGTCATCCATAGGCCACAGGCTTGTTAATATCAAACAGCTGTATATCACAGGCATGTAACTAAGAGAAAATCCTTAATGTCGATGTGTCTGACCCTACTCTCTTCTGATTGATAATTATAAGTGGGAGTTAAGTTTGAATATGGTAGAGCTTTTGTATATCAACATCCTTTAATGCCTTTTTGAGCCAACAAAGTTTTTAGACTAGCCAGGAGCCTTCTGGTTGTTGCTTGATGTACCCTGTATACAAGGGCTATCAGTGTGATTGTATGTGTGAAGCTGAAGTGGGGAGACTGAAAGGTCCAAATTGCATCTAATGCATGTGCCTTAGTACACCAAATTGGCATACATTTGCAGACTGATATTCAAACTGTGTCAAGCATGCACATTTTTCCAAACATCGTTCTCATTTAGATTATTGTTCTCATCGTTAACATTTTGTTTCAGCAAAGGTCAAATTTGATCTACCACGTTTGAAACATTTCCATACATTGAGCAGAGCAAATAATCATGTTGGACAATATTGCATGACGGACCATCTCCATGATGCATATCATAAATTTGTTCTTACCATATGGAAAGCTATTGGGTTAATGGGTTCATGTTTTATTCGTATGCATTTTGAATAACCATTTTGCATAGATATATTGGCAACTACAGAGGTTAGAATTTTCCATGCTCAAACACAGTTCAATTTTTGTATGTTTGGAACTTAGATTCTTTTGATCTAATGCAGAACATCTTTCGTAACAAGTCGTTATGATCAATATTCTTCTATCGTGCAGGCACTGAACACAAGGCAACAAAATGCAGGTTCAAATTCTGCATGTTCTAGCATGTATAGACAAGTTGGGGAAGAGAATGTTCGCGGCCTTGGCGCGCGATAAGTTTCTTGTAAATGTAATCCATAAATCAATATATCCCCCCATTGCCCTTCCTAAACTAAGGAAATGACCCACTCCTTTGATAGTGTCATTCTTCCTTTGACGCTCACGAATCCATATTAATGTCCACTCCACTCTTCTTAAGAAACAATGGGAATTATGGCATATAGGTTTGTCTTATCTTTGTCGATCAATGGGTCATCAAATTACTATCGGCAAGATCATAACCTTCATAGAAATATAAGATCCGGTAATGCAAGCCTCACCCTTCTAGTGCAAAACTTACCAATATAAACTTGCAAAATACAAGATTCCATTCCCTTCCTCCCTCCCTCCCTCTCGCCCCTCTCCCCTCTCCCTCTCCCTCTCCCTCTCCCTCTCCCTCTCCCTCTCTCTTTCTATAAATCTTTTTCTACCCCCACTCATGGGTATGTGTTTTATACCCGTTCTGCATATCATTCTCCTATACGTTATCCTGCATATGATATACACATTCCATGGATGTTAAAAAATTTATTCTATTCTATCCTATCCTATTCTATTCTATTCTAAGATATGTTTTCTAGAAGATTCATTATAGGATTATTTTTTTTGAATGCCCCTCTTATTTGCAAGATTTTGAACAACATTCTTGTTGATCAAAATCCCAGAAATCCTCCATTTCCATTTGCTATTTTTTTACCACTATTACAGAGTTGACTGCCAGTGAGGGATCACAAGGTGATGCATTACCTCAACCTTGATCACAAAAGGTGTCAAAAAACTGCCTTGAATGTCCATGAGGTCTCTGAGTTTTGCAAAATCCGGGTTTGTCTTCTTATTAATTCGATTCTCAGAACAAGAAAGATCAAATTGGTCAAAATTTTGTAATCATGTCGATAATAGTTTGTACTTCATAATCTGAGTACCACTCCAGAAAAGCCAATTTTCTGTTTGCTCTTAGCATGAACCCTAAGAGTTTTCTTTGAAGCACAAAATATCCCATAGTCCTATAGCAAAAGAAAAGAAAAAACAAAGGGTCGCATATAGAAGGCTTAAAATTTCAATTTCTGATAACTACTTCAATACCAAAAGAGGGACAACAACCAAACCTATGGTAAATGTGGGGGGGAAATTGGTGGAAGGAATGGGGGGTAGAATAGACCTATTGTTTTGTAAGGGAAGATGGATGTGTAAGGGTGAATGGATGTGTATATATTGTTTCCCCTCATGATAGATGTCTGTATAGTTTGACAGCACTCTTATTCTTGCTACAATTTTTCCCCTGAAAACCCTTATGGGCAGGGGTTTTTTTAAATCGAACAATAATACGTTTGCTGCGCTTGTAAGAAAGTGTTTAGGGTCTTGGAATTTTTAGATCAAACTCGGTGAGGTTTTAATGACTTTACAAAGGATGTGGTAAGTCTTTCTGTCCATCCTAAGAATAGGAATATTGAGGGACTTGTTCAACCCATTTTTTACTTCTATTAGATAGATAGATAGATAGATAGATAGATAGATAGATAGATAGATAGATAGATAGATAGATAGATAGATAGATAGATAGATAGATAGATAGATAGATAGATAGATAGATAGATAGATAGATAGATAGATAGATAGATAGATAGATAGATAGATAGTATTTTAACGTCACGCCACGAGGCAGCATCCAACTGGACATGTGACCACACACCACACTACATTGCTCGGTTGGGCCCTGCCCCCAACCACCTTACATTGCGTCTGTTAGGATTTGACCCCCAACAGTACCGAGTGCGATTCTGGGCGGTCTCGAACTCGAGACCACATTGCTAAGGAACTAGTGTGGATTGCTAAAGAAGGGCAGTTTAGGGGAAAATGAATAAGAATTCCATAAGAGGAGTACTTAGCCTCAACAGCACTGTCCTTGATGGCAAATAAGTCAACCATGGAACCTTTTACATTATTTATATCATTATTTAAATTGCTGGAACCATTAGTATGACTCGAGGCCCTTAGGATGGTGGTGTTATCAACTTGGTGATGTGGCACGATGATGTGGCATTGATCTCAAGGTCTTTATTTCAAATATTGATATTTTAAGACCTTTTGTCCAAGTGGCTTGATGACATGGCAAAATGGATGGACACGTGCCATGATGACATGGCATTTGAGCTAATAAGCATAGTTTGCTCTTGTAAGAGTTTTTTTGAGCTAGTTTGATCTAATGTCAATGGTCTGAGTGGCCAATGAAGATTAAATTGGATTTAAAGGCTTGAAAAATGGATTAGAAGGTTAAATGAATGGACAAAGACAAAGGAATGGGAAAATGCCATATAGGCATGGAATCAAGGTATAGTCCCCACATTAGCAAAGGTGTAGAGTTACCAATCTTTAAACATTTTCTAAATTTCAACTTGTCTTGTAAAAACTGCTCAAGGTCAAAACTGCAACATTCCTCTTTTTTAAACCATTGTGAAGAATGTGCTGCAACTAGAATGTGAATACATGATGGATGATCTTGCAAAATGAGAATGCTTTAAATGTTGCCAAACCTGGCAACAATATGGTAATGTTGACTGGGAACTCCTGAAGAAGTGCCTTTTTGCTTTTGGATTTGAAGATTCATTTATAAGAGATTATAAAGGTTTGAGGAGGTCGATTTGGACAAATCATTCACCTACTCATACAAGGGTTAGATTAGAACACAAACTACCTAAAGACTGACCTATTTCTTGGCTGGACCCATTGTCGCGAAGAACATCCATGATTCAAGGTTAATTGCTGTGCTCAAGCTGCTCCTCCCTTCTCCAATCTTCCCCAGATCGGGATTGGGGGTGGAGGCCCAGCTTGCCCCTTGGAATAGGAAGTCTCCTCTGGCCCAATCGATTTGGGCCAGATGGCTCCCCTTATTAGCTAATTAATATTATTAATTAGCCTAATTAGATTAACTAATCTATAATTATTTAGTATAGCTAACATAAACCACTTTTAATATTAACCCCTAATCCCTCTTTATAGACCACATGTACCTGGTGACGTGTCACAGTAGTTATACATATAGCATATAAATACGTGGAATGTCACATGCACGCGCACCCACAGGTACCTGTTATGTTTGTATGTCTTGCACAGGGAAACTGACTGTGCCAGAGTTGTTGAGTAATAGCAGGCGACCCCTTCGTGCCCCCGCTTTCCTGTGCATTCATTGAAGATGGAGTAGTGATGGTATCCTAGCAAGTCGGGTAGTCTATGTCCAGCATGCTCCCATGTTTCCATAAGGAAGATGAGGTCCATATCGATGGCAACCGAGTTGAGACTATCTCCCTTCTGCCATGGGAAGCCCCGACAATTCCAAGAGACTATGCATAGGCACAATCCCTATTCGCTAGCAGGAGCTGCAGCAGTAGGTTTGGTGGTTGCAGCACAAGGGGTGGTGGAGGTGGAGGAGACATGTGGCATCTGGCAGTGGTAGGTGAGGCCATTATAGCAGGATGTGCAACTGGGGGTCGCAGCAGAAGGGCTTCAAGGGTTTGAGGTGCCTGCATCAGCATTTGGTGGCCTGAAAATCTGCATCCTTACCCGAACCAGCCCTGCTACCCCTTTCTGTTTGTGGACACTCTTGACTTTCTCCAACTCATGCCTGTGGTCCTCT
This sequence comes from Isoetes taiwanensis, assembly GCA_021234155.1. NCBI lineage: Eukaryota > Viridiplantae > Streptophyta > Lycopodiopsida > Isoetales > Isoetaceae > Isoetes > Isoetes taiwanensis. The sequence continues at coordinate 7,095,920 of JAJEKV010000008.1, forward strand.
TGCTGTGCCAAGAGAAATGTAGCAATGCATGGATCTGCTTGCATATATGCAATTTCTCCTATTCAGCGGTCAATAAATTTTGTGTTTTGTTTTCCTACAATCAATTATGTCTTATCAAGAACGACCCATGTGGCTGAACATGACATGTAGTCTCACCAATACCATGTCAAAAATGATCTAATAACTAAAGCAGGGATCAATAGGTGGATGATAAAAAAAAATAACTGCTCAAACCCCTCTATATACTGCTCACTTACGTGCTAAGCGAGCTACTTTAGTTAGCTCAGAAGTTATTGGGCTAATTGTTGTAATGACAATTGTTCCTGAACTGAGTAAGGTAATCCACGTAAATTACAATATTTCTGCAAGATATGAAGATGGCTAGCCATGTAAGAAAATTGGAGAAAGACAGGGCGTGTTTTGTTCTTCTGTATCCTGCCTACTCGATAGGTTGCAACAACTCCACCCTTCTGTACATGCATAGTAGAAATATAAAACTCTTTAGCCTCCTCTTTGAATATCACTCCATCTATTTCTAGAAGCCCAACAATACGCCATGTTGAGGCTCTATCATCATAATCAATCACTAGCTATTGTTTTTGGGATGTCACATTTGCATCTAGCTCTGCCTTGGCAAGAAATGGCTCTGTCTGTACTACTATGTCTATTGCCACTAGATGCTTACACTGGTTTGTTTGTCATCTTACAAAGCTCTTGATCCTCAGTCTATACACTTGCATCAACTAGACGTTCATGCAGCGCCCTAGGTTGGTTGTAAGGATCTTGCACCGAATTACTCTAGAATTAGTAAGAGCATTAAAGTAGAACATATTCAAACCAACTTTTGATATTCAGGCCTATTGTTGTACCCAGTAAAACCACATATCCATATCCATTGTATTCTATAATTTTGCCTGGTCTGAGGTTGACAATATTAGAGACACATCCTTTTCTATGCCAATCAAAGTGCCTTCATGGTCTCAAAGAATAGAATAGAATAGAATAGAATAGAATAGAATAGAATAGAATAGAATAGAATAGAATAGAATAGAATAGAATAGAATAGAATAGAATAGAATAGAATAGAATAGAATAGAATAGAATAGAAGAGAAGAGAATAGAAGAGATTTTTTTAACGTCCACGATTCTATAATATATGCATTCAATTTCATCTCATAACTCATGTACAATTGTGTTTGTTGTTCATGTTGTTAATCTTGTTATAAAGTAATAGAGTGAAAAAAAGAAAAAAGAAAACCAAAAGTACCAGCACATTTTCAAATTTGCCTCTTTATTTCTCAACTCTGTGCACTCAAGAGAATATTGAAAAAAACAATGAAGAATGATCATACTTTGAAGCACCTATATTTGATTTCAACATTTAGGTAAGTCTTTAGGTGGAGGTAGCTTTGGTCCACCTTTAACTAGAAAAACTGTTGCCATGCCCCATGATTGATGCATGTCAAAGTGACAATGGAAAAACCACACACCTGGGAAGCCCAAAAATCAATTATTAGTCAATGGCATTGAGATCGCCAGAATTAAAGTAGGTAAGCAGGCATACACAGCTATCTAGAGAGTTGGGTTGATTGAATAAGTGGGGAAGGAAGGAGGGAGAAGAGAACCTGGATTGTTTGCTTTGAATCTTATAACAGTCCAGCCTCCTACAGGAACTGCTATAGTGTTACGCTTAGGTGGGTCATGAAGATTAAATGTCCTGGGTGATAACTTTGGGTCATATGTGCCATACCCCCATCCAACAACATAGAAGCTATAGCCATGGAGATGAAAAGGATGACTTTCAAAGAAAAGTTGCCTGGTATCTTGTAATACTAATTGGACACGTGAGTTGTACTCCAAGACAGATACTTTGGTCCCTAGGACTGAATGCATATTAGGAATTTGAATCTTGGTATAATCATATTGAAATGGAGGTTTGTCAGGAAAATTTGTATCATAGACATCTGGAATATTATAATAATAAGCTTGTAAAATCGAGGTGGTAGTAGGGAATTGAAACGTTACATTGTTTATAGCACTAGACAAACGACCATGGTATGGGCCTGAACAAATGTGATGTAATGGGCAATCTCGCATAGCATAACTTATTGTAAAGAATAAATTACGATCAACTCCTTTAGGTACATCTGGAACTAAGCTTTTTAGTGTCGATAAATATCCATTGACATAATTAATATCATTGTATGTTGGCAGATGAGGCAAGGTAGACTTGGACATGGAGGTAGAATTGAAGTATTTGATTGTTGCAACTGTGCTGATATTTGGAAAGGCAACATAAATGGGTGGCACGGGCGAGAAAACGGATGCAGCCATATAGAATTGACCTATAGGCTGATTAGTAGTTAGAATTATTGTTGTTGTTTGGCCAGGTGTAAGGTGTATTATATTTGTTTCAACTTGTTGCACATATTCCCCATCGATCTCCACAACGATAAAACTATGATCCTTGATGGAAAAAAATAATTGGAAGTTGAGAGCAACGTTTATAATTCTGAAAAGATATGTCTCGTTAGCTTCCACTGCTAATGAAAATGCACCTGCACGTTCCAAATTCTAATTGCTTTAATACATCCATTGTAAATAAATAATAACATCATAAATCAAACATTATTTCAAAAAGTTTACCATTCATGGAGCAGTCATACAAATGGCCAGGTTGCCCATTAATTGTAAGGGCATCTGATGGATTATATGGACCGCCTTCCTCTAATGCCTCTGTTAATACATCTTCAACATTCCTATTCCACCATTCTCCTGTAGATTTTCTTAATAAAAATATTTGTGGCAAAAGCATAAAGTTACCAATTTATTTATTCAATACCTAATAAGATTGGAGGATGTACATCTTTCACAGACTGAGATATTGGATAAAATGTGCTCTTTTTTGGATATATGATAAAAGCTCCATGTAATGTCGCCCTCAACCATGTAGTATGTGCATGCCAAAAGTATGTTCCAGTTTGTCCTTGCACTCTGAATCTATATTCATATGATGATCCTTTTTGTATGGGGCATTGTGTAACATAAGGAACGCCATCTGCCCAACCATTGGCAAACTGTTTAATCCCATGCCTACAGACAACTACGATTTATGAGCCACATATTACTAGGCGAACTATCATAGCTTGAATATGGGTCATTACCAATTTATAGTCACGTTGTAATCTACTAAATTTGTGACTCTCACTATAACCATGTCATCTTCTTGTATAGCAATTGTAGGACCTGGATACTCTCCATTGATAGTAACTATGGAGTTGTTACGGCACAATCTTGCTACATTTGTGTATTGGACCTAGATATCAATGACCTCAATATCAATGTCTACAATATTAATTTTTTGTTTAAAAACAATATAAGATAGTAACCTTCCAATCGTAAAAATGTAGATCTTTAGCGTTATTGTTGATTCCCATGTAAATATTACCAAAGACATATGATGACAAAACTAGCACTCGGGTGATTTGCAAGAAAATATTGCATATGACGAGGTGGGAATGCATTATACTTTGTTGCAAATTCACATGATTGCATCTAAACAATATGTAGCTAATTTTATAGATATATTTACATAATATACTTTTGTAGATCCATCTTCTTTGCATTTGCACACATTTTAAAATATAATATGATTGGACTCTATTATAATATGCTTAGAGTCTCTTAAAAATGACTAACGTAGCCACACTTTTATGTGTAGCAACTAGTTAGGTTAACATGCACTTCTTAACTTAACAAAAATACCACCATATAAAAATATAAAATTAGGTGCGTTGCTAAGCCTTCAAATATTTTTGGTAACGTGGGTTCTTTTTCTTAAATCTAATCAACATTAGCTCGCTTTCCTTTTATCTATGGCTGTTACGTACACTATTTTTTTTTTTTTTTTTTTTTTTGGAAGACACGGCAGTTTTTGTATTCATATGATATAACTTTACAGCACAAAAAAAAACCCTGAAGATTCAGGGAAAAAGATAAGAAACTGTTCTCAGAATATACAGTAAATGAAAAAAGTAGAGTACTCATCATGGAGTTGTTCAACATCTTCTTTGGGTCAACTTACTATAGGGAACAACCTTCTTCTGCTGAACCAAATACTATAGGACCTTCTCCATAAATTTCCACTACTAATCCACTTACTTGCTCAATCGCAATTACATTACCCTTCTTGGCCGCCGATTTGGATTAAGCGCAAGTAATAATTCCCAGTATCCTTTGCAGACTAGTAGGATAATTTGGACCAAAACCTGAATAGAAAAGAAGGACATATAGCCAAGTAATTGCCCAAACCTTATGCCTGAAGAGAACGCATTCCCATTGTAGAGGTAGCAGAGCTCCTAGCTCCCCATGCTTCTAAATCCATTAAAATCCAACTAGACCTCTAAGCCCAGCCCTAGAAGATGATCCAAAAGATGGTGCATTGTTGGAGAAACCTCTAGGTCATCATGCTTCCATACAGGCGAAGATTCAAGAACTAGCAGTCTACATGACCCTTCATCAGAAAGTGAAATCCAAGGTCTCCCGAAACTTGAATTTCAAGATTTTTAATCCGATTTACCTGACCACATCTGCAGAGACACATGGAAATTCCCATATATACATAGAACATTAAAGAGAGCAATAATAAATGGAATAGGCTGCCACACTATTCCTGAAGCTGCCACCTTCTTTTATGAATCTGATTCTCTGCCTCCAAGCAGCCTAACCAATCAACAATCTAGATAATAACAGAAGGTTACTGAGGCTGAAACAGTTATCTTGAAGCTAGTTAGGCTTAGAACAAGCCCAACCCACCAGACTACTCTCAGAGCCCAGTCTTAAATTATCAACTGTAATAAGACACCGAAACATTCTGCCATAATTTTCAAAAACTGACTAATCACACTGCCATGGCTACAGAAAGAAACAAACCCTGCTGCTTCCATCTACCTGCTCTATGTACTTCTGCCAGTAACAAATGGGAAAAAAGAAAGAACTTTTCTGCCAGATTATATTTCGAAAGATTTAAATTGGATCACCTGGGTGAAAGCCATGGATCCTTGCCTGTGAATCAAAGCAGAAGAAGTCCCTTCGCCTGGCCACAAATTAAAATCCTTGCCCTAAGCCAGTCCCTAGTCCCTTCTCCATCCAGCAAATCTGTAGAAACAAACCGGATTGCAGCCTTCCCCAGATGCCGATGGGCAGCCTAAGGGCGTATGAACATAAACGGCCGGCCCAGGGCAGAGCCCTAGGCGGCCAAACGGTGCCGTCCCGCTGCCATCTCGTTACGTATGTTACGTACACTATTCACGTAATTGGAGAATAACTTTACATCCTACCCAAGGAAAAGAAATTCCACCATACCAACCTCATGGTGGAATTTCTTTTCCTTGGGTAGGATGTAAAGTTATTCTCCAAAATCAAAATCAAGGATGATACGCTAAGAACGATACAACAATCCCTTCTTTTTTATCATATAACGTTTTTGCTCACGTTACTGCCGTTTTGCATAACTTGATTAAAACAAGTAGATTAATTGTGGTTATCCTTCTAAAGGTATAATATATAAACTAATCCTTAATTGATTAAAAACTGCTATAAATCTCAACATTTTTGGGGCTGAGCCACACATGGCGTAACCATAAAAGGGATCATTGAAAAAGCGTGAGCTGTATATAGGAAAGCCCACAGTGGGCTTTCCTACTGTGGAAATAGGGCGACGCACGTGACACAGCAGGAAAGCCCACTAAATGGGCTTCCCTATAACGTGGAGAGTTAGGTCCTGTTCTGTGCCACATGTCAACAATTCAATGGCTGGAGCAGAGAACCGCCACAAAAAAGCATTGGACATTTTGTCTCTGTACTTGTACTTCCTGGAAATGAAAATGTGCTAAAAATGGCCACGGGGCGGCATAGGGTTGGACAAGGGGGCAAAAGAGGACCTAACTGTTCTTTACGTTATTGGAACATTATGAAGTTAGTGATTTCCACTAGGAATCTGACCTCACATTCATAAGTGATCAAACCTAAGCTAAAATTCAGGCCTGGAAATCCTTCAGCTTCTTGAAATCGATAATCAGGAGATAAAAACCAGGCCAGCTATCCACCTGTTGGCTTAACTATCGGAATCATGAAAAGAGAAAAGAGAATTTCCAATAAATATAACAAAGCATTAATGTTTTTGAGCTAACTTGCAACCAAACACTTGGTATAAACTACAGCCTAGCCGTTTAAAATCTATCCAATGTCTAATCACCGTTTCACAAATCTATCCAATGTTTGATTAGACGGTTTCCTTTTTCTTGATGGACATATCAACCTGCCTTGATGTGTCGTACTATTTCTCGAAGGCTCAAAAATTGCATTTTCACTTCGTGCTAAATGGACTGCAAACTCATAATCTGAGTGCTCTTGTTTACTTAAAAGATTTTTCCAGACATTTTCCTCTGCTTGGAGATCCAAAGCCAGATGATAATCAATATGTTCCCTTTTTGTGTTATCCTGATCAAATGCTTGACCACACTTCTTACAAGTGTCATCCATGTCATGGCTTCCTTTAGTAAACATTGCTTCAAGCAAATAGGCAGATTGTTCTGCCGCATCTTTGACCTTAACTAAGAAGCTTTCTTCTGACTCAACTTTCAAAGACCTCCCATTGCTAGTAGACGGATCATTTGGTGTATCATAGTAACTTGCTGAGTTGTCCCTAACTTGAGCCTCGGGTGACAGACAACTTCTTTCGGATTGCATCACAGAAAACCCTGCAGAAATCAAGCTTTAGGGTACAGATACCAAGACTTAACGTTAAAATGCTGGCTTACTATGGGAATTCGTTAAGTCTAGATCCAGAATTTGAATCTTTTTTCTTGATTGCGTGCTAGAAATCTCTGCAAAGCCAATTAAAGCTTTAGTAAAAAAACCTTTTATATAAAAGATCAAACAAGCTCCTTGCTGCTATTCCCACATCCTACCATCAGGTGACAAGCTAGCCGCAGTGGTGCACACATCACTTTTTCCTATAGGTAATTGATCTCCTTGTGTTTCAGATGGCTCCAAAATATCAACTTTTCCATTTGAATGGTGTAATGTCACTTCTGGAAACATGGCAGTTTTAAAAAGTCTGATGTAATTTACCCAGTATATTCATGTGATCGTCACCCCATGTACCTTGCTTTTTTATAGCCCCAGTGCTAGCTCCAGGTAAAGATAGATAAGATCGAATGTCAAAGGAAGTAGATAAGCATGTGTCCAAGTGTTTAAAGTTTGTAGCACCAATATTAAGTACCACAATGGAGAAGGAACAGTTCCTCAAATTCCGGGAAAGCAGCCTCATCCCAGTCTCAACTATTATGTGCGTCCGTCTTTTAAAAGGCAATGAAGTTGACAGCACTTCTGATGGCATTTCAGTTGATGTGCTTGAGAATTTCCTGAAAGACAGGAAAACTTCAGCAAGTATGACCTTTACATCTTTCAACAATTGCATCCTGAGGGAAACAGGAGTAAACTTTATAACAACATTCAAAAGCTACTTCAACTTATAGAATGTAGAGAACTTCCTTGGCTACATTAGCCAGCAAAGCAATTTTTTGTCTTCATGAAGAAATGAGATATGACATATAATGGAAACTGTAGCAGAAAAGACAAAGCGGCAGGTTCCATCTTGTGTTCTCATAATTTAAGAAGCCAAGAGCATAGCACTGTGATGGGGAACTGTTGAAATTCTAGCCCAAAAAGATCAATCTTATGCAGCAGAAATGACAAATGTAACATGCACATATATCATATGACAGTACAAAAAATCATGGTAAAGTTTACTTCATTATGTTAAATAACATCCCACCATACACATTAACATAGGGCTTCAGCATTATAAGGAGAAATACGGCTTACCAGTTCCCTGGACTCCTCCATTTGACTGTAAAATGTTTTGGCCGACGACCAGTTTCCTTGTTATCCTCATCCAGACGAAATATAAGGTCTCCAGCAATTGAAGCTAAATGTTCCTAAACTCCCACCATGCCTAGTTCGTTAGACATTGTCCAATAAATTAATAGGAAAAACACATTTGTAAACTTAAAAATATAAAGAATCCGCATTCCACCTTTACAAGACTAGTACATTCAACTCACTTTGCCTGCCCATCTATGGTCAACAGAGAAGACATATCATTAAATTCGAGGTTTCTCTACCCATTCTACTGAGATGTGGGATTAATAAAAGAGACAAACCTTCAACATTCCAAACGTTGTGCACGGTTTAAAGGAGTCTTCAACAGAAAGAGACTTGGGAGGACCTTTGTCTTGAACAGGACTAGAGTCCCACCCTCGGCATGCATTATACAAGAACGAACCAATTTTGTCGCCAAATCTGGAAAACCACCGCAAATTCATCTCAACACTTCCATGGACAATACCATGTCCAATTAAAAAAGATCTAGTCCAAAACGCCACAAGAACAATACTTGCAAGATAATCTGTCTAAAGGCAATTCCCGTAGCTCCATGATTGTAGTGACTCCCATCTCTTTCAAAACAGCTTCAAGATGATGACCAATGCCAGGAACCTGGATATGTTTTACTAAGTTAGAGGAGTACATAACAAGAACGTAAGCAAGACGACAGATATCTTTCACCTTTCTTATAGACAATGAAGAGAGGAATTCCAGCACAGCAGACTGGAGAATGCAGGTTTGTTTGTTGGGTTTATTGACTGAACACACAAGTTTGGCAAGCATTTTCTGGAAAATAAGAAGGCCAAACATATCATATGCACACATCCAATAGTTGTTTCCATTGTCAAGTTAGGCAAATTTATATTGTTTTTTAAATTTTGTTAATAAATAAGAGGATACAACAACGTACATTGTGTGCTATTCCTGCAGAGCACTGATATCCTGTTTCTTTCTCAATAGCTTCACGCATTTTAGCTACTAGTTGGCTTCCTATCATCAATAACACATTTTTGGCCCTTATAGTGTCACAGTCGACACGAGCACTTGATTTTACTATTTGCACCTCATTATCTTGCTCCACATCTATGGCTGTCAAAGGAGGCTCAAATTCAAATCGGAGGCCTGCATTAGACATATCTCTCGCATTACAACCAGCGACATAACCTGAGAAGCATGTAACACTTGGATCCAAAGCAGCTTGGCATTTGGTTTCCTGCGTGATATCTACAGCGCATTCATCAAGACCACGCCTGCATAATTAAAGTCTTCTTATGAAAAGATGTTTACCATGTGTGGCTAAGAGATATTTAGTAAAAGACCTTTCAAGCACTCCAAAACGCTTTAACACTTCCATGATCCTTTTGCTTGCAGCTCTATATGGGCTGAGGTCTTCCCCATTGAATATGACCAGGTCTGGACATCTGCGATAAATTTGCTACGCTCGTGATTTGAAAGATGACAAAGATAAGGCATACGTGTGATCTTAGAACCTTTGTTTTGCTTCTTCTATTGTTCCAACTTTGTTTACACCAAGACTTCGTGCCACATAATTGCATGTCACTATAAGGTGTTTCTGCACAGTGAAGGATGCAACAAGAGATCATAATCATGGGCATATTAAAAAAAATTATACGGTCTGAAAACTAAATTCTATTTGGTCAAAAACTGTTTGTTAAAATGCTGAAAGCACACGCAACCACACATAGATTACCCATCTGCATAACATTCTGCTCTTCACATTCTGTTGAGTAAATAATATAAGGTTGGATTTTTTTATACCCAAAATTAAAAAACAAGTTGAAAAGAACAGGGTCTTACATGGATAACAATTGAATAAATTTCTAACATAATTGACCGTATGACAAACTTCAAATTTCTGTATGCCACCAATAAGGTAAAAAACAAAGTTTCGTTTCCATGTTTTTTTTGGGATCAAGCAGTTGTTGAGACTTTACTCGTCAAAACTAAAATGAGGACGTGCCATGTCCTACTTTGATATTGACTAAATTGAAGTAGCATCAGATAGCTAACTTGCCTGGACGACAGCAACAGGCCGCTCCTTTAAATGGGGCCTTTGCAATATTTCTGTTTGGGCATAAAAGCAGTCCACATCCTGCAGATGAAGATGAGCCGGTAAGCAAAATTGCGATAAAATAATGATGCATATCAGGCCCCGCACTGACGAAGTGGGCAATAACTCGATCATCGTTCTTCTGCATGTTGTCCGCTTAGCTCGTTAACTTAGTACATCTTGCGCGCGTTTTTTCTGGCTAGGCTACTTCAACTTTTGGTGGGCAGCTTTCATTCCATATACATATTTACGTGTATTATTGCTAGAGCTGTCTTATTTTTTCGGGCCTTTGGATTGCCGCATAATTCATGGGATATTCCCTCTCCACACATCTTGTCCGCCCTTGTGAAGTCTTTCTGGGGTCAAACTGGCCTCTGTTGACCCGATTTTAAAAGGGGGACTTGAAGACCACACACCATGGGTTAAGATAGTATAGAAGCATATTGGTATCTATACAATATCCTTAGGATCAAATTTCGGATTCCATTTCTGAAAATAGAATTGGGTGTTGGCTTTATAGATAGTACCCTGCTTGAGGAGATATTGGACTGTATTTGGACTTCCACATTCTACCACAAAGAAAGGGAATTGCAGCCAATACATTCCAGAGATTTCTACCTTTTTATCCATCTTCATTAATTCTGTTTTAAGGTAGTTTAACTTTACACCTTCATGGCGAATGCAACCAATAACAGCCCGGGATTCTAATTCTTTGAGTCTCGAAGGAATAAACTGATGATTTTTCAAGTTAGGAATACCTCTAAACTCATGAATTGATCTCGTCTCTTGCTTTTGAAGAATCCTCCTTTGTTCTTGATTGATTTGCTCCAAGATCGGTCCAACAAGATGAGATTGCATCTCCACAGGCGACATGGTTTGAGCTCGGGTTCTTCTCTCCGCCATTGTTGGGATCAGCCAGTCACCACATGCAAAGTATTCTGGAGTTTGAGAGCTTCCAGTTTTTCCGTTTAAAAATTTTAGAAGAGCAATGATCTTTCCTTTGATGTGATCTGACGATTCCTGAAACAAATTCATAAATTCCTGACCTACGTCAGAAAATTTTAGATAGCCATGATTCCTTGCCTCATGAAATTCTGTCCTCTGCTGTCCATCCTTTTCTCGATTTTCCAAACTCTGATCCTGTCCCAAATTTACCTTTTTCAGGCTTACGTCACCCTGTCCTGTCCCCCTATCCACAATTCCTGTCCCCCCATCAACGAAATCTACCTCAAATTGCCCATGTTGGGCCTGGTTTCTCTCTCTACACATCCTTCTATTCCCCGTATAGAAGCATATTGGTATCTATACAATATAGTGTCATACTAATACAATACAAACAATAGAGAGTACTCCACAACTCAAACATAATGACATGAGCCTGGGGAATCGAACCCCAGTTCTAATCCAATGCTCAGAGCTTACTTGGAACGCCACGAAGAGGACGTCTTCAACTACCCTATCAGATGCTTCACAATCCAATTTAATTCCTAACATGATACATGCAGCACAGAGCCTGGATTAAATTGCATCATCCACACGAATTTTGAGCAGTAACATAGATCCGCCAGTATGGCTTCATGGAATTGTAGGCTCAACTTGCTCTTGCACAAATGGACCGCTTAATATTTCCTGGACAAACTCCATCTGAGCAACGCCAATGCCATGAAAACTATACAATAAAAATTTTATATGGGTGTGTTCTAAAACGGTCAGGTTCAATGCAAAACAGGAAAAATAGAGATTGATTACCACATATTCTACAGAAATAACCGCTTCAGCAATTGCTCCAAGCCCTGCCCTATGAATTAATGTTACAACATCATTATAGAGCTACGGATCTTTCACGAGCATGGAACCAACAGGGGGCATGGGCAGGCAGGATTAGGCATGGCAGGGGAATTACCGGTCTGCACAGAACCTGAATCCACAGGCATGGAACCAAAGATGGGCACATGGGCAGCAACGATATTCTTGCCCTTTCTGACTGCTCTTCTCATAGACATGATTACAAAGAAAACCAAGAAAACAAAGAGAACCCAGGAAGTTGTTCACCTCTATATGTATGTCGGCCCAGCACAAGTAACAGGCAAAAACAATCCGAACGATCCTCATCTCGTCCACATGACCATGCTGACACCTGCAAAGTACCAAATTAGTATCGCCCTCCCTGATCGCCATATGCCCAGGCCGCACGCGAGCTCCTATCCGCCGCTCCACCTTATGAAAAAAAAATACTGCTGCTTTCCAAAACCCAGATGCCACCGCCATCTTTGTACGTATTTCGATACGAATACCAGATAAAACCTTTACAAATCTTAAGTTATAAAAATACAGTTTCTGATTGGGCACACATTATTATCTTGGAATGTGGAATTATGTACTTAATGGGACGTTTTCATCTTTTATTATGGGCCATTGATGGGGAATATTCTCTTCCTTGTGCTACATCAAGGGCCTCGGTTTTTTGCCTTCAACGCCATGAAACTTTCAATGGTGCAAATTAAACCAAGAAGAACCAATGGATCCAAATACAATTACATTATTCTCAGCACAAAATTACAGCCGAAGATTTGAAGCTTCAAAGAGAAACATGAGTGCCTCAAAGAGAGCCCTCACCAGAAAGCGCCTCCTCAAGAGGTCAATTCAATAGCTCCAAAGCTAGGGCCTTGTCAAAGTCATTGCTTGATCTTCTTAAATAACAGCATCTTCGGCTAGGCTGCAGCTTTTGCTGAAAAAGTATCTGTGTCGGCGAGGGCGATGATGGAATAGAACAGAACAGAACAGAACAGAACAGAACAGAATAGAATAGAATAGAATAGAATAGAATAGAATAGAATAGAATAGAATAGAATAGAATACAACGTGGGAGAAAGTGGACACCCCTGCTTCACCCCTATGTTGCTCACTACATCCTCGTCACATTCCTTACGCAGCGGAAAGGAAAGTTGCACTACTACCTTTTGATACAAGACAGATACTGCATTACGTAGTGCTTGCGGTACCCCAATGCATTTCATATACGTAGCATATCAAACGCTTTTGTAAGGTCCACATAATAGAATAGAATAGAATAGAATAGAATAGAATAGAATAGAATAGAATAGAATAGAGTATTTATCATCCACAGAGACCAATTGGCCTATGGGACCCAACAAGAGGCGCAGCAAGTGTATTATTGTCCGGGTTAAAAAACCCCCTCCCCGCCCTAAAGGGTTGTTTGGAGGAAAAACCATGACAGGAATAGGCTTGCTGTCAAACTGTACAACTACAGAAACAAATACAAATATGGACAGTAATATGTGCATGCATCAGTTAAGTGCCCGAGGGCCAAGCCGATCTCGGCGATCCATGATCTCTTGAATGTATGAGCCCAACCTCCGTACCGAGCTCGTGCTCAGCATCTTATACAGGGGCTGGCCAGGATGGACCAGCTCAGCATAGCGTGTCCGAATGTTATCATATGTCGTGCAACTCTGAAGGGTGTGGCATTCGTCTTCCACAGCTCCAACCTGGCAGCGTTGACAGAGCCTCTCCTGATGCAGCTCCCCAACCCATCTCCCTGTCTCAATCTGGAGATGGTGTGCACCTGTGCGGATAGAGGCAATGGATATGCGCTTTTTCATGGGTAGATTTGTGCGCAAGTAGCATTGCGGGCCCTGCTCCAACCTGGAATTTATATGGCGTTGATAATGTGCCGTCTTGACCTGTTCAAGGGTGCTGGCATCCCATAGCTTACTGAGGAAGCATCGTCAAAGGTCTTGTCGAGAGGATGGCGATTCGCCTCCGTTTACACTTGGGCCTTTTGTGCTCTGCACATTCCATCCGTCCAGCCACTGAGCTCTCTTTTCCCGCCAACAGGCTTTTAGGCGTTGAGGCCCCATTGCCATAGTGTAAACGAGGTGAGGGAGACGAGTATCATCCATGCTGACCACCTTCTGGAAGTAGACGATGTGTCTGTCAAGGGCTTCTCTTTGAAGAGGCAAGAAACATGTTTCCTACAACAGTATCTGGTGTGGGACTATGGACTTCACCCCCAGGAGCTCGTGCCAAGAAAGCTCGGGCCCCAGACCTCGACCCTGTACAAAAGCACAGGTTCTACTAGCACCTTGAATAGGTGCGATTGATGGGCCCAATCGTACAGCTCCGCCTTGTGGCTATTGTTCTCCATTGCATAGAGTGCCTTCCAACCTGCAGCGGCTCGCAGCCGGATGGAATTCTCCCAGTTCATGGCCGTCGGGATCTCCACCCCCAAATATTTGTAAGCCGACACCACTTCAACATTTTGGCCACGATAAGTGAGGACTGGAGGCGTTGGCTGGCATGCGGACGATACCAGAACCACCTTGGTTTTGGCTAAGTTGACGCGCATGTCAGTCACCTGGCAAAACGAGATGGCATTGCATGTCTGCCCGAGTGTGTGCTAGGAGGTCCACATCGTCAGCATAGATCAACTGTATGATGATCTAGTGTAGGAGGTGGGTCCCAGTGCCTCCATTATCAGCGAGCCAGCTCTCCAGCTGATCAATATACAGGCCAAATAGTGTGGGAGAGAGAGGGCACCCTGAGGACCCCGACACTGCTCTCGAATGAAGAAGAGTTTAGGCAAGTACTTCGCAATTGACAGATGTGGCATACTGAAAATTAACATTAATTTCTCAAGAAAAAAAATCATGAACAGGCAAAAAGGCCCTGCATGTCCCTAAACCGGCCATCGCGATCAGATGGTTTGCACCATAACCTAAATCTAGCAGAAGTCTGGACTGCCTAGACTGAACAGGCCCTGCCAAATGCAAGGGCTGCAAGCTCCGCCAGATCCAAAGCCCTAGTAAATGCCAGGGCTGCAAGCTCACCAAATCCGAAGCAGTGGTCTGAGCCGCTGCCGCACCTAAACGGAACAAGGAAGGCTATTGTCCGGGATGGCGTGTCTATTCTCTCGAGCTTTCAAAAAATTGCAAGATTCCCTTCCCTTCTGGGACCATTGCAACCACAACCACAAAATAAGCCCCAATAATAGAAATATGACCAAACCAACTAAGCAGCTCAAACAATCCCAAATATACCATTTTCAATACAATACAATACAAGAATCATATTTCTAACCATTGCGAGAGTACCCTCCCGCAATAAGAAACAAATTGTACAAAATTAAGCATTACTACCGAAACTCATGGGACACCATCTGACAAACCAAAGATAGTTTTAGCTAGTTGAAATTATAAAATGTTTTTGTGGTGTTTGCTCAAACGTTTGGATTTTTCGGCAATATCTATCTTGGCTTTTCGGTTACTTTGTCCGTTTTGTATATAAGAATGTCCTTTTACAGGACATCTAGCGTGTCAGCTACGCCAACACGATTGACACACTAGAATCATGTGACATTTTCAGGTGTCAGCAACTGCATCGGCGTGGCTGACACGTCAGAATGTGTAACGGGCCCATGGTAGACCACTCGAGTATTCGAACCTTGAATGTGCCTGTGGGGCATTCCCGAGACACCGGCATAAATGGGTAGAAGCGACTACTCATAAACGTCTAGACGGTTTTGCCCAGTTGGTTAAGGGCATGTCGGTTAGGAACGTCACAGTTGGTATCAGAGCAGGTCTCGAGTTCGAGTCTCCATGGGTGCCAATTTGCAAAGACTTGATAATCATTGTGACATGGTATGACATAGACATGGTATAGCCTTGGATGCTCGAGGACGAGTCGAGCATAGTTCTAGTGGGAGAGACTGTAACGGGCCCATGGTAGACCACTCGAGTATTAGAACCTTGAATGTGCATGTGGGGCGTTCCCGAGACACCGGCATAAATGGGTAGAAGCGACTACTCATAAACGTCTAGACGGTTTTGCCCAGTTGGTTAAGGGCATGTCGGTTAGGAACGTCACAGAATGTCTCGTAAAAGGGACAAGGTAACTGAGAAGCCAAGATATCGCCAGAAAAAAAGAAAAAAAAACCCACAAAAACATGAGTGTCGAAATGTTCTGTAAAAGGACGACGTTAAAACGTGAAGTTGGTGTTAGGGTTAATTCTGGCAGCTTCGGTCTGGTGATAGGCACCTTGCTCTGGCTATGGCACCCCAACTCCAATTTGCAGGGCTGTTCCTGCTATGGTGCGCTAACTCTAGTTGTGACGCCCTCTCCTATATTTTCTTTGCTGCTTTTATTTGTGTTTTCTTGTGGTCACAGTTCTCATTCTTAATCGGTCTCTAGGAGCAAGAAATGAAGCCTTAAGACTATAAGATCTGCAGGCAAAACAAGAAATGGATGTGGGAAAAATCCATGGTTACCTAGATTAGCATGTTGCTCTGTTATGTTACCATCGCCTGTAACTGTACCCTATCAACGAAAGCCCAACAAATCAGGGAATGACCTTTTGACCTATCTTCCCTGTTCTAGAGACTATTACAGCAAGGAGTTCTATTTCATCTATTCACATTTTGCTGGAAGCAGGAGGCTGATGCCATAAAAAATCACTATCAATAAAGAATTGAGGTTTGACAAATACATGGCTATATTAGCCATTGTATGAATGCAAGTTTTTAGGTATGCGACACAATTCCTTTGAGTAATATACAAATATAATTATTATTGATTGCTTTCTAAACATACAAATGCTTCTATGCTGGTGGATTCCTTTGTAGACAGTCCAGAGAATGTGCCTCTAAATATTGGATAGCAGCTGGTATAAGCACTATTGAAGCTTGGTATGAGTCTGGTCATCTCATGTCATGGGAAGCATTTAGAACGAAGTTCGTGTTGTATAGATGGAAATAGAGTAATTTAGACTTGTATTGCTGCATTGTTGCCACAAGATTCCGGCCCACAAATTGAAGTAGCTATATGAAATTGCCATCAGGGTATCAAGCCAGGTGTTTTGTTTCTTCTGCGTATAAAGTGCTTCTGCATTCTGAAATCTTGCCTCCAACTAATAGATGGCATCTTCAGGTCCATCATCCATAATAGAAAAGTATTTGGACGTGGGTATGGGATAAGTTGCTTCATCCCAAAGTGGCAATTTTATGGTGGCAAATAATCCATAGATGCCTCAAAGTCAATAGGCTGGTCCATAAAATTGATAATCGGATTTTAGAGCTATGTCCTTTATATAAGCAAAGGGTTGAGAGTATTAAGCATTATTGTTTCTTGTGTGAATGGCTTCGGCAGGCCTAGTCTTGGTTGTTAACCTATTTGGCACGACTCAATCTAACCCGCAAATTTTGCTCTCTATCTACCCTGATGCATGGCACAAACTGCGAAAACGAGCTTTTCATCTTGCATGTGGCTGGCTTTTATGGTCGATCTGGAAAAGATTCTTCATGGAGGGCACTGGAGGACCTCTTACCATGGAGATTGATGTAGCAGTTGATGTGATCTCCAAGCTCTTGCCTACTCGATGTCTCTAAGCTCTTGCCTCTCAAAGCTTTCTCCAAAGAATTCCTTCATGCATGGACCTCTGGACCCTTTGCAATTGCTTGTGCCTCAAAAGATCGTCTTCTAGCTCCAAGAATCAAACTGTAGAAGAACATACATAGTGCAGTCAATTCTGTCCAATATCACAATTTATGTCATAACTTTCACATGCGAATGAGTTTCGGCATGATCAATCCGGAAAGCTTACTCAGAAATATTTCCAGCAAGAGAAGAATCACTCAAACTGGATCTCGGATCCCAAGATATAAGGCTCCAAAGTTCGGGTTCCAAGACTGCCCAGAATTGATCCTGCTTTCATGTTCTGCAACAATCCATTTTTCAAAGAGACAAAACCTTGAACTCGTGCTGCATATATTCCATACATATACATACGTACATAAGTACATATACTGGCCCATCAAGTGGCCAGGTCTGTTACAGTCTCCTCTTCTAAGTTTAAACCCATGTCCTCATGGGTCGTCCATAGATTTGGTGAAGCATTCCTCCAACCAATTTGAATTAATATGCAATGCCAACTTATTCACTAATCCATGCCTCAACATCATCATTAGTTGCTTCCATTGCTCACAAGGAGAATTCTCCTTTAGCACCTTCATGCTAAACATAAAGCCTCTAGATACTGCTCCTCCTCCTGAGGATAATATCTCCAATCTACTTATTTAAAATGTTTTTGCCATCATGGCTCACGCCGGTGTAACACTTTTTCCGGCGTGAGCAGCGTGAGTTTTGAAACCAGAAACGTGTTTTCAGATCAAATATTGGTTTATCGGCAAACTTCTCTCCCCGACCGTTACACTGGGTGCAATTTTTCTGAGTTAAACGGCTTAGCCATGATCAAGGCGGGAACAGGAGGAACGTGCTCCTCCCCTCCTGATATTCTTTAGATAACAAGGTTTTTAGGCCAGAGTTGTTTCGGATGCTACAAGCAGTTCTTTTTTCCATCCGGCTCCGCTTGAGCAATTGTCTTTGAGTCCTTTGAGACTGAATTGCCAGAGCAGGTAGAACCCTAACTCCTCCTTTCTTCATTTTCGATTTTCAGGAGATTTTCCAGCTTACCAGATGGTTTTTAGTCGGTTTTAGTCAGGAATCGTCGCCACATTCATCAGCATTTTTGTTTCCAGAGGAATCGCTGGAGCAGGTACATTTTCTTTGATGCAGGTTAACCCAGCTCTTGCAATCTGTAAATCGATTCAGGGCAAGATGGTTCAAGGCCGTTTTTCTAAGCTCTTTACTTGGGATATGCTGCTTGATGTTTCGCCTTCATCACAAAATTTTCCATGGAAAATCGGCCTATGTTATTGGCAGGTTCGTGACTCCATATTCCTATTCATATGATGCTAAATGCATTTTCTATTGATTCAGGAAGGAGCTTCTCTGGTAATGCTTGCTCCTGGGTTTTTTTGCTTTGATACTTCCATTTTATTTTGTGTTGTAGATTCCTGCATTAAACGAAGCTGTCATTTCAGTAGTAGATATGGTTTTCTCTTTCGTTATAGAGAGTGCTTGCATTTTGTACAATCTCTACTCATAAATCATGATTGGTTCATACATCGGCCTATGATATTGGCAGGTTCGTGACTCCATAATCCTATTTGTATGATGCTAAATGCATTTTCTATTGATTCAGGCAGGAGCTTCTCTGGTAATGCTTGCTCCTGGGTTTTTTTCCTTTGATACTTCCATTTTTGTTGTAGATTCCTGCATTAAGCAAAGCTGTCATTTCAGTAGTAGATATGGTTTTCTCTTTCGTTATAGCGAGCGCTTGCATTTTGTACAATCTCTACTCATAAATCATGATTGGTTCGTACAGAATGTTTAGCTTTGGCATGCATACTTGCTGTGGCTTTGAGCAAATTTCCACCTACGCCAGCAAAGGCTGAAGCTAATTTTTTCACTGAGGGAAGGTAAATTATTTTAAGGGTTGAACATATTATGCAGGAAAGACTCATTTTTTACCGTGTTTGTTTGCTGCTCGCTGTGATGATAGCATATGCAGACCGTTTTGATTAAGAATTTATTTATGACCGTTATAAGTTAGTAGAAAAGGCAGATCCAGGAAGCGGTAGCAAGCAATAGACTATTATTGAATAGACTATTATAGCAAACGAAATGAGCAATGTTATGTTTGAGATGTTTTTCTTAGCTGTTGTTGTTTTGAAGTCATGTTCCTGTTGTGCATTTGCAGTGGACTCCAGCTGAGTTAAGCATTAACTCTTTCATTAATGGCAATTTCCTACAGATTGAGTTAATGGCAAATGCTTACAGATTAAAGCATGGACCAACTAAACCAAGTAATTGTAGCAAAGTGCTCCAATTTTGTGAGTAATTGTGAATAGGTATTTAATAGCATTTGAAACAGAGCGTATGCACTGCAGATTTTTATGCAATTTTTTTTTCTCATTGGCATTTGTGGTCTGCAGGTACAATTCATTGCTATAAGTTGTAAAGTGGACACCAGATTTTATGACCTTATAGGAAGAGCGACAAATATAGAATATGTTTTTTGGTAAGGAACTCATTTCTGGAGCTTCTTGGGCAGGTACAGGTTCAGTTTGTAGTTTTGTGGCATTTTCGAAGCAAGCTGCAATTTGGTTTTCATTGCCATTTGTGGTTTGCAGGTAACTTACAATTCAGTTAAACTCTTTGTTAAAATTATAAGCATTGCATTATTACGTTCTGTATGCATGGAATAGATGATCTGCATATTTCGTTTGCTTATGAACTGTGAATTTACATACAATGGATAAATTGTATCTGAAATACATGTTATTTTCACATAGAAAGACTTCGTTTAGATTCATCTACATGTGTGGAGATTCCGAAGTGCACAAAGTACTCCTGTTTTGTTTTTAGTCTCAAGGTACATTTATGTCTTGGCTATCTCGGATCTACAATGCCACATGAGACATGAGTTATATTAACCAAGTAGTTCAAAATGTATGACTTGTGTTGAAATAGATTTGTTTCAAATAAAAGACAGTTCTTCAACTCTCAAGCAAAACATTAGACTTCATTAGTCAAAATAATGGAGTCAAAATAACGGAATTGCTTAATATCCTCTTGGCCATCATTTCTTGGTGTATTTGAAAAGGCCAATGGAATGTTTGGATCGGTGGCCTTTTGGAGCTGGAAACAATTTGTGTATTAACAACTTCTGCCTTAGAATGGTTTGTGCTCCAACTTTGTTTTACGTTTTGGATTGTTGGAAATAATTTAACATACTAAACCTTTTGCCCCGCAGAATAGTTTGTGCGCCAACATCACTTCTATCCTAGCAACTACATTTGTAGTGTAGATGTGCCAAATTTCAGGGAATGTAGAATGCTATATCTGCAAAGGATAAGATTGAACTTTGCATGGAAAAGAGACGTTGAATGTAATAAATAGCTGAAACTCAACATATGTGGTGAGCAATTTATAAAAACGTTTAATCCCATCGGATGCAACTCAACGTGTTGACTAAAACCTCAACTAAAGGTTGATTAACATAAACTCAATTAAAGGTTGATCAACATAAACTTTGTAGACATGTGTTTTGATTGCATCATTGATGGTTTCTATACTGATTGAAGGCCCATATAAAGATTGTGGTGATGTGGGTTCTTAAAGGTTGATCAAGGAGAATGTTAGATGCCAAGGAAAAACACAAGTCCGGATATTAGCCCAGCAACGCTGGGCACACGTTTACTAGTTGTCTCTGAAATAAGAACCATTAGCAACATCTTAGATCTGCAACTTTATCTTAATCTACCTTGTTACACCCAAGGATCAAACCATAGATCATAATGTCAATACCCAAAGATCCAATATTGCTCTGATATTAGCTGTGACAAGCTTAACGAGTTGACCCTCCTGGCAATTCGGGATCTTGTCTAAACTTAAGGCTATATCTAAACTGGTCAAAAAAAACTTTGTAAAGTTACAGTATTGATGAAGAATTTAATCTTCTATTTAGCAATTGGTGAATGATCCATTCTTATCCATCAAGACTACAACAATCCAAAGATTTACTATTGATTATAATATCAAACTGAGCAAATCAAACAGAACTTCTAGCTCTAGATTTCAGCCACGATTCCCGAATACATTGCCGCCATCAACTTGACCTCTGCCTTGCAGGTTGGCTGCACATGCACTCAATGGGGTTAGTCCTCGTGACTAAATGGGGATCTCTGCTGCCATTGCATGCATTGAACATCTTGAAAATCTTGTATAACAAAAACATAAACACAAAAAAAGACATTAGATCCTATGTGAGTACAACTCTAGACAAGGACATCATGATTAAATGAAATACAATAATGAGAATTAGAAGCAAAGAACATAGCCAAAATACCAAAACATCATAACCATAGCTCCGAAACAATGGAAAGCTCAGCCAGCCTACATGCAGGTCCTATTAGCAAAAACATGCCCAGCCAGCTCACATTCCGAGCCCTGTAGCAGGAGTGGTGGGGTGAATCTCGTATCTGCATACCCTTCCTAGCCCACGTCTGGCACTGGAGGACCTCTTACCATGGAGTCACAGAGATGACGTAGCATCCCTGCCAGGAGAACTATGCCCAGTGTCACGGAGTACAAGAATACCACAGAGAAACACAGATGAACATGAGCGTGCCGGAGCAACCTAGGCCACCGAACCTAAAGCCCGACCACGGAGGATCCAAGAGACATCAAAATATGAAGGCACAGGTGATGCAACATCAAAGACCAAGACATGTGATGTTCATTAGATTATTTACTATTACAGGTGCCAAGGTCATACTCTGCCCCTTGCTGAAGTTGCCCATACATGTTGAAGTAGCTTATTTTGCTCCATACAATGACATCTAAGTAGGTTCAATAGCATTTTCTCAAAGCTCAAGCTTACACTAAGGCAATTCCCCTATAAGGAATGTAACTCTACATTAGCTTCTGTTAAATCCGTTAACCATAATAACTTACTATACTTCCTACATGTAATTCTCTTGTCAATTCATCCAGTACTATGTCGGAGTAGCTAAACAAGTGATGCAGACCTAATGACCCAAATATGTTGATGTAGCATGCTTAGTACCAAATCAAAAACCGCTTCCTTAACTTCTAATAAACATTATGCAATTAATGAGTATTCAAAACTCCATTCCAGACTTTATTATCGTTGATGCTGAGCAACTGTCTATATCAAGTATTTATGCTAGATTGTTCCCTAGCATATGTCCCATCTCCATGAGCTAAGAAATATATCTTACTGCAATCCTAAAAATTGTTCACATGAATAACAAATTTCCATTGTTAAACAATAATTCAAACAATGCATATTCGTCCAAATTACGATAATTCTGCCCAGCTCTTCAGGACCAATCTCCTCTGCTGACTAAGCTCAGATGCAAACCATCTCCATCCAGGATGTTACTTGACCTTATGTTTTCACATGACAATAAATATGATTAAAAGCAACAACATAGCAAATCAAAGAAAACAAGACAACAAAAGCCAAAGGTAAAAAAAAACGTGGACACAGCATCAGCATGGCGTTGGAATTCGGTGCCCATCAGCACGAAGCCATACTTATGGCCATCGATTTGGACTCACTTAAGCCTGAATTCATCCAAATTGGGTCCTGGCTTTTTGTTCCAATAAATGCCAGGCGATTCAGGAGGATTCAGAGATCCATCTCGGCATGCTGAAAGTTTGTATCTGCCTTCTCGGTTTACTTCAATTTCACTCAAAAGCCTTTTACCATGCCAAAATGACCTGTTACATCATAATTTTGGCCTATTCCAGGCCTAACCTTTTTTTTTCAAACAATTATTACAATCCATCTTTGATGGCACTCCTCCGGCCGCTGCAAGAGATGCTGCCTAATTCATGCCTAAGCTGGAATCTCATGATGACTTCTAATCCAAACTTATATGCCCCATCATAAACCACATGTAAATCACCAAGCAACTATCATCTCTCATACATATACTAAGATCCATATCTCTAGCAAGCACATGAGCCCAGATGTATGTCTTAAAACCCCACCGAAAAGAAGAAGATTGATGCAGCAGCTGATGTGATCTCCAAGCTCTGGCCTCCTCGATGTCTCTAAGCTCTTGCCACTCAAAGCTTTCTCCAGAGAATTCCTTCATGCTTGGATCTCTGGACCCCTTGCAATTGCTTGTGCCTCAAAAGATCGTCTTCTAGTTCCAAGAATCAAACTGTAGAAGAACATATATAGTGCAGTCAATTCTGATACAGCATCACAATTTATGTGATAACATTCACATGTGAATGAGTTTCGGTATGATTAGACCCAATCCGGAGAGCTTACTCAGAAATATTTCTAGCAAAAGAAGAACCACTAAAAATGGATCTCGGGTATGCTCCAAAATTCGGGCTCCAAAACTGCCCAGAATTAATCCTGCTTTCATGTTCTGCAACAATCTTTTTTTCAAAGAGACAAAACCCTAAACTCGTGTTGCATATATGCATACATATGTACATATGTACATAAGTACATATACTGGCCCATCAAGTGGCCAGCTCTGTTACAGTCTCCCCTTCTAAATTTAAACCCATGTCCGCATGGGTCGCTCATAGATTTGGTGAAGCATTCCTCCAGCCAATTTGAATCAATATGCAATGCCAACTTAGTCACTAATCATGCCTCAACATCATCATTAGTTGCCTCCATTGCTCACAAGGAGAATTCTCCTTTAACACCTTCATGCTAAACATAAAGCCTCTAGATACTGCTCCTCCTGAGGATAACATCTCTAATTGTCTCTTAAATAAGAACCATTAGCAACATCTTAGATCTGCAACTTTATCTTAATCTACCTTGTTACACCATGGATCAAAACTCGCAATCCATAGATCATAATGTCAACACCCAAAGATCCAATATTGCTCTGATGCCAACTGTGACAAGCCTGCCGAGTTGACCCTTTTGGCAACTCGGATCTTGTCTAAACCAGTGATGACTTTATCATCCTCTAGCTGCTTCTAAACTATAGAAATGGTGGCGATTGTTTCCTATTTTTCCAACATTTTTATCGAGACGAATTTAGTAGAATTGGATGTCTTACCATAAAATTGAGGTTTCTACTATAAAATGTCCATTAATTTGGCGAATTTACTATAATTGGGATGCAATATTATCAAATTTTGGCGATTTTATGAAGTTGTTTTAGCCTACGCATCCTAGGTAACCATCGAATCCAGTTTTAAAAAAATGATAAAATATAGCAACTTTACGAAGTTTCACACCTTAAAGTCATCACTGGTCTAAACTTAAGGTATATCTAAACTGGTCTAAAACACTTTGTAAAAGTTACAGTATTGATGAAGAATTTAATCTTTTAACTAGCAATTGGGGAATGATCTATTATTATCCATCAAGACTACAACAATCCAAAGATTTACTATCCATAATATTCTCAATATATAAAATATCAAACTGAGCAAATCAAACAGAACTTCTAGCTCTATATTTCAACCACGATTCCCGACTACATTGCTGCCATCAACTTGACCACTGCCTTGCGGGTTAGTTGCACATGCACTCAATGGGATTAGTCCTCGTGACTAAGTGGGGATCCCTAGCTGCCATTGCATGCATTGAACATCTTGAAAATCTTGTATAACAAGAGCATAAACACAAGAAAAGACATTAGATCCTATGTGAGTACAGCGCTAGACAAGGACATCATGATCAAATGAAATAAAACAATGAGCATCAGAAGCAAAGAACATAGCCAAAATACCAGAACATCATAGCCATAGCTCCGGGACAATGGGAAGCTCAGCCAGCCTACATGCAGGCCCTGTTAGTAGAAACATGCCCAACCAGCTCACATTCTGAGCCTGGTCACCACGAAGGAGGAGGTTCCTCCAGTACCCACATGGCCGAGCACTTCGATCAATTAAGCAAGCATCCCGAAGCTAAAGAAAAGGCATCCAAAATATTCTTGGCTGCCTGGAGATTGGCCTCATCTGCATGAAGAAAGAGGAATGTATCATCCGCAAATTGACTGCAAACCTGTTGCGACCCATCATCCATGCGGAGACCTTGCACCACATTGTCAGCAACTGCCACCTGAAAAAACTGCGAGAGAGCTTCTGCCACTATAGCTTACGATAATTCTGCCCAACTCTTCATGCCTAATCTTCTCTACTGACTAAGCTCAGATGCAACCCATTTCCATCCAGGATGTTACTTGCCCTTATGTTTTCACATGACAATAAATATGACTAAAAGCAACAACTTAGCAAATCAAAGAAAACAAGACAACAAAAGACAAAACTAAAAAAAAAGGGTGGTCACAACATCAGCATGGTGTTGGAATTCGATGCCGATCAACACAAAGCCATATTTATGGCCTTTGATTTAGAGTCATTTTAGCCTGAATTCATCTAAATTGGATCCTAGTTTTCTGTTCCAACAAATCCCAGACAATTATGGAGGATTCAAAGGTCCATCTCAGCATGCTGGAAGTTCGTATCTGCCTCTCAATTCCACTCAAAAACCTCTTACCATGCCAAAATGACCTAATACATCCTAATTTTGGCCTATTCCAGGCCTAATATATGGTTTTCAAGCAGTTATTATAATCCATCTTTGATGGCGTTCCTCCGACCGCTGCAAGAGATGCTGCCTGATTCAACCTCAAGCTGTAACCTAATGATAACTTCTAATCAAATATTATATGCCCCGATCATAAACCACATGTAAATCATCAAGAAACCATCATTTCACATATATATAGTAAGATCCATATCTCTGGCAAGCACCAGAACCCAAATATAAGTTTTAAAACCCCACCTAAAAGAAGAAGATTGATGCAGCAGTTGATGTGATCTCCAAGCTCTAGCCTTCTCAATGTCTCGAAGCTCTTGCCTCCTCAAAGGCTTCTCTAGATAGTTCCTTCATGCATGGACTCTGGACCCCTTGCAATTGCTTGCGCCTCAAAAGATCGTCTTCTAGCTTCAAGAATCAAACTGCAGAAGAACATACATAGTGCAGTCAATTCTGACCCAGCATCACAATTTCTGTCATAACTTTCACATGCGAATGAGATTCATCATAATCAGACCTAATCCGGAAAGCTACTCAGAAATATTTCTAGCAAAAGAAAAATCACTAAAAATAGATCTCGAGTCGTTGAGGTATGATGCTCCAAATGTCAGGCTCCAAAACTGCCCAAAATTGATCATGCTTTTATGTTCTGCAATAGTCCTTTTTTCAAAGAGACAAAGCCTGAACTCATGCTGCATATATGCCATACATATGTACATAAGTACGTATACTGGCCCATCAAGTGGCCAAGTCTATTACAGAGGATTTTTTATTGGTGTAAAATTCGTGTAGAAGGTGCAAAAAATTTAAATGCTGGAGATGGAGTGCAGCCGAATTTCAATGTCATGGAGATGGTATTAGCAGACAAAGCACTTGAGCAGGGTACAAACTCAACCTGCAGATCACCTCCAAAAAAACGTTCATCTGTTGATCTAGTCTTGCGGTAAAAAATGGAGGCTCCAGGCTCCAGGCCATCCGTGCTTGTGATTCTATGCATTCTCGACTACCATGTTGAGAATTGTTCTTTAACTAAGTCATTAGATTAATTTAATTATTAATTAATCTCATTAATCTGATTAGTTGTTGTTTATATTTTAATAATTGGTACTTTTTAAAAAGGATCCATCCCTTTAACTCTTGTTGATTTCCCCCAACTTCTCCCCCCTTCCCTTCCCCAACTGCTTTCGTTGTCCCCCCTTTTCCACCTCCCCTGCCTCCCCTCTTCCCGTGCCCCTCTCCCTCTTTGCCCCCTTCCTCTTTGTCTCCTTGCCCCTCCCTCTTTGCCCTCTCCCCTAGCTTCTCCCCTTTGCCCCTCCCCCCTTCCCCTCGTCATTTGCCCTAGTTAAAGCTATAGGCAACCTCCATGCCATAGCATTGCATGAGAGATGAGCATAGTAGATTTTGTGAACTTTTCAACTCACGGTTTGTAAATTTTATGAGAAAAACAAGTGAGCCAGTTTTTGTGCTATATATGATGTATATTTCTATCAGTCACTCAATGCAAACCCCCTCCCCCCCCTTTTACGAGTTCCATTTTCTTGCATGAGGCTCAAACGTCAGGATCTGACCCAAACTTTATTATTGCATCACACATGTCCATAGCCCCCTCACAAATTATACTGTTTGCAAGGAGTAGGGTTCAGATTGAAGGAGGTCTGGTGGAATGGGCTGTACATAGCCGACTAGAAAAGAGAGCTCATATGGAGATGCTAGTGGGTCTGCACGACAATATGCAGTCCATAGTGCTCATCCGATCACCACCTGTTGAGTGCAGATGCTGGCTGCCTAAACCCTAGGCTGATATTAATCCCTGATATGGATTATTCTAGGGAAAGGTCCTTTGCAAAACAACAACAACCGATAAGTGAAGTGGTGTTTCATTGAGCTGAATGAAAATGAGTACAATGAACCATAGGAGTTCACAAATGACCCCAAATGAGTGAGTAACAATATGAAGATCATCAGATCATCCTAGATAGCCCAAACACCCTATGTTGAGCATCAACCGCCTCATCTCAAAGCATGCATAATGGCAAAATCCCTAGATGGAGCCACCAGACCAGCATCTTTTTTCGCGCCGCCCTCTCCGAACGTCCAGAACCCCAAAATCGACCCCCAAACACGTGGAGACTGCTCGGGAACAGGGATAGGTTCAATACTGTATACGTTTTATACGTAATATGTATTTTTTGTTTGATACGGCACAAATTTGACGTTTAATACGTCAAAAATACGTCCAAAAAAATTTCCGGCGTCGAAAAAATTTCGCGTAAGCTTCAGTTTCGCTTACGCGAAACTTAAAAAAAAAACACCAAATCTGTTACCAGACTACCATACTTGATATTTCCGACTGGAAATACCAAGTCTGCCTTTGGCAGCCATAGAAAACTGCCAGGAAACAATTTCCTAGGCCAGGATAAGGACTTAACACAATTAATTTGTATCAACAGTACACTTATTTCCACAGAAATTTTTATTTCCAGAAATAATACATTCAATATATCTCAAATGCATCCTACATACTACTAGTAAACGTGTGCCCAGCGTTGCTGGGCTAATATCCGGACTTGTGTTTTTCCTTGGCATCTAACATTCTCCTTGATCAACCTTTAAGAACCCACATCACCACAATCTTTATATGGGCCTTCAATCAGTATAGAAACCATCAATGATGCAATCAAAACACATGTCTACAAAGTTTATGTTGATCAACCTTTAATTGAGTTTATGTTAATCAACCTTTAGTTGAGGTTTTAGTCAACACGTTGAGTTGCATCCGATGGGATTAAACGTTTTTATAAATTGCTCACCACATATGTTGAGTTTCAGCTATTTATTACATTCAACGTCTCTTTTCCATGCAAAGTTCAATCTTATCCTTTGCAGATATAGCATTCTACATTCCCTGAAATTTGGCACATCTACACTACAAATGTAGTTGCTAGGATAGAAGTGATGTTGGCGACAAACTATTCTCAAGGGGCAAAAGGTTTAGTATGTTAAATTATTTCCAACAATCCAAAACGTAAAACAAAGTTGGAGCACAAACCATTCTAAGGCGTATTAATACACAAATTGTTTCCAGCTCCAAAGGCCACCGATCCAAACATTCCATTGGCCTTTTCAAATACACCAAGAAATGATGGCCAAGAGGATATTAAGCAATTCCGTTATTTTGACTCCATTATTTTGACTAATGAAGTCTAATGTTTTGCTTGAGAGTTGAAGAACTGTCTTTTATTTGAAACAAATCTATTTCAACACAAGTCATACATTTTTGAACTACTTGGTTAATATAACTCATGTCTCATGTGGCATTGTAGATCCGAGATAGCCAAGACATAAATGTACCTTGAGACTAAAGACAAAACAGGAGTACTTTGTGCACTTCGGAATCTCCACACATGTAGATGAATCTAAACGAAGTCTTTCTATGTGAAAATAACATGTATTTCAGATACAATTTATCCATTGTATGTAAATTCACACTTCATAAGCAAAACGAAATATGCATCATCTATTCCATGCATACGAAACGTAATAATGCAATGCTTATAATTTTAACAAAGAGTTTAACTGAATTGTAAGTTACCCGCAAACCACAAATGGCAATGAAAACCAAATTGCAGCTTGCTTCAAAATGCCACAAAACTACAAACCGAACACACTACCCAAGAAGCTCCGTAAATGAGTTCCTTACCAAAAACATATTCTATATTTGTCGCCTTCCTATAAGGTCATAAAATCGGTGTCCACTTTACAACTTATAGCAATGAATTGTACCTGCACTACCACAAATGCCAATGAGAAAAAAAAATTGCATAAAAATCTGCAAAGGCATACACCTGCTTTCAAATGCTATTAAATACCTATTCACAATTACTCACAAAATTGGAGCACTTTGCTACAATTACTTGGTTTAGTTGGTCCATGCTTTAATGCATGTAAGCATTTGCCATTAACTCAATCAGAGGAAATTGCCATTAATGAAAGAGTTAATGCTTAACTCACCGAGTCCACCGCAAATGCACAACAGAACATGACTTCAAAACAACAACAGCTAAGAAAAACATCTCAAACATAACATTGCTCATTTCGCTTTGCTATAATAGTCTATTCAATAATAGTCTATTGCTTGCTACCGCTTCTGGATCCGCCTTTTCTACTAACTTATAACGGTCATAAATAAATTCTTAATCAAAACGGTGCGATATGCTATCATCACAAAGAAACAAACAAACACGGTAAAAAATGAGTCTTTCCCGCATAATATGTTCAACCCTTAAAATAATTTACCTTCCCTCGAAAAAAAAATTAGCTTCACCTTTCTTTGTCGTGGGTGGAAATTTGCTCAAAGCCACGAAGAAGTATGCATGCCAAAGCTAAACATTCATGCACGAACCAATCATGATTTATGAGTAGAGATTGTACAAAATGCAAGCTTCGCTATAACGAAAGAGAAAACCATATCTACTCATGAAATGACAGCTTTGCTTAATGCGGGAATCTACAACAAAAATGGAAGTATCAAAGGAAAAAAAACCGTGAGCAAGCATTACCGGAGAAGCTCCCGCCTCGAATCAATAGAAAATGCATTTAGCATCATACAAATAGGATTATGGAGTCACGAACCCGCCAATATCATAGGCCGATGTATGAACCAATCATGATTTATGAGTAGAGATTGTACAAAATGCAAGCACTCTCTATATAACGAAAGAGAAAACCATATCTACTACATCGAAATGACAACTTTTGTTTAATGCAGGAATCTACAACACAAAAATAAAATGGAAGTATCAAAGCAAAAAACCCGTGAGCAAGCATTACCGGAGAAGCTCCTTCCTCGAATCAATAGAAAATGCATTTAGCATCATACAAATAGGATTATGGAGTCACGAACCTGCCAATAACATAGGCCGATTTTCCATGGAAAATTTTGTGATGAAGGCGAAACATCAAGCAAAGATATCCCAAGTAAAGAGCTTAGAAAAACGGCCTTGAACCATCTTGCCCTCAATCGATTTACTGATTGCAAGAGTTTGGGTTAACTCGCATCAAAGAAAATGTACTGCTCAGCCAAATTCCTCGGAAACAAAAATGCTGATGAATGTGGCGACGATTCCTGACTAAAACCGACTAAAACCATCCGGTAAGCCGGAAAATCTCCTGAAAATCGAAAATGAAGAAAGGAGGAGTTAGGGTTCTACCCGCTCGGCAATTCACTCAAAGGACTCAAAGACAATTGCTCAAGCGGGAGCCGGATGGAAAAAAAGAACTGCTTGTAGCATCCAAAACAACTCGGCCTAAAACCTTGTTATCTAAAGAATATCGAGGGGGAGGAGCACGTTCCTCCTGCTTCCCGCCTTGATCATGGCTAAGCCGTTTAACTCAGAAAAAATTGCACCCGGTAACTAGTCGGGGAGAGAAGTTTGCCGATAAACCAATATTTGATCCGAAAACACGCTTTACGGTTTCAAAACTCACGCCGCTCACACCACCAGGAAAAGTGTTACACCGGCGTGAGCCATGATGGCAAAAACATTTTAAATAAGTAGACTAGTAACGTGTGCGGCGTTCGCTGCCGCGCTAATGTCCTAGCATGTACTTTTACTCTACGGCAATGTCTATAAGTGCAACTTCAACAACAAAATATTTTGTCATTGGTAAGAATGGATATTATTTGCTTTTGTCACTGTAACGAATAAGCTTACAGTTCTTTTAGTGTCATTTTGGTGTGGCGAAGGAGGTTTGGTTTAATATTACAGTCAATTTTAATTGGTGAGATTAGGATTTGATTCCTGAATTACGTGATTATGCTTTGCAAAAATCCAATAGTTTAATTGTGAGCAGGAGCTGGGCTCAGGCAATTCCCGCGTGTTGGGACACAAGGCTGGAGCAAGTAGCTGGACATTATTGAGAATATAGCGCTGTTTCTGCTAATGTTCGCATGCGTTTTTACTCGGTCTTTGACGTCCATATGTGCAACTTCAACAACAAATATTGGCAAGAATGGACTTTATTTGCTTTTATAATTACTTTTGTTATTGAAATCGTCTAATTATACTATCATCAATGTATTAACAAAAATTGAGCCTGTGTTATGCCTTTGATCACCATGTCGCCAAATCACGAAGTTGTCAAGAGTTATCATGTCTCCATGTTACTTATGTCATACACACTCTTGGTTCATGGTATGATTAGGAACGAAAACTACCACGCTCATGTGCATGGAGTAGCAAGCGTGATAAAAAAATAGATACGTAAAATGTAAAACACGTAATTTTGTTATGGTTCATTGGCGTACTTTAGTTCATGATGGAAATCTAAATATGCATCTCCACATGGTGCAACATCACCAAGGGCCTAATCTTGTAATTTTTTTATGCTCCCATGATATCTCCACTTCTCCTATAGGTAACATCTTAGTCAAGGTAAAATCATTGATTCGAATCAAGCGTAAGATGTCTCACGACTATCAAACATGTGAGACAACTCATCTCGGCGGTAGACTTGTGTCTTCGGGATTATATAACGCCTCGGGGACTCCATGATTTTTCCAACATATTGTGAGTTCTTTTGCTATTTATATGGCAATTCACCAGTTTATAGTGTCATTTGTCATCTGCTAAAAGAGATAAACAATTGGAGGTTATTTAAAGCACTATATTACCCAATAAGTAGATACATGTACTCCATCCTCCACCTACCTCTCTCAAAGCACACCAAGAACAACATTCCCTTGAGAAGTCGTCGTTTAGTTGGATGTAGTGCTCTAGACAACCTCGTTGGTGCAAAATATTTCTTTGACCTTTGCAATGAGCTCCTCAATTTCCACGTCCACTACCCCATGCACATAAGCATGGTATTTTCGTTCCCAATGACACCATAACTCAAAAATGTGTGTGCAGCCTTATTATGCGCATAAAGGCTTGTGGCCTTCCAAATAAGATTGATTTAATTTGTATCCTTTACGACTCCTATGGCGTTCATGCCAAAGTAGTTTTATTTCTCTATGTACGGTTCAAATGTCATTAGACTTTGCAAATACTCAAAATGTTGGAACATCTTAATTCTATTTAGAAAATGCGACTTGACACTTCCAATTTAGGTAGATTAGCTAATTCTATTCAAAACTTGCAAGTTGCAAGCAATTTTCCTTAATATATAGACAACACCTTGCAAGTAGTTTTCTTTAATATATAAACATGCATCGATCAGGCGATGTAGAATAAGATAAAAGCAACTTGGGAGCTATTTACCGTGTTCTTTCAAAGGACAATATGGGAATGTAAAACATCCAATCCAAGCCCAAAAATCATGAATCACAATCAAAGCAGATGCCCTGAAATGTTTATCCAAAATTTATGTCTGCAGGACCTACTCAAAATGAAATGCCTTTGCTAATTTAATTATCCCATGTCTTGTTTTTTTTTTAAGTTCCACTATGTTATATTCACTATACAACACCAGATAATGCAACAGATAATGCAACAGCTTGAAGTTAAGATCCTACTTGCGTATTGAAAGTGCGGGAAGCTCTTGATGTTTTGCAAAAATAGATCACAAATTGCAAGCATTATTGTTCTATAATAGGTACTCGCATAAAGATTCCTTTATCCTCATAAGTGGAAGTTCAACATTGATGCATGCCCATGTATCCTATGCACAAAACAACCAATTAGAAGCTCATATATTCCTGTGCATGTGGGCGTGATTCTTCCTATACAACCAACAAAACTAAGGGCTTGTTCTTCGAATATGATCAAACCTATGAACTGCAATTGTACGAAGGTACATAAAGAAAAGAAGCTTGAAACAATGAAATATAAAGAAGTATCTTGTTTCTTGATCTGAAAACTATATTCTCTTAGCAATCTGAAAATTCTGGACAAAGGGGTTGCAGTAGCAGGCGTACCACAAACAGAAGCAGCAGGACCTTCAGTTGTCCAAGATGTTATCTCTGGTGTACCAGGTGGATAGTGTTACAAAGGAAGCAGAGATATTTCAGCCTCTTAAAAACCAAGCTGTATATCTATTCCGTGTACTTGAATAGAGAATATGATGTAAAATGTATCTAGTTACAAAGCAACAGGCAGATATTATTACGAAGGAAGCGGAGACATTTGATCCTCTTGAAAACGGAGGTGCATATCTTACTTGAACAGGCAGTATATGATGTGAAGTGTATCTGCATTTATAAAGCACTAAGATTGTGGAGTCTTGGAGATTTTTATATCAATACAACAATGATGTCACTTGTTTAAAGTATATATTCTTCATGTACAGAGCCGTTGCATATATTTTCCTGATTTGGGCCATGTCGTCAGCAAGTTTGCCCATTGCGACCTTTACAAAGACATAAATTCTCTTGCAAGAAAGGAATTACCTGGAAACCTTGCCGAATGAGAGATTGCAGCACAGGAAGGGTGATGAATTTGTTGATAAAATATCCTGTTGGTAAAAACTTATGTTAAGCATATGCAAGGAACATAAATGAAGATGAGGGAGAGAATAAGCTTGACAAAAGCAAATGCAGCAAAGATGATAAATATTTTGGATACAACATCCCTGCGAAGATAAAAAATTCCTTATTGTCAGATTTCAAATGAGAGATTGAACCGAATATGTCCAAAGTAAATGTAGCATGCTTGAATGGTTGTTGACCTGCATTAGAATGACATTCTGAGACAGAGAATTCTGAAACAGAGAATCAAATCTTAGAGAAGGAAAGGAAGCAGAAAAGAAGCAATCACAAACGCAGAACCCAGAAATCATGAAGTGGCTAAAATGCAATAAGAAATAAGAGATGACAACTTCATAGCATGCATGATTTGAAGTCCCTGCCGTCTTAAAGATAAGCATGTAAACCATATGATTGAGCATAATCAAAACACAGACCAGGATTACAATTACTAATAAACATACTATGCTTGTCTGCAATAAAAAAAGGCCAGTCTTAGATTTAATAAACTCCTTCTCAACTGAGTTTATTTAAGATTGACCGGCTAACCTGTAATTAACAGTGTAAATTAACCTATGTTAAGTTGATTACCTGCTATGGCTGACGTGGGAAGCAAAGCAAAAGATGAACTTCAATGCCAGTGAGAAAAATTTAAAAATAGATGTTTATCTTCAAAACATGTAACAATCACCAGATTATATAGAACCCCACTAAGAGGCATCTGCAGAAATCATTTTACCTATCCAGAAAGGGCTGCAATTCCATGAAGCTCCAGCCTATTGGTATATGGACTCTTAACACTGCAAGCAGACCACAAAGGTAGCTTAGGAGCACACTTTAAAATGCCAAAATTATAATAGAAGAGAAAAGACATTGGAAAACTACCTTCCGCCTAGCTTAAACTGCAAAAATATTGAAGCGGCCAGAACAGCTTCGTTTCTTGAACATAGAAAGAGAAAAGAACTCTGCTACTGCCTGGGATTCACCATTTTGAAGCCCTGCAAAAGAATCGAAAACCTGAAAGGTGGAGGCGAAGCACTGCAAACATAACTTGGGTTTGCAGCAAATGTCAAATGAGGAAAACGAAGATCTTTTTGTGTGAATATTGTGAAAAACTTGCAATTGCATTTGGAAAGTTAGCACCTCTCCTAGTACAACTATCAGAGCAACATGATCTGGTCTGGAATCTGAGCTCATTATTTGGAGAACGGGCATGATTCTGCCACAAAAATTGCATAAAAATTTGATCTTACTATTGTTGGAGAAGTCATCAGACTTGACAGAATCTCATCCTTCAAGAGTCATAATACAAACATAATGCAATCTCATCCTTATTGGGATTACATAACGCAAATTACAGACCAACACAGAGAAGGAAATCTGACAAATAAGTTAATAAATCATGTGGTCTAAGCATAGGAATCCGATAAGGGAGAATGGGAGAGCCCAGGATGAAATGCTTTACTATAATTGAACAAAAAAGAAGCTGAAAAAACTGTATTGAGGGAAGCCCCCTTACAAAAAGTACCTGCAAAAATCTTCAGAAATGGACTGCCATTCTTCAAGCAGGTGAGAACATGCCTCTGGCTCTGCAAAATGCCGTCAAATCCTCTAAAAATACTCAAAATGCTGCGGAAATCCTCTTCAAAATCTGCAAAAATCCTCTGCTAGCAAAGGACATGCACGCGGCTCAAACTCCTGTGGCCTGAAGCCTGAAGAAAAAAAGAAAGCAGTTAAGAGAAAAAAGACTGACTGATGGGAATCCAAAAGCAAACATGGATGTAAGATGGAAAATACGGTACCTTAAGCAAACTCCTACTATTGTAGTGACTGCTCTGCTTCAACGCCTGCAGATATAAAACACAAACACGATTTAAGTAAACGATTTCTTCTGCTGTAAGCCCCTTGTTTGTAGAGCTTAGTGAGATCCATAATGAATAGGAATACTACTGCAGAGCAATATTACACACTTCCTCTGCTTCAATGACTGCAAATGCACAGACTGCTTCCGTGGAAGCTTCAAAATCCACTTAAAGAACTCTCAAAATGCTTCAAATCTGCTTCAAAATGCTGATTGAAGAGGAATCTCAAAATCCAAAATCCGTTTGCTTGCTTGCTGCCGCTTTCTTGCTGGCTCTG
The DNA here is from genome assembly GCA_021234155.1 of Isoetes taiwanensis. Lineage (NCBI taxonomy): Eukaryota > Viridiplantae > Streptophyta > Lycopodiopsida > Isoetales > Isoetaceae > Isoetes > Isoetes taiwanensis. The sequence continues at coordinate 7,132,520 of JAJEKV010000008.1, forward strand.
CCTTTCCTAAAAACCCTAAACCCATCCCTGATCAAATCGGCATGCGTTCATCATAGTGAGCAGGCTGCCGTTTCGGAGAGGAATAGGGGCTCGGAAAAAAAAACAAACGGCTAGGAAAAAAGAGGCGAGAAATAGGCCGGAAAATAAACAAAGGTTCCAAAAATCACGCTTTTGGCCCAAAAATCACGCCGGAAAAATGCGGACACCGGCGAGCCCATGATGGCAAAAACATTTTAAATAAGTAGACTAGTAAACGTGTGCCCGGCGTTGCCGGGCTAATGTCCTGGCATGTAAGAATCACTCTAAAATTAATCACTTCCAACATCAAAATGTTGATATTACTGCAACTCCTGATTCCTCTTGTCCCTAGCATCACTATACGGTACCGATTTCCAGCAAAGCAGATGCAGCCAACCAATTTCTGGGCCTGTGTATCTTATTTCTAATCTTGTTTGTCAGCAAAACTGCAGATAAGATTTTTTACAACTTATCTTGAGTTTTGCTTGGGAAGAAGCAAGCAACCACTGATAGTACTGCAAGGAAACTGGAATAAACAATCGATCCTCCATGTATGTTGTATCTTGAAGGTCCAAGAACAAAGCATGTCACTTTTTCATAGGTATGGATATCAAGCTCTCTTGCAAAATGAAAGCCAGACAAAACAGAAGCCAGATACAGAGAAAGAACATTTATACCTGTAAATATCAATGGCCCCTGCCTAATGGCTTTCTGCAGAGTCAAATATCATTTACATGGCCTATCTAAGCTTCCCGCTTTCCAAAGATTTGAGCACCAACGAATTTGGGGGCCCTCATATAGAATCCACCCCTGCACAACACGAAAAAAAGAATGACATGAAAAGAATGACATGTAACAACTGGGTTGGGCTAGGGAAAACATGAAACATATCAACAAACGGACCTTACATGTTTCAGAAAATGCGAGGGGCCACGCCTCTGTTTGTGAATGATCCCTCCCTTGAAAATCAAGATACAAAAATCTACCAAACTTTTTAAGTAAGTAGAAATTAGATGGTGAACATTTTAGCAGCTTGAGGCAGAAAACGATTATGGGTACCAAGTTTTCAGCTGTGAAATTGAAATGCAGGTGCTTTAAAAGTGGGAATTCTGCATAGTGAAAGGAGGCAGCCAGTAAAGCCAAAATATGCAGCGAAATTATGCAAAATGTGCTCTATAACCAACTCGTATGTCAAATAAACACCCACTTGCTAATGATAATGGGAATCCCGAGATGGGGTGGAATTTTCTGTATTTACTTCAATTTCTAAGATGCTTTGGATCTGCATGCAAATTCTAATCCTAGGAAAATGATTAACAGTAGATGGAGCTCTACAATTAACACGGATGTCAAATAAAAGCCTGCTACTGATAATTAGAAATTCCGAAGGAGAAATTCCCCTTACTGTAGCAGAATCATCAATTGACATCAAAGCAAGCCCATTCCTATTTTAGAAAATGAAGGGACAAATTGAAGGGACATCTGCCAGTTAATAGAAATGAGAACAAAGTGAATGCAAACATGTCCTTGAAACAAAAACACGGAGTACAACAACATTTTTGAAAGATAATGTCTTGCAGCTCATACTTTAAGATTTGGAAGCTTATGTTCAAATGGAACTTCCTTAATTTAGACGCATGTGCATCACTACAAAACCGCCGAGATTTGGATTTTAAGCATGGATATCTAAAGCAAATGGACCCATGCATCTGGAATGTTGTAAGAGCTTATGCTAGACATGTTAAGCTTCTGTATTATCAGCTTTCACTCTTATAGTTTTGAAAAGCACCCAACCTTAAGCTAAATTAAAAATTCTCTGTCAAACGTTTCGCATATAGTCTGACATGCTATGAACAGGCGGATGCATCGTTCCTAAGGACTCTGTTCTTGCCTCAAAGTTCGCTGCTTACAGGTTGATGGTTCAAAAATTAAAGCACAAAAATAATATCTCGGGTTCCTTTTGAGCTGATTAATCTGAATATAGAATGTAGTCAGCGCCTGAATAAAAAAAAGAAACTGAAGGTAATATGTGGTGCTAAGGAAGAAGCAAGAATGTTTATCTCAGATATTATTTCATATCTTGTTTCACTTTTTCTGTTTAACCTAACAGAGCATGCATCTAAAAACATACATTTGCAAACACCCCCTAAATACATCTGCAAATACATCTTGCATTGTGATCTAAAATATACCTGAGGCAATTCTGTTATACTTGTTTGGGAGAAATAGATCTATTGCAGCAAAATAATGCAAAACTTCAGGGCTCCTGCAGAAAATACGAATCATCAAGAACTACATCTGAGCATTGCCAGATCAAACTTGAGTATGGTCAATTCCAGTTACCTTATGTATAAGCATTTGGACCATTCACCAAATCTCCTGTTAGATCATTCACCAAGTCTCAAGTTAGTCTGCACCAAAGAAAGAAATATATGCAATACATCAGATGTAGTAGCTACATCAATATAATACATCAAATGTAGTAGCTACATCAGTGGCTGAGAAGGATAATTATTAATGCTTACAGGGAAAAAGCAAAAGCCTAGCACGCTGTCTATGTACCATCTTAAACACAGAGAGCAACGATGATATCATTCTTTGAGGACTGAACATAGTGGCTTCGCTACTGAAGACCTAAACATAAATGATGAACCTCAGCTAAAAAAGGAACTGCAAGTAATTTCTTATCTGTTACCTGATGCCGGAGCTCCATGAGACCTCTAGAATTTAATTTGCTTGCGCCTATGGCCTGAATGAAATATGGAAGGCAGAGGAGGAGGAGAATCGTCATCCAGCTTGAGAACCACCTCTACATACTTGAATGAAGACGTATAGCAAGCAAATCAAATTGAGAGATTTGGTAGTTTTTGGAAGATCAATATAAAATATTGCTTTTCCAACAAATTTGATTTCAATGCAATTTCACATTGCAATGCCAAGCCAAGCCTAAATGCAGATTCAATAACCTTGGCATTCAGGACTGGTAGGCCTCCTTATTGAAAAGTATTGCCAGACAGGGATACAACATGGGCATTGGTCCGTCCTCATACAGATGACAAACATGAACATTGATTCGTCTCCCCATACTGAAAAATGCAGGAACAGAACATTTACTTGAATTAGATCAACTTCAAGTCTAAAGATTTCTAAAACATCTATGCTTCCCGCTTATATAACATAAATCGAAAATGAAGAAAGGAGGAGTTAGGGTTCTACCGCTCACGGCAATTCGATCTCAAAGGACTCAAAGACAATTGCTCAAGCGGAGCCGGATGGAAAAAAGAACTGCTTGTAGCATCGAAACAACTCGGCCTAAAAACCTTGTTATCTAAAGAATATCGGGAGGGAGGAGCACGTTCCTCCCGTTCCGCCGCCTTGATCATGGCTAAGCCGTTTAACTCAGAAAAATTGCACCCAGTGTAACGGTCGGGGAGAGAAGTTTGCCGATAAACCAATATTTGATCTGAAAACACGTTTCTGGTTTCAAAACTCACGCTGCTCACGCCGGAAAAAGTGTTACACCGGCGTGAGCCATGATGGCAAAAACATTTTAAATAAGTAGACTAGTAAACGTGTGCCCGGCGTTGCCGGGCTAATGTCCTAGCATGTACTTTTACTCGGCGTTAATGTCTATAAGTGCAACTTCAACAACAAAATATTTTGTCATTGGTAAGAATGGATATTATTTGCTTTTGTCACTGTAACGAATAAGCTTACAGTTCTTTTAGTGTCATTTTGGTGTGGCGAAGGAGGTTTGGTTTAATATTACAGTCAATTTTAATTGGTGAGATTAGGATTTGATTCCTGAATTACGTGATTATGCTTTGCAAAAATCCAATAGTTTAATTGTGAGCAGGAGCTGGGCTCAGGCAATTCCCGCGTGTTGGGACACAAGGCTGGAGCAAGTAGCTGGACATTATTGAGAATATAGCGTTGCCGGGCTAATGTTCTGGCATGCGTTTTTACTCGGTCTTTGACGTCCATATGTGCAACTTCAACAACAAATATTGGCAAGAATGGACTTTATTTGCTTTTATAATTACTTTTGTTATTGAAATCGTCTAATTATACTATCATCAATGTATTAACAAAAATTGAGCCTGTGTTATGCCTTTGATCACCATGTCGCCAAATGCGAGTTGTCAAGAGTTATCATGTCTCCAGTGTTACTTATGTCATACACACTCTTGGTTCATGGTATGATTAGGAACGAAACTACCACGCTCATGTGCATGGAGTAGCAAGCGTGATAAAAAAAATAGATACAGAAATGTAAAACACAGAATTTTGTTATGGTTCATTGGCGTACTTTAGTTCATGATGGAAATCTAAATATGCATCTCCACATGGTGCAACATCACCAAGGGCCTAATCTTGTAATTTTTTTATGCTCCCATGATATCTCCACTTCTCCTATAGGTAACATCTTAGTCAAGGTAAAATCATTGATTCGAACTGCGTAAGATGTCTCACGACTATCAAACATGTGAGACAACTCATCTCGAAGGTAGACTTGTGTACTGGGATTATATACTGCCTCAGGACTCCATGATTTTTCCAACATATTGTGAGTTCTTTTGCTATTTATATGGCAATTCACCAGTTTATAGTGTCATTTGTCATCTGCTAAAAGAGATAAACAATTGGAGGTTATTTAAAGCACTATATTACCCAATAAGTAGATACATGTACTCCATCCTCCACCTACCTCTCTCAAAGCACACCTGCGCAACAACATTCCCTTGAGAAGTCGTCGTTTAGTTGGATGTAGTGCTCTAGACAACCTCGTTGGTGCAAAATATTTCTTTGACCTTTGCAATGAGCTCCTCAATTTCCACGTCCACTACCCCATGCACATAAGCATGGTATTTTCGTTCCCAATGACACCATAACTCAAAAAATGTGTGCAAAGCCTTATTATGCGCATAAAGGCTTGTGGCCTTCCAAATAAGATTGATTTAATTTGTATCCTTTACGACTCCTATGGCGTTCATGCCAAAGTAGTTTTATTTCTCTATGTACGGTTCAAATGTCATTAGACTTTGCAAATACTCAAAATGTTGGAACATCTTAATTCTATTTAGAAAATGCGACTTGACACTTCCAATTTAGGTAGATTAGCTAATTCTATTCAAAACTTGCAAGTTGCAAGCAATTTTCCTTAATATATAGACAACACCTTGCAAGTAGTTTTCTTTAATATATAAACATGCATCGATCAGGCGATGTAGAATAAGATAAAAGCAACTTGGGAGCTATTTACCGTGTTCTTTCAAAGGACAATATGGGAATGTAAAACATCCAATCCAAGCCCAAAAATCATGAATCACAATCAAAGCAGATGCCCTGAAATGTTTATCCAAAATTTATGTCTGCAGGACCTACTCAAAATGAAATGCCTTTGCTAATTTAATTATCCCATGTCTTGTTTTTTTTTTAAGTTCCACTATATTTATATTCACTATACAACACCAGATAATGCAACAGATAATGCAACAGCTTGAAGTTAAGATCCTACTTGCGTATTGAAAGTGCGGGAAGCTCTTGATGTTTTGCAAAAATAGATCACAAATTGCAAGCATTATTGTTCTATAATAGGTACTCGCATAAAGATTCCTTTATCCTCATAAGTGGAAGTTCAACATTGATGCATGCCCATGTATCCTATGCACAAAACAACCAATTAGAAGCTCATATATTCCTGTGCATGTGGGCGTGATTCTTCCTATACAACCAACAAAACTAAGGGCTTGTTCTTCGAATATGATCAAACCTATGAACTGCAATTGTACGAAGGTACATAAAGAAAAGAAGCTTGAAACAATGAAATATAAAGAAGTATCTTGTTTCTTGATCTGAAAACTATATTCTCTTAGCAATCTGAAAATTCTGGACAAAGGGGTTGCAGTAGCAGGCGTACCACAAACAGAAGCAGCAGGACCTTAAGTTGTCCAAGATGTTATCTCTGGTGTACCAGGTGGATAGTGTTACAAAGGAAGCAGAGATATTTCAGCCTCTTGAAAACCGAGCTGTATATCTATTCCGTGTACTTGAATAGAGAATATGATGTAAAATGTATCTAGTTACAAAGCAACAGGCAGATATTATTACGAAGGAAGCGGAGACATTTGAGCCTCTTGAAAACGGAGGTGCATATCTTACTTGAACAGGCAGAATATGATGTAAAGTGTATCTGCATTTATAAAGCACTAAGATTGTGGAGTCTTGGAGATTTTTATGTCAATACAACGATGATGTCACTTGTTTAAAGTATATATTCATGTACAGAGCCGTTGCATATATTTTCCTGATTTGGGCCATGTCGTCAGCAAGTTTGCCCATTGCGACCTTTACAAAGACATAAATTCTCTTGCAAGAAAGGAATTACCTGAAACCTTGCCGAATGACAGATTGCAGCACAGGAAGGGTCATGAATTTGTTGATAAAATATCCTGTTGATAAAAACTTATGTTAAGCATATGCAAGGAACATAAATGAAGATGAGGGAGAGAATAAGCTTGACAAAAGCAAATGCAGCAAAGATGATAAATATTTTGGATAAAACATCCCTGCGAAAAAAAAAAATTCCTTGTTGTCAGATTTCAAATGAGAGATTGAACCGAATATGTTTTCAAAGTAAATGTAGCATGCTTGAATGGTTGTTGACCTGCATTAGAATGATATTCTGAAACAGAGAATTCTGAAACAAAGAATCAAATCTTAGAGAAGGAAACGAAGCAGAAAAGAAGCAATCACAAATGCAGAACTCAGAAATCATGAAGTGGCTAAAATGCAATAAGAAATAAGAGATGACAACTTCATAGCATGCATGATTTGAAGTCCCTGCCGTCTTAAAGATAAGCAAGATGTAAACCATATGATTGAGCATAATCAAAACACAGACCAGAATTACAATCACTAATAAACATACTATGCTTGTCTGCAATAAAAAAAAGGCCAGTCTTAGATTTAATAAACTCTTTCTCAACTGGGTTTATTTAAGATTGACCGGCTAACCTGTAATTTACAGCGTAAATTAACCTATGTTAAGTTGATTACCTGCTATGGCTGCCGTGGGAAGCAAAGCAAAAGATGAACTTCAATGCCAGTGAGAAAGATTTAAAAATAGATGTTTATCTTTTATAAATAGGCAAAACATGTAACAATCACCAGATTATATAGAACCCCACTAAGAGGCATCTGCAGAAATCATTTTACCTATCCAGAAAGGGCTGCAATTCCATGAAGCTCCAGCCTATTGGTATATGGACTCTTAACACTGCAAGCAGACCACAAAGGTAGCTTAGAAGCACACTTTAAAATGCCAAAATTATAATAGACGAAAAAAGACATTGGAAAACTACCTTCTGCCTAGCTTCAACTGCAAAAATATTGAAGCGGCCAGAACAGCTTCGTTTCTTGAACATAGAAAGAGAAAAGAACTCTGCTACTGCCTGGGATTCACCATTTTGAAGCCCTGCAAAAGAATAAACCTGAAAGGTGGAGGCGAAGCGCTGCAAACATAACTTGGGTTTGCAGCAAATGTCAAATGAGGAAAACGAAGATCTTTTTGTGTGAATATTGTGAAAAACTTGCAATTGCATTTGGAAAGTTAGCACCTCTCCTAGTACAACTATCAGAGCAACATGATCTGGTCTGGAATCTGAGCTCATTATTTGGAGAACGGGCATGATTCTGCCACAAAAATTGCATAAAAATTTGATCTTACTATTGTTGGAGAAGTCATCAGACTTGACAGAATCTCATCCTTCAAGAGTCATAATACAAACATAATGCAATCTCATCCTTATTGGGATTACATAACGCAAATTACAGACCAACACAGAGAAGGAAATCTGACAAATAAGTTAATAAATCATGTGGTCTAAGCATAGGAATCCGATAAGGGAGAATGGGAGAGCCCAGGATGAAATGCTTTACTATAATTGAACAAAAAAGAAGCTGAAAAAACTGTATTGAGGGAAGCCCCCTTACAAAAAGTACCTGCAAAAATCTTCAGAAATGGACTGCCATTCTTCAAGCAGGTGAGAACATGCCTCTGGCTCTGCAAAATGCTGCCGAAATCCTCTAAAAAATACTCAAAATGCTGCGGAAATCCTCTTCAAAATCTGCAAAATCCTCTGCTAGCAAAGGACATGCACGTGGCTCAAACTCCTGTGGCCTGAAGCCTGAAGAAAAAGAAAGCAGTTAAGAGAAAAAAGACTGACTGATGGGAATCCAAAAGCAAACATGGATGTAAGATGGAAAATACGGTACCTTAAGCAAACTCCTACTATTGTAGTGACTGCTCTGCTTCAACGCCTGCAGATATAAAACACAAACACGATTTAAGTAAACGATTTCTTCTGCTGTAAGCCCCTTGTTTGTAGAGCTTAGTGAGATCCATAATGAATAGGAATACTACTGCAGAGCAATATTACACACTTCCTCTGCTTCAATGACTGCAAATGCACAGACTGCTTCCGTGGAAGCTTCAAAATCCGCTTAAAGAACTCTCAAAATGCTTCAAATCTGCTTCAAAATGCTGATTGAAGAGGAATCTCAAAATCCAAAATCCGTTTGCTTGCTTGCTGCCGCTTTCTTGCTGGCTCTGCCTTTCCTAAAAACCCTAAACCCATCCCTGATCAAATCGGCATGCGTTCATCATAGTGAGCAGGCTGCCGTTTCGGAGAGGAATAGGGGCTCGGAAAAAAAAACAAACGGCTAGGAAAAAAGAGGCGAGAAATAGGCCGGAAAATAAACAAAGGTTCCAAAAATCACGCTTTTGGCCCAAAAATCACGCCGGAAAAATGCGGACACCGGCGAGCCCATGATGGCAAAAACATTTTAAATAAGTAGACTAGTAAACGTGTGCCCGGCGTTGCCGGGCTAATGTCCTGGCATGTAAGAATCACTCTAAAATTAATCACTTCCAACATCAAAATGTTGATATTACTGCAACTCCTGATTCCTCTTGTCCCTAGCATCACTATACGGTACCGATTTCCAGCAAAGCAGATGCAGCCAACCAATTTCTGGGCCTGTGTATCTTATTTCTAATCTTGTTTGTCAGCAAAACTGCAGATAAGATTTTTTTACAACTTATCTTGGAGTTTTGCTTGGGAAGAAGCAAGCAACCACTGATAGTACTGCAAGGAAACTGGAATAAACAATCGATCCTCCATGTATGTTGTATCTTGAAGGTCCAAGAACAAAGCATGTCACTTTTTCATAGGTATGGATATCAAGCTCTCTTGCAAAATGAAAGCCAGACAAAACAGAAGCCAGATACAGAGAAAGAATATTTATACTTGTAAATATCACGGCCCTGCCTAATGGCTTTCTGCAGAGTCAAATATCATTTACATGGCCTATCTAAGCTTCCGTTTCCAAAGATTTGAGCACCAACGAATTTGGGGGCCCTCATATAGAATCCACCCCTGCACAACACGAAAAGAATGACATGAAAAGAATGACATGTAACAACTGGGTTGGGCTAGGGAAAAACATGAAACATATCAACAAAACGGACCTTACATGTTTCAGAAAATGCGCAGGGCCACGTCTCTGTTTGTGAATGATCCCTCCCTTGAAAATCAAGATAAAAAAATCTACCAAACTTTTTAAGTAAGTAGAAATTAGATGGTGAACATTTTAGCAGCTTGAGGCAGAAAACGATTATGGGTACCAAGTTTTCAGCTGTGAAATTGAAATGCAGGTGCTTTAAAAGTGGGAATTCTGCATAGTGAAAGGAGGCTGCCAGTAAAGCCAAAATATGCAGCGAAATTATGCAAAATGTGCTCTATAACCAACTCGTATGTCAAATAAACACCCACTTGCTAATGATAATGGGAATCCCGAGATGGGGTGGAATTTTCTGTATTTACTTCAATTTCTAAGATGCTTTGGATCTGCATGCAAATTCTAATCCTGGGAAAATGATTAACAGTAGATGGAGCTCTACAATTAACACGGATGTCAAATAAAAGCCTGCTACTAATAATTAGAAATTCCGAAGGAGAAATTCCCCTTACTGTAGCAGAATCATCAATTGACATCAAAGCAAGCCCATTCCTATTTTAGAAAATGAAGGGACATCTGCCAGTTAATAGAAATGAGAACAAAGTGAATGCAAACATGTCCTTGAAACAAAAACACGGAGTACAACAACATTTTTGAAAGATAATGTCTTGCAGCTCATACTTTAAGATTTGGAAGCGATGTTCAAATGGAACTTCCTTAATTTAGACGCATGTGCATCACTACAAAACCGTCGAGATTTGGATTTTAAGCATGGATATCTAAAGCAAATGGACCCATGCATCTGGAATGTTGTAAGAGCTTATGCTAGACATGGTTAAGCTTCTGTATTATCAGCTTTCACTCTTATAGTTTGCGAAAAAGCACCCAACCTTAAGCTAAATTAAAAAATTCTCTGTCAAACGTTTCGGCATATAGTCTGACATGCTATGAACAGCGGATGCATCGTTCCTAAGGACTCTGTTCTTGCCTCAAAGTTCGCTGCTTACAGGTTGGATGGTTCAAAAAATTAAAGCACAAAATAATATCTCGGTTCCTTTTGAGCTGATTAATCTGAATATAGAATGTAGTCAACGTCTGAATAAAAATAAAGAAACTGAAGGTAATATGTGGTGCTAAGGAAGAAGTAAGAATGTTTATCTCAGATATTATTTCATATCTTGTTTCACTTTTCTGTTTAACCTAACAGAGCATGCATCTAAAAACATACATTTGCAAACACCCCTAAATACATCTGCAAATACATCTTGCATTGTGATCTAAAATATACCTGAGGCAATTCTGTTATACTTGTTTGGGGAGAAATAGATCTATTGCAGCAAAATAATGCAAAACTTCAGGGCTCCTGCAGAAAATACGAATCATCAAGAACTACATCTGAGCATTGCCAGATCAAACTTGGAGTATGGTCAATTCCAGTTACCTTATGTATAAGCATTTGGACCATTCACCAAATCTCCTGTTAGATCATTCACCAAGTCTCAAGTTAGTCTGCACCAAAGAAAGAAATATATGCAATACATCAGATGTAGTAGCTACATCAATATAATACATCAAATGTAGTAGCTACATCAGTGGCTGAGAAGGATAATTATTAATGCTTACAGGGAAAGCAAAAGCCTAGTACGTTGTCTATGTACCATCTTAAACACAGAGAGCAACGCATGATATCATTCTTTGAGGACTGAACATAGTGGCTTCGCTACTGAAGACCTAAACATAAATGATGAACCGAAGCTAAAAAGGAACTGCAAGTAATTTCTTATCTGTTACCTGATGCCGGAGCTCCATGAGACCTCTAGAATTTAATTTGCTTGCGCCTATGGCCTTGAATGAAATATGGAAGGCAGAGGAGGAGGAGAATCGTCATCCAGCTTGAGAACCACCTCTACATACTTGAATGAAGACGTATAGCAAGCAAATCAAATTGAGAGATTTGGTAGCTTTTTGGAAGATCAATATAAAAATATTGCTTTCCAACAAATTTGGATTTCAATGCAATTTCACATTGCAATGCCAAGCCAAGCCTAAATGCAGATTCAATAACCTTGGCATTCAGGACTGGTAGGCCTCCAGCATACAGCACACAGACAGGACAAACATGGGCATTGGTCCGTCCTCATACAGACAGGACAAACATGAACATTGATTCGTCCCCATACTGGAAAATGCAGGAACAGAAGACATTTACTTGAATTAGGATCAATCAAGTCTAAAGATTTCTAAAACATCTATGCTTCCTGCTTATATAACACAGAAATTTATGCATGCAACTCTAACTTAGCAATAGAATACCTTTAAAGCCTGAGGAAAAATATGACTATCCGCTCTCATCACCTGCAAAACAGAGGGTTGCTATTGATGGAAAAACACAAACTGCAAAGAGCCAAAGTAAACAACTGAAAACACCTGGAATAGAAATGCTGCAAATGCCAAAAAAAGACATAATACCCAATAGAAATACCCAAAATAAGGTACGTTTTTTTGACTCAGAATACCTATAGGATAACAGATAAAAAGAAGGCTACAGCATAACACAACTTAGCCTTGCACAAATCTAGTCCAAGATCTAGTATATTATAACCTATGAAAATATTAAATGCGAATCAATACAGACTAACAAAAATGTTTCAAGAAAAAGGAATGATTTTTACGTTGCTATTTAGGCCTTGGCATTAGATATGCCACTCAATGGCTTGTCAAAAAAATCATCCTTCAAATGTGAAAAGATCTCCTATTGTTTGTTTGTTTGTTGCCACAGCCAATGAAATATAGTTAGAAACATGTAATCAAGCAAGAATGACCAGAAAATAAGAATGACCAGAATTGTTCTTGCCAAAAGAGATTACCTTTGTATTGAAATCGGAGTCGTTGATGCATGCTTCACTTTGTCCCGTGGTAAGAAATTGAGCTCAGATCAACAAAGCCCATTTAAACAGATTTAAAGAGTTGGACAGGCACACGTGAGCAAATCCAAACCTCATTGCACCCAAAACGAAAGCCTCAAACCATCAACATGATTAGAAGGTGTGCTGCTGGCAATAATGTGTACTGCACCTAACAATTGCCTCCCTAAAAAAAACCGCAGCAAAAGTCTGAAGAAAGGTAGAGGAAACCAACGCTGAGCAATCTGTTTTAAAGATGAAGAAGGTAACTCGATTCGCCCATAATCATATTGTAAAACGCTCTGCCCTGTGGAAGAAAACAGCTCTTCAGGATTGGGCAGACAATCAGACAGGGGAAAAGAAAAACATAGTAAAACACAAACCGTAAGATAAAATACTTTTTTGCCAGATTGAGCAAATAAACTACCGATATGCTCCAAGACAACAGTTCCCTTACCCTGCAATCGACTCTCCATTTCCCCAACCACCTCCCATTTTCGTAATCAGCTATTAGTCTGGGCCAAGCATTTGCTCCTGCTTTTGCTTGCTTGCTCCCATATCTAGACAAATAGAACAGCTGGAATAGCCCTTATTTCACCATCTTCCGTTACTTGCGATGCTATACCAGCATGAGTCCAAGAAGTACCTTGAGAAGCCAAGACACCATTGTTGCAAAAGGCCAGGCACTCAATCCATGCCACAATCCTGAGACTTGCAGAAGACTGTAACGGGGAAAGACCTCTGTAAGCATCCACCGCCATGTTATAAGGAAACGCGGCAATACTACGGAAAAAAAAAGAGATGAAGTACCATCCTTGCCTGAGCTCGGTTATGGCGACAGGGCCGCCACAAAAAATTGTGTAGATAGCTGCTCACTCACCGTTCAAAATTTTCGTATGATTATATTGTAAGGGGGAAAGGAAATAATAGCCGGAAATTGACAACTGAGCCTGAATTAGGCAGCAAGAAGCTAAGAATCGACGTTTGCTTCGCTTTAGCCTGCGGAACTCCTGCGGAACTGGTGGCTTTGCTCTGCTTTGCGAACTCTGCCCGCCATGTTCCTTAACCTACGGGCACCGCCCACAACCAAGAGAGATAAAGTTGCTGCCGGCAAAATAAACAGAAACAAAAAAATATGTTAGGAAGAAGAAGTTTGGCCGGAAAACCAGTTTTTGGCCGGAAAAAGCGTTACATCCGGCGGCCGGAAAGCGCACATCCGGCGTGAGAGAGAAAGGGCAAAAACTTTTTAAGTAAGTAGATACATGAATAATAACAGATGAAAATATCAGAGTAATATTTTATGACCAACAATAATGTACACAATACATCATATGTTCTCCCAATGGAAAAATCTTACTTGCAATCTAGTTTATTGAACCATCTGCTTAGAACGCATAAAAACATCAAAGCATGGAGCAAGAAACCTGGTTACCTGCAGTAGAACCAAAGGACAGTTAGCCTTAATCAGGGTAAAAGCCTAAGCTACTAACAGGTAAGCAGTAGGTTTCTTGGGTATTCCCCTTCACCATGACTTTAATGGTATTGTTGTCAGCATGTAATCATTGAGAATACCTCAGATATCCAAGACTCATGTGCAGCATAATAGCAGAAAGTTATAGTTACCCAACAGATTTTGAATATGGGTAACTTAATGTGGTCTTTAGACGTCTATTAGATACCAAGTAGGGTCCTCCCTTACCATGGAGTCCCCTCTAAAATCTTACGCTCACATACAATCATAATAAGCTAAACCCTAAGCCATCATCAGATAATACAATTTAAAGCCAAACCCTACCACTATGCACATGAATCGGCCTAGCTTATACACATTATAAAAACCCACGATAGTTATTGGATCAGCCCCATTTTTGTTTTCCTTCCAAACTAGTTAGACTACCAAATAATAAACCCGAATGTTGGTGACCAGCATCAGCTTATACATGTTTCAATTAAACCATTATTTTTTCCAGCATAAATATCTAGTGAATCATTACATCTTATAGATCTGTCCGGGTACATCACAAAATACTTCCAATACTATTCACAACAACTAGATAAGGATATTATTATATGCATTATTTCTACCCACATTTTCCTTCTAAATGGTTTACAGGAAATCTGATTCTTCATGCATACATAAATAATACCATGAACATAGTTCATATCAGCCTTATTCTGTGTGAAACAGATCTAGCAATGTCTCCACACAATATGTAATCACAGCATAAATCTTTAGAAGAAATAACCAGTAGATTAATCACTTAACTGTTTGCTAATAATTTCATCTGGAATATATTCTTAACAGTATGTAAAATCAGAGTCTACATGGTAAGCATTAACCTGAATAGTTTTAGCTCCAGAGGGAAGTCCCATGTGCTGTTTTGCTGCTGCCTTGTTGCTCATTTCGTCCTTGGATTTGGTCTCCTTGTTGGCTAAGGATTCGTTACTAGCTTTGGTCTTGGGGATCTGCTCAACTATCTCAGCCTTCTTCTTAATCCCTTCACCTTCTTTTGCACTGATGCACTCATTCTCAATGGCTTTGTTGGGCACATCCATAGCTACCCCTTGTTTTGCTGTGCTTGCAGCCTTACGAAATTCCCAGATCTTTTTCCTCTTGGGAGCCAGACTAGCATCCATTTCAAGCTTCCTTCTGGTGGACATGTTAAGATCACCTTTCTTCCTGCCCATGCTCAGGGGCAGTAGACAGGATTCATTTGTGGAGGACGGAATCAACAATGCGTGCATCTATCTGTGCTGTTATAAACACCTGATCCCAGTCCTTAGCAATGGTAACATCACACTAGTCGTGTCCTTAAGCTGAGCCTGCCTGTCTCTGTATTATCAACAAATGCAAATACCGTCTTTATTTTCCGGAAATTCGTCTTGACGGAAGTGTACTAGTTCTCCATCCATTCACGATGCATGCTGCAACCGGAACCCTAAAACTTAGAAATCGTCATATAGCATTTTAACTTGCTAATGTGCTTTACTTTTCGACATATATTTTCCAGTAAGTCTATCCCTAAGTGTTAGCTAAGGTCTTTTTGTGCTAACATGTCATGCATTTAAGCCATGGTATTATGTTATCCATATGCCATACATCCTATACACTTGTTCCCTATAGCCTAGTATATACCATTTTCATCTTTGCTCAGAACGTTGTAGCGTTGTAGCTTTTACTGTAGCGTATTTCTACATGTAATTATGTCTTTAAAGTCAGTACTAGCAAAGGTCTGTTGTGTCACCATGTCTGGTGTTTTATTCTTGGTTTTATGCTCCTTCTTGTGCTACATATATTGTAAATTAGGTCCCCTTTGCAGGGTGTAGACCATATCCATCCTTGCTCTATATGTTGTAACCATTACCTCAACTTATTTATGTATATACTGTTAATATGTCAAAGCACCTTGTCCATTTATCTTAATAAAAAAATCCTACCTCCGACCGTTGTTCGGTGGGCCATTGCAAGTTATGCCTGAAAAGGTCAATCTAACTGCACTGCATACAGCAAGGTGTGTAGAGCCTTGCTGTAGCAAGGGCCCTACCTCACAATGCTTATTTTTGTTATCTCTACACATTATTTGCTAATACATCAATCTCTTCAGGGTATGTAATATGCCTCCAGCATTGTAAAGACCATCCAGGAGTTGTATCTCCTGTATATATCTCAGGATTATTCTGTCCACTATCTTATTTCACACCTTATCTATCAAAGGTAGTTACCAAGTAAACAATATCTCTGGTTGTCTTGTCACTTTGTTCACCATGTATTTATTCCATTTCACAACTCTTTTCATGCATCAGCATCAGCCTTTTCAGGGTATGTATCATATCCCCAACGTTGTATAAAAACTCGTGGAATTGTTCTTCCCGCAGATACTTTAGGACTGTTTCAAGGTACCTCTAACTTGCCAAAACCATTCTTGGCAAAGGTATCCATTAGGTTAAGAATATCTCTGGCAGCCATGTCATGGTCTGAATTACACATAAGGTAGAATTTGTGAAATTATTACCTTTAGTGCATGCCAATATGGTCTGCAACTATCAGCTTTCACAAATTTGTATACCTCGAAAGGTAATTTGTTTCTCTTATCATACCTTGAAATCTCGAACAGACCTCTACTTCTATCTATCACCTTAATGTTGACATTGAGGAAGTTAATACTGTAGCCATGCTTTTCATCTCCATCAATTACATATTCTGTTTCATCTTTAATGCCCAGATGCTGCATGTTGTATACAGTAGTCTCAGCTTCCTTATCAAAGAATTCAGTAATGTTATTTGCATTCAGTATACTAAGGTCATCAATATATCTTGCAGCGTTTTCAAATTTCTTAATATCATTGAATCTCCCTTTGTGAGCAAGTTTTAACATGAACCTTAATTCGTGCCAAGCAAGGTATAAATTACACCATGCTGGGCTACAAGAAAATCCCATAGGGATGCCTTTCTTCTGACGCCATATATCTTTTCCAGATTGTAGGTAGCAATTTGATAATAACCACCCATTTATTGCCTTAAGTTTGTCCTTTTCCACCACGGACCAGCATGTTTTGTTCAAGTCTTTTTTGAGGTGTCTTTCCCATTTTATCTCAAACTTTTCAGCATTGCCTTTTATCAGCATGTGTAACAGCTGGTGCTCTTTTCTCATATGTTCCCAAGCAAGTTCAATGACATCATTCATGATTTCAATGATACCGTCATCACCGAATACTGGTATGTTTTCATAACATTTTGTTATATCTGCTGAGAAAACATTGCTAATTTTGTATGGGAGATTCAGGACAACTTCGTATGAGGAGCTAACCATCCATGATGCATTGATTTTGTTTCTGTTGAACAGCCTGTATGGGGCAGTTTGCCTTAGGCATAATTGAGGCCACATCTCAATAATGTTACTTAACACTGCAGTGATCCATTGCGCACAATATGAGAAAATAGAGTTACTAGCATTTGTCAGCCATCTATATTCAGCCTGTGGGCTTTGTAACAAGCCATAAGATACGGTAATTTACCATTTTTGTTCTGTTCCATGCCCAAGGATTCCTGTATATGATTGTTGCATATTTCCTTTATTTGCTCAGCACTGCTATGAGTTAACTCAAAGTCGGGTCCATCAAGTCTTGCTCTTGCCATTTCACGGATGTGTTTTTGGCATATAAAGGTCGGGTTGTTACTGGCTTTGTCTAAGCCGTGATATAAAAGATTATGAGTTAACCATTCAATGTTCTTTCTGACAAGTTTGTCATCCCATAGAAATCTTTTGTTAGGAAGCTTTTCCTTTACTTGTACTATTTCACTATGGGCATACTGCAGTAGCATCAAAGTGATCTGACCAGTATCCATGTCTGTTAACTCCATGGTCTCGTACTTATGAACTTCCCAAAATTGTTTGCAGAGTTTGAGAAATTCCTCTCTAAACTTCTGTATACTAAGGCCACAATCAGGGATGTGGTTCAGACCATTGGCAAATGCCTTTCTTAGTTTCATGCAATGGACTATTCCCAAGTCTGTTGTTCTTACATGCCCTATATTAGGGTCAATGTATTTAGCCATGTTGGGATTTAAGCATGGACATCTAGCCTCATTGTCTTCAGCAAAGACAGCAAAGGGTTTATAAACTTTTTCCTTTATCTGATCAACATACCTCCATGCAAAAGTTGTGTTCTCTACCAGTTCCACACCTTTTTCCTGGGAAAAGATCTTTCTGATATCAATCTTGTCTAATGCCTTACATAAAAAAGTAAAGTGCACAATTTTTCTATCATTAGCATTTTTAATGTTTTTCAGATGTCTTTTCCCGCTGGAATCTTTAACAATACATCTGGTCTGCACCTACATAACACAGTTTATTAGTTTAAAAGGCGTAATCAGACATTATCTACCTATTAATTTATAACACTAATTCAGTAAAATAGTCATTGTATTGAAAGAACAGCAAAAGCTGATATGACAAATGCCTTGTACTATAGAACAGTACATTATTCTTGGGATTCCATCACAATTTCAATATCAGCTGGAGTGTTTTCCTCAAGAGTGATGATCTTGTTCCCATCTTTGGTTATTGTGCAGGCCTCCTCCTTGTTTCCAGCCCCATTAGCAGTGGTATGCTTATCAGGAATGCTGCTACATTTGTTCAAAGTGGGATCCACAGTAATTCTTGGAGCTAACCTCGGTGTAAACTTAGGTGCAGGTTTACTATACTTGGTTTTGAAGACATTCTTCTTTTTGTAACCTTGATTTTTAGCACTCTGATCAACATTGTCCAGCAGAAAGGAGATAGGTTTAACCGTCTTCTCTACTATATCTGCCATTCTATTATTGCCAAAAAGACTCTTCAGGTTAGCTCCAGAATCTTCAGCATACTTCAAAGTCATATTGATCATGACTTTTCGAACCTCTAGATACGAAATATAGCCAATGACAGCAGGTTTCAGAACTTTATTCAGAAGCTTGGATATAGCTACCATTTTCATAATAGGTGTGGAGTCTTCATAGACGTCATCCAAGTGGTTTAGTAGAAACCATATGCCATGGTCCAGCCAAATGATGCCACAATGACATGTGGAATTCTTGTTCTTGAAGCATTTACACTTAAAATATGGGCAGTGCGTGCGCCACATCCTTTTCAAAAAGAAATCATCCCTTGTTTCATTTGGAAAGGCCATGTGGCCTTTTTGGCAGACCTGTATAGCTGGGTCCTTAATGCATACCTCATCAAAGAATGCCATATCAAAGTTAACATCAGGGTTAATATATGAGAATGTTTTTTCAAGCCTGGTGGCAGTAGCCTTAGCATTTAAGATCTCATCTTTTGTGATACCTGCAAGTGCAATCCAAGTCTCCAGATTGATGGGTGCTAAGGCACCAAAATTCTGGCTTTTCCAGATGGCGTGATCATAGGCAGCAGCTAGACCTTCAACAGATTGTTCACCAATGATAGGAAAGCATGAAGAATTACCAAGGGTCAGATTGGGTACCTCCTCTTGTTCACCAAGATTATGTTGCTGTTCATGGTCACTGTTATCCATAACAGGAGACTGTATGTTGAAGAAATCTGGTTCAATGAGATCTTTATCAGAAAATAAACATGTATCATCATCATTGCCCGGTAGGTCTTCATTTCCCTTTGTAGGATTAAATGATGGATAAATTTCATTACACTCCTCCAAGGTCGTGAGTCCAATCATGAAATTTCTGGCAATATCATCCTCTTGACAGGTCCTTTGATACAAGATGCTATTCATATCATTGTATATTTCCAGAATGGCTCCTTTGCATTTATTATATTCAAAATTGTTCTTCTTCATGGTATGGAGGAGCTTGAACCAACCATTGAATCCTAAAAATGTGATCGGAGATCTTGTCTTGTCAATAAGATTTGTCTCCATGAATGTGATATAATCATGGATTTCCCTTATTTTCGATGCAGGCCACTATTGTTTGCACGGCCGATTTAATACAATCAATCCGCATTCATGATATTTAAAGAACCTAAGTTCTTTGATCCGAAGAATTATGGTCATCTTTCTTGGCCTCATCCTATAATCATGAGCAAATGAATTAGAGTAAGTTTATCCTGTAGTAATAGTCCGGATCACGGTTTCTAGTAGAACTAGAAAACCTGAATTAAAAATAAAAAACACCAAATCTGTTTGCGGACTACCATACTTGATATTTCCATTTGGAAATACCAAGTTCCGCTTTGGCGACCCTAGAAAACTGCCGGAAACAATTTCCTAGGCGGGATAAGGACTTAACACAATTAATTTGTATCAACAGTACACTTATTTCCACAGAAATTTTTATTTCCATAAATAATACATTCAAGATATCTCAAATGCATCCTACATACTATACATGAATAATAACAGATGAAAATATCAGAGTAATATTTTATGACCAACAATCAATGTACACAATACATCATATGTTCTCCCAATGGAAAAATCTTACTTGCAATCTAGTTTATTGAACCATCTGCTTAGAACGCATAAAAACATCAAAGCATGGAGCAAGAAACACGGTTACCCGTAAAGAGAACCAAAGGACAGTTAGCCTTAATCAGGGTAAAAGCCTAAGCTACTAACAGGTAAGCAGTAGGTTTCTTGGGTATCCCCTTCACCATGACTTTAATGGTATTGTTGTCAGCATGTAATCATTGAGAATACCTCAGATATCCAAGACTCATGTGCAGCATAATAGCAGAAAGTTATAGTTACCCAACAGATTTTGAATATGGGTAACTTAATGTGGTCTTTAGACGTCTATTAGATACCAAGTAGGGTCCTCCCTTACCATGGAGTCCCCTCTAAAATCTTCTGCTCACATACAATCATAATAAGCTAAACCCTAAGCCATCTACTGTATAATACAATTTAAAGCCAAACCCTACCACTATGCACATGAATCAGCTAGCTTATACACATTATGTGCAGCCACGATAGTTATTGGATCAGCCCCATTTTTGTTTTCCTTCCAAACTAGTTAGACTACCAAATAATAAACCCGAATGTTGGTGAC
Organism: Isoetes taiwanensis; assembly: GCA_021234155.1. Taxonomy (NCBI): domain Eukaryota; kingdom Viridiplantae; phylum Streptophyta; class Lycopodiopsida; order Isoetales; family Isoetaceae; genus Isoetes; species Isoetes taiwanensis. Next base: position 7,153,487 of record JAJEKV010000008.1, read on the forward strand.
CAGCATCAGCTTATACATGTTTCAATTAAACCATTATTTTTTCCAGCATAAATATCTAGTGAATCATTACATCTTATAGATCTGTCCGGGTACATCACAAAATACTTCCAATACTATTCACAACAACTAGATAAGGATATTATTATATGCATTATTTCTACCCACATTTTCCTTCTAAATGGTTTACAGGAAATCTGATTCTTCATGCATACATAAATAATACCATGAACATAGTTCATATCAGCCTTATTCTGTGTGAAACAGATCTAGCAATGTCTCAACACAATATGTAATCACAGCATAAATCTTTAGAAGAAATAACCAGTAGATTAATCACTTAACTGTTTGCTAATAATTTCATCTGGAATATATTCTTAACAGTATGTAAAATCAGAGTCTACATGGTAAGCATTAACCTGAATAGTTTTAGCTCCAGAGGGAAGTCCCATGTGCTGTTTTGCTGCTGCCTTGTTGCTAATTTCGTCCTTGGATTTGGTCTCCTTGTTGGCTAAGGATTCGTTACTAGCTTTGGTCTTGGGGATCTGCTCAACTATCTCAGCCTTCTTCTTAATCCCTTCACCTTCTTTTGCACTGATGCACTCATTCTCAATGGCTTTGTTGGGCACATCCATAGCTACCCCTTGTTTTTTTGCTTGCTTTGCCTTACGAAAAATTCGGATCTTTTTCCTCTTGGGAGCCGGACTAGCATCCATTTCAAGCTTCCTTCCGGTGGACATGTTAAGATCACCTTTCTTCCCGCCCATGCTCGGGGGCGTGAGGCGAGATTCATTTGTGGAGGGCCGGAATCAACAATGCGTGCATCTATCAGTCTTTGTTATAAACACCGATCCCGGTCCTTAGCAATGGTAACATCACACTAGTCGTGTCCTTAAAAGCCGAGCACACTTTGTCTACGTATTATCAACAAATGCAAATACCGTCTTTATTTTCCGGAAATTCGTCTTGACGGAAGTGTACTAGTTCTCCATCCATTCACGATGCATGCTGCAACCGGAACCCTAAAACTTAGAAATCGTCATATAGCATTTTAACTTGCTAATGTGCTTTACTTTTCGACATATATTTTCCAGTAAGTCTATCCCTAAGTGTTAGCTAAGGTCTTTTTGTGCTAACATGTCATGCATTTAAGCCATAGTATTATGTTATCCATATGCCATACATCCTATACACTTGTTCCCTATAGCCTAGTATATACCATTTTCATCTTTGCTCAGAACGTTGTAGCGTTGTAGCTTTTACTGTAGCGTATTTCTACATGTAATTATGTCTTTAAAGTCAGTACTAGCAAAGGTCTGTTGTGTCACCATGTCTGGTGTTTTATTCTTGGTTTTATGCTCCTTCTTGTGCTACATATATTGTAAATTAGGTCCCCTTTGCAGGGTGTAGACCATATCCATCCTTGCTCTATATGTTGTAACCATTACCTCAACTTATTTATGTATATACTGTTAATATGTCAAAGCACCTTGTCCATTTATCTTAATAAAAAAATCCTACCTCCGACCGTTGTTCGGTGGGCCATTGCAAGTTATGCCTGAAAAGGTCAATCTAACTGCACTGCATACAGCAAGGTGTGTAGGGCCTTGCTGTAGCAAGGGCCCTACCTCACAATGCTTATTTTTGTTATCTCTACACATTATTTGCTAATACATCAATCTCTTCAGGGTATGTAATATGCCTCCAGCATTGTAAAGACCATCCAGGAGTTGTATCTCCTGTATATATCTCAGGATTATTCTGTCCACTATCTTATTTCCAACACCTTATCTATCAAAGGTAGTTACCAAGTAAACAATATCTCTGGTTGTCTTGTCACTTTGTTCACCATGTATTTATTCCATTTCACAACTCTTTTCATGCATCAGCATCAGCCTTTTCAGGGTATGTATCATATCCCCAACGTTGTATAAAACTCCAGGGAATTGTTCTTCCTGCAGATACTTTAGGACTGTTCTGCGTACCTCTAACTTGCCAAAACCATTCTTGGCAAAGGTATCCATTAGGTTAAGAATATCTCTGGCAGCCATGTCATGGTCTGAATGTGCGTACACATAAGGTAGAATTTGTGAAATTATTACCTTTAGTGCATGCCAATATGGTCTGCAACTATCAGCTTTCACAAATTTGTATACATCGAAAGGTAATTTGTTTCTCTTATCATACCTTGAAATCTCGAACAGACCTCTACTTCTATCTATCACCTTAATGTTGACATTGAGGAAGTTAATACTGTAGCCATGCTTTTCATCTCCATCAATTACATATTCTGTTTCATCTTTAATGCCCAGATGCTGCATGTTGTATACAGTAGTCTCAGCTTCCTTATCAAAGAATTCAGTAATGTTATTTGCATTCAGTATACTAAGGTCATCAATATATCTTGCAGCGTTTTCAAATTTCTTAATATCATTGAATCTCCCTTTGTGAGCAAGTTTTAACATGAACCTTAATTAGGTGCCAAGCAAGGTATAAATTACACCATCTTTGGGCTACAAGAAAATCCCATAGAGATGCCTTTCTTCGACGCCATATATCTTTTCAGATTGTAGGTAGCAATTTGATAATAACCACCCATTTATTGCCTTAAGTTTGTCCTTTTCCACCACGGACCAGCATGTTTTGTTCAAGTCTTTTTTGAGGTGTCTTTCCCATTTTATCTCAAACTTTTCAGCATTGCCTTTTATCAGCATGTGTAACAGCTGGTGCTCTTTTCTCATATGTTCCCAAGCAAGTTCAATGACATCATTCATGATTTCAATGATACCGTCATCACCGAATACTGGTATGTTTTCATAACATTTTGTTATATCTGCTGAGAAAACATTGCTAATTTTGTATGGGAGATTCAGGACAACTTCGTATGAGGAGCTAACCATCCATGATTCATTGATTTTGTTTCTGTTGAACAGCCTGTATGGGGCAGTTTGCCTTAGGCATAATTGAGGCCACATCTCAATAATGTTACTTAACACTGCAGTGATCCATTGCGCACAATATGAGAAAATAGAGTTACTAGCATTTGTCAGCCATCTATATTCAGCCTTGTGGGCTTTGTAACAAGCCATAAGATACGGTAATTTACCATTTTTGTTCTGTTCCATGCCCAAGGATTCCTGTATATGATTGTTGCATATTTCCTTTATTTGCTCAGCACTGTTATGAGTTAACTCAAAGTCGGGTCCATCAAGTCTTGCTCTTGCCATTTCACGGATGTGTTTTTGGCATATAAAGGTCGGGTTGTTACTGGCTTTGTCTAAGCCAGATATAAACAGATTATGAGTTAACCATTCAATGTTCTTTCTGACAAGTTTGTCATCCCATAGAAATCTTTTGTTAGGAAGCTTTTCCTTTACTTGTACTATTTCACTATGGGCATACTGCAGTAGCATCAAAGTGATCTGACCAGTATCCATGTCTGTTAACTCCATGGTCTCGTACTTATGAACTTCCCAAAATTGTTTGCAGAGTTTGAGAAATTCCTCTCTAAACTTCTGTATACTAAGGCCACAATCAGGGATGTGGTTCAGACCATTGGCAAATGCCTTTCTTAGTTTCATGCAATGGACTATTCCCAAGTCTGTTGTTCTTACATGCCCTATATTAGGGTCAATGTATTTAGCCATGTTGGGATTTAAGCATGGACATCTAGCCTCATTGTCTTCAGCAAAGATAGCAAAGGGTTTATAAACTTTTTCCTTTATCTGATCAACATACCTCCATGCAAAAGTTGTGTTCTCTACCAGTTCCACACCTTTTTCTTGTAGAGTTTCCTCTAATATCAAGGAAAAGATCTTTCTGATATCAATCTTGTCTAATGCCTTACATAAAAAAGTAAAGTGCACAATTTTTCTATCATTAGCATTTTTAATGTTTTTCAGATGTCTTTTCCCGCTGGAATCTTTAACAATACATCTGGTCTGCACCTACATAACACAGTTTATTAGTTTAAAAGGCGTAATCAGACATTATCTACCTATTAATTTATAACACTAATTCAGTAAAATAGTCATTGTATTGAAAGAACAGCAAAAGCTGATATGACAAATGCCTTGTACTATAGAACAGTACATTATTCTTGGGATTCCATCACAATTTCAATATCAGCTGGAGTGTTTTCCTCAAGAGTGATGATCTTGTTCCCATCTTTGGTTATTGTGCAGGCCTCCTCCTTGTTTCCAGCCCCATTAGCAGTGGTATGCTTATCAGGAATGCTGCTACATTTGTTCAAAGTGGGATCCACAGTAATTCTTGGAGCTAACCTCGGTGTAAACTTAGGTGCAGGTTTACTATACTTGGTTTTGAAGACATTCTTCTTTTTGTAACCTTGATTTTTAGCACTCTGATCAACATTGTCCAGCAGAAAGGAGATAGGTTTAACCGTCTTCTCTACTATATCTGCCATTCTATTATTGCCAAAAAGACTCCTCAGGTTAGCTCCAGAATCTTCAGCATACTTCAAAGTCATATTGATCATGACTTTTCGAACCTCTAGATACGAAATATAGCCAATGACAGCAGGTTTCATAACTTTATTCAGAAGCTTGGATATAGCTACCATTTTCATAATAGGTGTGGAGTCTTCATAGACGTCATCCAAGTGGTTTAGTAGAAACCATATGCCATGGTCCAGCCCAATGATGCCACAATGACATGTGGAATTCTTGTTCTTGAAGCATTTACACTTAAAATATGGGCAGTGCGTGCGCCACATCCTTTTCAAAAAGAAATCATCCCTTGTTTCATTTGGAAAGGCCATGTGGCCTCTTTGGCAGACCTGTATAGCTGGGTCCTTAATGCATACCTCATCAAAGAATGCCATATCAAAGTTAACATCAGGGTTAATATATGAGAATGTTTTTTCAAGCCTGGTGGCAGTAGCCTTAGCATTTAAGATCTCATCTTTTGTGATACCTGCAAGTGCAATCCAAGTCTCCAGATTGATGGGTGCTAAGGCACCAAAATTCTGGCTTTTCCAGATGGCGTGATCATAGGCAGCAGCTAGACCTTCAACAGATTGTTCACCAATGATAGGAAAGCATGAAGAATTACCAAGGGTCAGATTGGGTACCTCCTCTTGTTCACCAAGATTATGCTGCTGTTCATGGTCACTGTTATCCATAACAGGAGACTGTATGTTGAAGAAATCTGGTTCAATGAGATCTTTATCAGAAAATAAACATGTATCATCATCATTGCCCGGTAGGTCTTCATTTCCCTTTGTAGGATTAAATGATGGATAAATTTCATTACACTCCTCCAAGGTCGTGAGTCCAATCATGAAATTTCTGGCAATATCATCCTCTTGACAGGTCCTTTGATACAAGATGCTATTCATATCATTGTATATTTCCAGAATGGCTCCTTTGCATTTATTATATTCAAAATTGTTCTTCTTCATGGTATGGAGGAGCTTGAACCAACCATTGAATCCTAAAAATGTGATCGGAGATCTTGTCTTGTCAATAAGATTTGTCTCCATGAATGTGATATAATCATGGATTTCCTTATTTCTGATGCAGGCCACTATTGTTTGCACGGCCAGATTGGGGCTGTCAATCCCGCATTCATGATATTTAAAGAACCTAAGTTCTTTGATCCAGTAATTATGGTCATCTTTACTGGCCTCATCCTATAATCATGAGCAAATGAATTAGAGTAAGTTTATCCTGTAGTAATAGTCCAGATCCTGGTTTCTAGTAGAACTAGAAAACTGAATTAAAAATAAAAAACACCAAATCTGTTACCAGACTACCATACTTGATATTTCCGACTGGAAATACCAAGTCTGCCTTTGGCAGCCCTAGAAAACTGCCAGGAAACAATTTCCTAGGCCAGGATAAGGACTTAACACAATTAATTTGTATCAACAGTACACTTATTTCCACAGAAATTTTTATTTCCAGAAATAATACATTCAAGATATCTCAAATGCATCCTACATACTATACATGAATAATAACAGATGAAAATATCAGAGTAATATTTTATGACCAACAATCAATGTACACAATACATCATATGTTCTCCCAATGGAAAAATCTTACTTGCAATCTAGTTTATTGAACCATCTGCTTAGAACGCATAAAAACATCAAAGCATGGAGCAAGAAACCTGGTTACCTGCAGTAGAACCAAAGGACAGTTAGCCTTAATCAGGGTAAAAGCCTAAGCTACTAACAGGTAAGCAGTAGGTTTCTTGGGTATTCCCCTTCACCATGACTTTAATGGTATTGTTGTCAGCATGTAATCATTGAGAATACCTCAGATATCCAAGACTCATGTGCAGCATAATAGCAGAAAGTTATAGTTACCCAACAGATTTTGAATATGGGTAACTTAATGTGGTCTTTAGACGTCTATTAGATACCAAGTAGGGTCCTCCCTTACCATGGAGTCCCCTCTAAAATCTTCTGCTCACATACAATCATAATAAGCTAAACCCTAAGCCATCTACTGTATAATACAATTTAAAGCCAAACCCTACCACTATGCACATGAATCAGCTAGCTTATACACATTATGTGCAGCCACGATAGTTATTGGATCAGCCCCATTTTTGTTTTCCTTCCAAACTAGTTAGACTACCAAATAATAAACCCGAATGTTGGTGACCAGCATCAGCTTATACATGTTTCAATTAAACCATTATTTTTTCCAGCATAAATATCTAGTGAATCATTACATCTTATAGATCTGTCCGGGTACATCACAGAATAGTGCCAATACTATTCACAACAACTAGATAAGGATATTATTATATGCATTATTTCTACCCAAATTTTCCTTCTAAATGGTTTACAAGAAATCTGAATCTTCATGCATACATAAATAATACCATGAACATAGTTCATATCAGCCTTATTCTGTGTGAAACAGATCTAGCAATGTCTCAAAACAATATGTAATCACAGCATAAATCTTTAGAAGAAATAACCAGTAGATTAATCACTTAACTGTTTGCTAATAATTTCATCTGGAATATATTCTTAACAGTATGTAAAATCAGAGTCTACATGGTAAGCATTAACCTGAATAGTTTTAGCTCCAGAGGGAAGTCCCATGTGCTGTTTTGCTGCTGCCTTGTTGCTAATTTCGTCCTTGGATTTGGTCTCCTTGTTGGCTAAGGATTCGTTACTAGCTTTGGTCTTGGGGATCTGCTCAACTATCTCAGCCTTCTTCTTAATCCCTTCACCTTCTTTTGCACTGATGCACTCATTCTCAATGGCTTTGTTGGGCACATCCATAGCTACCCTTGTTTTTTTGTGCTTGCGACCTTTACGAAATTCGGATCTTTTTCCTCTTGGGAGCCGGACTAGCATCCATTTCAAGCTTCCTTCCGGTGGACATGTTAAGATCACCTTTCTTCCACGCCCATGCTCTCGGGCGATGAGCGAGATTCATTTGTGGAGGACGGAATCAGCAATGCGTGCATCTATCTGTGTTGTTATAAACACCTGATCCCAGTCCTTAGCAATGGTAACATCACACTAGTCGTGTCCTTAAGCTGAGCCTGCCTGTCTCTGTATTATCAACAAATGCAAATACCGTCTTTATTTTCCGGAAATTCGTCTTGACGGAAGTGCACTAGTTCTCCATCCATTCACGATGCATGCTGCAACCGGAACCCTAAAACTTAGAAATCGTCATATAGCATTTTAACTTGCTAATGTGCTTTACTTTTCGACATATATTTTCCAGTAAGTCTATCCCTAAGTGTTAGCTAAGGTCTTTTTGTGCTAACATGTCATGCATTTAAGCCATGGTATTATGTTATCCATATGCCATACATCCTATACACTTGTTCCCTATAGCCTAGTATATACCATTTTCATCTTTGCTCAGAACGTTGTAGCGTTGTAGCTTTTACTGTAGCATATTTCTACATGTAATTATGTCTTTAAAGTCAGTACTAGCAAAGGTCTGTTGTGTCACCATGTCTGGTGTTTTATTCTTGGTTTTATGCTCCTTCTTGTGCTACATATATTGTAAATTAGGTCCCCTTTGCAGGGTGTAGACCATATCCATCCTTGCTCTATATGTTGTAACCATTACCTCAACTTATTTATGTATATACTGTTAATATGTCAAAGCACCTTGTCCATTTATCTTAAAAAAAAAAAAAAAAAAAAATTCCTTCAGCGAAACCTTGATTAAAAAAAAAAACTTTTTTTTTTTTTTTTAAAATCTGTTCAACAGACTTTTACCTTCCATGGACTTTTGCAAAGACCACTTCCGGTCAATATGCAGCCTTAAGCCAAAAACAGGTGTAATTTTGACTTAAGCCTTAAGAATGGTTAAGATTTATTAAAGCACAAAAAATATACCATAATCTATAGCCAATAACAATTTCCTTTTGTCAATCATATTAAAATTCTGTCCAATACATCATATTTACCTTTATGGAAGTTCAATAGAACAGCCTAAGATTGAAATTATTTTGGGATTAATCCCATAGAACTCAGCAGACTTGATATCGTAAAATATCTTCAGTGTCATCTGTTGTATAGCTTTTCCAACTTGAATAAATGGGAAAACAAACCAAGGAGCAAGAAACCCGGTTACTGCTAAGTAGAACCGGAGGACCGTTAGCCTTAATCGGGGTAAAAGCCTAAGCTCTTGGCAATTAAGCTATAGGTTTCTTGAGCTTAACGCCCTTCACCTCATTTGTAATCATGATCGAGAATAGATAGATACATATCATTTTGTAAAAACATTGAACATCTTTTGCAGCCTAAATATAATGACACTTATGAGTGTGGAAGGACTAAATAAATTCATATCAGTCCCAAAAGGTCCCATAATAATTAGGATCCGGCACCCATTTGTACACAATTCTTTGGTACACCAAAGAAGCCGGTTTCAATATACTTAAAAGGCAACACTAGCTTTTATTATCCTTAGGGACTGATCACATAATCATAAACCTGGAATAACACAATGATCGCAGATAATTTATTGCAAAGATTAAGTTCAAGAAGATAGACCAGCCTTGTTTACCTAGTACAATTTGGAGTCAACACACTATTCCGTCTAGTGACCGAGAAAACAAAATAGAACTTGAGCTCTACAACCAACAAGGTCACTCATCATAGAGCAATACAAAGTTTACTCATCATAGAGCAATACTGAGTTTAATCTTAAGAGTCTGACCGAGCATGCCTTTTTATAAATACGAAAATATTTAAGCTATAATGCATAAAGAAATAAGCACAGGAATCATTTACATAGCAAACCATGGCCCATGGTTTTGCGACTACTATAATTAGATACAACCATCATTCAGATCCAAGTAAACACCATTAAATATAACCAAGTATGCGGATCAATACGAGCATTACGTGCCATAACATATGTAACGCCTTTTGCCAAAGTAGAGCAGATTAATCGAGATAGAGCGACCTATTGATAGACTTAACACCGGCCAGATGGTAGAAGTGCAACTAAAAGCACATTTATCCGAGATGTACCATGTCTTTACATCACAAAGGTCTTGCAACAAACACTAGTTATACACAATAATGCATAATTGATCACAAAATTCGGAGTAGATCCGGCTGACCCATCACCGTATGCTTAAGTAGGAAAATCCAGCTACATATTTGTAAAGGCAACGGTGTAAAACAAGCAAGAAAGATCAACGCCATGACATCTAATCTATATCATGAATCATTTTTCAAGCATTAAATGGAAATCATTTAAAGCCATTGTGCATGCTCGGACGCAGAGCCGTTGGAGGCGAGCTGCTGTGCTCACCTTGGAGGATTGGTATTGGGATGGTCAGCTAGCCGTTGGGAGTTCTTTCGAGCTCGCCACCGCTGAAGGACGGTGGCCAGGGCTATCACGGGAACAAGTGGCGGGGAGTATTCCGCTACACATACCTATAGTCCCTCGGGGTGATGTGGTGGTGCGCAGTTTGGAAGGTTCATCCGGATGTTGTATCTTCTTGTTTTGTGCGGTCTTGTTAGGGTGTTGGCTATTCATGACACTCTGCCCTTCGGGCAAGTGGTCTCGCAGCCTTAGGGTTCTCGATGGCTTCGGTTTGGGCGTGGACATGGAGCTCACTTCCCCCACCGAAGGTTCGGGTGCTTCAATGGCGGTGGTGGTGCATTTGTATCGGGGTGAATGTCCTTGTGAGTCGGTTTAGGCGGGTGTGAGCCCTCTTTGCCCTTGTTGTGGCCTTCATCATTGAGACCGTGGAGCATTATGCGGTTTTATGCCCTCACTTGCGGGTTGCACAGGATTGGGTCGGGGCTCTGTTTGGTGAGATTGAATAGCCAACAATTCTTTGCTTCATGTATATCCACGGTGCTTGGCGCCAGACGGCAAAGCAAGCCTTGCATCCGCGTGGCTTGGTTGGTGTGGTTGATTTAGGCGGCGGTTGTGGATCTTCGGGGGATCGGGTGACTGCGGCCCTCTCGATTCCTCGACTTCGGTACAAGCTATTTCAAAGCTTTTTGGTGTTCCGGGATTAGTAGAGCGGAAGTTTTCCATTTGGCGGGACTTCTTGGGTGTGGTAGATGGTGATGGCGGTTTATCTGTGATAGAGTTTGCGGTTGTTGTGGAGTGTCGAGGTATCTTTGTCTCTTTGGGGCGATTCTCCTTCCTCCTCACTTGCTTTGTAACATTACCATTCTTTTAATATATTGGCGACCACAGTTCAAAAAAAAAAAAAAAAAAAAAAAATTAAAAATTGAAATTGGCCGGACACGAGAGGATGCTTTTGTCCAAGCAAGTTTCCTTTAATATTGTTGGTATGTACATTCTTTGGAGGCATCGCCAAAGTCCGGTTTAGATGCCTTAAGTCCGCTCTAGATTGTTTTTCTTATTTGTCACATTCATTCCACTAGCATCATATTTACAAATTGCAGCCACGAGTGAGACCTTTTATCACCCAAATCGCCTTCCACTTTGTTGATTTGTATGTTGCAAGAAGCATCACCAATGACCTCTTAGATATCGATTGGAACTCCTTTCTTCTACCCATTTGGCTCTACATTAATAGACCGAATAAATGCGTGCCCACTAAATGCATCTATCTTTTAGCGATCTAAAGCGGCTTGGATTATCCTCCGAATACCCTAATTAGGGTTCGGGCAATGCATCAGGTCTGCATTTACCTTTTATCCGCAATGCCCTAGCAAAATCACGACCTTACCTTTCATCAACGGTTAAGGCTTGGTCCAATTTGGTGCGAGGGCACATGCGGTGGCCATTAGGCTTCCAAATCCATGCTACAAGTCGCATTTATGCTTCCCAAAAACGTGCTACAACCATGCTCACGTAAAAATTTAGGGTTAAAATTTTCGTAGCCAGACATATTAGGTTTTTTCAACTGTATTTCATGTTTGCAAATGTTTTATTTGTCTTCAAAAAATGTTTCGCTGAAGATAAATACACCCAACCACGGTCTTTAGTCATGCTTCAATAGTTTAAACATCATCGTACATTTTCCATAGACCATAATATGGAGATATTAAGCAAAATAATGGTTATCAGCTATGATTTCCCCTGATATTTTTCCTTTGCAATGAAACGTTCCAATAAAAAATGTTAGAAACCCTTATGACCATAGGATCTTTGCAAATAGCAGTATTACTCTAGGCATAGATCACCTTTGTGTTAGACAATCTACGTGCAAATAGAGTTGCAATTCAAATACATATAATTACTATAATAAAAAAAGCCTACCTCCTTCCGTAGATAAGGGGGGCCATTCTTTATCAGACCAAACATGAAATATGTAATAGCCTGTTTGTAGCAACAAGGGGAGTAGGGCCTTGTTGCTACAAGGGCCCTACCCCACCTATGTTCTTTTTCAGTCTACTCACACTTATTGACAAGCTCCCTATAATGTACCATTACTCTAACCATCATTGCTTCAGCATTGTAAAAATTTGAGAGAGAAATACCTTGGAGGCAAGCCAGTATGGACATAGGTTGTAGCTACTAGTCCAAATGCTAGCGATAGCCCAATGGCAGTTCATAGACTTCATAAGCCCAATAGCCAATTCATTGATTTCAAGAGCACAATGGCAAAGTAAGACTTCAAGGCCAGCCTGTATATATCAGTCCAAATCTCCCTTGGAGGCAAGCATGTATGAGCCGTAGCTATCAATCCAAATGTTAGTTGAAAGCCATCAAAATTTCCATCATAAATCAAGATGCACACAATGTTAGCTGAAAGTCACCAAAATTTTTGAGTATTATATTCAAAAGAGCCCAATGGCATTTTTTTTCAAAGAGCCCAATGGCATTTTCCGCCTGGCTTTGTGGATTTTCCAAACCTATGCATTATTTGTATCAAAATCATCATTTCCAGCCTATGTTAATTTCTATAAATTTCCAGAATGTATTACTAAGAATTTATAAACACCTGTATTTTAACCATTTTAAGGCCCCTAGTATAACTAGAGAACTGAGTTAAAGAAAAAAAAAACCTTTTAAAATCTGTTTCAACAGACTTTTTACCTTCCATGGACTTTTGCAAAGACCACTTAGGTCAATATCGCCTTAAGCCAAAAACAGGTGTAATTTTGACTTAAGCCTTAAGAATGGTTAAGATTTATTAAAGCACAAAAAATATACCATAATCTATAGCCAATAACAATTTCCTTTTGTCAATCATATTAAAATTCTGTCCAATACATCATATTTACCTTTATGGAAGTTCAATAGAACAGCCTAAGATTGAAATTATTTTGGGATTAATCCCATAGAACTCAGCAGACTTGATATCGTAAAATATCTTGATGTCATCTGTTGTATAGCTTTTCCAACTTGAATAAATGGGAAAACAAACCAAGGAGCAAGAAACCCGGTTACCAAAGTAGAACCGGAGGACCGTTAGCCTTAATCGGGGTAAAAGCCTAAGCTCGCGGCCGGGTAAGCTATAGGTTTCTTGAGCTTAACGCCCTTCACCTCATTTGTAATCATGATCGGAATAGATAGATACATATCAATTTTGTAAAAACATTGAACATGCTGCAGCCTAAATATAATGACACTTATGAGTGTGGAAGGACTAAATAAATTCATATCAGGTCCCAAAAGGTCCGCAATAATTAGGATCCAGGCACCCATTTGTACACAATTGCTGGTACACCAAAGAAGCCAGTTTCAATATACTTAAAAGGCAACACTAGCTTTTATTATCCTTAGGGACTGATCACATAATCATAAACTGGAATAACACAATGATCGCAGTAATTTATTGCAAAGATTAAGTTCAAGAAGATAGACCAGCCTTGTTTACCTAGTACAAGCTGGAGTCAACACACTATTCCGTCTAGTGACCAGAAAACAAAATAGAACTTGAGCTCTACAACCAACAAGGTCACTCATCATAGAGCAATACAAAGTTTACTCATCATAGAGCAATACAGAGTTTAATCTTAAGAGCTGACCGAGCATGCCTTTTTATAAATACGAAAATATTTAAGCTATAATGCATAAAGAAATAAGCACAGAATCATTTACATAGCAAACCATGGCCCATGATTTTGCAGCCTGTAATTAGATACAACCATCATTCAGATCCAAGTAAACACCATTAAATATAACCAAGTATGCAGATCAATACCAGAGCATTCTGTGCCATAACATATGTACTGCCTTTTGCCAAAGTAGAGCAGATTAATCAGAGATAGAGCGACCTATTGATAGACTTAACACCAGCAGTGGTAGAAGTGCAACTAAAAGCACATTTATCTGAGATGTACCATGTCTTTACATCACAAAGGTACTGCAACAAACACTAGTTATACACAATAATGCATAATTGATCACAAAATTCTGGAGTAGATCTGGCTGACCCATCACTGTATGCTTAAGTAGGAAAATCCAGCTACATATTTGTAAAGGTAACAGTGCAACCAGCAAGAAAGATCAACGCCATGACATCTAATCTATATCATGAATCATTTTTCAAGCATTAAATGGAAATCATTTAAAGCCCACAGCAAAAAAGCAATTAAAAATTGAAATTCGTCAGACCTGAGAGGATGCTTTTGTCCAAGCAAGTTTCCTTTAATATTGTTGGTATGTACATTGCTGGAGGCATCACCAAAGTCCAGTTTAGATGCGCCAGAAGTCTGCTCTAGATTGTTCTTCTTATTTGTCACATTCATTCCACTAGCATCATATTTACAAATTGCAGCCCTGAGTGAGACCTTTTATCAGCCAAATCGCCTTCCACTGTTGATTTGTATGTTGCAAGAAGCATCACCAATGACCTCTTAGATATCAGATTGGAACTCCTTTCTTCTACCCATTTGGCTCTACATTAATAGACCAGAATAATCTGTGCCCACTAAATGCATCTATCTTTTAGCGATCTAAACAGCTTGGATTATCCTCCAGAATACCCTAAATTAGGGTTCAGGCAATGCATCAGTCTGCATTTACCTTTTATCTGCAATGCCCTAGCAAAATCGCAGCCTTACCTTTCATCAGCGGTTAAGGCTTGGTCCAATTTGGTGCAGGAGGGGGCTGTCACGGTGGCCATTAGGCTTCCAAATCCATGCTACAAGCTGTTGCGCTTCCCAAACCTGTGCTACAACCATGCTCACGTAAAAATTTAGGGTTAAAATTTTCGTAGCCAGACATATTAGGTGTTTTCAACTGTATTTCATGTTTGCAAATGTTTTATTTGTCTTCAAAAAATGTTTTATTTGAAGATAAATACACCCAACCACGGTCTTTAGTCATGCTTCAATAGTTTAAACATCATCGTACATTTTCCATAGACCATAATATGGAGATATTAAGCAAAATAATGGTTATCAGCTATGATTTCCCCTGATATTTTTCCTTTGCAATGAAACGTTCCAATAAAAAATGTTAGAAACCCTTATGACCATAGGATCTTTGCAAATAGCAGTATTACTCTAGGCATAGATCACCTTTGTGTTAGACAATCTACGTGCAAATAGAGTTGCAATTCAAATACATATAATTACTATAATAAAAAAAGCCTACCTCCTTCCGTAGATAAGGGGGGCCATTCTTTATCAGACCAAACATGAAATATGTAATAGCCTGTTTGTAGCAACAAGGGGAGTAGGGCCTTGTTGCTACAAGGGCCCTACCCCACCTATGTTCTTTTTCAGTCTACTCACACTTATTGACAAGCTCCCTATAATGTACCATTACTCTAACCATCATTGCTTCAGCATTGTAAAAATTTGAGAGAGAAATACCTTGGAGGCAAGCCAGTATGGACATAGGTTGTAGCTACTAGTCCAAATGCTAGCGATAGCCCAATGGCAGTTCATAGACTTCATAAGCCCAATAGCCAATTCATTGATTTCAAGAGCACAATGGCAAAGTAAGACTTCAAGGCCAGCCTGTATATATCAGTCCAAATCTCCCTTGGAGGCAAGCATGTATGAGCCGTAGCTATCAATCCAAATGTTAGTTGAAAGCCATCAAAATTTCCATCATAAATCAAGATGCACACAATGTTAGCTGAAAGTCACCAAAATTTTCGGAGTATTATATTCAAAAGAGCCCAATGGCATTTTTTCAAAGAGCCCAATGGCATTTTCCAGCCTGCTGTGGATTTTCCAGCCTATGCATTATTTGTATCAAAATCATCATTTCCAGCCTATGTTAATTTCTATAAATTTCCAGAATGTATTACTAAGAATTTATAAACACCTGTATTTTAACCATTTTAAGGCCCCTAGTATAACTAGAGAACTGAGTTAAAGAAAAAAAAAACCTTTTAAAATCTGTTCAACAGACTTTTACCTTCCATGGACTTTTGCAAAGACCACTTCCGGTCAATATGCAGCCTTAAGCCAAAAACAGGTGTAATTTTGACTTAAGCCTTAAGAATGGTTAAGATTTATTAAAGCACAAAAAATATACCATAATCTATAGCCAATAACAATTTCCTTTTGTCAATCATATTAAAATTCTGTCCAATACATCATATTTACCTTTATGGAAGTTCAATAGAACAGCCTAAGATTGAAATTATTTTGGGATTAATCCCATAGAACTCAGCAGACTTGATATCGTAAAATATCTTCAGTGTCATCCTGTTGTATAGCTTTTCCAACTTGAATAAATGGGAAAACAAACCAAGGAGCAAGAAACCCGGTTACCTGCAGTAGAACCAGAGGACCGTTAGCCTTAATCAGGGTAAAAGCCTAAGCTACTGACAGGTAAGCTATAGGTTTCTTGAGCTTAACGCCCTTCACCTCATTTGTAATCATGATCAGAATAGATAGATACATATCAGCTGTAAAAACATTGAACATGCTGCAGCCTAAATATAATGACACTTATGAGTGTGGAAGGACTAAATAAATTCATATCAGGTCCCAAAAGGTCCGCAATAATTAGGATCCAGGCACCCATTTGTACACAATTGCTGGTACACCAAAGAGCCAGTTTCAATATACTTAAAAGGCAACACTAGCTTTTATTATCCTTAGGGACTGATCACATAATCATAAACTGGAATAACACAATGATCGCAGTAATTTATTGCAAAGATTAAGTTCAAGAAGATAGACCAGCCTTGTTTACCTAGTACAAGCTGGAGTCAACACACTATTCCGTCTAGTGACCAGAAAACAAAATAGAACTTGAGCTCTACAACCAACAAGGTCACTCATCATAGAGCAATACAAAGTTTACTCATCATAGAGCAATACAGAGTTTAATCTTAAGAGCTGACCGAGCATGCCTTTTTATAAATACGAAAATATTTAAGCTATAATGCATAAAGAAATAAGCACAGAATCATTTACATAGCAAACCATGGCCCATGGTTTTGCAGCCTGTAATTAGATACAACCATCATTCAGATCCAAGTAAACACCATTAAATATAACCAAGTATGCAGATCAATACCAGAGCATTCTGTGCCATAACATATGTACTGCCTTTTGCCAAAGTAGAGCAGATTAATCAGAGATAGAGCGACCTATTGATAGACTTAACACCAGCAGTGGTAGAAGTGCAACTAAAAGCACATTTATCTGAGATGTACCATGTCTTTACATCACAAAGGTACTGCAACAAACACTAGTTATACACAATAATGCATAATTGATCACAAAATTCTGGAGTAGATCTGGCTGACCCATCACTGTATGCTTAAGTAGGAAAATCCAGCTACATATTTGTAAAGGCAACAGTGCAACCAGCAAGAAAGATCAACGCCATGACATCTAATCTATATCATGAATCATTTTTCAAGCATTAAATGGAAATCATTTAAAGCCCACAGCAAAAAAGCAATTAAAAATTGAAATTCGTCAGACCTGAGAGGATGCTTTTGTCCAAGCAAGTTTCCTTTAATATTGTTGGTATGTACATTGCTGGAGGCATCGCCAAAGTCCAGTTTAGACGCGCCAGAAGTCTGCTCTAGATTGTTCTTCTTATTTGTCACATTCATTCCACTAGCATCATATTTACAAATTGCAGCCCTGAGTGAGACCTTTTATCAGCCAAATCGCCTTCCACTGTTGATTTGTATGTTGCAAGAAGCATCACCAATGACCTCTTAGATATCAGATTGGAACTCCTTTCTTCTACCCATTTGGCTCTACATTAATAGACCAGAATAATCTGTGCCCACTAAATGCATCTATCTTTTAGCGATCTAAACAGCTTGGATTATCCTCCGAATACCCTAATTAGGGTTCAGGCAATGCATCAGGTCTGCATTTACCTTTTATCTGCAATGCCCTAGCAAAATCGCAGCCTTACCTTTCATCAACGGTTAAGGCTTGGTCCAATTTGGTGCAGGGCCAGCTGTACGGTGGCCATTAGGCTTCCAAATCCATGCTACAAGCTGTTGCGCTTCCCAAACCTGTGCTACAACCATGCTCACGTAAAAATTTAGGGTTAAAATTTTCGTAGCCAGACATATTAGGTTTTTTCAACTGTATTTCATGTTTGCAAATGTTTTATTTGTCTTCAAAAAATGTTTCGCTGAAGATAAATACACCCAACCACGGTCTTTAGTCATGCTTCAATAGTTTAAACATCATCGTACATTTTCCATAGACCATAATATGGAGATATTAAGCAAAATAATGGTTATCAGCTATGATTTCCCTTGATATTTTTCCTTTGCAATGAAACGTTCCAATAAAAAATGTTAGAAACCCTTATGACCATAGGATCTTTGCAAATAGTAGTATTACTCTAGGCATAGATCACCTTTGTGTTAGACAATCTACGTGCAAATAGAGTTGCGATTCAAATACATATAATTACGCGAAAAAAAAAAAAAAAAAATTCGCGTAAGCGAAACTGAAGGTTTCGCTTACGCGAAAATTTTTTTTTCCGGCCGGCGAGTATTAAATACGAAAAATACGTATTTTTCCCAAAAATACGTATGTTTGGACTTTATACGTCTGAAAAAATAATTTCATACGTACAGAACCTATCCCTGCTCGGGAACTGCCAAGAAAGAGGGTCGTCCGGTTACTGCACACAAACAAACCTCACGGAAAGTTAAAGCAAGACAATGGGTTAGAAGCCTGACAGGCCAAGCATCAAAAAACGTTTATGTGAATAAGAACAAAAAGACGAATGGATTCAAGAGAAATATGATCCCCCAAAAAAGAGAAAACTCGGAAGCCCATAGCTACGCCGAGAGAGAGAAAGTAAGATAGACTAGGCCCGACCATGAGGGTCATCCCCGAGGTGCCGTCCAGAAGGGACAAGTGCTATGCTGGGAAATCGCAGAGGCCACCAGCCATCAACGAGACAGAAGAGAAGAATTGAACCAGCCCTCATGAGGCAGAATGAACAGAAACCAAACAGAAGCCAAAGCGAACCAAACCATGCGACCAGCCTTAGAGGAGGGACAGAGGGAAACTCTGGAACAAGGAGAATTCAGCTCAAAGGAAATGCCGATGAGAATTGCTTGGAAGCTACAGGGATATATAGCAGACAGAACTAAAGAAATCATGTGCTAAAGAAAGCTCAGTCTAAAGATGGATCCGACGTCTAAAATAGCGTGACGCCAAAACAGATGTCCCTTTCCCCATAATGATGGTTCTCTTCTATATAAGAAGATAACCATAGCATTCTAGGGAAAGATCCTTTGCAACACAACAACAACCGACACAAAGAGGAACCTACCTCCAACCATCACAGGCCGACAGTGAGTCACTCTTCAACACTAGGCAAAATGTAGCGAGCATGAGATGAAGCAGAACACCAACGGCCATGGGAGCGCACCACCTCAGCAGAAACTACAGCTGCAGAAGCCGCCGTGGCCCCCTCACGATGCCCCGCATGAGTGCCAAAAAGATGGGGAACCAGACCAATGTGACGCAAGCACTTGAACCACCAAGCATGCGCGGTGGAATAAGACAAAGCACGACAAGAGGACAAAGAGGATTGAAACAAGGGCCTACCCTCAGGAGGATCAACGACATGGAACGAGCAAGCGAAAAAAAAGCGCTGCAAGAGATGGATAAGGCAAAAAATCGAAACAGTACGGGCAATCAAGACCTAAGTCCCGCCACTCTGCATGGGTCGGGGCAAAAGATAAAAAAACAAAATGAAGATGAGCAGCAGTGAGGGGCAACCGCAGTCAAGGTGTTAGCCGAAGCCGAGGGGCAGACTGGCGGACTAATGAGGGCAAAGGACCCGAACAAGGAGAAGGGGCATTAATCAAACTGTGAAAAAATGAGATGGCAGTAGAAGCACCATCCATCGAGGAGCTGGCGAGAAGACACAAAAGAGGCAAAGAAGGCCGCGACATGGATGGACGAAGCAGGAAGAGAAGGTACACCGTGGGACATGCACCAAGACCGAAACCGCCGCCAAACAGAGGCATAAGCAAATAGGGTAGAAGCAGCACTGGATTGAAGAAAGGAGGTGAGGATAGGAGCCACAAAAATAGGGGAGACTGCAGAAAAATGCGGTAAAACATCTGAAATACACAACCACATAACATATTTAGAACCAAATCACATCACCAACCTTTATTCAAATACATAACGTAGAGCAAATAAAGCCACATATCGTTTTTCACTCGCAAGACGTGAGACCGACGGGAGCAAAGCCCGAGAAAACTCATGAAAAAACAATGCATCTACAACAAATGGATGTCAGGAGTTCATGTCAGAAGCGACCAACGGCCACCAAGGGGCAAAAGACCATGAAAAGACAACCAATATTAGGCGAGCATGGCACAGGCGAACATGGTGCAAGACAGCAGGGACCAAGGAGGCAGGAGGGAAGCAGAAAGTGTTGAACAAGCTCCAATTGTAGGAAAAAGCATCAAGGGGAATCCGAAAAAGGTAAGCATCCTTGGTATTGAACACGAGAAGTAAAGCATTAGACGTGCTAGCAAAGTGGTCGACATGGTGAGGGCCCCATCGAGACTCAATCAAGCTAAATGCCTCAGAGGAAAGGGAGAACTCATCGAACTTACAAATCTTCGATAAATACTCAGCCCACTCATTGTCCAAACGGGGAACTCACAATGGCTCGAGTCGAATCTTATGGTGTAACAAAAAATGAAGAGTCGACTAAAAGCAAATGGAGAACTGGAGACGGGGAACCACCCTTTTGCAATAAAAATGCGACATTCTAATTATCGCCACGAGCAATCACAATGGAGTTGAAGAGAAGACTAGCAAAATGTTGTAACAATTGGAGTAGGGCAAACAACTCACGCCATGTAGAGGATTGAAGACGCTCGGGTGCGGTAAAAAAACATGAAAGGAGAGAACGGGTGTACCAGAAATAGACAACCAACCACCCCAACCCTCATTGCTAGCATCAAACCTGCGGGTGACTTTTGTGAGGAGAGGGGGCCAAAGAGGACAACGGTCAAATCTGAACACAATAGTTTGCCAAAGATACAGCTCGTGACGTGACAGGGAGGAAAGCAAAAAAGGAGTATCCCAAAGCTCAAAGCAGCGGAGATCAGAGTGAAGGCCTGAAGTCAAGACAACACAAAGGTGGCCAAAAACTAGACGCAGGGACTGAATAAAACCGAGAAAACGAGCAACCAAGCGAGCGGAGACCATTAGGAGCAGCAAGCAAGCCAGAACATAGAGATAAAGCGCGGGACTTTTTAGAGGCTGAGATGCGGAACAAACCATCGTGGGCATCAGCTATGAAACCTAAGAAGACAGTGCAATGAGAAATGCAAAAACGACCCTTTTTCCAAGTGAGAAGAAAACCGGCTTGCTATAAGTCAAAAATATCTGGACTTGAAGAGACTCGGGCGAGGAGTGACACAGAAACAGGATATCATCAACATATGGGGAGCAACGGATACCCTGAGCATGCCACCGGCGAACCAATTGTTGAATGAGTTTGGTGAACACAAATGGAGCAGAGGCGAGTCCAAAGGGGAGAACATTGAAGACAAAAAACTGGCCGTCTAGCAATGGAGACATGATAATCCGATTTCAAGTTTATCGCAAAAAGGAAATCGACAGGTTTGCAAAGATGAGAGAGCAGGTCTAATGATTCATAGCAAAAACGAGGGACAGATAAAAAGGAGTTCAAGACATGCAAATCTAATATAAGACGCCACTTTCCTTGACCTGTAGGGACCACCCCCAACAAGGAACAGAAGAATGGACAAGAAGGCACAAGGGAGGCGGCACCAGTCTGAAGGAGTTCAGAGATGGCAAAACGAGCAAAATCAAGCTGGGTGAACAAGGACGAATGATTCTTTGCAAAAAAGGGATGGACAGGGGGATGAGTAAGCCAAGGCAAACGGTAATCAAATTGGATCCAGTTGAGCACCTGCTGGGAGGAACAGAATGACTGCCAAAAAGACAAAGCGGATAAGAGTCGATTGAGGATGCAGGTAGATGATGCAATCGAGTCAGTTACGATGGGATCAATGCCCAGATGAGGAATGCAAGAGGAAAACGGAGTGCAATCTGAAACAGCAACAAATCATATAAGAACAACAAGACATCAACTAGACCCATAAAATGAAGAACTTTGAAACACCTCTAGGACGCCCATACCTATGTACTTAACACGGGAAGAATGCTTTGCCTAAAACAACGTCCAGTGTTTTGAACTATAAGGGGAGATGCACATATGGGAAGTATGTAACGAGAAATGCCCAACAAAACATGACAAATTTGACCATGCCCAACAAATGCAAAGAAGTGAGTCAGAAAAAGGAATGAAGGGGAAGGCTTAAGCCTAATCAACTTATAATTAATACGTTTGCTGACACGCAAATAAATACACTGAAAAACCAGAGCCCAGAGATACAACCGTCTGGATAGAGAGATATACAAGAGAGATATGTCCTTGACCTAGATGACCCGAAAAAACTTTGCCAAAAAACGAAACGGAAACTTAACCTTACATCCGTGGTCTCCGTGGACATAGACCGATTGGTCTCCGTGGACGATAAAAGAACCTTCCTTCCTTCCTTCCTTCCTTCCTAATCAACCAACAAACTGCTTTTGCAAAGAAGGGGATATGCACATGTGGGAGGAATGGGGCAAAAAACCTAACTTAAAACAAACCTAGCAAGCCAAAGTAATGCAACATGGGAAAACAAAGCAAAGAGAGTTGCAGGAAAATGTATTTCATGATAATGAAAAATGAATTAGAAATAAAGGAACTCTTACGGCCAATTAGCTAGCTATCCTAAAGAAGGAGCCTAGAGTAGTAAAAAGTTCAAAAAACACGAGAGAACTCTATCAACTTGACTGATCCGAGAATGCTAATCTATAACCCTATGCTATAAGCAACCAAGTCGATACAACCAAGCACCTAGATCCACAAAAAAAAAAAAAAAATACAACGAGAATTTGAGATAAAATGCAGCAAAGGCAATCACAACCTTAAAGAAAAACCATGGTCCCAAAAACATAAGACAATTGTTGTATATATCAAGATCACAAAA
This sequence comes from Isoetes taiwanensis, assembly GCA_021234155.1. Taxonomy (NCBI): domain Eukaryota; kingdom Viridiplantae; phylum Streptophyta; class Lycopodiopsida; order Isoetales; family Isoetaceae; genus Isoetes; species Isoetes taiwanensis. The sequence continues at coordinate 7,176,380 of JAJEKV010000008.1, forward strand.
AATAATCAATAGCACGGTTATAGCCGTATGGTCCTGACTCCATAAACAAAGTACTCACATCTGAGGACGAGGGAAATATTAAGGGGTGATAGGAAACTGGGGCACTGGTGGGAGAGAAGGAATAGGAGGGAGTGCCAAAGAAGTGTTTGAAGATGCCACACGAGCAAAACAAGTTTCAATTCTATGGTGTGCAAAACAAACGAGGGGTGCCCCGCGAAAGAGAAACAGCTGGGGCACCAGGAGCAGCTTGATGAGAAGAAAAAGAGGTGTTTGAAGCTCTGGTGGCAGAACTAGGGCGACGATCAAGGCGGTCTTGGCGGGCTAATTTCAAGCGGCGCGAGTCATCAGCGGATAAAGATAAGCCTGAATGATCAGCGAAGTCAAATGCAATATCGTACCCTAACGATCTGCAATCAAAAGAAATTTCATATGCTCCTGAGTTGCCATCTTACCCTCCTTAATGAGTTTTAAGACCGAGAAAGGCACCGCCGGAGAAAGAGAAAACAGGCGAGCATACAACTCCCGAAATTGGTCCTCAGTAGCAGCCAAAAATTCGTACTGGTGCCGTGAAGAATCCCATTTGAAAGTGGGCAAGGTCTTAGCCGCCCGCTCTCGTACCTCCTCCCGCAGAGATTCAACAGCCCCGTGAATGGAGGACTGGGTTGAGAGAGACGTTTGTAAATCATTAATTTGAGCCATCTGTAATTGTAAGGATTGAAGGACCTGAGGCAATAAGAGATCATATTGAGAGGGAGGCGCCACCGATGGGGTAGGTGGTGGAAAGGAAAACAATGGAGGAGGTGTCGTATTTGAAGTTGCAGGAGCGGGAGTAGCAGTGGGGAGAAAAACAATGGGTGGGGGAGGAGGAGCGGGAGGAACAGTGGGCATAGCCGAAGAGGGAACCAAAGGCGGAACTGGAGGTGTGGGAGTACTCGAGAGGGGTGTGGAGAAAAATGCTGAGGACGTAAAGGAAACTCCAAATGGATTTGAGGAGGAAGAGGGACCCAAGTTGCCCAAATGTCCCAATGGAGAGGCTGCATTTGGAAGAATAGGTGAAGGAGTCGTGGAAGAAGAACGAGCACGCCCGATGCCAGTGGACGCCTGAGTGGCAATACATTTCCCCCGGCGTGCCGCCGCAACCCCCCAAGTGCGCATGGGGGCGTCCGAACCAGGGTGCAACCTAGATTGGTTGGCATCAGCCATTCTGAAATAAAAACCACTTAGAACCGACAAGAAACAAGAAAAACGGGAAACCGAGAATACCAATGGATAAAATTTGCATAATTCATTTTCCAATACAAACAACAATGGCACCAAGGTGCAACTCAAAGAATGACAACTCTGTGGCTAAAACATGGCCAGAGGACCAGTTGCTACAATGGAGTTTCTCTATGCGGGTACCAGGGTGCCATCACATCCGGGCCTGAACCGAAGACAAGAGTGCAAGAGGGGTCGGTGAAAAAACGCCAAGGAAAGATAGGATACAGTGCAGAAAATGGGACAAAACGAGGCAACTCGGACCTCCAACCTCGGGCATAGGAGAAACGCAGCATGCAATCCCGTAGAATAGCTGCGAACTGGAACCTAAACAGCACGTGGCCACTCCGGCCCCATCAATGCAAAGCAGCAACCATATCCCCTAGACGAAAATACACCATATTAGGGACCTTCAGCTCAAAAGTTAGTTCCGAGCTGATGGGGTCTTGGTAAAAATCAACGCCCAAATCCACCTGGTCGATGGCATCATCTAGGTAAGAGGAGAACCATAGACAATCTGACATAAACGTCAAAGAAGAAGAAGACCTAGGGGGCAGACAGTCAAGGGACCAAAACAAATGATTGAGATTGAAAGCAACGCAAAGATTAGGGTCATGGCCTTCAAACGGAAAAGGTAAGAAAAATGCTGGGTCAGATGGAACAGGGACATTTCGCGGTATGATTGCGTGTAAAGGAGGGGGGGTATGTTGTGATCAGCGGTGGGCAGGGTAAAGCTCCGAAGAGTAGATTGAGCACACATTGTCACTGAAAGAAAAAAGGGAGTGAGAACCACATGAACAAATACAGAAAAATACCAGAAAAAAGTGTGAGAAGGAAAAGACAAACAACAGAACCAATAAAAGCAACACACCATCGACAAACCAAGGCGAAAAAAGAAAAAACAATCTAAACAAGGCCCCCAGATATGCAACCACCCGAAAAAACACATAAAAAATCGACCTTATCTAGGCAAAGCCCCCCACAGACTTCCAAACCGACCGTCAAAAGAAAAAACGAGACTAACAGGATGGCAACGTCAAAAAAGGAAAATGGCGGAGACGACCCCAATAGACCAACCAGAGGTATAAACAAGTTCTACGCCTAAACCCTCCAACAAACACCTAAGAACCTCGAAAAACAAGCAAAACAATTAACAATAAAACAGAGAAAAGGAATAGAAGGGGGGGTAGGGATACGGGACCCGGGAACCGGGGACCAGCCGACTTCGTCAGGATACCCCGACCCGGTATCCCCCGACAAAAAGCACAGGTCGGACCTGCGCAAATCCGGCGGCCGACAAGAGTTCAGACTGCCCAAACGAGGGATTTTGGCTGTGAAGCACTCCGAATCGGGCTGTAGAGAGATTTGAGGGGAAGGAATCATGCTGTAGAGAGATGTGAGGGGAAGGAACAAAGGTAATAATCGATCTGCCAGTCAAGAAGGAAATCAGTTTAAACACCCGCAACAGATTTGGGAGGAAATTGCATCCTGATTGTTTTTCCAGTGGTATCTGTTGAACTTAGATCAATGTCATTCTATTTCCAATATTTAAAAATGTATTGAAAGTACCATATCTAGTTACTTGGTAAAAGGCTTTACTTGATTTGTACTGCATAACCATCTTTACCATACCTGATGTTGCTTGATGTGTTTACCCCTATTTTTTTCAACCAGTCTAGGTGCAGCTTGAATGCATGCCTAACAAAGAGATTGTCATGGCATGTATCATCTGAAATAAAAAAGTGTACAGGTTTCTTCAACTTTCCCCTAGTCTTGAATATTATTATACGAACCATAATGGAGATCTGCTTAAGACTCCAATGCTCGGACTGGACCTCCTTGGATGGCTTTAATGTATAGTTTTAAGCAAAATCACACATAGAAAAGCATCATCCCGGAGTGACTTCATACATTGCTTGAACTATCTGCTTTACCATTGTGCATTGAAGTTGTGCTGCACAAACTGCTTCAAGTGATTAAACAAGTCTGCCATCATAATATTTGCTGGACCAGTTTTGTTTAATAATCTCAGTCTTCGAGAAGTGCCCTTCTTCAAAGGTTCATCAATACAACAATATGCATGCCAATCCATGTCAGATCCAATACTTGCAACGGTCTCTTTGGGGCATAGTTCAATCTTCTTGGTGCCACACTCCTTGCATTTTCCCTTGATACACCCCAAATTGTGCCATTCCTGAAACTCATCTTTGTCACAAACAATAGACCTCCACATGGAACTTATATCTGGGAAAGTTGCCAGCTTTGCTTGGCACTTGCCTCCATTCTCAACAGAGGCACATACCTCATAGTTGCAGCTGTAGTTCTGATGGTGTTTGATTCTCATCTCATTAAAAGCTGTCACGCAGCAATGCTGCAGCTTCCCAGACAACGGGGAAAGACCACCGGTCTACCGCCCACTCCACGAACTCCCAGAGTTCCCCACGACCGATGGGATTAATCTCCCAGAGACTAATCAGGAAGCCTAGCTCCCTCTTGATCCTTTCCTTAAGAATCGAATAATCCTTTGTACAAAAGGATTGACAAATTATCTCCCGGAGATAATTCTTTGGTTGCAGTTATGACCGCTGCGATCACTGCTAGTTCTGCAATCCAATACAAGCAATGCCTTTGTATTCCAAATACAAGCAAAGCCCTTGCAATAAGCAAACCGAAATGCTTGCAAGCCACACAAGCAATAATCAGCAAGAAAAGCTCTTCCGATTCTTCCCACAACCACCCAGTGGTGTAGCAAAGAGCCAGAGCCTCCTCTACTGGGTCGGATTTGGGCTGAAAGGCTTTGAATCAGCAAAAGGAATTCAGCCTACACAAGAGCAGCAGAGATTTCAAGCTTGGGAAATTCGTGGGTCTATCAAAAGCACCCTTTTTGGCTTTAAATAGGACCGATTTGGGCTCTAACATGCATGATCTATCAGTTTAGATCATCCCCAGGTGTCAATCATGCCTTGGCATGCAATCCAAGAGAGAAATCCGGCCTGCTGTAGTTGGATCAGCCTTGTATCAGAAAGCATTCGAAGCTTTCTAAGCTAATTCCCTATTGGTTCACCCAAACCAATAGTATCGTGCCACGTGGCTTCCTTTAACATTTATATTAATGTTACAAGGAACCATAGCTAATGTTTTATTGCTAACATTAAATGTTGTGCCCCTAGGGCCAACTTTGCTAACCCCTGAACGTCCCCATAGCCCGATTACGAGCTTATGGTCCGCCGCATAGCCACTATGCCCCCGGCATGCTATCGACGGTACCCCCGTGCTCATGGATATCCGTCAGGAGTCCGTGAAAACGGCCACCCCTGGAAGCACCTGTAACAATTCCTCCCTCCTCTAAGACCTTGTCCTCAAGGTATTTTAATTAGTTCAGGTGAGGAAACCGCTGCACGAACTCATCCGACTCCCATGTGGCGTTCTCGGGAGTCTGGCCTCGCCACAAGACCAAATGTTCTACAACATCTCTGTTGCGCAGCTGCCGAACTCTTTTATCCAAAAGACGTTCTGGCGTTACAGAGGAGTTTAAGACAAGCGGTATACTCTCAGGACTAACCACGTTATCCGTATCTAGTATAGCACGCTTCAGTTGACTTACATGAAACACAGGATGGATCCCTAAGTCCTGTGGTAAGCTCAACTCATATGCCATTGGACCTATTCTTTTCAGAATTTTAAAGGGTCCGGCATATCGCGGGGTAAGCTTAGGCACCCGTCCTTTCACTAAAGGTCGTAAAGTATTCACCCTTAGTGACGAAGGATAGACCACTCTCAAAAAGACATAGTCTCCTTCTTTATAGGAGACATCTCGTCTATGCTTATTAGCAGTAGACTTATATCGATCCTGAGCCCTTTGCAAATTCAGCTTGCATTGACGCAGTATTGCATCCATATCCTGCAGCATATTCACAGCTGCTTCCGCTTTGAGATACTTGTGCATCCCAGCATAAGTTCTCGGGTTCCTACCCATCATAGCCACAAAAGGTGTCATCTTGATACCCGTATGATGACTATTGTTGTAGGCAAATTCCAAGTAGGGCAAATAATCCTCCCACTTAGATTGTTTTTCATGAACAAAACTTCTCAACATATCCTCCAAGATCATGTTGATTCTCTCAGTTTGTCCATCGGTCTGCGGATGATTCCCACTACTCATACGCAACCGTACTTTTAACCCCTTCATCAAGTCTCTCCAAAATTGACCTGTGAACTTGGTATCCCTATCACTTATAATAGATAGCGGGAAACCAAATGTCGGAAACACGTACTGCATGTAAGCTGCAGCTACGTCGAATCCCGTAGCATCACCCCTTAGAGGTATAAACTTAACATACTTAGTCAAGCAATCAACCACTACTAAGATCTGGGTGTGCTGCTTAGCAGTCCGGGGTAATGAGACTATAAAGTCCATACTCACACATTCCCACCTCTCATTAGGAACTGGAATGGGTTGTAACAGCCCCGGGGTCTTGCCATGGTCAGCTTTCACAGCCTGACACACCAAACAATGTGAAACCATTTGTTTCACTTGGTCTTGCAAACTCGGCCAATAATATTGCCTTTTAACCAGCTCATAGGTTTTCCATTCACCCCCATGCCCAGCTTGTGGGGTGTCATGATGCTCACGGATAATTGCTTCTCGCAATTCTTCGTACAAAGGAACATACACTCTTCCCTTATAGAAGTATAACCCTTCTTGCTCGGTCCACCAATCCCCAGTTTTGGTGACTGCAGGGTCTTGCTGATCCTTTGCATATGCATCCCTAATCCTCTGGAAAAGGTCATTCTCCATGATAGCAAGAACATTCACATGCTTAATCCTTGATAAAGCATCAGCTACTGGGTTATTCTTCCCAGGCGTATGCTCAATACTAAAATGAAATTCATGGAGAAAATCAAGCCATCTAGCCTGCCTAGAGCTAATCTCAGCTTGACTTTGCAAAAACCTCAAGGGTTTATGATCAGTGTAAACGACAAACTTGCGTGGTTCCTTACTTGTACCACTTCTCAAGTAATGCCTCCATATTTTTAGAGCGTGAACTATAGCCAATAATTCTTGCTCATATGTTGCATAATTCCGCTCAGCAGAATTAAGTTTTCGGCTTTCATAAGCCACTACCCGACCTTGCTGCATTAATACAGCCCCAACTGCTTGACCGCAAGCATCGGTATAAACCTCAAATGATTCATTAAGATCGGGAACCTTTAGTATGGGGCTACTAACCAACAACCTTTTGACAAGCTCAAAAGCTTCTTGTTGTGCTTTCTCCCATACATACTCACGATCTTTCTTCAACAGATCCGTGAGTGGAGCTACTACTTTTGAAAATTTCGGCACAAATTTTCTATAATACGTAGCCAAACCCAGAAAACTTCTCAACTCGGAAACATTTTCAGGTGGTAGCCAGTCTTGCACTGCTTGCACCTTACTAGGATCCGGCGACACTCCCTCCCCCGAAAGAATGTGTCCAAGGTATGCAACCCTTTGCTTAAGAAAATCACACTTGGATATCTTAGCATAGAGTTTCTGAGTTCGAAGAGTTTGCAATACTTGCTCCAAATGAGCAAAATGCTCTTCTAGTGTTTGTGAATATACAAGTATATCATCAAGAAACACCTCAACAAACTTATCTAAATATTCCGAGAATACTTGATTCATCAACCTCATAAAGGTTAGTGAGGTTTTTGTGAGACCAAACGGCATTACTAAGAACTCATAGTGCCCCTGATGAGTTCTAAAGGCCGTCTTAGGTTCATCACCTTCCCGAATCCTAATTTGATGGTATCCACTACGTAAATCAATCTTAGTGAACCATTTGGCTCCACCAAGTCGATCTAGAATATCATCTATTCTAGGTAATGGATATCTATCTTTGATAGTTGCCTTGTTAAGGGCACGGTAGTCTATGCACATTCGCATAGTCTCGCCCTTTTCTTAACAAGCAAAAACTGGACTCAAAAAGGCGATTTACTAGGCCTAATAAATCCCATAGCGGCAGTTCTTTAACTTGATGCTTGACTTCCTCTAACTCTAGAGGACTAAGGCGATATGGAGCACGCACCATTGGCTTAACCCCGGTTCAAGCACAATTTCATGCTCCACTCCCCCGAGAAGGTGGTGGCCTTTCGACAACTCTTTCGGGAAGACGTCTTTAAATCTTTCAAAAGATTTTGTAATTCTTGATTTACATCCGAACCTAGTTCCTTTGTTTACATCCATAGAATTACAAGACTTAACTACAAACATCATCGGGCATGATATACATCAAGAAAAAGCTATCTTTATTAACTTGAAAACATCGTTTTGCCTCGATGGTGAACAACAATTTTCCGGGCCCTACATAAGGTAAGCCATGGAGAGTAATTGTTTTGTTAGGTGAAATTTTGATCATTACAAGATGGGATGGCCATAAAATGATTTGTTGAGTTTCTTGTAACCACTTGATTCCTAGAATCACATCATATCGGTTTAGCTCGGCAATATCAAAATCAATGACCATAGAGGCAAACATCACGAGTCTCCTTATCCACCAACTTCAAGCGAACGCCCAGCTTGTTGATGATGGTGCCGAAGTCCGGGACCCACCAGCGATCTCAATAACATAAGGATGCACCTCGCTTAGGCTCAAGCCCAGCTCCTCTACCACATCTGCAGAAATAAAGTTGTGAGTACTTCCAGAATCAATCAAGACAATCAAGTCCTTACCATTGATCCTTCCTAACAACCTTATCACATTATCGGCATAAGCTTGTGTAGGACTTACCATATCCTCTTCACGAGCAATCACCGATAATGATTTCACCTCTGTCAAGCCTTGGAGGTATTTTTGCTAAAACCTTTTTATCTTTACGTGGCTTTGTGCGGTCTCTAGCATAATGGCCCACAATGCCACAGTTATAACATCCCTTGGATGTTTTAGTTTTAGCACTAGCCTCCTTAGGCTTATCCATCCGCTTTTCCTTAGCCGGATTTTTCTTTTGCTTTTTGGAAGGTGACCCAGTCTGAGAGGCACCCCCGTTCCTCCTTGCCTTCCATTCAGCAATTCTTTGGGCTTTACGGGATTCCTCCCTACCAACCAGCTTCCTAGCCAGTTCTACTGCAAGCTCAAAACTTCATGAGGCTTTCGACTTGAAGCATATGCTTTTGAATATTGGCATCCTTTAGCCCATTCACGAAATGATCAACCCTCATTCCGGTTGTCAATTCTGGCAAACGCGAGAACAACGCTCGTAGTTCTGCCACATAATCTTGCAGAGTCCCGACCGCGCGCGGTTTTTTCAATCGTATCAAGGCATGTCGCCGGTCATAGTGGGGAGCATACTCTTGCCTGAATAGCTTACAAAATTCAGCCCAAGTGCGTAGCTTTCGTCCATCTTCAGTATGGGTATCCCACCATTCGGCCGCACGACCCTTAAGCTTCAATGTGGCATACAATAAACGAGCAGGCTCGCTTTTCTTTGTTGCCGCAAAATAAAGCTTCATTTGGTTAAACCAGAGCATGGCTTGCTCTGGAGTAACATCCTTCCCATAGAAATCTGGCATTTTAACCCGTTCAAGAGACTTGATCTCCTCTTCTGACAATTCTCCCAGAGAATCTTCAGATGGGTTATTACCTTCATGATTCTCTATGTTTACTTGAGGGATCTCGGTTGCAACTCCAAGTTGCCTGCTATTAACCCCTCTAACAGCATCATTTCTAGGTTCCCCGCTTGACCCCAGGCCTACGGCAGCACCTCTTGCTTCCTGCAAGTACTTTTCCATGGTGGACATCAGACGCTGTTCTCGGGCATTTCCCTCGGAAGCCCAAGTGCTCAACTGCTCTTGAAATTTTCCCAAAATTTCCTTGAGCAGTTTTTGCTCTTTACGAGTTTTCTCAAACTCTTCATTGAGCTGATGGAATCTCTGTTCCAATGGTTCCTCAGTTGCATTGTTTTGCCCCTGAGAGTTTTCTACGGAAGGGTTTACGTTACCTGGCTGAGGTTCTCCTCCCTGAGGATCATTCTCCTTGGTAACCCCACATTGGAACTTATAGACCTCCACATGGAACTTATATCTGGGAAAGTTGCCAGCTTTGCTTGGCACTTGCCTCCATTCTCAACAGAGGCACATACCTCATAGTTGCAGCTGTAGTTCTGATGGTGTTTGATTCTCATCTCATTAAAAGCTGTCACGCAGCAATGCTGCAGCTTCCCAGACAACGGGGAAAGACCACCGGTCTACCGCCCACTCCACGAACTCCCAGAGTTCCCCACGACCGATGGGATTAATCTCCCAGAGACTAATCAGGAAGCCTAGCTCCCTCTTGATCCTTTCCTTAAGAATCGAATAATCCTTTGTACAAAAGGATTGACAAATTATCTCCCGGAGATAATTCTTTGGTTGCAGTTATGACCGCTGCGATCACTGCTAGTTCTGCAATCCAATACAAGCAATGCCTTTGTATTCCAAATACAAGCAAAGCCCTTGCAATAAGCAAACCGAAATGCTTGCAAGCCACACAAGCAATAATCAGCAAGAAAAGCTCTTCCGATTCTTCCCACAACCACCCAGTGGTGTAGCAAAGAGCCAGAGCCTCCTCTACTGGGTCGGATTTGGGCTGAAAGGCTTTGAATCAGCAAAAGGAATTCAGCCTACACAAGAGCAGCAGAGATTTCAAGCTTGGGAAATTCGTGGGTCTATCAAAAGCACCCTTTTTGGCTTTAAATAGGACCGATTTGGGCTCTAACATGCATGATCTATCAGTTTAGATCATCCCCAGGTGTCAATCATGCCTTGGCATGCAATCCAAGAGAGGAATCCGGCCTGCTACAGTTCAGCCAGCCTTGTATCAGAAAGCATTCGTAGCTTTCCAAGCTAATTTCCCATTGGTTCCCCCAAACCAATAGTATCGTGCCACGTGGCTTCCTTTAACATTTATATTAATGTTACAAGGAACCATAGCTAATGTTTTATTGCTAACATTAAATGTTGTGCCCCTAGGGCCAACTTTGCTAACCCCTGAACGTCCCCATAGCCCGATTACGAGCTTATGGTCCGCCGCATAGCCACTATGCCCCCGGCATGCTATCGACGGTACCCCCGTGCTCATGGATATCCGTCAGGAGTCCGTAAAAACGGCCACCCCTGGAAGCACCTGTAACAAAAGCCTTCTTATAAAGGTCGACCTGTTCATGCTCTATACAACAACATATATTCCTCTCTCTCAGATTTCGAATGCAGTTGGGTTTCAGGTACTCAAATTGCCTAAGACCAATTTCAATATCTGGATGTTGCTCCTTGAATTCCTTAAAGAATTCAGCCTGCAAAAGTGAAAATGAAAACATCAATAGGATCATATAAGAATACATCTTGGTCACTTCTGCATGTACATTTTCATTTTCATTTTCATTTATATTTATATTTATATTTACATTTACATTTACATTTACATTTACATTTACATTTACATTTACATTTACATTTACATTCAGCACAGGCAAAACTACGGTAAAAGTTAGGCCAATATAAAAGTTTCTACCTGATAGTTGCATTACATTTAGATGAAATGATATTTTACATTTACATGCGTATAATTTAATCTTTTGTCTAGTAATTACATTACATCCAATAAACTTTACATTTACAAATAGATAATTGAATCTTTTGTCACTTAGAAGTGTCGGTGCGGACTTGCATTACATCCATTATTATACATTTGCATATACAAGAGATTCTAATGTAGAATGCGATGTAAAACACATTAATGTACACAATCAGCTGCCAACCTGTTTACATCTTCAGTGAGGGTTTTTTTTTTTGAAATACATCTGCATAGCAATGTACAAATAATATGCCGTGAGAAAAGCTAACCAGTCTATAATTAACATAACAAAGTCTACAGGAAAAACATTATCATATCTTACTTTACATTTTATTCCAATGCCAGAACAAATACATTTTGAAACCTAGATTACTTAGCATTTTTTAACACAGCTTTAAAAATATTCGAGAAAGCAAACCTGTGTAATGTCAATGTACTGAACTGGCATGGTCCTCTTCTTCCTTAAATCTCTCATTTTCGGTGAAACCTTTGTGTTATCAAGCCAAAATTGGTGCACAAGTTCTTTTGTTGATTTACCAATTTTGTTTTTTCTTTTTTGTCTGCCCCTCAGTGTTCATATATTAGCTCCAATTGCTGACCAGGATAAATCTTAAGGGTCCTAAATATTTTCCTATTCAAATTAAGGTTAGCTAAACATATGGAAAATAAAAGTTCATAGATTTTTATTAGGCAAAATTTGATAAAATAAAATCCTTTAGTTATCTTCCCACTTGGCTAAAATGTAACTTATCTAATATCAAATTCTTATGTTGGCAAATTTTTCTTGGTTGATGGATAAAATGCAATTATTTTAACCTCAAATTCGGAGCACTCATTAACACATGAATGACAATGGATTTAATATGCTTCCATTCCAAAATAATAACAAAAATTCAAAATACAATTCATAAGGAACAAATAATACCATTTGAGGGAACACACATATATAAGTTAGGGTCAAATGCATCCAAATGGCTAACTTGGTGCATAGAGCCCTTTAAGGTTAATAATTGCACGAATAAATCACTATTATTTAGAGCTTAAAACGCTCAATATATAACATTCCTCATAACCTTTAACCTAAGCAACTTACAGATTCAAATTCAATATCCATCAAAGCATGATTGATGTAGCTAATGGTGATTCCTAAATTAAAGAGTCCCCTGAATAGATTCAACATGGCTATTTGAAGTGATCAGGTGCACCTAATCAGCTTCAAAGAAGTCAATTTAGCATGCTTATATGATCTGTCGAGAAGAGCTTCTGGAACAATTTCCAATTGCTCATCTGTCATTTCCAGAAGTGTTGGCGTATCAAGAATCTCATGAGGATCCAGGGTGTGCTTCTTCAAAAGGCTTACGTGGAAAACTTTATGGACCTTGAGATGAGCAGGCAAATTCAACTTATAAGCTTGAGGACCTATTCGTTCAATTATCTCGAAGGGTTCCGCCATTGTGGTGCCAGTTTCTTGCAGTTACTAATCTTGAGCTTAGCCTGCTTAACCTTGATCTTCAATCATACGGAATCACCAACTTAAAATTCGCGCGGCGTGCGGTGTTTGTCTGCTATACTCTTTTGTCCACTTCGTACTGCCAATAAATAATCGCAGACTTCTTCTACCAAGACTTGCATATCCGTGAGCAAGTGCTATGAGACTGCCACCTTGGAAACAGGGTTATGCCACGTGTCTGGATTAAGACATTGGTAGCCATAGGAATAAAGAAGGGAGACATCTTTGAAGACTCATACTTAGTACTATTATAGGCAAATTCCACTAAATGAATGTAATCTTCCCACTGAGATTGCTTATTCCAGACGTAATTACGTAGCATATCCTCAATAATGCGATTGGTACTCTCTGACTGACCATCTGTCTAAGGGTGATACGATGTACTCATGGCGAGCTTGGTTTGTAAAGTGCTAAAGAAGTCCTTCTAAAAAGCACTAATAAACTTAGGATCACGATCCGAAATAATAGTTCATGGCATCCTATGGAGTCGAAAAATCTCTTTGGAGAATAAGAGTGCCGTATCCAAAGCAGTGCCGGTGGTGCAGCATGGCAAGAAATGCGCCATTTTAGAAAGCTTGTCGACTACCACCATCAAGGCATCAAATCCTCTAAGTGTCCGTGGAAGACCCACAATGAAATCCATGGTAATGACTTCCCATTTTGTATTGGGAACGTCTAGAGGTTCATGTTCGCCTGGAGTCTGTAACTGCCCTGCTTTTGTCTGCTGGCAAAGTTGGCACTGCTTAATGTAATGGGCAATATGCTTCTTCACACCAGGCCATAAATAACTGGATCTTATCTTGAAATACGTCTTCATGAATCCAGGATAACCAGCTATTGGACTGTTATGTGTGTCATGGAGAATGAGCCTTCTAACTCCTGATGATTTGGGTACACATAATTTATCTCGGTAATACAAAAGATTACCGTCCTTCTTATAATGCTTGTATGTTTCCCACTCCTTGTCTATCCTAGCCTCCTTAGAAAGACTGCTCCAGACTTCACGAAACTCGGGATCAGTTAAAGAAATGCTCAATGGTCTCCCCAAACTCACTTGCAAGAGTGAAAATAGCATTACAATGCGTACGTGTTGTCAAAGGGTGCTGAGATAGGGCATCTGCAACAACATTATGCTTACTGGGTTTATACAGAACCTCAAAGTCATATTCTTCCAAAAATTCTATCCATCTGTGTTGTTGGAGGTTAAGATTAGTCTGTGTGAAGATGTATTGAAGGCTTTGATGATCCGTATCTAGTTGGAAATGTCATCTAAGAAGATAGTGTCTCCAGATGCGCAAAGCATGCAAGACCACAAGCAACTCTTGGTCATGGGTGGGATACCTCTGTTTCGCATCATTCATTTTCTTAGAATCATAGGCAATGACCCATCCTTCTTGCATCAAGACAGCTTCAATTGCTATCTTACTGGCATCGGTTGCAACCGCCTTGTCCTTGTGAGGATCGGGTAGCGTAAGAACTGGCGCGGTGGTCAAAGCATCCTTTAACTGTTGAAAGCCTGCTTGAACTTTGTTCTTCCAATGTGTTGCCCAATCCTTGACTTTCTTATGCTTCGTGAGGTCGGTGAGGGGTGCTGCAATATTGATGAAGTACTTAACGAGCACTTAACGAACTTATGATAATATCCCGCCAAGCCCAGGAAACTTCTAACTTCAAAAACATTCGTAGGAGCTGGCCAGTCCTTGACTGCCTCAATCTTAGCTGGACCAGTAGCAATACCATCAATAGAAACAATATGACCCAAATACTCGACCCTGATGGTCGCAAATTCGCATTTGGAGAACTTGGCAAAGAGTTGATGGCGCCTCAACTTCTGGAGAGCCAGCCGAAGATGGCATTCATGATCCTCCAATGTTTTACTGTAGATAAGAATGTCATCAAAGAAAATAACGACAAACTCGTCTAAATAATCTCGAAAGACATCATTCATGAGATGCATGAAGGTTGCTGGGGCATTTGTAAGCCCAAAAAACATAATCGTGAATTCATAATGCCCATAGCGAGTTCGAAAAGCGGATTTATGAATATCCTTCTCCTTAACTCTTGTCTGATGATATTCAGATCGAAGATCTATCTTAAAGAAATACTTAACCCCTTGCAGCTGATCCATAAGTTCATCGGCCCGTGGTAATGCATATCGGTTCTTGATAGTATACTTGTTTAACTGACGGTAATCAATACACATGCACAAACTACCATCTTTCTTCTTAACAAACAAAATGGGAGCTCCAAAGGGTGAAACACTCGGGCGAATGAATCCTAGCCTTAGAAGTTCCTGCAACTGCTTCTTAATCTCTGCAAGGGGCCAATCACTGCAGGTAAAAATAGAATATTTATTTTTGTGACTTAAGAAGAACATAAGGCATGAAGTTCTTATATACCCTTACATGTAGGAATAACCATTTTAGAAGGAATCAACAAAGTTGTTGGATCTGACAAGATGGTGTACAACAGTAACTCTTCATTTGTGAAGTCGCACAACTTCGCCTATGGCATTGCGGTAGTGGGGGAGAATCCTTATGCTGAATATGATGGAGATAATACAGTCCTAACACTTTCTAAAGAAAGCATTTAGACCATTGAAAATGTGCGTGGCTCTCTGAAATGCTTGGTCATACTTATTAGTGGAAGGCCTTTGGTCCTTCAACCACATTTGAATCTGATATATGCCTTTGTTGCTGCTTGGTTGCCTGGTTCGGAAGGTGAAGGCATTGCAGATGTGATCTTTGGAGATCATGATTTTGTGGGCAGGCTCTCACATACTTGGTTTAAGAGTGTGAACCAGCTGCCTATGAATGTAGGAGACTAGAATTATGATCCTTACTTCCCTTCTGGCTTTGGTCTTTCTATGAGACGATAAGTCAAATTCCTTTATTTGTTCTCTCATCTTGGCTTGCTTCATTGATAATCTCAATACCATAATTGCTTGTTCCCTTGGGATGCATTGCAGTGTATAAACATTATTTTACTTGGAGGCACATTTCCCTAAGTCAAATTTTATATACGACCAAAATGTCAACTAGAATGTAAATGTGTTTTGAAGCAAATCCGACCCAATTAAGGTTGTGATTTTACGTTGCTGTTTCGATTTTTGTGCTTATGATAACTAGAGCTTTTGTACATACTCAAGCTACTCAAGCTCCAATGATGCACAAGAACTCAGGGAGGAACTATCTTCTTTACGACTCTTCTCCTCCTCCACATCAAAGCTAATTGAGGCTTGTAGAATCAGCCTGCTTTTCTAGGACCAGAATAATGCATATCCTTCAAGATAGAAATTTTTGCTAGATCTGTTGCTTTTAGATGCGTCAGTCGAATGACCCATATTTCATGGTAAGTTTCTTGCTTGTTAAAACTAGTTAGGTCAAGGAACAGATGCACAAGCAAGAAATTCTCATCAATAAGCAAGCATTAGTTAACATTTTTATTATTGATGAGAATTTCTTGCTTGTGCATCTGTTCCTTGGGCAACAGTGAATAACTATCGAAAATCACGTGTCTATGCTTCAGACTTGAAGCAAGCAAATGAATCCTTCTAATTTTTTTGACATTTTTTATGGTGTTTTAATCCATCATTATCTTCAAATTTCTATCTAGGCATAGTTATTCTGCTGAAACTATTGTGCAGCTTATGACGAGTTATTTTGGTTCCAACAAGCCAAGACAATGAATATTATTTCTGTCCAAGAGATTTTAACTTTTTTCATAATCTAACATGCCACTGTACTCTATGGTAAGAATTGAAATGATAAACAATTGAAGTGTCCAATCAGAGTTTCAGGATCTAGTTTGTTAACTTTAAAGCCCTTATGTTGATAATTCATATGGTTAGACCTAATTACTTAGGAATTCAATACTAGAAGTAGATATGTTTGTGGTACATTTTAATTAAGACAGAAAGACCTTTGGAGATGTTTTTTATGGACTTAAATTTCGGTTAAGTTGTTCATGGACCGGTCCAACAAGCTCATGTATAAGCCATCAAAGGTGAAATAAATGTCTACAAAGGCTATTAATAAACTTTATGGTCAACACAATGTCTTGTTGCCGAACTAGCCTTGAGCACTTACCAGGGGCAGGTAGTGGAGGTGGCTCAGTCTTATAAGTATTTGGGCATTGAGTTTGCTACTACCACACACTGGGATGCATCCATCAGGTTACGGGTCACTGCAGGCTGGAAAGCCCTGTATGCAATGCAAAACAACAGTCACAAGGCAGAGCTGTATGCATGGGGTCACCAGGCACACTTGTTCAGGGCCTTGGTTGAGCCGGTCCTCCTCTATGGGGCAGAAGTGTGGGGGCCAGTGATATCCCTCACCACTTGGAACGATCTAGAGCAGGTACAGAAGGCCTTCTTGGCCCGGGCACTGGGAGTCAAATCCACGGTCCCATATCAGATCTTGCTCCAGGAAACAGGCTTCCTTCCATTACAGAGGGCTGCACTGGAACGTCACATTATTTACTTCCAGAAGGTGGTGGCTATGGATGAAGCCCGGCTGCCCAACCTTGCTTTGGCAGTGGCGATGGGCCCGCAGCGACTCAAAGCCTGCTGGAAAGACAAGCAAGCCCAGTGGTTCTCGCTATGGAATGTGCAGGCACACAGATGTGGACCAGTGCATACACCGAAGGAACGCGCTGCCTTGAAGCAGTACTTGGATGCTTGCTTCATGGCCAAGCTTTGGGATGCAGAGGCCCTGTCACATGTCAAGGTGGCAAATTATCGACAGCAGGTTAATCCCATGCTCACGAGGGGCCCACACCACTACCTGCGCACCCATCTACCCATGAAAAAGCGCAGGGTGATTGCTTCCATTCACACAGGTGCACACCACCTCCGCATTGAGACAGGGAGATGGATTCGGGAGCCGCGTGAGGACAGAGTCTGTCAGTGCTGTCAACAGGGCGCCATTGAGGATGAAAGTCACGCCCTCCAGGCCTGTCCGGCGTACGAGCATATCCGGGCTCGGTATGCTCGGTTAGTTGTGCCCCATCAGGCCTTGCATGAGCTACTGAGCACGGCCTCTGTAGGCTTGTTGGGATCGTACCTCCGGGAGGTAATGGATACGCGGACTCAGTTATGCCCCCCTGTCCGACATTAACCTCAGCTGTACTTGTGATTATGTATATAACTGTGCAGTATGTCAGCATCCTTATTGCTACTAAGGTTTTTCCCCCGAAAACCCTTCGGGACGGGGGTTTTTTAATCCTGGTAGTAATACGCCTGCTGCTCTCTCTTTGTACTTGGGTCCCATAGGCCAGTTGGTCTCCGTGGACGATAAAATCATATTCTATTCTATTCTATTCTATTACATATGCGAACAAATTGCAGCAAAGATATAGGGTGGCTTTGCAGATTGAAGCACGGCGTTTAATGAAGGAACAAATAATGCAAAGGAGGTAGACTCGGACCACCTCCCCCTCTACTTATTGCTGGCTTGGCAGGTTGCTCCAGACGCCTGTCCGGCACCTCCTCATATGCCCCAGCTCAGACTGGACTATGAGTGCGCTCTTACTTGCATCTCACAATGCTTAACACTGGAGCAGCAGGTAGGCTCATTGATGTCCTCAGGGCTGCTGCAGAGAGATGTTTTGGGAGAAGTCGCCCCCGGCAAACCTCGAGAGCCACCACCTTTTCGCATAACCAGTGGTTCGATGCCGAGTGCAAAGAACGCAGATGCTGGCTCTGCCAAGTCATAGATCCTGCTATACGCGCGGATGCCATCAAGCAATACAGCACTTTCCTTAAGGCTAGAAAGGCCAGGTACATTGCGGCCCATCAATAGGAAATGTTCTTCCTCCTGGAACGGCATCCCAGGACCTTCTGGCAAAGAGTGCTCAGGAGGCCAGTGCCGCCCACAAGAAACATAACTCCAGACCAGTGGGGGCAATAACTACAAAGCTCTACAACCCTGAGGGTGCACGGGCGGTATTACCCCTCTAGTAGGGCCCAGTGCTGGAAATCACGGAGGTGGTGGTAGTCAGGGGCTGCAACATCTAGCCAATGGAAAGGCACCAGACCTTGATGGCATGCAGGCAGAGTTACTCAAGTGGGCAGGACCATCCATGGCACGGGTACTAGCCGACATGTTCAACAAGGCATTGCGGGAAGGTTTTCCCCCGCAATGGACCACTAGCAGGGTTGTTCCAATTTACAAGGCAGGAGACTCGCACTGCCCGGCCAATTACCGAACCATCATGATGAGCTCAGTCTTTGCAAAGCTCCTCGCCGGGATCCTCGAGCGGCAGCTGACAGGATGGGCAGAGGCAGCAGAAGTGCGGGCATTCGTACAGGCAGGATTCAGGCCAAGACACTCAAACATAGATCATATCTTCACGTTGCAGACTTTGGTTGAGGACAGCAGGAATTGTCGACAAGATCTGTATTGCTGCTTTGTAGACTACGTCAAGGCTTTTGACACTGTGCCTTGGGAAAAACTGTAGCTAGACGTCCCTGCCAAATTGCAGAATGCGGTGTACAAGTTATGTGAGACATGCACATGCCGACTACTAGCGGGCCAATCCTTCAAGAGCAGTATCGGGTCCGCCAGGGATGCCCTCTCTCTTCCACACTATTTGGCCTGTATATTGATCAGTTGGAGAGATGGCTCGCTGATAATGGAAGCATTGGGGCTCAACTCCTACACCAGACCACCAGGCAGCTGATCTATGCTGATGATATGGACCACCTAGCACACACTCAGGCAGACATGCAATGCCATCTCGATGCCCTGGATACATTTTTCCAGATGATTGACATGCGCATCAACTTAACCAAGACCAAGGTAGTTCTCGTATCGTCCCATGCCCACGGGGGGTTCACCTTTATCACATGAGCATATGCCACCTGCGTGCTTAAGATGAGAAGAAACACCCCTATATACGTACGCAAAAGTGTTGGAAAAAACCCCTTCCGTGGAAAAAATACACTAGAATGTCAGTAAGAGGGGGATTTAAACCCCTAGTATACGTACGAAAACGTCGAGAAAAAACCCCCTTCCATGCACTCACTAGGTTTATACGGGTCTTCTGTGTGAATCCCCCATGCCCATGCCAGCCAAGGGCCCCAACCCTAACTTATCGTGGCCAAAATATTGAAGTGGTGCCCGCTTACAAATATTTGGGGGTGGAGTTTCCGTCGGCCATGAACTGGGACAATTCTATTAGGCTGCGAGCCGCAACGGGTTGAAGGCACTCTATGCAATGCAGAACAATACCCACAAGGCAGAGCTGTATGATTGGGCCCATCAATCTATTCAAAGTGCTAGTAGAACCTGTGCTTCTGTATAGGGTCGAGGTCTGGGGCCCGGTAATTTCTCTCGCCACTTGGAATGACTTGGAGTGAGTGCAGAAAGCCTTCTTGGCATGGGCCCTGGGGGTGAAGTCCACAGTCCCATACCTGATACTGTCACAAGAAACAGGTTTCTTGCCTTTTCAAAGGGGAGCCTTTGACAGACACATCGTCTACTTCCAGAAGGTGGTCAGCATGGACGATACTCGTCTCCCTAACCTCGCTTATACTGTGGCAATGGGTCCTCAATGCCTAAAGTCTGCTGGCGGGAAAAGAGAGCTCAGTGGTTGGCCAAATGGAATGTGCAGGAGCACAGGTGCATCCGAGTGCAAACGGAGGCAGATCGCCACACTCTCAGACAGTACCTTGACGCATGCTTCCTCAACAAGCTATGAGATGCCAGCACCCTTGAACAGGTCACGATAGCACATTATCAACGCCACATAAATCCCATGTTGAGGCAGGGGCTGTAATCCTATCTGCGCACTCATCTACCCATGAAAAAACGCAGATCCATTGCCTCTATCCGCACAAGTGCACACCATCTCCGGATTGAAACGGGGAGATGGATTGGGGAGCTGCATCAGGAGAGGCTTTGCCAACACTGCCAGGGTGGAGCGGTAAAAGACGAATGGCACACCCTTCAGAGTTGTCCGGCATATGATGATATTCAGATATGCTATGCTGACCTGGTCCGCCCTGGCCAACCCCTGCATGAGCTGCTCACCATGAGCTCGGTATGAAGGTTGGGATCATGCCTCCAAGAGATCATGGATCGCCGAGATCAAATCTGATACGTGTACATATATATCTTCCCCATGATGTATATATATATTTGTATTTGTATTTGTGCAGTTTGACAAACAAACCTATTACGTGGTTCGTGGCGATGTTTCCCTCAACCAACCCTTTGGGTGTGGGGGATTAACCCGTGATAGTAATACGCTTGCTGCGCCTCCTGTTTGGGTCCCATAGGGAAATTGGTCTCCGGAGATGATAAAAATTTTATTCTATTCTATTCTAATCAGACGCTAAAACATATCGAGGTCCTAAAACTACCCATGCCCATTGTCTACTCAATACTAACAAATATCCAAGGTATCTTGGGACTTTCCAAGCATCATTCCAAGATCCAAAACCTTTATATAACTAACGATAAGAGAAAATCAAATCAAACCGGATAAGTGAAAAGTAAACGTCTCATCACATGCAAAAGTAAATCTAAGCCTAAAATTGCTTAAGCCTATTGTTGCGTCTTTTTGCTAGTTTTTTTTTTTTTTTTTTTTTTTTTAATGTTTATAAAACACATGATGTATACAAAACAAATGAGGTCAACGGATGGATACCATATATTCATACCAATAACAAGAGTATAAAAATTTTATATATAGACAATTATTACAAAACTTTCAAAATTTACATTGCATCTCTGCGGATCCGTCGAGCTAATGCCAAATCCTGACTCTCTTGGCGTGGATAGCGCAAAGGTTTGCGTCACCCAGAAGAACAACCAAATAATCCTCAACGGCTTTCTGTAGAGCAAGGATAGCATGTGCCTGGAAGCGCAGGTCAGTCTTGAATTCTTGGGCGATCTCCCGCACCAAGCGTTGGAAGGGCAATATGCATACCAGGAGCTCCATGGACTTCTGGTATTTCCGGATCTCCCTCAATGCAACGGTGCCAGCCTTGAAACGATAAGCCTTCTTTTGGCGCATAGGTGAGGGTTGGGGAGGGGGGAAGGGGGGGAAGGGGAGGGGGGGAGAAGGGGGGGCAAAGGAATGTCTTGCCGCCAGTGGTCGGTGATTAGCCCTTCGGACTAGGGCTTCACGGCTTGGCTTTCCTGACTCCTCCTGCCGTTTGTAGCTGCTTCTTATGCTGCGCTCCCAACCGTTGATGGGTCTTCTTGCGTTTCCTCTGGATAGTGCGGCCTTCGGACTGGTCCTGAGCTTGTGCATGTGCCGCTACTTCCCTTATACGCTCGGCTACCCTCTGGGCGTGCTGCTCTAGTCTCAAACGGACTTTGATCTGTCTGTGTATCTCTGCAAGGTAGCATTCCAGCATAGCTGCCATCTCTAGTTCGACGCGCTGCTGAAGTAGGGGGTGAAGTACTCAGGAAGGTCATCCTAGATAAAGATCTGGGTCTCCTCGTCATAATAATAAGATGGCAGGATAAGGGGGTTGCCATTATCAATAAACTCGCCATCTCCAAGATAAATGACCTCCTCTCCCCTATCTTGTGTGTCTCCCCTCGCTATTTCTTTGGCATCGGCTGCTCTATGCCTCGACCTGGGCGGCTTCGATATCATCCCCTGTTGAAGATTCTGGCAGAAAGAACTTGGTGATGATGGAAACTTGGTCTAGATGCTCTACCAATGTATACATCTCTCCCAAAGCATTAAGCTTCAAAAGGAAGCGCTCAAATAAGTGAAATATGAAAGGAGATCCTCTCTCCCGACCTAAAGCGCAAAACTAATTGGTCCAAATGGAGTTCTATCTTCTCAGGGTCTGTGGCAAGAAGCTCCCTGAGAACGGCGAAGATTTGGATGATGCTGAGGTTTTCATAGGTTTGTTCCATACATATGCAGGCCATCTCAGCAGAAGACAGAGGGTTTAGAGTAGAAGTATGATGGTGATTAGCAGCGCGAGGTAAGGTAGGTAGTAAGGTAGGTAGGCAAGGTCGGCTATGGCAGATGAGCTCACTCCGGTGGCTATGGCGGTCAAGGGCAGTGGAGACACAAAAGGAGAATACAAAAAAAGAAACTTCCAGAAAGATATGAATTCAATTTTTTTTTTTTAAATTTATACGCAAAAAATTTATACGTACAAAAATATGACAGACGCGTATTCCGGTGCCAAAGACGTTTCGGACGTCCCAAATTTGATTTTAAACACTTAAAATGTCGTCGGTGCCAATTTTGATTTTTAGCCAAATTGTTGCTGTTGCCGACCAATCCAAGAGCTGCTTTAGGCTAAATAAGGTGTCCCCCTCGCAATGGAACAAAAATCAGCTCAATCCAAGTCTCCTAGAGAAAGTTATGATCCTCGAAAGTAAGGGACCTTATTCCGATAAAAACTCAACATATTTTTACCCTAATACCTCATAAAATTTACCCTAACTATCTGTTCTCACCCAATTAGCCATACTCATCGTTGCACCAGGTCATCCGCCAGCTCATCTATGCGGACGATGTTGACCTTCTGGCCCACACCCCAGAAGCTATGCAGTCTCATCTGGATGCCCTAGACACATTCTGCCAGGCTACAGACATGCGCGTGAATCTGGCCAAGACCAGGGTGGTTCTCATATCCTCTTCACGCCACCCCACGCCTCCTGCACTCACATATCGGGGACAACCTGTGGAGGTCACGCCCACCTACAAGTACCTAGGGGTGGAGTTCCCCTCCTCGCTCTGTTGAGAGGCGTCCATCCGCTTACGGGTGACAGTAGGCTGGAAAGCGCTTTATGCCATGCAGAACAACAAATCACCGTGCGAGCTCTATGATTGGGACCATCGGGCCACATCCGTTTTGGGCACCGGTCGAGCATGTCCTTACATCAGACGGGTCGAGGTTTGGGGCCCGGTGGCATTACTGGAATGACTTGGAGCAGTGTAAGGCATTTTTGGCACGGGCACTTGGGGTGAAACCTTCAGTCCCCTATCAGATTCTGCTGCAGGAAACTGGATTCTTGCCGCTTCAGCGGGCAGCCCTTGATAGACACATCGTCTATTTTCAGAAAGTGGTTAATATGGGTGATGCTCGGCTCCCGCACCTGGCTTACGCTGTGGCAATGGGCCCGCAGCGGCTCAGGGCCTGTTGGAGGGGTAAGAGAGATCAGTGGTTCGCCAGTGGACACAGAGGCCGATCGTGACAGTCTGCAGGAGTACCTGGACGCTTGCTTCCTTGGCAAGCTCTGGGACCCCGACGCTCTAGAGCAGGTCAAAACGCCCATTACAAGGAGCACATCAACCTCGTTAGAAGTCTGGGGCCCGCGGCTCTACCGCGTTCCTCCTTCCCTCGAAAAGCGCAGAGACTCATTGCCTCCATTCGCATGTGTGCCCACCATCTTCGTGATCGAGAGGCAGGCGGTGGATGGGGGAGCCCCGCCCAGACAAAGCTCTGTCGGTCTTTGTCAAACGGGTGCCATTGAGGATGAGTCTCACACTTTCGAGTTGCCCAAAGATTGGTCCGATCCGGGGCGGATCGGCTCCCTTAGTGCTACCGGACTTGCCCCTACATTTGCCGATGAACACACCGCCAAGACGCGGCTCGGGGTCGTACATTCAGTTTATCTTTGGATCTGCGAGCTCACCTTTTGCCCCCCACTGGGCTGCCGTGATCGGGCACTACTAAAATGCGGTGCATGAGTGTATATATTTGTGTGTTTTTGCATTTTGTATATTGGAAGCGGTTTGTCGGCAGGTGATTCTTTGCCATGGTTTTCCCTCGAAAACCCTTCTGGTGGGGCTTTTAATCCCGGGTAGTAATCCGCTTGCTGCGCTTTTGTATTGGGTCCCATAGACCGATTGGTCTCCGTGGACGATAAAAATACCTTCCTTCCTTCCTTCCTACAAGTGTCTAAGTACCACTATGTTTAAAAAAAAAAAAAAAAAAAAAAAAAAACTCTTCCTTACTACTAGACGGTCTAACGAGTTAGAATATGGGAGTGCAAGGATTTGGTCCATGAAAATCATGCTCTGATATCATTGTGACGCTCCCTGAACCTATACGATGCTCCCATCGTATACAATATAGGAAATTCCCCTCCCATGGCGACCTCATCACCACAGAAAGGCCCTCTGTCTACTTCGGACCACTTGTGATGGCCAAGTGCCCGGGTGAAGGAAATGGAGGTGTCATTCGTCCCATGCCTTCTATGGGATCCCTATATAGCGGAAGCATACATACAAGTTAGCACCTAGCATACAAAACATATAATATCATACCACCACGAAGGGTGGTCCATCCATCATCAATATGAATAATATCCCAACAACAACATAACATATGCAATGCATCAAATGGGGCCCTAATCCAAGCTTAGACTCCAAGGAATCAACCGATGGTCAAGGCCCAACAGATGGAATCATGACAATGGCATTGGCTGGCATAGAACAATGGCTAGGGTAGTCCACTCCATCCGCCCCTTCTGTGCACACTTTGCAGATAGGCTGAATCATGCCATGACATGGCTGTAGCCTTTCGAAGGCGTAATCTCATGGAATCGCCCTATGAGACTACTCTAGATTACATGTCCCCGGTCCGATGAGGCAGGAAATGGGGAAATCCTTTCCAGAGCATGGTGCTTCCGTGGGTGGCTAGAGGATCATAGTTCTGTCAGGCAACCACGCATCCGTACCCGACTTTAACCCCCCAAAATCCATAGGCTTCCCCGGCACGCCTATCGAGCCCAATACGTCCCCATAGGCACATATCCTGCTATCCAAGAGGTGTCATATCCATGCCCGGATCATATGCAATGATCGACTATAGACCTAGCCACAGTAGGGAGCCTTGTAGCCATGCTAGGCGAGGTTCCACTCCCACTTCACCACCATGATCCTTGTCTGGTTCTCAGCCACACCATACCATCGGCAGCCAGGAGACGAAATCCCAACCAATGGGGTTTTGCCACGTGGACCTCCAATTCCAATGGTTAAGCCTTTTAAAAGTTCCTTCATTAACATTTCATTTAAATTCCATGTTAACATACGAAACAATTGCCATTTAAAAATAACCCATATACTGCTCCTAGGAACATTTCCAAGCCACCCAATGGCACTTCCAAGGCCATTATGAAAAACTGTAACACTTTACCACCATGATCCTTCTGGTGCTCAACCACAACATACCATCGACATCCAGGAGGGCTCTTGTGCACAGGTCGTATTCAATGGGTTTTAAAGGGTTCTAGCTAGGAGCATCTCTATTCCTAAGTAGCTTTTAAGTCTCTACTCCCCTTTAACCCCATACACACAGGAGGAACAGAAGGAAAGAACAATCACATACAAATCATCCATCATAATCTCAAATAGAACATAGAAGAGAGTCTAAGCATTCATCTATTCATACAAGGGTTAGATTGGAACATAAACTACCTAAAGACTAATCTGTCTCTTGGCTAGATCTGTTATCACAAAGAACATTCATAATTCAAGACTGGTTACTGTATTCAAGCAGCTCCTCCCTTCTTCAATCTCCCCCAAATTGATTTGGCGCAGAATTGGGGGTGGAAGCTCAGCTTGCCCCATTAGAATAGCAAGTCTCCTCTTGCCCAATCGATTTAGGCCAGGTGGCCCTCTTATTGGCTAATTAATGTCATTAATTAACCTAATTAGGTTAATTAGGTTAACTAATCTATGATAATTTAGTATAGCTAATATAAACCCCTTTTAATGTTAGCCCCTAATGCCCCATTATAGTCTAAACATATCTGATGACGTGTCATAGTATTTATACGTATAGCATATAAATACATGGAATGCCACAGGGGTCATGCCAAGACTGCCTTATATTTATATAAGGCAAAACTGCCTTACTAAAATGATTTTTTTGAATTTTTTTTCAGTATTTTCTTATTTTTCTATGCGAGTTAGAGAGTACAATACAAAAAACTGCACTCATCATGAAAGATAATCTACATGCACTATTGTCATACTTAACCTACAATAATTATGGCAGCAAACACAGCAGTAAATTTATGATAGCAAAAGAGAAGTAGGTTTCTTTGTGTTTTTTGCAATGTATGACATCAAGAACCTCTATGCACATGTATTATCATATGTGAGTTGAAAAAGAGTGTTATCTTGATTAAATGATTCAAATTTTGGCAAGTCTAAGTATTGACCATTAATGATCCATGGATATTTATATTTAAATCTTGCAACTACTATGTCACATGAAATTTAAGATCTATGTTGCCAATGAAGGCTTGCATTCATTAAAAATATACCATTTCCTAAAAGATGAACTATATGTATAATTAGCATACTTAAACTCCAATACCATGTAGTCACAAACACAACCAGATGTAGAGAATGCACTACTATATATAGGTTGATAAAATTATAATCTACGAAGATATAAGTGTAGTGCATAGCGTGCATCTTTTATTAACTTCTGAAGATGATATACGAGTTTTATTAGATCATTTTAGATTTATTTTTGTCCTGAATTCTATATAAGGAGATTCTTTAGTCAATATTGAAATTCAAAAAAAAATCGAACTGTAGCTCTCAGATTCAACAACTTATGACCACAAAAATTAGGCCAAAACTTGTAATAATAAAAGAGAAATAATTCATACCCTCAAACAACTCTTTTGCACAAAATTGGGTATGGCGGCTTCATCTAATGTCATATAATAGTGAAAAAACTTGGTAACATGTTAATCAAGATGTTTTATCATAAAAAATCATTTGCTTTTGATTTAGCAAGGTTTGAACCCCTTTGTGCTAGAAAATATGAAGAATGCAATTCTGGACCAGTATGAAAACTTCTAAATTGTATGAGGTTTGGACAATCACCACAGGATGGGTGAATCCATTGGTCATGAAATTCTTGTAGATCATAAAGAATCAAGTGAAGATTCAAAAGGTGGTGGTAGATTGCAAAACGGAAAAGTTCCTCTCTAGATATATGGGTTTAAGTGGCAGAGGTACGATAGACCAATTTTGGTCTATGGCCCACAGATGGTCCAGTGGACAACTCTAGTGTTAAGTGATTGCCCAATATCCTCTGTTTGATGGACAGATGCATTAGTGAGTCTGGTTGATTGCCATTGTGGTCTTGGTGTTTCTCATTTAGAGTGGGTTTTGGACCACGTGTCCAATCTTTTTGACGTTGTGGTGAGATTTGCCAAAAGTTCGCCAATGTTCGAACTATTATCACGGTGTTCAGACTATTCAAAATGAAAGGGATCATGACGTTGTTGCATGCGTAAATCCATGCTAGAGATGTGTTGCTTTTCCATGTCTAGCTGCTTATCTAGTAATGCGGTGCTGAAGACTCCATTTGCTCAGCGAGGCGTGCCAGACTAGCTATGAGGCCCTCAACATTTGCCTGCATTTCTTTCAAAGCTCTTCAAACGGGGGACCTAGAATTGCTTGCGAGAGGCTTGATGCGAGGTTTAATTGGCGGCCATAGCATGTCTGGCCAAGCGTGCTACATATGCCTTTGCCCTTGCTACTTTTCTTAGCGTAGATTTGTCAATCTTGCATGTGTAGACCATTCTACAGATGAAATGAGTCTACGAACATAACTTTGTCTGCCATATTGGATGTGCCCCATGATGTCTATGATTCTACAGGCATGTCCATGAGGAAAATGTCCACTTTTGGGGAGGGGGGCGTATTACTAATATGACAACTCCTACATTGTCAGTTCCGAATTCGAAGTCGTTCCTTTCCCACTGCTAGCAACTTCAACTAGTTCCGCAGCTTAAATCATGTTCGATCCATAAACACGTAGTCCCAAAATCCAACCCTGCCTTTCGACCTCGCGAACCTTACTCTCCATTTTCGCCATCGGTTTTCGGGTGCGCCTCGCAGAGTTGATCGCTTAAACCCTCGGCAAAAACCAACAATGCTCACCCTTGGTAATTGCCATAAAGAGCTTTTTCTTTTTTTTTTTTTGGGGAATGTATTTCAATAAGGTTCGCAAATGATCTCTTGAGTATGATTTTGGTAATGTTTGGGCGAGAAATATGGGTTAGGGTTTTGAAAAAAGTAGTTTAGGTTCTCTTTGATGGTTGTCTGTTGCAGAGTCGTGGCATGCATCGTCCGAGCATGTCGGGCGGCCGATCCTCCCTCCCATGTGTCTGAAGCCGGATGCAGAGGGCGAGGCAGAGCAAAGAAGGGCGAGGAGTTCTATTTCTGAGGTGGAGCGAGAATGGCAAAGAACGGCAAAGAAGGGCGAGAACGGCGAGGGGGCTGAGAAGTGGAAAGGGCGGCCTATCTGTTGTTGCAAACAGCTCCTTGCTGAGGCTTTTTCTTGGGGTTTCTATGTGAACCTGCTTTATGAATCCAGGCTTCGAAGTTTGCAGTTTGAAAGCTGTAGAATCCAGGGCAGTTTGCAATGTCAAAGCTTTAAATGGTTGGGAGGTTCGGAGTCAGAAGAAGACTCCAACTTTTGCTGAAAATGCAGTTCTTATGTCACGTTTTCATTGAATGGCATCTCTTCACTCTCATTTCTTCTTATCTGTTCTTTACTCTCATTTGTTGTTATCTGTGTTTTGTGAATGCACAATGGTAGTTTATGCATTTCTTATGTGTATGGATTGAAGTATACCATGTATGTATATACGTATTTAGGCGTATGGGGTGCGCAAACTTATACATGGGGCTGATGTGTAAATTCCACGGCCCTTCATTTGGTATATTCATGGAACTATGCTTGGATCCAATGATCCAAAAAAAAAATGATAAGGATAACATAAGCAGATTCTTATACCAAGTAGTACCTTTGCCAAAATTCTATAGGAAGTTAGAGAGAAAATGTAGGCAAATTCTTATACCGGTGGTAACTTGCCACAATTCTATAAATGTATTACAAGTGCACTTTATGTCTTCTCCATTATGTAGGAGAGCCATGCCGGGGTTAAAAATAAAATAGGACAGTCGAGTCAATCACATATTTTGCAACTACCTTACTTGCAATAGCACCCAAATGTCTATTCGATAAGATTGCCCAAATGTCTATTCGAAAGATTGTACTCTAAACAATTTGGTATCTTTGTAGGTGCTTTTCTAGAGGATTGCTAATCATAAGCATCATCTCAAGGCATAAGCTGCTACACTATCAGGCTCAAATGTGCTAATCTAAAGTAGACACATCCAACTTTATCATTAGCAAAGCTGCAACTTTTTTTATCAAATACTACAAAAAAACATGTTTAGAGGAAGCTGAGGAATCTAATTTTTTAGTGTTGCACCAGCATTCTAACTTGGACAACCGATGAAGATTTCATAATTTTCATTTACACACTGACGCAAGTTTCAGTTTCTTCATGTCTCTTATTTTAGAAAAACTATACAATAAAATGTGGCATTCCTCATATGCCATGAGGTAAACAAAAAAGCTTATAAGTTTTTACAAGCCAAAAAGAGGTGGTTCGGTTTGAGAATACCAAGCTCCCACTTAAAAGAAAAACATCCCTTACTAACTTTAGATCCTATACAAAATCTTAGATGCCAACATATTTGGTCTATTTTGCAGAAACGCAACGTGTTTCTTGCAAATCTTATCTTACAAAGCTGTATTGACCAGTAAATGTGATGACGTTCAAAGCACTAAACTAATGCACCAAGAGAACAAAGAAACATATTTAGGAAAATGCAAGGAACAAGATCATATGGAATACCACCAAGCAAAAATTTAACCTTATCATAATTAAATGAGCCGACCCTACTCTTTCATCATAAGTGCCATCACAAAATTAAATATACTGCACTGCCATATACAATAAAACAGCTGCACATCATATGAGATCATCACAATACTTTAAAAGTGATCAGGCCAGGCCCAGACTGTATCAGGTTCCCTGTTTGCCACTATTAAATTCACATAAATCCATGGAAAAATCTCGCCATATGATCCACTTTGATGAAATATGAGAAGATGAAGGCATGCTCACAGTGATCATATCAGAGATAAATCGAAGGAACCACTCATGCCTTATTTTAGATCAATTGGCAAAAAACCATGGCAAAAGCTGCATATGAGCCATTTTTTTTTTTTGGTAAACATGAATAGAGTCTGAAAAATGGATCAGAACCTGTGATCATATACACTAAACAGTTGGAAGTATCCTAACAAAGATCTCTTTTAGATGAATAAAAGAGAATCTACAAGTGGGCAGGATGATTTTTAATACAGCCATGGCTCACACAATCAAATCAGAAATATGACTGCAGAGGATGGATGTAGAGCAGATAAAACTTAGAAGATATGTATATTAACTGGGTGGAACAATTAGCTATGGTGGATTTATCTGCGTTGAAGACGAGGGTACCACATGCCTAAGAGCTTTTCACACACAAATCCGGCAGTTTCAGAAATGCGTTTCCCAAAAGACCCCTGAGTTGGAAGTCTCACCTCTTCTAATGATCTGCTGACGGCGAGTTCTTGCATTGACGGAACAATTTCTTCCTTAAAATCCACAGGAGCAACCTGCTTGAGCTTCCGTTTTCCTCCAGAGGGCTCTGTTTTTTGTTTCTCGATCATTTGACCTAATCCCTTCTTCTCAAGCTTTTCTTCAGTTCCTTTTTCATCTTCTTTCGCTGCTTCACATTCTGGAACATTTTCTGAATCCGGCAGAGCCTCTGTTACCATCTTGGGCTCCATTTTCAGCTCTGTTTTTGCATTAATGCATTGTTCCTGGGCCTTATCCGAGCCATGGCCAGCTCCGATTATAATATTGCCGGACTTATTCTTCTTTGCCTTATCCTTCGTGCCTCGTTTTTTGCCCTTATCCTTGCTGGTATTACCACGGCCTCTTCCCATTCCCATAGCCCAAGAACTCCTCTGTTTTTCCACAGCCACAACATTTTCGGCCATAGCCATTTCTTCCAAAGCCTGCTGCTCTCTACCAATATCTTCAACCAGCGAAATAGCATCATGGATTATCTTTCTGTTCGAAGATTCATCCCACAGCCTCCAGTAACTCCGGTAGCATTCAAAGCATCCACAACCAAAAGAAGGATCATGCGGCACATTTTTTTTCGGCAAAGAGGCAGGTTTTTGGGGCTGCTTCCGATCTATACGATGCACTGGAAGCTGAGCCTGCTTTCGCTTATTTTTGGAGCTCTTTGTATCATCGTCTTCATCTACAGGATGAGAAACAAGATAGGCAAAAACCTCTATATCTGCTACCGGTAAAGAAATAACGGCAGCTTTTACACTATCTGGAAGTTGCTCCATAACGTGGGCAGCTTCATTGGGAAGTCCGACCATCTCCAGAAACATCATAGGCGGTAAATCAAAAGGAAAGCTTGATGCTGCAACGGCGGAGCTCGAGAAAAGAAAAAAAATGCAAAAGACGAGCAAAAAGAAGCAGAAAAAATGGGGAATAAGAGAAAACATAGGAAGTGTTTTTGGGTCTAAGACGCGGCCGCCATAGCCAGAAGCTTCAAGCTCCGTCAAACTGGAAGATTCGCCACCGCTCAAACACAAAGGTTCACGCGGAAGGACAAAAGCAAATTAGCGGCGCCGCCTGTTCTGGCGTCGCCGCTGCGGCGCCACCAACATCTCGACGTGAATTATGAGAATATGCCAAGTGGTGGATTATATGTCCACGTCATTGGGTCGGCTTACGTGGCAGATAAGCTTTCTAATCACATTTGTTTACTAAAAAAAATTATTATTTTCTTTTCTTTTCTTATGAAATGGAATACCATAACGTTAAAAAAGCAATTAGATGACATTAAATCAATTTAGAATCCTTTTCACTATAAATAATGCTTAGATAACATAAAATTTAAATTGTTGATACGTATAGTGTCTTCAACATTATGAATGTCCATGTCTTGCGCGTCGGTCTCTCATGTTGCACCCTAGATATGACCTCTATATTATTGGCCATAGAACTTGCCATATATTCCTCTGTCTTGATAATGTGTTGTCCTTGTCGCCTCTCTTATTCTTACCACTGACGATCCCTCACCTCATTATCGACCACACAAATGCCATAACTCACAGTATTCGCCACACAAGTGCCATGTTATTTTCCATCATACGAGACTATGTCATCAGCATTAATTGTCAATCACTCGTTTATGTATACATGAAAGGCAATCTACACGCTTTTCCTTGCATGGAAATTGGGCTCCGCCTTTCCTGGCATGGAAACGGGGCAAAGTGCGAAGCGCAGAGCCCTGTTGACATGTAGATTGTGTTTCTCGTAACTGTAACATTCTATTCAATGCTTTTTTGGAAGCTCAAAATGTGAGGAGAATGCAATTAAACCAAGCATAATGCAGGTAAAAGATTGGAAGGTAAATCTATGGAATGCCAAGTAAATTGTTGGAATGCAAGGTCAATTTCTCTGTAGCACTGGAACATCCAAGAAACAAGAAACTTTGTGAACACATGCCAGGAAAGAAACTGGCCACATGGCCAAATGTCATTGGAAGCCAAAGCTGACAATTAAGTGTCTTTTACGTTTGAAGTTTTGGAGATATTTTTTGAATGAAGTTTTTTCACATTCAAAAGGTTTCCTCATGTATTTTGAAGATGCACCACTTTACCAGTCTATGAAAAAATGTATATCGTACAATCAACCACAATAGTTGATAATATGTCTTTTCCTTTGCATGGGTCCATAACAATCAACAAGGGACAATTCAATTCAATGTATTGGTTGGCTTGGCCCTACTGCTAAGTTCGTGCAATGCATGTTGACAAAAGGCCACTCGTCCCTATTTTACTAGATATGGCAGCTTTCTTCTTGACCATATATATCCTTATCTAGTTATTGAGAGAGACGAAGTTTTGTTCTTTATGTCCACGATTAAGATGTCATACTTCTCGCTAGATTGACTCCTGCTAGAAGGTGTTTTCTCTACGTCTTTCTTATATGCTTCCCTCCTCCTACCATTTTGTATGCATGCAATAGAAGATGAGCTAGCTGGGTGTTTGATAATGATTAGAGATGCAGAGAAACATGAAGCTTTCTTTTTACCAAGGTATATCATACACATGATGCTCATTGGAAGCATCTAGCGTTATTATGGCTATTGATTTTTTTCTAGTTTTTTCTGAACAACATTGTTTATAATCTATTGCTTGGTAGTAAATGAATTTATGCTAAAATGCAATCAATTATTGCCATCACTTGGTAAAGCATCACGTTATAAATCACATAAAAATAAAATGGATGATAACGTGAATGTCAAGTGGCGACATTTCTAACCCATCCTCCAATCCTACTCCGCTTGCATTTCCTATTGACATTCTACAAGTTTTTACCCTACATTCTATGATCTCAGAATTGCACTCAAAATGTCAGTTAGTTACAAATCTACGTTATGAAAGACATGATTTCGTTCAAATAAAAATTGTATTTAAAACCCTAAACTTGATACGATAATTTTAGTTGAATGATGACTTTATAATGTTAGAAAAACATAGAAATCACAAAGATCACGTTCTGGAGCTATTTCTCATCATCTGCAGCAAAACTTAGGCCTTGAAGAAGGAATGCAGCATTTAAGCTAAAGATAAAAAAGCTTCCTAAATTCTAGCCATACCATATAATGCAAAAAACTTGCATATATAAAAACATGGAAAAGCATTAGCTCAAAAAAGTATATCTTACCAAGATTAATAGAAAACCTCCTAAAATCTCACCAACAATTGCCCCCTAATGCTTTGCTCTACTACATGAAGCCCTATCCATATTTAGAATGCACGAAGAAAACAGGAAGCGAACATGGCATTCATGTTTGCTCCTCTTGTATTGGGAAGGGGGGTAGAGACCTAGTAGCCATTATTTAGATGATGCTCCTACTTTAGACCCCTTAGTTCCTATTATATGCGGCCTGTTATCAGAAGCCGGAGTTCATCCCTCTAGCAACCAAGTTGACAGAGGCCGTCCACCTAACACCAATCTCTTAGCAAGGAATCAATGAGGAAGAATGGACGTGCCATTTATCTCGTCTTCCCTTAGGACCGTCCTAGCTGTGGAAGCGTAAACAAACATGAGCACATGACATCAAATATAAATAACTCCACCTCGAAGGGTGTCTCACCATAGCATACAAGTGTAAGAACGTCAACAACATCATCATGGGGGAGATCCTACCCAAGGCTCAGACTCAAAGGGGATGGACTGACAACTCGAGTCTCCAGAAGTCATTGCAGAGAATTCATATCAGTGGATTGGGCTGGCATAGGAACATGGTTGTTAGGTAGTCCTCTCTATCTGCCCCTCCTGTGTATACTTTGCAGAATAGGCTGATAAGTCTTGGGATTTGACCGTAGCCTGCCGGGTGCATAGCCGAGGAGGCTACTCCTAGGTTTCATCTCCCAAGTCCCGATGAGGCAGGAGGATATCACTCCCTCGAGAGGTATGCCATCACAGGCGGCTAGAGGGCCACTGCCCGTCGACCTGAACCTTATTGAATGTGACGCATCACCCAAGAGGTGTCGAGCCCATGCTTGCCCACACGCAGTGGCAAGCCATTAGGCCTAGCCCGCTAAGATCCCTGGTAGGCTTTACACAACAGAGGGATCGATCTGCAATGGGACATATCCTCCTTATCCACCGGTTTAGTCCCGCCACCCACAGCCAGGCGGGCTCTTATGCATAGGCCGCATTAATTGGGAATTAATGAGGCTATCTAGGTACATCAACTACTGAAGCTTTTAGGGTCTCTACCCCCCTTCCCAATACATAAGAGTGCGCATAGAATAGAACATCATCACACAGACTGGAATACAGAATAACATCTGATCTATCTACCTAAACATACATGGTTAGGTTCCTTTGTTAGGGTTTGTGATCTTAGAATTTATAAGGCTGCTAAGACTAATCTAACATGCTAACCCAGCTCATTGCTGGACTAAAAGTCGGCATTGCACAACAGAATCACTGTTTACCTGATCCTTGGCTTGCTCCAGCACCTCGAATCGCGTCCATGCTTTTGCTTGAGTCAAAGGCGACTGAATCTTGAGGATCTGTTGTGCAAAGGCGGCTTGGCGGCATTTGGCAATGCAAATTAGCAGCTTGGCTTGGCAGGAATGGCTCAAGGAAGCTGAAATCTGAAAATGGAAAAGGTTTAGGGTTTCCCCTTTTGTTCCTTTTACATGACCTTTTAGGGTTAGGGCTAAAGGGCATATGGGGTTTTGCCATGTGGCAAAAGGGTTAAATGCACATGTTTATAGACATGTGCAACATAAGAGGTTTCCCCTAGGGTGCAACCCTTTACGTGTTCTAAGTACGTGTCATCAAGGTGACATGTACGAGTGGCGTGGCAGTATAAGATACGTATTCATATTGTATATTATGCTGGAACGTTACAATCTCTCCACCTTGAATTGATGATGTCCGCAGTATCACGAGTCTCCCCACCTTGAAAACCTGCATGATCCCTGCAACATATTTCATGCATGCAATTTTTATAACAAGTACCCCAATGTAATATTTAAGTTTAATAATTATAATCACATCCCTTGTTCCATAGCATGTTGTAGTAAGGTAATTTCTCAACCCCTACTTACATTAACATTTATTATTCACAAAACCTTTATAATTTGCACACTTATTATTAACAGAGTTTTCAAAATTTTATAATTTAAAGGTCCATTTGGTCTCCTTGCAACATATTATGACAAAACATGTGTTGCAAGTCCTCGCAGTGCAATCCCCCTGCTGCTAAATCCTCCTATTGGCCTGCATGTCCAACACTATGTTAGTATACATTTATTTATTATAAAGTTGGTTATTAGGGGACCACCCATTTAATTACACTTATCTAACTATATGGATGCAAGACTAATCTCCCGGTGTAGGAAGAGGATGCTTCTTCCATCGTGGCCATGGAGACAGTGCCCTATAATGCCTAGGACGGTCACTCATGCCTACACCTTTTGTCGCCCTTGGCATGGAGGATGGCATCCTCCCCGTAGTAGGCATTGAGTAGAGGTGCTTTCCTTATCAATGCGTGAACTAAATGACCTCTTATCTCTCAATTTCGTCTACTTCTGTAGCAATGGAAGTAGACTTCTTAATCTACCTCACACTCACCTATCGGTTCAGTGTTGACTACTTCAGTGACAAGTCGATCTTTGCATTGCTCCATGAATTTGAAATACTGCTTCTCCAAATCTGATTGTAGTACCTACGTAGCGTCTTCCATAGGTAAATGTGTCCACTTCACTAGGTATTAGAGAAATTGGGATCTTCTTGTTTTCTTGTAGGACCTGTCAAGAAGAACCTCTGGGACGATCTTGAATTGGTCGTCTGTCATTTTCAGTAACTCTGTTGTCTCCAATACCTCCTCTAGATTAGGAGTGTGCCTCTTCAGAAGACTTGCATGGAAGACCCTATGGATTTTGAGATGTGCCAGCAGATCCAACTTGTAGGATTGGTTACCTACTCTTTTGGTTATCCTGAATGGCCTAGCCCATCTTGGAGCAAGCTTGCAATTGCCAATGCGGGGCTTCGTTTATTTGACCTTGATCTTCAGCCACACGCTATCCCCTACTTGGAATTCTCTTACTGTTCTATTCCTATCGGCTACGCTCTTCTGCTGGCTCCTTGCTGCTAGAAGATATCCTCTCACTTCCTCCACCAATTGTTGCATGTCAGCTAGCATCTGTTGGGATACTTCTACCTTGGACATGGGATTGTGCCAAGTGTCCGAAATCAAGCATTGGCAGCCGTAGTTGATCATGAATGGCGACATTTGAGATGACTCCGGGGCTATTGTATGCAAACTCCACCAAGTGAATATAATCGTCCCACTTTGATTGCTTGTTCCGGACATAATTCCTCAACATATCTTCAAGTATCTGATTCGTACGCTCCATCTGCCCATCTGTCTAAGGGTGATATGTTGTGCTCATCGACAGCTTCGTCTGGATGGTGGTGAAGAGGCCTTGCCAAAATGCACTCATGAACTTCGAATCCCTATCAGAGATTATCTCCCTTGGCATCCCATGGAGTCGGAAGATCTTCTTTGTGAACAACACAGCTGTATTCAATGCCATATCCGTGGTCCTGCATGGCACAAAATGCGCCATTTTTTACAACTTGTCGACTACTACCATTAAGGCATCCTTGCCCCTTATGGTTCTTGGGAGCCCTGTTATGAAGTCCATGCTTATTACTTCCCATTTGGCATTTGGCACTAGCAATGGCTCTAACGATCTTGGAATTCGAAGTTGTTCTGCCTTCGTCTGCTGACATAGCTGACATTCTCGAATGTACTTGGCTATCTGCTTCTTCATGTTGGGCCAGTAGTAGCTACTTCTTATCTTGAAGTAGGTTTTTGTGAAACCTCATGGCCAGCTATTGAGCTATTGTGTGTATCATGGAGTATAAACTTCCTAATTCAGGATGATTCTGGTACGCGGCTTGCCCATGCTGCCTTAAAGTCTCAGTCCGTTGGCAACGTCTCTTCTATCTTCTTGCCGAACTCAATAGTGAGTGTTGATATATGGCATTGCAATGGACTCTCGTCGTCAAGGTGTGCCTCAAGAGCTCATCTGCAACCACGTTCAGCTTGCCTGGCTTGTACACGATGTCAAAATCGTACTCCTCGAGGAACTCCATCCATCTCCTTTGTCTCAAGTTGAAACAAGTGCAGTCAATGTTATAGTATTAAATATGGCATTGGTATTAGACATAGATATTTTGCATGGATATTTTGCATGTGCAGTATGCTTAGGGTGGTATGACCTTTGTAACTAGGCTGAAGGTTTCATAAGGACGAAAATTGCTTTTGCATTCAAGGTCACTCAGATCATGCATGTTGCTACTGCTTATTTACTGTTATGATTCAACATCTAGGGCTCTTAAGCCAGATTAGTTTGAAGTTAAATCTAACAATAAGTTCGCTGCTGTAAAACTCTAGATATATTGTAGTAGTAGATGTAACACCAGAGTCCTCATCAGGCCATAATAAATGAGGTAGAGATCCACATGGACAGATGCTGAACATGTTGTTTGTACTCACATGAACATTGAAGGCAGTGATCTTATGAGTATTTGGTATTTGCCTTAGTATACTCCATTAGATTATATCTGGTTTTTCACTTTTTAATGGTGTTGTTTTAGATTCTGTTTGCTATTTTGATTGTTTACATAACAGTGTGAAGGGGGATGACCCCAAAAGATCTCATGACACCTGCTACCATGTACAAGGCAACCATTTCTAATGCTTGTTTTTTGTAATGTTGGTGCAGGTAACAGGATCTTTTGCTAATTTATTCTCTAAAAAGTGGAAGCTGGATAAAGCCACGGATACATATTAAGTGATTGCAAAAATATCGTGAGGGCACTTGCGGAACTACAATGAACTACTCAGTTTACACTGGTGTGATGTAAATAGGCTTAAATAGTGGATATTTTGATAGTGATTGGTGGTATTTGTATAAACTATTGATAGGATTTAGAATATTAATAAGGAAAATTTACATTGGATCACACTTAGCATTGGATATTGGTATGTGTAATTTCTTTTTGGCTTATAGTTAATGTCGAATAAAGTAACATAGTCTGGGCCTAAGGTTAGTACACCTGACTAAACTTAGGGCTGCTTATTGTATCAAGTTATTTCCTTGCAAAGGTATAACGAGATAAAAGTCTGGAGACAGATTTAAAAGGTTTTTTTTGCTCTTTAACTCAGTGTATTTGTTATACCAATAACCTGGACTATGTTGCATTAAATTCAGGTGAAATTTTATCATGCTAACAGTGACATATTGTTTGATAATACAGGAAAAGAGAATGGATGAGAAGAATGAGACCAATAATCTATGATGGTTAAAAGCAATGGTTGAGGGCAGAAAAGCCATGATTCACATGACAATAAGCATTTGCTTAAAACTATGAAAAGCCTATTGATTCCATTCTGATATAACATGGTTAGACCTTGTGGTCAAGCCTCATATGAGTATTCACATTCTGACTGTGCAGCTGTGTTTTTGGGCATTGAAGACTTATTGAATATATTGAGCAAAAATGGTAATGTTTTGACAGACATCAAAGGAGCTATTCTCAGCATTATGCAGAATGAGGTATTTCTAGTTATCATATACAATGTTATTGATATGAATAAAATATGCATGAGTTAATGTATGAGCAATATAGGTAGGGTAGGGCCTTGGTGCAGCAAGGTCCTACTCTCCTTGTTGCTATGAAATTGTTCTCACTTTGGCCCCCCGACCTACGGTAGGTGGCAGGGTTTTTTTATTAGTTAGATTTAATGAGTCCATTTGGTACTCTTGAAGATTTGACAGGTGCATGTTGCTTAGAATTAGTCTAAAGCAATTTGATTGTAATGATATAAAAAGCTTGGTTATATATGGCTTAGATAGTGGTTTAAAAATATCAGGTCATGGACTTGTACTAAAGACATTTGGTAAGTTTGAAAGTATTGAGCAAACACCCGGATTGTTACTACCTCAGTTAATTTGGGATGAAATGATCTTAACCTTTGCTAGTTAAATGTTTAATTTATGACAATTTACCAATTGTGGTGGAATATGTAATTTTTGGCTCGTTGGAATCTAACATTTTAGGGCAAACCGACCGAGGAGCGTATACAGCAAAATGATGACATGGCTGGCTTATAATGGAGGGAACGTAAGAACCTGGTACTATTCCAATGGAAAGCTAGTTGCTGCACCTATTTGGAACTGATGATATCATCACTGCATATTTATCTACAGTTTCCCTTGTAAGAAAGGGTATGATAGAATCGTCTTTGGCA
This sequence comes from Isoetes taiwanensis, assembly GCA_021234155.1. Taxonomy (NCBI): domain Eukaryota; kingdom Viridiplantae; phylum Streptophyta; class Lycopodiopsida; order Isoetales; family Isoetaceae; genus Isoetes; species Isoetes taiwanensis. The sequence continues at coordinate 7,216,475 of JAJEKV010000008.1, forward strand.
GGGCTTAGTTATTGCTCTGAGCATTTGCTTCCACTGGTCATGGGAAGGAAGAAAAGCACAAAAATGCCACGGTGAGAGGGAGCTGCTATACCTGAAATGAATTACAGTCATGATATTTCGCTGGATCACACTGGAAATGGCTAGTGTTGGCAAGAACATAAAGCAGAAAGTGCATGTGGCTACTGCTCAAGGTCAATGCAATGATAAGGATAATTTTAGCAAGGTTTTGCAATCTGCTACAACATTGATCGACTCCAACAATATGCCAATGGCCTAAAGCATCCTAATAAGGTTTGATGGATTTAATGCTTTAATGGATTTTTAGACATGATCTGATAATAATTTTTTATGGACATTGGCTTTGTTATAGGGAAGAACTTGGTTCTATTCTAGATTTGCTTACTGTTTTAGAAGCATCAGCTCTAAAAACGAATTTGATAAAGAGTTTGTTCGTTTACACAGGGTAGTCACATGAATAGCATCGATCCGAGCCTTCGGATCGTTATTCTGGGATGGGACGAGCAGCTATATATGTGCTCATCCTTCTTGTGGCTCGTTATCGGCGTCTTCTCACAGCAGCATCTCTTTCCTTGTCCATTGCTTCCTCTCCTCATCATCTTGCTCCTCTTCATCCTCTGTCATGTTCTCCTTTACCACTATCCTTTCCCAGCTAGTTTTTACATCGCCTTTGCTGGCCTGTTCCAGACAGGATCTGCCAATCTCCATCAAATCACTCCGTGTCTTCCTTGTCCTTTTCATGTTTTTGTTTTTGTTCTTTAGAACGTCTTGCAGATTGGGATTTGCGAATTCCCGCCCATATCGGTGGATCTTGGCCCGGCTGGCTAGACGGGCGGAGGCACGGAGCAGGGTTGGAGCTGCATGCACCATCGGTTTCATCCCTTTTCTGTCTATTTTGGCTTATCTTCTTCCTCATTTGGGCGTTTGTACGGTATAGCTTACCGAGGTATAGCTTTTCCACAAATTATGATGCATGCACATAGTCCTATAACTTATAGTTGAATTCGGATGCATGCAAAGAGCGTTTAGAGATGGATTTCTAACAAAATCGTGATTATTTTTAGGGCTTTTCCGGATTTGGATTTACTACCAGGGCCGAGTTTGCCAATTCTTCCTGATCACTGTTTTCATCTAAATTGAGTTGCAATTTTTGTTCTCAGATAATTTATCTTCTCTACAGAGGATCGACTTACACCGGAGGTGATCTCATGCATTCTTGGATGATTTGCAAGACATAAGCACAAGCCGAGATGGGATCTGGAAATTTGAGCTGTCTATGCAGGGCGGGCATTCTAATCTGTTTTTGCCCAGCTCAAGGCGGTATATCCACCATCTGTGAACCTAGCTCTGCTAATTTATCCTGTAAACCCTGCGTTATCGCCCCCCAGCTCATGTATATCTTCGTCAAGTCCAAGTACTTTAGTATATCTCCCTCTGCCACTAACAGATCCGGCTTCCTCCTTTTTTCCTTCCGGCCTGCCTCCTGTAACAGGCCGCCACCCCTCTCTTGTTGGAAGCCCCTGCCCACATGGCAGCGCCACGTGGCAACAGGGCCATCCTGCCATAATAGATCCGGTGGCCCAGGTCTACCCCAGGCCAGCCCGTCCACACTCTCGGAGGAGCAGATAGGTGGCATCCCCGATTTAAGGGGTGCTCACCTTTTACACCACCATGGTTTTATAAACCGTTACATAATTTGCCACACATTGCCTTGTTAACTCCTTGGCAGGAAATCAATCTTAACCCCATACGATTATTTCCAACCCAAGTAACCCGGCCACGTTCTACCCTAGTCTACCAGAGGTTGCTTCTGCACCAGAATCTAGCTAGAACACGGATATTAGTTGTCGCATTCTCCATTGATGGTCGGGTCTTGCCTCATACTAACCGACTAATCTTTGCCAACATAAGATGTACTGGTAATAACTTTTCTTTACAGGGCGCCCTAGGTCCTAGGGCATGCATTTGTGGTTTTTATGGTACAAGTTCCTCGCTCATCCAGGTAAATGGGTTACTGGGGTGGTGCTTTATTATATGTCTATATTGCTCCTCATCATTTTTTTCCTTTGTTCACTTTTTCCCTTTCCTATATAGTAGCACTTTTCTCATTATTTTTTTGTACCGACATTATGTCTTCTGAGGTGAGGCATTTTCAACTCTTGTGCATCTGCTTTTCTGTTCGAATATTCTGGGGACCATAATTTTAGAACTAGTCATATTGTTGCTTCCTCCATTGTGTTTGAGCCTTATGCATGTCTTTACATTCACAATTGGAATTGATGCATTTAAATTTGGACATTTTTTGGAAGGTGACTTCACGTATTGGCATGCATTCTTTTCTCTGCAGTCATGCCTCGGAATTGTTTCTCCTTGTGCGCATTGCATTTCTGATATTGAGTATTCTATTTTTGCAATACTCTTTCGCATGATCTATTTTCCTAGAGGTCTCCTCATTTTTGGGGCCGATCTTCTTCACCGTTGAGTTGTTTTTTGTGGGCAATATTCGGAACCTTTTGCTAACTTTAGCGTATTGTTAGTTAACAGTTTTACTTCTAACCTACCCTTGACATTAACATGGTTCACGTTGCTTTTGCTTTCATGTGGTGTTATATTTGAGGCATTTCTCCTTGCCATATATGGCTCGTTCCTCAGTCTTAGTTTATGTGCACTTTGATTTGTCTTTGGCTTGTCCATTACCGCGCATTATTCTAATAGACCGTCATGGTGACCATAGGTGCTCAAATGTTGTGGTTGGCTGCCATCGCTACGCATGTTTTTTTTCTCTCGAATTTGTCTGCAACTCACATCTCAACTTCCTCTTTTTTAGTAGCGAACACTTTCCATGGATCATTTGCTATTACCATGTCCCTTCATATCATCATTGTGTTTTTTATTCATTTATCATGTCTATTACCTTTTTTTGCTTTCTTATTTCATCTACTATCTGGCTCATCTCCTTGCACTCCACCCTGACCTTGGCCCTTTTGACACGTATGGCATAATATGTTACTTTATCTAGTCACTTTGTTTTCATTTGTTCTTTTCTACATTATGGCTAACCTCTTTGCACTCCATCCCGATCGATTTCTGATCTTGTGCGGTCTTAGCCCTGTAGATCCGGCCCTGTGCAAACTTTAGCCTGCATATCCGACCTCAACCTGATCATTCGACTCCTGATCCCTGCATTTCCGGCCTCAACCTCATCAAATCGGCTCCTGGGCAGCAGTTCGACGGTTTTTGCTCCTCCCTTAGGGTTCGCCCAATTAAGATCCTTTTTCTTTTACTCTTATATTTCCTTCTCCCTTAGATTTTTTGGCCTAGCCACGTTTAGCATCCCCTTTTTAGCTATAACATCATTTGTTCAATATATTCCTTAGCCATCTTAACCGTTTTCCCTTACCTGACCTAACTTTTTTATTTGAATAGAGCTATAAATCAATTTTTTGCGTTTTCCAAGGTTTTCATGTTTATATGATGAGATTTTTCATGTTATGCATTCTTCATAAAGGGCATGATCTGTTTTGGAATAACATTTCTAGATATTATTTTCTATGAGGTGAGAGGTGTTGATTCATATTTGGTCTTGCTTTTCTTTCCATAGTTTTCAATAAGATGCTACATTTGCCCACTTGCTATTGCCATTATTTATTTACGGCCAGTTCATAGCAATGGATTTGGGGTTTGATTTTGGACAGGCTCATCTCGCTTGAATCGTGATCATGTATGCATTTAGCATTTTCGTCTTTTTCTCATATGCACATGCTCTTTGCCTTGATCAATACGTCCAGTTTTCTTTAGACCAAATTTCTTATATGCATGTCATCGATATCAATTTTTGCATCTGGACTTATGCTTGGTTTTACATTCAGTGGGCATTTAATTGCAGTTTATCTTATCATCATATCTCATTTGGGTTTGATCCTTGGATTTGGATATGAGGTATATTTGCTAATTATAAATTTGGTAGAAGGTTGGGTTCAAGGTGGACTTCCAGGGTTGGGCGTTCTCGTTTCAGAATTCTCGGATCCTCAATGTAGACAATTATTTTGTTGAGACATTTTTCTAGAGGAAGTTCCTTTGTGGCCTTTTAAAGTCTCCTTTTTATTAGGTCCATAGGGGGATATTCTCCTTAGTCCAGGCTCTTGCCATAGGGGCTGTGTTTTTTGACGTGTTTGATTCGGACTTGGGGCGTACATTATTGGTCGCATTTTATACAAGTTGAGTCCCAGGTGAGGTATCCGTTCTAGGTTTGCTTCTTTCCACGATTATATCGACTTGCTTTAGGCTATTGTTTTCTATCCATATTTCCTGGCATTAATTCATTTGAGTATGGTTACGGATTAATAATTGGCATGTTTTTCATGAGATGCTTTTTTGCATGTGTATTTTATTTTGAAACATAAAGGGGTGAATATGGTTAATGACTTGCATTCATATTCTATTGATGTTTTCAATTCTCTGAGGCCCTCAATTTATAGTGTTTGGGGCTTAGTACTCTATATGTATTTTTCAGTTTTATATGGTTTTGTGCATAGTATGCCATCTGGATCATTCATGATATTGTTTTTCCTATATGGGTTGTCCTCTATTAGCCCTGTCATTAGCTGTGTTTTTGCTATGATCTTGATCTTGCCCTTTTCGATTTTGACTTGGCCCTTTGCTTGCGTTCATGTATATCCATTCATATCCTTCTATCAAAGTTCGATCTCAGTTAGTTTGACTTCGATTTCCGCTCTGTTGCCCCTACCCTCAACCTTGATTTCTATTGTTTTGTTCGCTTGTCTATTTCCACATAGGCCTCTTAACCATGCACTTGATTCGACCTCATTCACGAGACACAGTGCCATTGACAGACTAGGCCCACTCCATCCTCAGTTTTTTCGTAGCTCACATGGATAGCTTTACTACTAATATGTCACTTCACGTCGTCATTGTGTTTTTGGTCCATTTATCATTACTTCCTTTGCTTTCTCATAGCAGACCATATGTATGGCACTCGCTTTATTAATAATCTGTCATTTTACCTAGCCATTATGTTTTCATTTGTCCTTTTTTACCATATGACTGACCTCCTTGCCCTCCACCCCCACCTTGGCACTTTGACCTCCATCTCTTCCTTTTCATTGGCCATAACCTCACTTTTGACTACTTCAGCCTCATTTTTGTTCGTTTTACGTTGTGATCCGAATTAACTTTCGTCTCAATTTCCTTCTTGACCTTCCTTTTGATTGGTGCTAACATGTCTACATCCTCTTCCTCAATCTCGTTCCTCGTTTGCCAAAGTATGTTTCCCATTGGGGCCTTTATTCATGGCTTTACGCATATGGTATTATTTGTCTTCTGATATCACCACACATTTCTCCTATGCTACCCTGAACCAACCCTTAGCACTTTCGCTCTCCTCATCTTGTTCCACCCATTTCACAACCTTAAGAACCTCTTTGCTTTAGACTTCTTGTTGATGTCAACCTCATTTTTCTTCTTGACATTGCTCTGAGCTGGATCATTCTGTTGGTGTTTGTCATGCATCTGGTAAGCTTTGAGAGGTTGCTTTTTATATTATTGGCTGTGATTGACATTTCATGTTCTTAGTTTGGTCTTTTCAATATTGTTCTTACAACCTTGGGCAGATTACACACTTTTTGCTAACCCTTTGTTCTTGTTAGCTCCTTGATCATATCATTACCCTCTGAACTCCACTCTCACCTTGGCACTCTTGATATTCATCTTCCTTTGGTATAGTTTGACGACGTCATGTGGCTCTTGATATTTTTGGTTGTCAATTTAATTAACTTTAACGTGGTTTTATGTTGTCTTGTGGCAGCTACCTCTCGCTTATTTACCCCCCAGGAGGTCCCCTGGTTCCTCCTCTATTTTCCTTTTGGTGTTTTCCTCCTGCGCCCCATCCACCCTCACGGCTTCTATGGCTATATCCCGCCGCTTTGTTGCTTGGTGCTGGCTACATTCTGTTTCATATCTCCCTGCTTCCCCCTTCGTCGTCGCGGCCTTTTTCGCCTCTCTTCATCGTCCTGGTATGTCTTCCTCGTCGATTACTTCGGCCTCGACAGCAATATCCTTTTCCGTCGAAAATTTTTTAACCTTCCAACCTCCACTGTTTTACCTCTACCGTCCTTGGCTCGTCAATCTACCTCTCGTCAGGCCCACGCCCCCGCACCTCTCTTCCCCTTCTGCCTCAGCCTGTACGCTCTCTTATGTTCGTGCACATAGTCTCTCCCTCTCGCTATGTAGTTTGCGATGTTGCTCGACATTTAGACGTTTCCCGTCGGCTGGGCTTGTAGGTAAGGAAGTTCTCTGGTAGTCGGCCGGTTTTGTGTCCTTTGCGAGTCCCTTCCCAGAATAGCATCGTTCCGAGCCCTCGTATCTCATTATTCTAGGATGGGACGAGCAGCTATATATGTGCTCGTCCTTCTTGTGGCTCGTTATCGGCGTCTTCTCACAACATCATCTCTTTCCTTGTCCATTGCTTCCCACCCTACCCGCCCTTATATGTTATTTTGAGTTCGTCTATTGTCTATATGTTTTTGTTCAGTTTTGACCACCCGTTGGGTGATGCTTAAATTATTTTCCACCCCAAGGGTGATGCTATCTATATTTTTCCCACCCGTTGGGTGATGCTTGATGATCTCCACCTGTTGGTGATGCTATTTTTTCTTTTTCCACCTCTCGGTGCTGTTTTCTATTTCTATATATGTTTGTTTACAGTTCCTAACGTCTAACGGGTGACTTTTCATCTATTTTTTAGTTCATGCACTCTTTGTTGTTCTCCACCTTAGGTGTTGCTATAATAATATTTTCTTTAATATTGTTTTTCTTGTTTCGGCATTATGCCGCATTATTCTCCACCTGTAGGTGATGCTGTTTATTTCCACCTCGAGGGTGACACATATTTCTTTTCACATAATTGTTATCCACCTGTGGGTGACGCTTTTCTCCACCGTATGGGTGATGCTATCTCCACCTGCGGGTGATGCTGTTTATTTCCACCTCGAGGGTGACGCATATTTCTTTTTACATAATTGTTCTCCACCCGTTGGGTGATGCTGTTCTCCACCCTATTGGGTGATGCTCTCTTTTTCTGCTACATGTTTGATTTTCTCTAACCATTCACGGGTGTTTTTTAGAGTTCTTTGTGTTGTTTGCAGGTTTTACGCCATCTTCCGAGGTCTTGCTTTTTTCGACTTCGCCATCGACCCATCTCCTTCGGTTCTCCAGGCAACACATTCAAGGTTGCTGGCGACCATTTCTCATTAGGATTTTCCTCAAAAACCCGAAAGGGCGGGGTTTTTTTATCCCAATGAGAAGTTGTCGCCATTACCCTTCTATATTGCCTGTGCACATTTCTTTTGTTTCCGGGGTAGCCCGATATTGTTCCTATGGTCGGCTACCCCTCTCTATTCTTCAAACATTGTATACTGTTGCTGTGATGAATGACAAGCCTATCTATCACATGAATATAACTAAGAATGTAAATCTTATTGACCCAGGCAGATCCTACTGACCTCTGTGATGGTATCGCATGGACAGTGTGCAGGGCTTGCAGTCTTAAATGATTAAATGTCTACATAGATTTTCGGCTTCTCACTTTATATGTACACTAAGAGCTAGATGTAGAGCTAATATATAGATAATCATGTGATAAAGAAAGGATTATAAGACTGTTGGACATTAAAACACAATGATATAGGCTTATGTATATGCTGATGGTGTTGCATGACCATGAGCAAGGCCATGGTAGTCAACATGATAAGTCTTAGAAATCTTTGCATTACTGGAAACATAATATTAAGCTGGGCTAGACTGACAGATCAGGGAAATATTGCAGCACAACTCTGTTTTAAGCTCTAGAAACAGTAGCAAATAGTTTTTCAATGAAAAACCACTACATGACATTTTGAAAAGTATATGTTTAGAGCTGTGAAACAAGTGCAGTCAATGTTATAGTATTAAATATGGCACTGGTAAGACATAGATATTTTGCATGGATATTTTGCATGTGCAGTATGCTTAGGGTGGTATGACCTTTGTAACTAGGCTGAAGGTTTCATAAGGATGAAAATTGCTTTTGCATTCAAGGTCACTCAGATCATGCATGTTGCTACTGCTTGTTTACTGTTATGATTCAACATCTAGGGCTCTTAAGCCAGATTAGTTTGAAGTTAAATCTAACAATAAGTTCGATGCTGTAAAACTCTAGATATATTGTAGTAGTAGATGTAACACCAGAGTCCCTCATCAGGCCATAATAAATGAGGTAGAGATCCACATGGACAGATGCTGAACATGTTGTTTGTACTCACACGAACATTGAAGGCAGTGATCTTATGAGTATTTGGTATTTGGCTTGGTATACTCCATTAGATTATATCTGGTTTTTCACTTTTTAATGGTGTTGTTTTGGATTCTGTTTGCTATTTTGATTGTTTACATAGCAGTGTGAAGGAGGATGACCCCAAAAGATCCCATGACACCTGCTACCATTACAAGGCAACCATTTCTAATGCTTGTTTTTTGTAATGTTGGTGCAGGTAACAGGATCTTTTGCTCATTGTTATGTATTCTCTAAAAAGTGGAAACTGGATAAAGCCACGGATACATATTAGGAGATTGCAAAAATATCGTGAGTGCACTTGCGGAGCTACAATGAACTACTCATTTTACACTGGTGTGATGTAAATAGGGTTAAATATTGGATATTTTGATAGTGATTGGTGGTATTTGTATAAACTATTGATAAGGATTTGGAATATTAATAAGGAAAATTTACATTGGATCACACTTAAGCATTGGATATTGGTATGTGTAATTTCTTTTTGGTTTGGGCCTAAGGTTAGTACACCTGACTAAACTTAGGGCTGCTTATTGTATCAAGTTATTTCCTTGCAAAGGTATAACGAGATAAAAGACTGGAGGCAGATTTAAAAGTTTTTTTTTTTTTTTTTTTTTTTTTTTTTTTAAATCATCGTTTAAGCCTAATTCTCATGTCTCTACTCATGATTTAAGCCCAGAAAATTCCCTATTTTTTCCAATATCTAAGGCTTGAAGATAATTTCGCATTCCTGCTAACCTATCTCTGCAAACAGAAGCTGTGCGGGCCAGGTTTAAGGGAGGCCAATCTCCCCTACTCACGCACCATGCCAAATAACTCGAGGGTTATTTGGCATAACCCACTCGAAGGGGAGGTTAATCTCCTTATTTATAAGTCTCACAAGGATAGTAACTGATGCATTTTACTTAACTCTATATATCAACTTGATACACAAACTTCATCTAAGCTGCCCCTTTAAATATAGTATAACCATGCATTATCTAGATTCTAAATCTAATATAATAGGATTAAAAGTTTCACTAGAAAACAAGATGCGCATGAGCCTATACAAGTTGCTAAATGTTCATTTCTAGACCTTCAAGAATTCCTTTATGGATGTTACCTTAAACGAGTTTTTTTTATGAGAGTGATCCTTAGCCTCCACACTTCAATCTCTTTTGAAGATTATCATTTCCTAATGAAACTCTCTTGAATCGATGTTTTAGTCAATGCACCTCCATAAGCAATTTCTGGTTTGAAGCTTTTAATTTTTCTGCATGCTTACTTTGGTGGACAAGTAATTATTACAGTGATGAAGATAATGCCAATCATTTAATACTTTGCAATGAACTCCATACAACCGATTGTATATTGCTTGTAAATGCTGATTAGAATTCTAAAAAATAAGATTGTTACAATATCCAAGTAAGCGTTGCTGGCCTTTACAAGCAAAATGAATAAGCCACGATGCTGAGCAAAAATCAAGGCATTTCTTGGTCGTAGGATCAACAAGATATAGTTTTCCACACATTTAAATATCAATGTATATATTGCTTCTGAATTACGAAGATCATCCTCATTGACTTCCTCCTTCTGATTGAACCTATTCTTGTATAGCAAGCAATTCTTAGGCATCTAGATTTGAAATTATTCAACCTTGCTCTAAAAAACAAGAAAACAATCAGCAAAAATAAGAAATCTTTTCCACTTGCATGAAGCTTCTTACTTCAGCCATGATTATCTAATATTCTTAATGCCGACTGGTTGATGGGACTCTGTGCCAAACTCAGAGGGAAAATAGAGATTTGCCTTGGATTTTGGCAATGAATCGCATCAAATCAAATTTGAACATCGCCCTCCAAAATTTGACACAGTTGGAAGGTTCTTTGGCCAATCACGTCTGATAGAGTGCGTGAGCTTGAAGCTAGTTTTGACGAAAATATAGACAATCTTCTTCATGATTCTGCCTAACAGCTCAACAACCCGTCATAATTAGGTTTATCAGCATTGTGGGAGTCCTTTTATCCAAGCCTGCAGGGTTCAGAAATAGGATTGGAATCAAATTTGGGGATGGCTTGGAGGGCCCTTAGATAAGATAAGATAAGATAGAAATTTTAGCGTCCCCGAAAACCCAATCGGGTTATGGGACCCAATACAAAAGATGGGGCATAAGCCTGATGACAGTAGCAAAAGAAACAAAGAATATCAACATAGCAAAAATGCAACAAAAGTACTTATAAGTAGCTAAGCACATGAACACGAGCTAAGTGTACCCAAACCATGGGTTCTAAGGCCACTGGTCTCCGATGATTGATGTACCTCCCCGATACACTGCCCACTTTTGCTGCAACCTAGCCTCTCGCACTTTACACAATTCCTGTCGTCGCCTGGTCAGCTGGAGCGGAGAGAGATCCTCTTGAACCGAGAAGTAGGTGTCTTTTAGATGACTTCCGTGCTGAAGGACATACAGCCTGTCCTGTGGGCTATTGAACTGCATGACAATATGGCGGGGTCGGTCTGGTCTCTGAGCCCCAACCCTGCGTGCTGTAACAATGGCGGGCCTCTGAATATGCATAGCATCTGTGAAGAAGTTAGCTGCCTGTTCTACATCCAAGGCGGGATTTGCCTCTGGCACACCCACGATGCGCAAATTCAAGCTTCTGTCCACCGCTGTCTGAGCAAATTATGTTGCCTGCGTGCTCCCATGATCCTTATCCGGCATGGCATTATGATCCTGTGCTTGCGTGCCACCTTGATCCTTATCTGTCATCTCCACATCGGTATCCCTATGAGCCTCTGTTTGCACCCCCTCGTCAGCAGTGCATGTGCTCTCGAGGGTCTGGGTTTCAGCATCACTATAGAATTTTGGGCAAGAGGAGGGAAGTGATTGCGAGGTACCTGCTTCCAAGATGGCAGAGTAAAGCAAATTTAGCATCTGGAGCAAATTTAGGTGATCTCACCAAACTTCTAATGTAATGGATGCAATTGTTCTATGTGTGTTCACGGGTAAATGTGATAACATATACTGATATGGGCCATAGGTCTGACGCTCCCTGAATATATACGACCCCCGGTCGTATACATACGGGGACTTTCCCCTCCCATGGCGACCATCTCGCCACGAGCAGGGCCCTCCATCTAACCCGGGCCGTCTACGTAGAGACGCTCAGGTGAAGGACACGGAGGGGTCATTCGGCCCACGCCTTCGATGGGCGCCTACGTCGCGGAAGCATGAATACAAGGGTTAGCACATAACATAAATCATATACATTTAGCCACCACGAAGGGTGGCGCATCCATCCAAACATTAACAACAAAGAATATGCATCTAAACTAAGAAAACGCCCAAAACCCAGGTTCTACCCCGGCTCAGACTCTAGTGGGGAGCGACTGACGGCTGGGTCTCAGGAGATCAGCAGACCGAATCTTGGCATGGCGTTGGCTGGCATAGAACATCGGCTAGGGTTGTCCACTCCATCCGCCCCTCCTGTACACACTTTGCAGATGGGTCGATTCACGCTATGGCTTCGCTATAGCCTTCCGGAGACGCAGACTCAAGGTATCACCCTTTGAGCCTACTCGTGTTCATGACACACGGGTCCGATGAGGCGGTCGGGAAGCGCCCCTTCCGGGATCACGGTGGTTCCATGGGTGAGCTAGAGAATACGCGTGCGCATCGGCACCCCCCGCGATCCGTGCACCCGACTTACTCACCCTAATTCTACTCAAAGTGCATGGTGCCCCATACGGGTCACACCACTATACCTGGGGAGTGTCGGACCCATACCCGCCCCTACGTGACCGGCCATCGGGCCTAGCCCCCACAAGAAGAGTCTCGGGAGCCTTTTATGCTCGTGCAAGACCCCACCCCTACTTCACCATGTGTCCCTTGTCCAGGTGCTAAGCCGGACCATAGCGTCTATGACCCGGTGGGCTCTTGTGCCGTGCCTAAACTAGTAGGGTGTTAAGGAGTACTAGGAGCATTCTATACTCAAGCTCGGGAGGCCTCTACCCCCCCTTTTAATCCCTGTTTCATCGAACTACTAAACTAACTCATAGAGACATTCGACCCTCCCATATGAGCATCATTCATAATTGAAAAGTGTTCCTAATTACCAAAGAAGGGTTAATCTCAACCAAAACTAGCCAAAAAAGAATACTAGAGTATTATTCTACAATTTGCAAGTTAAACTACCACTAACTAGAGTTTCGACTGGACCCGTTGTCAAGGGGTGCTTCCATAGTGTTGTACTGGGGTAGCGGCGACAGGTAGAGGGTGACTTGGCGATTGGGGAATGTTCAAGAATCGCGTGCTTTGAGCGCTTTAGTGCTCCTCTTGGTGTCTTTGGCGAGGTCGAAATAGGGGGCAGGATGGGGGTGGCGCTGCCTTGGGTGGCTCAGTTTAGAAACCCCCATGCTGGCTGCTCAGGTCATGCCAAATGTCGCCTTCCCACCATTAGGTGACTTAATAGCAAGTATTTAGATAATTATCCTTTATAATTAATTTAACATAGCTAATTAAATCCCTTGTGGCCAACCCCCTAGGTTATCATACCCCAGGTGGCGTATCTATACCGAGTGACGTGTCACTATATTTATACGTACACCGTATAATTACTTGGAACGTCACATTCTCCCCTCCTTAGAATTAATGTTGTCCTCAGCATTGGGGTTAGTTACGAATGTAGAAAGAAATATATTATGAAGGAAGGTAATTCCTTATTTTTGCAAAAGTAATACATATATTCAAAACTTTGAAGTTTGCAAAACAATTCAAGCACCGTGGTGCATTTGACATGATTATCATAATCAAAAAGTTCAAGAACAGAAGTCCAATACTAACATCAGGGGACACACAAACAAAACATGTAGACAAAATAAAACTGAAGAGTTCGGGTCATCAGTAACCCTCTAGCATGGGCAGGTCACGCACTGCTTACTGGCCTGCACATGTCAGTATATCAGTATGTATGATGAAATTGTGGTTGAAGGGACCACCCCCTTTACAGCAATTAAAAGGAAATCCTATCTATCAGGGACCCTGTTATGTCTATGGTTTGCAGTTCATTGCAGCATAGGGAATGGGCAAGTTCCCATTGTAGCCGAAAAGAACGCGGCCTACCAACTATATGCTCTACAACAAGTTGTGGTCAGGTCAACATTGACAGTACACCACGTCCTAGAGAACACAAGGTGATCTCATCAGGCTTGTACATAATCTCAAAATCATATTCCTCCAGAAATTCCATCCATCTTCTCTGGCGGAGGTTGAGATTCGGCTGGGTGGATAAATAACGGAGACTCTGATGATCCGTATCCAACTACCAAGAAGGTAGTGTCTCCATATTCGCAAGGCACGGACAACGGCTAACAATTCCTGATCATGGGTAGGATATCGCTGCTCTGTCTCGTTCATCTTCTTTGAATCATAAGCAATGACCCTCCCCTCCTGCATTAGGACTCCACCGGTGGCAATTTTACTGGCATCCGTCGCCACTAGCTTATCCCTTTCGGGATTGGATTGGGTAACGGAGAACCCATGTTGTTGTTAAAGCATCCTTAAGTTGCTGGAAACTGCCCTGAACTTTTGTCTTCCAGTGTTCCATCCAATCCCTCACTTTCTCATGCTTTGTGAGATTTGTAAGAGGGGCTGCGATCTTTGCAAAATCCTTTACAAATTTTCGATAATATCCTGCTAATCCCAAGAAACTCCGGACTTCGGAAACATTCCCTGGAATAGGCCATTCTCTTACGGCCTCTATCTTTGATGGGTCTCAGAGCAATTCCCTCTCTGCGAAAATAACATGGCCCAAATAATCGACCTTCGGAGTGGCAAACTTGCACTTAGAAAACTTGGCATAGAGCTGATGACGCCTTAGCTTTTGTAGGGCTAGCCTAAGATGTTTCTCATGCTCCTCCAGGGTCTTACTATAGATGAGAATGTCGTCAAAGAAAATAACAACAAAGTCATCCAAGTATTGTCGAAAGACATCATTCATTAGTCGCATGAAAGTTGCTGGGGCATTAGTTAATCCAAAAGGCATAACTGTAAATTCATAATGCCCATACCTAGTGCGAAAAGCGGATTTATGGATATCCTCCTCTTTAATCCTTATCTGATGGTACCCGGAGCGTAGATCAATCTTTGAGAAATACTTAGCCCCTTGCAACTGATCCATTAGGTCATCTGCTCTAGGCAAAGCATAGCGATTCTTGATGGTATGCTTGTTGAGTTGCCGATAATCAATACACATCCTCAAAGAGCCGTCCTTTTTCTTAACGAAGAGGATAGGAGCGCCAAAAGGCGAAACACTAGGTCGGATGAAACCTAGGTTTAGTAACTCTTGAAGTTGCTTCTTAAGTTCTGCCAACTCTGGAGGACTCATACGGTACGGGGCCTTGCTGGTAGGCTTGGTACCCGGCTCTAAAGCTATTTCACATTCCACCCCTCTAAAAGGAGGGAGCTTCTGGATCTCATCTGGAAAAAGGTACCGAATTCTCGGAGAAGATGAGCAATCCCCTCTGGCAAGGTATCAATTACTTGCTTCTGTTTAGCATCGGACTCTATGGAAGCAAGGCTAATGATGCAAAGGAGCTTTTTCCCTGCGTATAGCTTTATCTAACTGCCTGATGGAGATAGACTGCATGATAGGGTTGAATGGTTCACCTCTGATAGTCACGCGGGTTCCATTAGCTGCGTTGAAGGTAACTTCTCTCTTCTCGCAGTCTATGTTGGCTTTTGCAGATGCCAAGAATTCCATACCAACAATGAGGTCATATTTGCCAATATCCATCAATTCGGCACCCAAAGCAACCGGTCGACCTGGCAACTGCATCTTAAGATTGATGCGGCGGCCATGGGTATGCCTGACCTTACCACTGGCTAGAGTAACAGGTCTTGGTCGGGACCTTAATGTTTCAAGCTGTAAGACCTGGGCCATCCTAGGAGAAGCAAAGTTATGTGTACTTCCCGTATCCATAAGAATTACGAAAGGCTTACTGTCTACTTGACCTATGGTGGAAATAATGAGGCTGACTTTCCGCATTGCCGGTTTCTATAGCTGCAAGGATATGAGACGCACCGTGAATGTACTCAGGAGCCTCCTCTTCGCCAGGTAAGGTCGACTCTAGATCGTCCCAATCGAGATCGGCCATGGCCAGCTGGGCAGTCTGCGTAACATAAGGACAATTGTGCATAAAGTGGCCGGGCCGCATACACCTGTAGCATGCCTTATCCCGGCGGAGCTGCTCCCGGGCCTCCTTAGGAATAGATCGTAAGAGGTTCCGTACTTCCTTTACCGACATTGCTCGTTTATCCCGTGGTGAAAGTAACTTTCTTTTTCTGGCGCCATAGGAATTTCTTTGAGAGGGGCCCGGACTTGGCGACTGGGGTTTGTACGGTGTGGATGGCCGGGGCTGCGAGTAAGGAGCAGGACGCGGATACTGGTTTCTTGGTGTGTCCTCCTCGAGGCTCAATGCCTTAGCTTCAGCCTCCGCAACTGATTTTGGGTCTATGGCTTTAACCATCCGTTTAATTGATGGGGCCAACCCTTCAATATAACCCTCTACGGCTCTCTTTTCATTCATACCTGGTACATATAGCCTCAAGCGCATAAACTCATCAGTGTAAGCCTGAACCGTCATACCCTTCTGCTCCAACCTATAAAGGTGCGAATCTGGCGGCATTTGTGCGCACGAGGCACATAATGCGACTTGAAGGCCTTGGCAAACTTCCTAAAGTTGCATCTGCTCGTGTCCAGATGCTTGGCCCTGGCATAGCCCTTCCACCAAATACGGGCAGCTCCTGTAAGGTTGGTGGTGGCAACCTTTCCTGTATCCTTCTCCGTCATGCCATAAGACTTCCCAAACTCCTTCATCTCGTCCAACCAGGATTCTGCATTTAGTCCGCCTCTGGATTTTCCATCAAACTGGGCCAATTTCCTATTCTTCCATATACTAGTTATAGCTGTATCAACCGTCTTACGGTATTCCTTATCCCGGCGCTTTGCATGGTCACCAGCTGATACCGATGATTCAGAAGACACCGAAGTGGTTGAGCGTGAGGAAGTGGCACTATCCTTAGAGGAACTTCGGTGACGCTTAGCATGAGGCCTCCTTGGTGCAGGTACAGGACTGGCTCCAGGGGGAGATGGCTGTTGTACAGGTGGACTCGGTGGTAGCGGAGGTAACTCCAGTCCATCTTCCTGGGTTTGCTGCGGTGGGTTGGCATGCAACACATAGGCTTGTAACTCGCCTAACTGCCTTTTCATTAACATCAGTTCCTGTTCGGGTGTGAGTCTACTGGCATTTGAAGGTGTTTGCCAGGCGGCGTTACGTGCACCGTCTAAATCGAGCATGAAAAAGGTATAAGCATATTTATAACATATAAATTCTTACAAATTTCATCATGTCGGACAAAGGGTAGAGAGAGAACATGAGGGAAATTTATTATTATAAGAGGAAAAACTTTGCTATTACAGTTTCACACCAAAAGTTGTTACAGGAGTATTACACAAAGACAACATGATACAACTGGAACTTAAAGTTGAGCTCACATACAGTATATAATACAAAAAGAAACTGGAAAGACCCGGCCTAGGGGTTCACAAAGGGGTACAGGATTGAATAGCGAACACTCTCACGCACAGCCCTAACGAGCTTGTAGCGTGCCTAGGCCTGGACAATGACTGGTTGGTATTCCCACGTTGGGCTAATAATGAGGAGATTGAAAAGCCTTCTCAAAGCATAAAAGAGTTGCCACAGGTGGTCGTTAGCGTCCTCGAAGGCTTCGTGCCTGGTCATGCTCCAATAGTCCCATGTGCGGCACAGAGTTTTCTTCAGGTCCTCAAAAGCTCTGTCCCTGAGGATATTAACTATCTCCATCCCTTTGGCTGGATCATAGGGTTCTCCTGGCGGCGGGGGTTCCATCTCGTATCCTTCATCCCATTCTGGATATTCTCCATATCTTTGGCCATAGTCCTGTTCGGGCGGCCCTGGATCCTCCCTCCTGATCAGATCTGTAATCCTCTCTTCATATTCCAGAAGGACAATGGCAATGAATATAGAGTGTTGCATAATTTTATTTTACTCTAACTCCAATGATTAGAAGAACTTAACATGGAAAAGAACAATTGTATTCCTCGATACCATAATCACAGTCGATCAGAAAAAAGGTATATCATATTATAGAATGGCTAAAGAATTTGCCAGAACAAAATTTTACAATCATACGCAATACAAAAATGCGTAGTACCATTATTTAAGAACTAGGTCCTCCCTCTTCATTTGTAGGCTTAGGAGGTGGTGGTGGCGGTCGGTGTCGCAACAGAGTCACCCCGGGGTCTACTGTGGCAGCCGCAATAGATGCAACCTCTGGTGGATAAGCAACGGCCAATGGGGCTGCCGTAAGGAGCTTCATGCTCATCCAGGGTGCAATATCTTGGCCCAAGGCCGTCAGGGCGAGATCCCGTCGCACGAGTACATAAGTAAACGTATGATAGGGAAGCTTCTTATGCCCGACCAATGTGGAGAGAGCACGGAGGGTCCACCATGAAGCTTCAGCCTCCGGTCCTAGATCTCGGGCTATAAAAAGAACTTGGGCCTGCCGAAAAGCTGATAAGAAGAAGCGGGTAAGGTGGTTTCCCAATACCTTCCCTTGTGGGGTCTCCGACGTGGCCACTTCCTTATCCAAATCCATAGGGACTTCTTCTTCCTTAAGTTCCTGTTGCTCCTCCTTCACATGAGCAGGATTATGATATAAATCCTCTCCCTCGTCATCTGACCCGGAGGGAACCTCAACCATATTGATATTTGGGACGTGAGGTCCCATAGCCGTGAAGGCATCTGGTGAAGGCTGAGAGGCCGGCTCCTGCATCACCAAGTCCCGAAGCCGTAGCAATGTCTCGGCGGGTTCTATAGTCTCCTGGCAGAACTGGAGCAGCTGCTGCACCTCCGGAGGAAGCTCAATAGAAGTGAAGTCGATGAAATCGTCCATACAATACTCCGCAAGCTCATAGAGCACATGGTCTTTACGCTTGCGTCTAAATCCGGCCACCATGTGATAAGTCCAGATAATATCATCCAAGAGAAGATATTCTTGCCCTTGGTGAAAAATAGCTGGAAGGGCATCCATACGACAAGCCCTAAACTTGCTCACGGCGGTGGCGTGGCTCTTCCGCCATTTGCTTCCAACGGGCGAAAGTAAGCCCATGCCTATGTGTTCGTCTTCCCCCCCTCTCGGAAGACTTCGAGGCGGTTTGCCTTTCTCTCTGAGCAAGGTTTCATCCTCGGCGTATTGGTCCATGAGGATGGCTAGGCGAAGGCAACCTCAAGATGCCGCCCACGGTGCTTTGCCAAAGCGGGCGTGTGTTTGCCCCATCGGACTTCCCCTTCAAACACATCATATGCATGGGTGTCTCCCCTAGCATCTCCCGGACTACCTCCCGCTCGGATACTGGTTGGGGAGGATCCCCAAGAGAAATACACAGAGGGAGCATCTCCTCCATGTAGAAGTCTAGAAATCCGGCATAATCCGAGTGCCGCTGCATGTTGGTAATGAGGTCTAGGCGCTGGCGTAGCAAGGGCCGCAACAGGTCGAAAGGGACTTGCGGATCCCAATGTTCTCCGTCTTGATACCATGCGAGAAGGTCAGCGGCGGCCATGGCGCTAGAAGGGAGGAGGAAGCAAGAAAAACAGAAAGAACAATTGGAATGCACGCTAAAACCCTTTTTAAACCCTTTTTATTATTATGCTGATGTCAGCAATTTCATATTTAAAATAAAATAAAAGGTTCTTAATATGACTTCTACTATTTTTTTATTAATTATCAGAAAAATATTTACAATGGAAACCCCGGTAACACAACGCTAAGGACGCTCCCCCCGAATCCTACGGGCGAGGGCTAAATCCTTTGGCATAATGGTAACTCTCTTTGCGTGAATCGCGCAAAGGTTAGCGTCACCAAAAAGTGCCACCAGATAGGCTTCAGCAGCCTCTTGGAGCGCCAAAATAGCAAAGGTCGGAAGCGGAGGTCGGTCACGAACTCTGCGCGATCTCCGTACCGGCCTCACGGAAGGGAAGCTTCCCGTATCGAAGGCTGGGTGGACTTACGAAACTTGCGGATTTCCGCAAGGCCCGCGATACGGGTGTACCGATGGGGCTTCCTTTTGTGGGGCAGCTCCGTGCGCGGTCTTGGCCCCAAGCGGCTGGCGGGATGCATCCACTTCGCTCACGCCTCCGATCCGAGCTCGCCTTCTTACCAAAGGCTCCGACAGTCTTTAATTTTTTCTTTATCATCGATTGCGGATTTCGGCCACGACCTTCTTAGGTGCTTAATGGTCGTGTGCCCGGTAGGTATTGGTCCCGGGCCACTCCCTGATGCCTCTCCATCCTGCGGGTTTAGCTGGTCCTGCCGAGTCCTCTCCTCCCGTTCGAGCCTCTCCTGTTCCTCCCGGAACTCCCGGGCGCTCCTAAGACTTTCTTCAGCCTGAGCTACGTTACGGCGAAGAAGTTCCGCATGGTACCGGTTGGGTCGCTAAGCCATGTCAATCTGGATCGTTGTTAGGTAATCCAGACTGATATCAGGGATCGGGGCTCCCCACATGAAGCTCTGAGAACCTTCATGCCATTGGTACGGGGGAACCTCAATTGCCCTGCCATCTATGACGGCAAGGCCGTCCCCTAAGTACCGGTACTCCCTTCCCCGAGCCGCCGTATCTGCTCGCTCTATCTCCCGATGGTCATCTTCCTTGGCCAAGCCTCTGATACGATCGGCCTCTGTCCTGATGTCCTCCTCCTCTGTATGCCTCTCTTGTTCAGGAGGATAGAACTTAATCAGCATCATGACCATGTCATGTTGCTCGGCGATGGTATAAGAAAGCTGACGAAGGTTCAGCCGGATCAGGAATGGCTCCGAGAAGTGATAGATAGGATAGGGAATCCTATCATTATTCTCAAACCGGTTCACCAACTCATCCAGAAGGATGTCGATGAAAGCTGGGTCGGTGGCCATATACCGGGCGATCATGGCATAAATCTCGACTATGGTTAGGGTAGAAGGGTCTGGAACGCTCTTGGTATTGGCCATGGCTGTGGCACTAAAGTGTAAGAAAACAGACAGTGAGGCGCTTGCAGAAAAAGAGACGGCAATGAGGGCGCTAAGGTTAGCGGAGCACTAAGGCGGAAAAGCAAGGTCGGATCGGGCGGCGATGGCGGGCGTCAGTTCCGGCGGTCGAAGGCGCTGAAGGCTAGGCGAAACAAAACAACAAAAAGAAATTTTAACGGCCCTTTAACTTTTGAAATTTTCAAATTTTTCTTATTAACTTTTTAATTTTGTTATTATAAAATAATTATATGGTGGAAATACGCGGGGCATACGGTCGGGCGCCGGCTGCATTGTACGTGCTCCCGCCTCGACTGAGGGTCGTCGAAAAACAAGCGGCGCCCGGGTTGACCTTGCGGGGCCGCGTTGACTCCCATCTGTACGGTCGGGCGCCGACTGTATTTTCGGCTCTTCCACCGTGACTGCAAGACGATAAAAAGCAAGCGGCGCCCGAGTTGGTGTTCGGGCCTGCCCTTGACCATTTTTCGCCTGGAGACGACTGTTCTAGGGTAATTCGAGTACGCCCGACCCAATGGAACCACTTCCTCCGTCATTTGAGCTACCCACTAACATTTACAACTCTTCTAATCTTGGGCCCTCCGGTCGCCCTATCTTCTTTAAAGCTACAATTTCTTAACTTAACCTAACACCAAAACAAACATCAAAGAGGACTAACAATACATTAACTTAGCCTCCTCCTAACTACCGTACTACGAGTTAGTGTTTGGCCAGTGCTATGATTTCGAGCAACCGAAATCACGGCTCTGATACCATTTGTGACGCCTCGAATATATCGACCCCGGTCAGATACATATGGGGACTTTCCCCTCCCATGGCGACCATCTGCCCGCGGCGGAAAGAACCCTCCATCTAACCCGGCCGCCTACGTAGAGACGCTCAGGTGAAGGACACGGAGGGGTCATTCGGCCCACGCCTTCGATGGGCGCCTACGTCGCGGAAGCATGAATACAAGGGTTAGCACATAACATAAATCATATACATTTAGCCACCACGAAGGGTGGCGCATCCATCCAAACATTAACAACAAAGAATATGCATCTAAACTAAGAAAACGCCCAAAACCCAGGTTCTACCCGGCCCCGGACTCTAGTGGGGAGCGACCGACTACGGGTCTCGTGGAGATCGGCCAGACCGAATCTTGGCATGGCGTTGGCTGGCATAGAACATCGGCTAGGGCTATAGCTTCACGCTATGGCTTCGCTATAGCCTTCCGGAGACGCAGACTCAAGGTATCACCCTTTGAGCCTACTCCAGGTTCATGACACCTGGTCCGATGAGGCGGGGGAAGCGCCCCTTTCGGGATCACGCAGTGGTTCCATGGGTGAGCTAGAGAATACGTGCGCATCGCGGTGACCCCCGCATCCGTAGCCGACTTACTCACCCTAATTCTACTCAAAGTGCATGGTGCCCCATACGGGTCACACCACTACACCCAGGGAGTGTCGACCCATACCCGCCCCCTACGTGGCCAGGCTATCAGGCCTAGCCCACTGTAGGAGTCTCAGGAGCCTTTTATGCTCGTGCAAGACCCCACCCCCTACTTCACCACTGTGTCCCTTGTCCGGTGCTAAGCCAGACCATAGCGTCTATGACCCGGTGGGCTCTTGTGCACAGGCCGAAACTAGTAGGGTGTTAAGGAGTACTAGGAGCATTCTATACTCAAGCTCAGAGGCCTCTACCCCCCCTTTTAATCCCTATTTACTGGAACTACTAAACTAACTCATAGAGACATTCGACCCTCCCATAACAGAGCATCATTCATAATTGAAAAGTGTTCCTAATTACCAAAGAAGGGTTAATCTCAACCAAAACTAGCCAAAAAAGAATACTAGAGTATTATTCTACAATTTGCAAGTTAAACTACCACTAACCAGAGTTTCGACTGGACCCATTGTCAAGGGGTGCTTCCATAGTGCTGTACTGGGGTAGCGGCGACAGGTAGAGGGTGTCTTGGCGATTGGGGAATGTTCAGCAACTGTGCTTTGAGCGCTTAGCTGCTCCTTGGTGCTGGCGAGGTCGAAATAGGGGGCAGGATGGGGGTGGCGCTGCCTTGGGTGGCTCAGTTTAGAAACCCCCATGCTGGCCGCTCAGGTCATGCCAAATGTCGCCTTCCCACCATTAGGTGACTTAATAGCAAGTATTTAGATAATTATCCTTTATAATTAATTTAACATAGCTAATTAAATCCCTTGTGGCCAACCCCCTAGGTTATCATACCCCAGGTGGCGTATCTATACCGAGTGACGTGTCACTATATTTATACGTACACCGTATAATTACTTGGAACGTCACAATAGGCAAGTGTAGAATTAATGTGGCTTTTGTAATATGTCTTCACCATTTCCAAAACACTAACATTTTACTTCAAGCGAGTTGATGTTTTATTTTGTACTCGTATATATCCCTACTTCTTAACAATCCATTTGAAAAACAACATGTATGTTTCTCCCTCCAACAGGCTACTGCAAACATATTTCATTTCGTCTGTCAAGAACCTCCAGGATATAGGAGGATAATTCCATTTGTTACTCTGTGGGCTACCATTGGCATAAGTGGCATAGTCCACATGTCTTTAGTGTATTGGACCCCAAGATCTAGGGCCCAGATATGGTATAGATCTAGGGTAGGTGATAGTCATTTAGATGTAAGGTTTTACTATACTCTATTTAGAGTGAGCATTTTCGCTCATTGTTTAGGTTTTTGCTCACGTTTTGGAGCACCTCATTTTGGAGCATAGTACATTCCAAATTCCTTTGTTCATATCTTGCTTTGTTTTTGTTCTTGACCACTCTTTTTGTTGATCCATGAGTATTTGTGGCAACCTTGTAACATCTGGCAGTCAAGCAGTGCTGCTGCAAGGTACATGACAAGAGCCCAAAACTAACATTGGCGCCATTATGTCGGGATTTGCTCAGGATCCTTTTTTTAGCCTTGCTGCTTTACTGTTATCTGCTGCTCTTACGATTATCAATTTTGAATAGTCCTTGTACACTATTATAAATCCCTTTTTTTTTTTTTTTTTTTTTTTTTTTTTTGAAGGGCGACAAGCTTTATTCACCAACTAAAAACTAGAGCAACATAAAATGTAAAGACAGGACTATAACCCCAGTGGACAAACCGATCCAACAGAGCACAACCACCTGCCTATGCAAAAGAATGAATCTGAAGATAAGTATGTCAGATCAGTACTTTCTTCTCTTGATCAAGAGAAGAACAATTGTAAGCCATAACAATTTTATTTTGTGCCCACTGAAGAACAATCTCATCTGCAGTATCTACGCCCTTAAAGATAAACAACCTCCTTCTCTTCTAGATTGACCATAAAAGCCAGCCACATGCGAGATGAAAAGCTCGTTTCCGTAGTTTGGGCCAAGCATCATGATAGATAGCAAGCAAAATTTGCTGGCTAGATCGAGACGTGCCAAATAGGGTCAACAACCAAGACCATGCCTGCCGAAGCCGCTCACACAAGAAAAAACAATGCTCAATACTCTCAACCCTTTGCTGACATAAAGGACAGAGCTCTGAAATTCGATTATCCATTTTATGGACTAACCTGTTGACTCTGAGGCATATATGGATCACTTGCCACCATTAAACTACTACTTTGGGATGAAGCAGTTTATCCCATACCCATATCCAAACACTTTTTCATTGTGGCTGAGGGACCTGAAGATGCCACCTATTAGATGGAGGCAGGATTTCAGAATGCAAAAGCAATTTATACACAGAAGACACAAACTGCCCTGGCTGGATATCTTGATGGCAACCCCATACAACTACCTCAATCTATGGACCAGAATCCTGTGGCAACAATGTAGCAATATGATTCCAGATTACTCTGTCCCATCTGTACAACAAGAACTTTGTTCTAAATACTTCCCATGACATGAGATGACCAGACTCATACCAAGCCGCAATAGTGCTTATACCAGTTGCTATCCATCGTCGTTGTGTCTTTGGATGAACAACCACACTTAGAGGCACATTCTCTGGAGTGTCCTGTAAAGGAATCCACCAGCATGGAGTGGACAACTGAAGACATGCCTCAGGATTAATATAGAAAAGAGACCTGACAGTGTCCCAAGCAGCAAGCAACCCCTTTAGAAAGGGAGAAGCATTAGGATACGGATGAATATGATAAAGCAAAGCCCAAGGAAGGAGGGGCTTAATGGTGGCCTTATGAAATGGGAGACAATGCTGAATCGACTGCACCAACAACCTCAGGCCAGGAGAATCATCCTTACCAATGAAAATCCTCCAAATATACTTTGATATCATCACCTTGCTTTGGAGGTGAAAATCCAACATACCAAGACCACCAGCTGCCTTAGATCTAATGCATTTCGCCCAAGCTACCTTGACCACCGCTCCTAACTCATTTCCACCCCAAATAAAATTTCTGACGATATGCACAATCTCCTCCATCTTACACTGCGGAGCTAATAGAGCAGGCGCCATGTAGACATGAGTATTACTAAGAACACATTTAGCCACA
This sequence comes from Isoetes taiwanensis, assembly GCA_021234155.1. Classification (NCBI taxonomy): domain Eukaryota; kingdom Viridiplantae; phylum Streptophyta; class Lycopodiopsida; order Isoetales; family Isoetaceae; genus Isoetes; species Isoetes taiwanensis. The sequence goes on from JAJEKV010000008.1 coordinate 7,241,438, forward strand.
GTGATTCTACCGGGCATGGACAGTTTAGCTGTATTCCACCAAAACAAGTGCTTTTACAACCCACTAATGATTTCATCCCAAGCATCTGAAGCAGAGACGTGAATTTCAACTGGAATACCAAGCAACTTTGTGGTATTGCCATGCAGAAGAATCTTCCATGGATAGTCCAAAATACAGGGAGGGATGGGACTGTCCAACGTCCACAAAGCTGTACATTTTTGCCATCCTACAAGAACTCCTGATGCTAAGGAATAATAGCTTAGCATTACGAAGATTCTCAGCCTCGGCAATTAGGAACAAAAAAATGTCATCGGCATATTGGTTACATACCTCTTGATTGGGTAGCCACGGAGAAGAGCTGGGATAATACTTCTGCCACAATTGTGAAAAGCAAGGGTACTAAGGGACAACCTTGCCGAATTCCTCTACCCACTACAAAAATATCAGATGGCTCGCCCTGGAAAAGGACAGTAGATCTTGGCTCTTCGTTTGCCCAACTAGCCATTGATTTGTCCGTCTATAGGCCTTTCTTGTTCAACAGGGATTGATTTGCCCATCTATTTGACAACTCTGTTTTTCCATCCGTTTTCTAGGTATAACATCTGCAATTTGATAGTAAGTCATTTCTGGAGTAATGAAAGCACTCCTCTCTGCAAAAGTTTATCTGAAAAATCCATTGATTCATTTTGTCATCTTCTATTTGGTTAAATTTGTGTTATGTGAATCTGCACCATTTTCAAGGGCTTCTGCTTTACAAGCTTCACAATCCGACCGCGATGAAGGAACATATTAGCAGCAGGGCGTTTGACCTTACTTCTGACGTGAAGCTCAAAGCCACTAATTTTGAGCCGCCAAATGAAAACTAATCATGCAAGCAAGGCATACAAATAACCTATTAACGCATGTCTGCAATTGAACAACCGAATAGCAAGTCACCTTTATGGTCCTGCAATCGAACAGATGAATAGTAAGTCCCATGAGGTCAAAAGCAAGAATACACAATATTACTTCAAAAATTGTTGTACCCTAAATAACTTGCAAAAGTAGGTTCAAGAGAATATTCGTACTCTCCTACGCAAAACAGCATACCCAAAAACAACATTTTCTCTGGTTTAGTGTTTGTTTGCCTGTCCAGGCAAAAGAACGACATTTTCTCTGGTGCAGTTTACTATGGATGGTTTGGCTAACGAATACGAAATACCATAAATCACGAGTAAAGGCCTCAAATTTAGATTTTGCACTAACCAGCAAAAATGCCGCCCTTTATTTATGCTTACTAGATTTTTGAGAAAAATACCTCTAATTTGCGGGATTTAACACTATTTTTATGAAATCTAGTGGAAATTTGCCTTGCATCTACTTTAGCAAATCGGATATTTCCGACTTTAATCGGATATATTCTGGGGAGGAACCCCTTAATTTCGACCCTTAATCTGAACGAAGAGAAGTCAAACGGTCTTTATCCTTTGTCACCAACTCCTTAGACATGCTCGGAAACCGAGCATCAAATCACGGAGTATTGGGTATTGAAGCACATTCAGATACCTCTTTGCACTTGCATTTCATAGCTTCGGCTTGCATCTTAGCGAAGGTCAGTACTTGCAAATCGGTATTTTTCCAGATTCAGGTTTGAGCTCGCTTTTTTTTTTTTTTTTTTTTAAACAAGAAATCGTGCTTCCCCATTCCCCATTTTTATATTGATCATTTGCAAAAAAGAGTTGTAAAATGTAGAAGGCCATGATTAGATCTACATTACATTTACCTGAGTTAAGCCCTAGATTTTGGCTATTGATACTAGAAATTAACAGAAGGCAATTGTATGCCTTCAGGCCAAATATCCTTATTTACTTGTCTAGTCCAGTCCAGCTGCAATTACACGAACCAGGATGAGAGACTAGGCCATCTTTCTTGTAGAAATAAAGGGCAGCCACCCTCAAGCTATTCCTCTGTAGGATGCCCTGTTGCATTAAAACAAAATCATTGAGACACAAAGATCACTAATAAATATGCCTCTAAATTGCCATCTTTATGCATTTTTAGTGGCTTCTGATCTGATCTAATGTTCTTTAGCAGGAGAGACCTTTGAGTTTCTACATGGTGCAGTTCTTGATCTCTACTTTGAAACCATGGGAAGAAGAATAAACTTCATAAGTTATCTCAAGCTTGAAAAGGGAACTCCTGCATATTATGCTATTATAGGAGGGGTTATTGCAGTATTGTTCTTATTTGCTGTCTGGATTTATCAACCCGCTACTGGATCTACTACTGCAGTGGACATACCTCCTAAGGTAGACGAGACATCAAGCGCCAAAGAACCTAGAGGGGGAGATGCGTCAAATATTGGAGAAGAAGATGATGCTCCAATCACAGACACCTCAGGAGAAGATAATGTCCCAATTTCAAACACCTTAGGAAAAGATAACGTGCCAATCTTGGACAATACTAATGAAAAATACGAAGACAGCTCAAGAGTAGCCCCAGTAGGTTCACAGTCGGAACTGACAATTGAAAACAAGGAAGCGGAAGCACCAGATGTTTGGGACAGTCAGGCAAAAGAGTCAGTCGAAGAGAAACAACCAACCATTCAACAACCAGCAAATGATCCGCAGCAAGATATCAACAATGAAACAGTATCTAATGTGGAAAACTTGTCATTTTCTTCTTTCGAGTGGAAAATCTGTGATTGGGCTGATGCAGCAGATTATATACCTTGCTTAGATAATGTCCAGGCCATTAGGAAACTACCAACCACAAAACATTATGAGCACCGTGAACGCCACTGTCCTGAGGATGACAAGGCAATGTGCCTAATCCCTTTGCCTGAAGGATATCAAACACCAATTCGTTGGCCTCAAAGCAGATACCAGGTTAGGTTTGAAATATTCATTTTTAGTTTTTTTTTGGAGGTCTAACATTAGGAACACAATGTTTCAGGTTTGGTATAGTAACGTTCCTCACCCAGGACTTGTTTCTTACAAAAAGGGACAAAATTGGGTGACAAGGAGAGGAGACGTCCTCATTTTTCCAGGTGGTGGAACTCAGTTCAAGAGAGGAGCCCAGCGATATATAGACTTTATTGAAAAGGCAAGGTGGATTCTAAGGGATTAAGTTAGCATTTGTAAGATATTAGCATTTATGTTCTTGTACATCTTGCTTAATGCAGACATTACCAGCAGTTGCATGGGGAACACGGACTCGTGTAGTGTTAGACATTGGTTGTGGTGTTGCTAGTTTTGGAGGATATCTTTTTGATAAGGAAGTCGTAACCATGTCTTTTGCTCCAAAAGATGAGCACGAAGCCCAAGTTCAATTAGCTTTGGAGCGTGGTATACCTGCCATCCTATCCGTGATGGGGACACAGAGACTTGTATTTCCAAGCAATGTTTATGATATGGTGCATTGCTCACGATGCCGAGTTCCATGGCATTTGGATGGTACTTACAATTACAACCTGTAATTTTACTTTTCAGTGGCTCTTCTCTCGTATAAATGTCATAAATCTAATGCTATATAAATGCAATACTTATGTTCACAGGTGGAAGGCTGCTGTTAGAAGTGAACCGTGTGCTAAGACCTGGGGGTTATTTTGTATGGTCAGCAACTCCAGTTTACAAGCATGAAGCAGAGGATGTTGGCTTATGGAAAGGTATATCATCTTCCTTTTTGTCTCCAGCTTTTCTTCGTATGTAGGTTTATTTTCTTTTAGAATAGTGTAATACCTTATGGCATGCAAATACCACAGGCAACTTTGCATTATGTATTATCCTTTTTCTAGCATTCACTTCTTCAAGGATTATAAGTGCACGAGCTCAGAGCTCAGCTGATACAAGTACAGTTACTCTGTAATATTGAACTTGCGCAAAGAACTTTAAGTACCTATCAATCTCATCCTATTTCCCCTTTTGAGTACAAGGGGTTGTTTGGATCTCCTGCCTTTTCACGATGCATGGTGCCATTTACCACATATTCACGATGCTCATTACTGCCTTAAGGGAGTGGGTGAGCCTTTTGTCCTTTTGCTATAGTTAGCTCCCTCCGTTACTGATTACTATGCTGTCTGCCATTGAATGAACCATCCAGATTATTCATTACCTAAAAGATTGGAAATGGATGTCAAGTTTTAATATAATGTGCAGAAATGGAGTCTTTGACAAAATCCATGTGCTGGTCGCTTCTTGCACGGGAGAAGGATTCTCGAGTTGGCATTGGTATTGCAATATACCAGAAGCCCAAGGACAATACTTGCTATAACGAACGATTAGATACTGAACCTGGAATGTGTCTTAAGACAGACAAGCCTGATGCCGCATGGTGGGCTTCTTTTTCATTTTCTGTCCCTGACTTATATTCTTATTCGAGTATAATCAATTATGTGCAGGTATGTTCCAATGAACAATTGTTTGCATGAGATATCAACTGATCCTCTTGCACGTTCAAGTAACTGGCCAGATATTTGGCCTGAGAGATTAGATACAGCTCCTAGCTGGCTCCATGGTGTACCCAAAGGCCTGTTTGGGAAATCAGGAGTTCTTGACTTCGAAGAGGATACTGCACACTGGAAACATGTGATCGAGAGGTCATATAGAAGCTCCACCTTTGGAATAAACTGGAACGGGATTAGAAACATTATGGACATGAAAGCTGGATATGGAGGGTAAGTGACTATGGTTTCTTTGGTATTGGAAATATGTGTGATTATTTGGCACAGATATAGATCTACATTATTGATGTACATTCCTGCATTTTTGGCCAAAAATGATCCCGACAGCTTATATGACTACTAAAAACTTTGTTCCATTGATCCTTTGGATGGGATCTCTCCTGGGCCAGAAATAATCCTTACAGCTTATATGACTACTACTAAAATAATTCCATTTGTAAAATAATGTGGTTATTTGGACAGCATTGAATCTTATTATCATGCATTTCTTTCTGCTATTGGTTTTGTTAAGGAATTATTGAGGGGTTCCAAAGACGCTAAGCTAGCCAACGGACATGGAGCTTCCAACACCTATGTCCCAGGCTAAGGGGTTGTACGTCATCCAGAGAATTTTAAAGATCTATAGTTTTGCCGCTGGAGACCTATAGCCATGAGATAAACTGCCAAACCTCGTTCTTCTAATTTAAAAGATTTCTATTCTTTTCTTCCAGATTTGGAGCAGCTTTAAGTGATCTTCCAGTTTGGGTAATGAATGTCGTTCCTATACACGAGCCTGATACGTTGCCTATTATTTTTGATCGAGGGCTGATCGGTCTTTATCATGATTGGTGTGAATCTTTCAATACATACCCTCGTACATATGACCTGCTTCATGTTGACCACCTCTTTTCTCATTTAAATGACAGGTATACATTTTGTTCTGTTTCTGCTACACATTGATGATGTCTGCTAAGAAAGTGATGTTTGCAGATGTAGTGCTACCAAGATACTTCTAGAAATGGATAGAATTCTGAGGCCAGAAGGTTGGGTAATATTCAGGGACACTGCACTTACTGTAAAGATTATTGAACCAATTGTTCAATCCTTGCATTGGAAAGTGCATTCGTCCTACATCCAAGAGCAAGAAGAGCTATTTGTTGTCCAAAAGACATTTTGGAGACCCGATGCAGCACTATAAGTGTGGACGGTTATTTATATGTATGCTACAAGTACTGCCCTGTCAATGAGCAATAGTCAAATATAGATTACCAAGTTTAAAATACCTTCATAATTGAAACAAAACAACGTTCCTTTAAAGAGTTCTCTACCAATTTCCAGATTGACATGTTGCAGTTCAGCGTTTCTTAGTATTTTTAGCGGACTGCTTACTATTGTATGGTCCGTAGCCTCTATGGCAGTAGTGGTTTTGTTTCTTGCTTGTGAAATAGACGGGTAGATGATATCTTCTGGAGCTAGGATTGATCTAGATTATAGTGTGGATACATAGCCAAGTCCAACAAATGCAAGCCGTTCTGCTGAAATTCGCAACTTTGGGGCGTTTGTTAGTTTGGATGAAGAATCTTGCGAAATTGGACCCGATCATAGAACTCCATAGAACAGTGGTTTTTGAATTTGATATGGTACAATAATATACCTTTAAATGCTCTTCTCATCCTTTGCTTATTCCACCTAAGTGAAAATTACTTGTTTGCCCATCGCTGCTTCAAACCCCATTGACTAGTCGGGTGGGAGACGTGGGTGAGTGCAAGTCTCACCGTGTGGGGTGCGTCCTTTCCTCCAAAAAAAAAAAATTTACCTGTCTGCTTCACAGCAGGTGATCCATCTCCATCCCAATATCTGGGTTAAGCAGGTGATCCATCTCCATCCCAATATCTGGGTTAAGCAGGTGATCCATCTCCTTAACACACTGCCCCTCAAGTTTATAGTGATCCAACGGCTGAGATCAATCTTGATCAGTGTGTTACTGGAGCTATAACACACTGCTACTCCATAACACCCTAGGATGTTATGAAATGGATGGATCCAGATCGATTTTGATAATGATCGGATGGCCCAAAACTCTCCGGGCGTGTGTGTTAAGGCGATAGCATACGGCCCTCGAGGTGTTACTTCAAAAAATTTTGGGCCATCAAAATGTTTTGGCGCAGCCACGCCAAGCACCCCCGCCATTTTGATGGCCCTCAAATTTTTTTTTTTTTCAAGAACACCTCTCGCCCTGTATGTTATCTACTCCATCCCAATATCTGGTTATCTCGTTCTGAAGTTGTGGTGCCTGTTCAACTTGTGATTACATTTAGGCCAACAACTTGTGATTATATTTAGGCCAACACAATATCTGGGTTTTCAGAACGATATCTGGGTTATCTCGTTCTAAAGTTGTGTGCCTGTTCAGCTTGTGATTATATTTAGGCCAACAGCTTGTGATTATATTTAGGCCAACACAATATCTGGGTTATCTCGTTCTGAAGTTGTGGTGCCTGTTCAGCTTGTGATTATATTTAGGCCAACACTCTAGAACTTGAACGCCCTTTCATTATTTGTTATTTGATACCTTCAAATAGGCTGTCCCTTTGGGATCACCAAAATAATGAAGCTGCTTTTTCCATCTTAAATGAGAATGCCTTCTTCGTGACAAATAGCTACGATCTTTACAACTATCTGTGGTGATCCTGTTTCATGTAGAAGACACCTCCAAACCTTCAAATCCCATTAAAGCTCAAAAATGTTCTTGCCTCTTGAGGTTGAGATCCTTTCAAATCCTTTCCATTTGCTAGATTGCTACACACATTCAAGATATAAACAAGCGTGACCTTTGTGCTATCTTGCTGTCTAGTTTGTTTTGTGCTTGTTGCATTATCAAGCCTAAAGTGCCTTGTTTTTCATATGTTTATTGGCACTATTGACAGCTACTGGTGTCTGCACATCGAAAATCAGTCTGTTTACTTAATATCATTGCATTTTCCAAACTCCATAGGCCATCCAGATTATTTAAGCAAAAACATTAAAAAGAAAAAAAAACTAGCGGAAATGCAGGGTTGGGTAAAGGTTAGGGCGGAATAAAGAAGTTACATTCACGCGGCTTATTTTGACATGATTGTGTAGTGGAGTTTGTGTGTTGAGATATGAACTGAAAGTTGCTTAGTGCTTAGAATTAGTGCAAGGGAAAGGGTGTAAACTTTAGTGCCATTTGATAGGCCTATACGATAGCATTTAGAAGGCATTGTGAATGTGAATGCTATCATAACATATATATGTTCTTATGTTTGTCCTCCTGAATTCAGCCGTTGATTCGAGATACTACGGCTCACGTGGCTTTGGGACGTATCCTACGGCCCAGATGACTTGAGAGTTTGTTTGTAGATTATATGTAAGCGATCCTACGGTCCAGGTTGATCTGATCCTGATCGTCGGTCCGAGATCCTACGGCTCACGTTACTTTGGGACACATCCTACGGTGCACATGGCTTTGGGAATTATATGTAATCGATCCTACGGTCTAGGTTGATCCGATCCTGATCGTCGATCCGAGATCTTACGGCTCACGTGGCTTGGCACATATCCTACGGTGCACATGACTTTGGGAATTATATGTAATAGATCCTATGGCTCATGTTGCTTTAATTATTGTCACGTGGTGATATCTCGACCCTTGATCGGGTCCAAGATCCTACGGCCCAAGTTGAATGCTCATCCCTTAGGAAAAGGCTTTTAAATTTTTTATGTTGTGTGGGGGATTTGAACCCTGGCCATTGACCCCTCAACCCCCATTCTAACCACTAGACCAAGCATTAATTCCATAAATAATTTATGTTTAAATGTACTTAAGGGTAATGTTCCCATTAAGATAAAATAGACTATAACATTCTAGCTAGTTCAAGAAAATTATAGAATGTTTTGGAAGGTTTTAGAAAGTTCTAGAATCTTCTAGAAAATTCTAGAACATAAGAGAATCTAGAGGGAATCTAAGAAAATTCTTCCAGAAAGTTCCAAATTGTTCTAATAAGTTTTAGAATGTTCTAGAATGTAGGGGAATATACGAGAATGTAAGGAAATCTAGGGAAATACTTCCAGAAAGTTCTAGAATATATTGAAAGTCTTAGAATGTTCCAGAAAGTCTTAGAATGTTCTAAAAAGCTCTAGAATGTAAAGGAATCCAGAAGAATCTAATAGAATCTAAGAAAATCTTATAAAATGTAAGAGAATCTAGGAAAATATTTACAAGCCTAAGGGGATCTCTTAAAATCTGGGGGATCTAAAGGAATCTTCATAAAATCTAAGGGAATCTAAGAAAATGTTGATGAAATCTTAGAGTATCTAAGGGAATCTTTATAGAATCTCTTTGAATCTCATGTAATGTAAGGGAACCTAGGGCAATCTCATAAAATCTAAAGGAATCTAAGGGAATCTAAGGGGATCTTCATAGAATCTTGGAGAATCTAGGGAAATCTAATGGAATCTAGAGGGAATCTTATAAAATTTAGAGAAATGCTCACGAAACCTCTAAGAGAACCTTGGTGGAATCTTAGAGAATCTATGAATTTAGAGTATTCTCAAGAGATTCTTTTAGAATGTAGGGCACGACAAGAACTTACGTAGGAACATGCTAAAACTCGAACATGCACCGTAGGACGCATTAAATTTCTTGTATAAATATGTAGCATAATAACAGGGGGATGTAAAAATGACAATTCTTGAAACCATAGACTATATATCCCTAAGACAATTGAATGGGTTCTAATAAAAAAAACATATATTCAAGATAAAAACAATCATGTTAGCTCATTGGATATATTGGTTAAAGTAATCTTATTAGGACATTGAGTTATTTTGGTAGAGGTTCGAGCCCCCATATTTCATATTCTAAAACCTTATGCAAAGCCGTATCGAGGTTCGATGTTCCTTCAAAACCTTAGGCTAAAACCTTATGCAAAGCCGTATAGAGGTTCGACGTTCCTTCAAAACCTTAGGCGAACTCGTATTTCATATTTCAAAATCATAGGCGCCCAACCATAAATGACCATAAGCGAAACGAGAGATGTCCAGAGGTCCCAACATATAGTCTGGGCTGTAGGATCGATGTGACTGTGGTAGTCCAGGGTGCACCTCGTTTAGAATATATAGCTATAGGATGACATTATTGATCCATGTCACTAAAGATTTTCACGGCTCATAACTACCTTTATCTTTAGGTTAGAAAAAAACAGGACCCGACTCGTAACTATCGTTACCTTGACCTTTAGGTTTTTTGCAATATATACATGTAGTTTCTTTTGTGTTTCTTAATCTCTTCTATTGAAGTGGTGTTTCGTTTTTTTTTTTTGCTTTAATTGATATTGATATTTGAGAATAGCAATGAAAGCTTCACTATTATTTGGTTTTATTGGTGAAGTTGGTGCTTCAACAAAAATCTTGATACTCTCTTAAATCTTATCTACATTGTAGGTCTGAGTTTTGAATCTTAAATCTTTTTCTTCAACCCATGCTAAGTATATTTTGTAATAGTTCGACAAGGAGCAAGGTCGTCATGTATGTGGCTAATGCACACTCCTTTGCCACAAACATGTTACACAAAACCAGTATCTTTATAATTAGATTCCTGTTGCTATAAATTGACTTAGTATCTTAGCAATTGGAAAATCTACATTAACTAGTTTGAACATTGCCCCATTGGAGCTATATCCAAGGGGGAACACCTACATTAGAATATGCACAACAGGAGAATAAGATGTACGACGTGCAAGCACAACACCAAACCCCATCTAAAAGAATAAGGAATAAGATAGATAGATACATAGTGAATAAGAAATGTTGAGATGCTAAATAGGAAAGGAATAAGAGAACATCTAGTTATAATCTAGTGATAGGCATAGGCCTAATAACACCGTCCTAACTCATAAGTCAGGCCATATCAGTTGAATTCTTTTATAAAGACTCGTCAAAGATGTCTAACAGACTTTGATGTTGCATGGAAATGGAAGTAGCCTCTGCAGAATACGACCATGGCAGGAGAGCCTCTAAAAGTTCAGAATCTGAAGGACTCAAGTAAGAAGACAACACGTCAACCAGATAATTGATCTTGTGCTCATGACTATTTTATTATGCTGCAGGAATGCGGATCACCAAGCACTGTCCTATCAGATTTGAAAGATATGCTTGATCCTGATACAACCGTGCTTGGTGATATTACATCAGAGTTGTTATTTGGTGCATTGCCTTGAATTCTAAAGTATGGCTCTAGCACCTTCTTAAAATCCTCCACATGGCTGTCCTTGCCTGTTGCAAAATCTGCCAGGAGAAGGGGAATGAGAGGTCCTTATATGGTTTAATATATGCATCAAAACAGACCTGCTTATTTGGGCACTTGATTCCAATATTGATGGTGATGCTTGGCCATATAACACACCAGCTTCTCGTCCTCTTCATGCGATCAGAAGCCCTTTCTCATTTTTCAAATGATGTGTAGAGAAATTGGATGTATTAAACCTGATTATCTATTTTCTGCCATAAATGCTAATCTAAAGTTTTATTTCAAAGAGCTGAATGAGTTATACTAGGAAAATGGCCTTGTATGCAGAAGCGAAAGAATCAAGGTGTACTCATTGATTCTTCCCACCATATTATGCAAGTAATATGCCATGATATTTTATTTTAGATCATGGATATTCTAGATCAGCAGATTGCACACTGTTTCTTTTTTAGGATTCTACCATTCAATACATACATTATAAAAATGATGCTGAAATTAGAAGGGAATTTTTTTCTGGTTAGCTTTGCATGAGTCATTCTGATCTACAAAATTTTAGAACAAGTGAAATATAGTTCTTAAAGGGCCATGAAGGCAGACGTCTAGGATTATTCCTTTTGCTCTAACGTCGGTAAAAGCCCATCACCAAGTGTATCTCGGTTTCCATGGTGTGCAACTAACACTGTGTCACTCCCACCAAATATTGGAATGTCTGGAATGCAACTTCGCAATGCTATTGGAGTATGTGGAGATTCTACTACAATTGTAAACCATATCAATTGTCCCCACAAGAATAAGAAAACCCATCAGAAGTGTACATCTGTGAATGTACGTTGCGTTGTGTGGTCTTGATGAAGGAGTTATGTAGGTGATGATTATGGGTGTTCTGTTTATGCGTGCTTTGTTTAAATGGTTTTGCTTAAAGTTTAATGCTTGATTTGAATTCTAGGATTTGGAGTTTGCAGACGATGAATGCATGAAAGTGAGGCCTAGTTACATTTATTGTGTCATGTGAATGAAGAACCCAAAATGATAGCAAATTCAACAAAAGTGAAGTCTTTATTTTCAATAAAGGTCAAATGCGATATGTGGTGAAGTCAAATCAAGTTATAAGGTTTTGCTTATGAAATGCCATATGTGGGTTTTTTAAACAAACACGAGCCTAATTTGCAATAGCTACGAACCTAGTGCACAAGCAACATCTTGGTTGTGTTAACTTCTTGGTTGAGGCTTTTTAAGAGTTGTAGCAAAAACAAGCCCTCAAATCGCAAGTTGAACATTATACCCTTAAAACCTTTTTTGCATCTGATCAGAGTACACAATAATCTCGTAAAAATGTGCCATTTTCTCAAGAAAAGCACACTCTTTTAAATGTGCCCCATTCTCTATCTCGATGCAGGCAAAAATAACATGAATAAGATATAAATTCTAAAACGAGAATTGACAGCAAACTTTGTTGCCACACCTTCCAATCTGACTAGACCAGTGTTTCATCAAGAGCTAACACAAGCGTGTAGATGTGCTGTTTTTGAGGTGCCAAAGTTGGTAAAAGTTTGTCTGAGGTAGGAGCTGCAAACCCCTAATGCAATCCAATTTACACCTTAGTTACTCTTGTCTAATTACGAAAATAGAGCATTGATGTTACCTTCACTTGGTCTTCAATGGATCTATGCAAATCCAAGTAAAAGTCTATTACTTTCATAGCAACTGCATTTGGGAAAAGAAAAGATGGAATTTACATAATGCCATCGATCCGAGCCCTCGAATCGGTATTCTCGAAGAGGCGAGCATGCATTCTCCCATGTATGCATGCATTGCATGCATTTTCTGAGGCTCTAGTTCATTTGGGGATCGCTATTTCTTGCAGGTTCTTCATCGACTTCTCATCGGCATTTTCTCCTCTCTCAGCAGTGGAGCTTTTGTCTGTTTTCATGCGAGCCCTATTTCGAGAATGTTACAGCATGTTGACCACCGAAATACAGACGATAGGCTTACCTTCCTTAGCCAAGGATGAGAGAAAATGGTACAATTAGTGACATTCTTTATATTTACCAAAATTTGCTACTCTGCAACCCGATGCACCTAGAGCACCATCATATACCTGAAGTATGCCCACCATCTTCCTGATTCTATCTACTATCAATTTAAGAGTGCTCCCAACACCTCCCCTCTTACGAATTTTTTTTTTGAATCCTGGAACCTTGTGGCAGAAGGCTTTGAGCATAAGGATATTAATTTTGACAGTGCCAACTTTTCTTTGGTTTGGTCCCCAGTCTTTGCAAAGGAAAATGATGTTTGCTGGACGCTCAAATTTGGAAAAAATGGAAAGAAGCAGGGATTTCTCAACTTCAACATCTCTGGAATGGGGACAAATGGTCTAAATGGGAAGATATTAAGTAAACTGTGGGGAGTGAGCATGTTGATAAACTTATTTTTGATACTGCCATGAGTGTAGCTCACATTCAAACAGAATGCCAGCCCTCTAGAAATCCTGATTGGCATATTCAGAACTCAGAAAATTACAAAGTGGCTTTAGGATACAAAGTTATTGTCCCTCCCAAATCCCAGGACCACCCTGAAAAATGGCAGGTTTCCAAAAAGTTGTTTGTAGTTATCCTGAGGAAAAACTAGAAATCTTACTCCCAGCCTAAAGTGCAAGTTTTTGTTTGGAGATGCTTGCATCATGCCCTCCCTACCAATCATTCTATGCATGAAAGATGCTTGGATCTAGGAACCCATCCTCACTGTAAACTGTGTGGTCATCGGCAGGGATAGGTTCTGTACGTATGAAATCTAAATTCCTGACGTATAAAGTTCAAAATAACATATTTTTTTTTTGAAAAAAACATATTTACTTATTTTTTAGTCGCCGGCCAGAAAAACAATTCGCATACGCGAAACCTTCTAAACTGCATATGCGCGTATGCGAAACAGTAAAAACCGCGTACGCGAAAAAAAAAATTGCGTTACGTAGGTGCTTTATACTGTTTCGCGTATGCAAAAAGGCTTTCGCGTATGCGGTTTTCAAATTTCAAATTCGTAAAAAAAATTAAAAAAAATAAAATTTGCATCCGAGCTTTATACTGTTCCGCGTACGCAATTTAGAAGGTTTCGGGACGCGAAATTCAAAATTCAAATTTGCAAGCGATTTTTTTTTTTTTTTTTTTAATTTTTTTGTTTTTGTTTTTAGCGTACGCAGTTTCCACTGACGCGAAACAGTATAAAGCGCGTACGCGATTTTTTTTTTCGCGTATGCCGTTTTCACTGTTTCGCGTACGCGAAAAAATGTTCGCGTACACGCTTTAGTTCTTTTCGTATACGCGAAAATCTTCCGATGCCGGAATTGGTTTTTGCCGTATTTTTTACCTATTATATGGCAAATTTGTCCCATATCATATGAATAATACATATTGCATATAAAAGATACGGAGTATTGAACCTATCCCTGGTCATCGGTCTGAAACAATTGGGTGCATATTCACACGGGGGGTTACTCCGGGCAACGAGAGCTGTCGGATGGCCATATTTGCCCTTTATTCCAAGATCTGGACTGTACATAGCGATCCTCGTTTGTGGGGTATGCATGTACAAGTTTTTATATACTGTATATTAAAGTTTGCAAAATACTATAAGGTTTGAGAGAATGTACTTAATCGTGTTAATTTTGTACATGTATCTATTATTATAAAACCGTGGCGTCGGTCTGTGCGCCCGATTGACGGCCGAGATCGCGCCAATGTCCCTGCCCCCCGTCCGACGGCCCAGATTATTTTGGTGTTTCTCTCGACGGCTCAGATTGTGCCACGTGGCATGATCAAACCGTTAAAAATTGAAGAGGCACATAAAACATAACCTTTCGTTCAAAAAAATTCGAAATAGGGCGTCATTTTCAGATTTTCTTCGAAATACCTTTCTGGAAGGCAGACGGATCAAGCGGCTATGGATAGAACGGTTATCAGTCTTCTTTTCTCTGCCCTGGATTAGGTCTGAGTTCCGGCGACCCACGAGGTAAGCTCTTCCGTCTACGTCTATCTTTCGAGTGGCAGTTTGTCTAGCAGACAATTAGTTAGGCAAGGCTTTCTCCTTGGATTTGGTATTGGAGGGGCGAATTCTTTCCCTGAACCCGGTAGCTAGAAAATCCAGCATCAGAGACCGGATTAACTAGATTACCTGCTTAGATTCATCTTTCACCTCTCTTCACACAGTCACCTTAGAGAGCCACAACATCCGAGCTTCTTAAGCTTTGGATGCATTTTTGTAGCAGAGATGGAAGGACGCTAGGATACATTCATTCTCTTCTTGAGCGCAGTTCATGATTCGTAATTTGTTCTTTCCTGCAATAGGTAATAATCTAATTTGTGGCCATTGAAGTAGTTTGCTAATCAATGATAGAAAGTATGTTCTAAATTTTCTATCTGATTTTCTAGATGCCTCACTAAGAGGGGACAATGGTGAAGCTGATAATGATCAAAATATCAAATTTCATATTGTGGTTCTTTATGCTCATACTCAAAATGACGTTTGTTAGAGAGGAAACATGATCATTCTAGATTAAAGCAACTTGAGGATGTAAATCCTAGCTAAATATGTCATGTTAGGAAGCTGGCTTTCTAGATCAGCCTAAAAAGCCCTCATGATGGATGTGTGTAGCTTCATTCTTTCACAATGTGCAGTTCATTTCTACTGCAGGAACTGTATCCTGAATAGCAGAATTCCATGACCTTTCAGTCATGGACAAAGCATAAGAATGTCAAGCAGATTTTTAAGCTCCTGAGATATTCTCTCTTAGAGAAACTATTTTTTTCCAAAGCATTTTTCAGTTATCATGCTATGTTTAATGAGAGTAGAATATATTCTTATCTTGGGCTTATTACTTTCTTCTTTTATTCTTGATATTGGCAGTAATGCGTAAGGCTGGCCGTGTTGATATAATTTATTCCTGCCCAAATGCATACATTAGAGACGTTGGCAGAGGTCCAGCCAGACATCAGGCGTTGCAGATAGGATAGCCCACATATTCTTTCAGGTATTATGCCACTGACATTCATTTGAGCTAGAGTAAAACTATGTTAGAATTGCATGCAACTCCTGCCCAAGTGCATACATTAGAGATGTTCGTCCAGCTTCAGCCTCCTGTAATGCAAGGCTCTGCCCAAACGCTCTACTGCAGTGACATGCATAAACAGCAGCTGAACAAAGTAGAAAGAATGTGCCATGCTGTCATTCGTTTTAATTCCATTACTTGCTTTTGCCAATCTCCTGTACATGTTTGTTTGCTTTCTGGAAATATGCAGTATTTTTGTAAATATGCTGCAAAGGGGCTTGAATTGAGCAGTAGACAGAGAATTGATGATGATGCCTATGAATGCTGCCCTGCAAAGTTACATATAGTACTGAATATAAAACTGAGAAATTATAGGCAGGCATATGAACTTTACAGGGTCTACATATTATTAGTTTAACACCCTTGGCATTTTTTGGGTTCCTCATGGATGCGCCATTGCATTGCCAATATTTCCTTCATTAAATGAAAGTGTTCACATGGATTAGGGGGAGCAAAATACTGCCAGGTTTAGTTGATCTTTTTTGCTTTTCTTTCTCAAATCCTTGATAACTCCTGTAGTAATGATAGGATAATATACTGGTATATATGCTTGCATTGAGGCGGAGCATCGGATTTTATGAAATGTAAGTTTACAGGGTACAGGATATAGTGTCAATTGATATTGAATGCATAATTTTGTTTGTCTTGAGAATGATTTTGCTCAGACCACCCAAGAAGCATATATTTCTACTGAATTTGATATGTTGAAGCTGATTGATCTGGTCCAACCAATCATTCTGTAAAGTTTTATACTTCATCAGTTTCCTTGCAAACTTATGTGCCATATCATCTGTCCAACTTGATGTAGCAGGCCTCTTCAAGTCTTGCAGAATGGCTTATTCTTGATTTATAAGGTAGAAAATCATGTATTGTTAATTCCCTTTTGTACTTCGGTCGTTGGCTCTCCTTCTTAGTATACATAGAAAGTATCTGTCATATTGGCTCCATACAGACATTTTTTCAGAATTTAAAACATAAGTTGTTTTTCAGTTTGATTTAGTTTCCAACTTCAATCAAAATAAGACATTTTTTCAGAATTTAAAGAATATGTTGTTTTTCAGTTTGATTGAGTTTCTCCATTAAATCAAGATGAGCATTTTGAGAATTTAAAGTATAAGTTGTTTTTCAATTTGGTTTAGTTACAAACTTCAACCAAGGTGAGAAATCCTTAAATATTGCGAGATTTGGAATTAGCAGCCACCTTTGGGGGTTAGATCAAAATATTTGTTCATGCTATTTGCGGGTGAATGACTACAATGCTATACAGTAGTTTTATTAGAGCATGTACTCCAAAATCCACAAAGGACGTTTATTTATTGCTTGCAGTAGCGATCTCTTTCATTGTAATAAGGACATGGGGAATGTGGCATCACTCCACTTTGAAGGCTTTGGCGTTAGGTAAGACAATTCAAAATGGCTTAACGGGCCCAAAGGGAAAGTCCATTTGGATTCTACTAAACAACACATGCATATGCATATGCCTAAGACAAAGTGAGAATTCCCTTTCTTTCATGATTGATCATTGGTTAGGTACAATACAGATTGTTTTAACATGCATTGCTTCTTAAAACCCTCAATCGGTGCATCTGCTTAGTTGGAATGGTTTCATATTATTATGTTGTGACTGTAGATGTTCACTCTACCACGACCTAAAGATGAAGGTAAAAAATGCCAAGGGTATTAAACTAATAATATGTAGACCCTGTAATCTTTATCTTTTTGGCCTTTTGTTGCATAATGTATTTCTTATTCATTGTTCTATGTCTGGATTTCTGTTTGTGGGTTTTTGGATTTTCAATTAGAAGAGAAGAATAGTCTGTTCACACAATTGAGCTTATCTCTAGAAACTTTTCCTCTATATTCTACACATCACTCATTAAGCTTTTGTTCTAAACAAACATACACTACAGGTATATTCTCTATGCAAAATTGATAGACTCTACTGGCGAAACTTGGGCCACCGCCTTCAATGATGAAGCAGAAAAAATTCTAGGATACAATGCAAATGAATTGCATGAAATAAGAACACAGGTACAACAAATACCATATACAACAAACCTATTTAACAATAATAATCTAATTCAATATCTATTTCCAGGATAACGAAGGCAAATTATACCAGCAAATTCCACATATATTCCGACTGTCTGTACAACATGACAACTACATGAATCAAGACCGACAAAAAATTACAATCCAAGACGTTCATCCCATACAATATGCCAATGAATCAAAGAATTTACTAAACAAAATACAAATCCTAACATCAATTACAAACACTACACAATCACGTGTTACCATACACTAAAAAAAAATACAATGAGAATTTTCTACTTCAACTAGATTTGAGATAATACATGCACAAATTCATAGTTCTTCATACCCACAACAAGTAGCCACATTTTAATTAAATTTCATGTCCGATCTATTGCACTTTCAACATAGGAAGTGCTCAAACAACCACTAATGTTTCTCATGCTTGAACTGCCTTACTATAATCACATACAAAGCGGATTGCAACCTGTCACAATACCTTACAACCCAACTTTAAGGAAAATGCAAAGCCTCTACCTGCTACCTACCCAAACAATGACCTTAGAATGGCAAGCTGCCATCTATTGCATTTCGAACACAAGAACTTGCTCAAACAATCACTAATGTTTTCCATGCTTGAACTGCCTTCGTATAATCACACACAAAGCCCACCAACGGTGGGCAATTTTCTAGTTGTAAATATATTTTTGGAGCTCTCGCTGCCCTACGTAAACCCCCATGTGAATATGCACCCAAACCAAAGGGGGTTTAAGGGGAATTTTAATTTAAATGTGTTAAATGCAATGGTTTGTGTTAATAATGTTAATGGTAGTTGTGTGTTGATTGTTATATTAAAAAATTTTTGGGCCCTTCGGGCCCTAACTAAAGCAAACATAGGTAAACTCTATGGGCCTAAATATTAATTACTAAAAAGCAAACATAGGATTTTATGTAGTCATTATATTCATTATCTGTAATTTCAATATTGCAATACAAGAATCATGTAAACTATTGTAAACTGCACATTGTCATGCATATGCTAGTGCATATGGTAACATGTGCTCCGTACAGCTCCAAACACTCACCAAATACCATCTGCTTGCTCCAACATTCTATAATGGCTCCTCCTTTAGTAAAACTGATGCCAAATTGAATTTTTGCATTCTTGCATGAATGTCGCAACTTCTGTGTCCAGTATTAGGCCCCCTATTGACGTGACATTATATCCCACTGTTGAATGCTCCAATTGGAGGCCCAGATTTGATGCCAAGTCGCTGGGGAGCCGAACAAGGTAGGCGTTCCCACTCCTCAGCATGAATTGCATGGAGGAACTCCATATCAGAATTTTCAATTGCAATCCATGAATATGATTGTGAAGGAATAGATCAAATTCTTGGCCGAAATAAATAGAGAATTATGTATTTTCTGTTTTTTGGTGAAGATAGCTTTAACAAAGCCAGCATCCACATAACTTACAAAGACTGCATTAGGAAGCAAGACGATTCATCTCAACGTGCAGTAAGTCAAAGAATATGACAAAAACTTGCATGCTACAACCAAAGTATTCTGATATTTTACCCACTAGAAATGCAGTATCCTGAAATCCAATAATTGTAAGATATACCCAAAATCGACAAGGTGTTGGCTTTATAATGTTTTAAGAAGATGCAAAAGGATGCAGAGAATTTTATTCTTCCAGCCTGCAACATCCCTATACGATCTAACAACTTGGAGAATTGCTTCAAATCATTCCCTGCACGTCTCTACAGTCCCTTCCGTAATAAAAATGGCTGATGTATTTTACCTTAATTGTATATGCTAAGCTTGTTCTTTATATTGAGCATTCCAATGTTGTGATGCTTCTTCAGGAGTCCTGAATTCCCATATGTGTGGCTTCTCTTCCTCGCGCTTTTTAAGAATAGCCTGAAGAATAAGCACGGTATCGTCTCAAATTGCACCCCTAGTCTAAGATCTAGCAAGGTGCACCATCACTTTAGAACTAGGGAAACATGCGACCAATAATTCCAATGCCACCCGCGCCTGTAGTTTAAGATCTACCAAGGTGCACCATTACCTTAGAACTAGGGAAACATGCGATCAATAATTCCAATGCCACTTGCATCGAATTATTACTGTAGTCCAACAACATGCATGTTAAACAGTTACAAAATGGTCTGTAAATTTGGGAGTAACACAACCATTGGCTCAGGTGCAAGGGGTTGCGCATGCACAGTATGGTAAGATAATGCAACATATTTGTTGCATGGTTCTTACACCGAACGGAGTTCAGAATGCTAAAAATAGTTGATTAGAAGATAGATAGCAATTGAAACCAATGGCTAGTACCTAGGATCACTGTCATATCCATACGATCCACAACATCCATTATACTCCGTAAGCATATCTGACTCTGGTAACAGGTAACAATGAGAATACAGTTTCTTCTCCTTTGGCCAATCTGGTCACTTTGCCATTCGTATTTGTTTTGTCTTATTCTATTCTAATCTATTCTATTGACTAATTGTGCTTGTCATATTTATCCGTTTAATTGTATAAGGCTTCACAACATACATGTGGAAAGTAACAAAATCAAGGGCAACATACATTGTACAATTAGGAAGCTAATAAAGTATATTAAATGCCCTTGATGAGGTAATGAGTCCCTTGTGGTCTACATTTTGTTTCCATTGTATAGTCCTAGACTCTAGACCATTAGTAGACCATTAGCATGTGATGGAAGGTCACACACTGCTCCTTTGAGGAATGCAAGTGTGTGGTTATTAAATTCCGTTGGGTTCTCTATTTGGGGCATATGGCCAGTTTTTGGAATCACGAGGAGTCTTGACTTGAACCCAAGATGCCTGCAAAACCACTTGAATTTTAGATACAGAAACTAATTATGGTCCTAAATGCGAGTCAACTACTACCTTTGCAACTTATATGCCTGGCCAATAGGAAATATTCTGTCTCCATGACCCCATATAATTAAAATTTCTTGCTCAAGCAGAGGCAAAGGCGGGCAGTTTCTAGACCCTATGGTTTTTCTTTGAGCCAGCTCCAGCTTTTCCTGTCTATTCAAGTTAAATCTCTGCAGAGAAACAAAATAGTTGTTTAATCTTAGACAATCAAAATGGAATGTGAAAGGAACAAGAGAAGATGTGCTTACTTGCTGGAGCTGGGAAAGCAAAAAATGTGGGATATATTTGATGGGTTTATGCAATGCAAAGTTTATTTATTGCATTCTTGACTTTGATGGGATGATTAGGTATGAGCAAATCTGAAACGTGAGGGCATCTGGAGTCGATTAAAAGCTGCTGTTCAGAAGCCTGATCCATGCAAGCACCAGAGCTAGAGATAATCACTTTGGTAACCAAATGAGGAGCCAAATGAGCCATGTGGAAGGCCACAAATCCGCCATAGCTAGTACCGAGTAAACTGATTTGATTGAAGGAGATACAGCAAGCATTGGGCTTGAAATATTTCTGATCTCTGCTCATTTGTGGAGTAGGATTGGCCGAAGAAAATAAGGTCTGGAATGTAGAGAGCAAAATCATGAACAAGAGAAGGTATTTGATTCCATCAGCTCAGGGTTCCGTCTCCACCAAAGCCATGGATGAGCATAAGATTGGGTTTGCTAGAATGGATGCTCTTTTCTGGAACCCAGCAATGGATTGTGCTTCCATTATCAAGCTCTACCATCTTAGATACTAATCCAAGTGACCGGAACTTAAACCTGCATAGAATGTTAAGCACATATGCAAGGTCTATTCCAAAACAAGCCATCACGAACTTATGCAATTCCAACTCCACAAGAAATGTTTGAGCTTTATAGGATTTTGGAGCTTTATAGTTTTTGAGGTGTTCAGAAGTTCTGACATTATTTATCCTTCAAGCAGAATGTACAATGCAGACACAAGATTGTGCTCGTACAAAATTTATCTCCTTCTTTTAAAAATACTTATCTATTTTTTGTGGCATACAGTGTAATATCAAGGCAAAAGCTCTAAACTTTAGGGACCAGTAGCTTGCATGAGGTTAAATTACAAACATTAGAAAGCATGCACAAACGTGTATGCTGAAGATAGATTGACTACTCATTTTTACTGAAGATAGAGGTGATAAATGAAACACATTCTTTTGTTTTGTAACTCATCATTGGGACATGCATTTCTATTGATCTCTCTATAATAGACTTTTCAAACGTGTTGCAATCTACCAATATTAGGAAGTCTCCTAGATAGAACGCATAGTATCAACAAAAAATTTGCTTCGTAATGGTACTGCCATGTAATTAATTGGACAGGGGGTTGAACTCCCCTTATAGTCATTTTGAATGCAATTACGAGCGACTATTGGTACCTGACTTCAAATGCATTCTATATGACCTTGCAGGTGACATAAAGAGTGACATTATATATGATCTTGTAAGTGACAAAAGTGGCATATAGGTGACAACCTTTAATGACAATATAGATGTTGCTATTATAAATAGTGGCATAGAATTGACAATCTCCAATGAACATATGTGTGGTAGTGAATCAACAAGTCACATTAGTATTGACACCATTAAGCCTAGAGGTGGCATTTTTATTCCAGTAGGGACGACATTAGGTTTGACATTGAGTGTGATAATATCTAACAATTCAACATGCTTTGCATGCCACAATACACATGATGTTATATGTGATCCTATAGGTGTTTCTACCCCTGACCCTAATAGTGACAATATAGTTGATGTTATAGATGCCCCTCCTAATAGTGACAACATAGTTGATGTTATAGGTGACACAATGGGCGACGAAATATCTGACAATATAGGTAACATTGTCATTGACATCGTAAGTGACGTTATAAGCGGTACATTAGTGTCATTGGTATGTGGCATGATTGTGTCATTTGTTAAACATTTTTGTATTGCCATTTTTGATCAAAATTTGACACAGTCAATGACACAACCCACCCTGCTCTCTTGTAGTGAGAACTATTTTGAGGCTCTGCTGCACACCCAGTAAGTCCTCACCCCACTTCGTTTGCATGGTTTCCAGGTTCCTCTGGGTTTCCTGTACGCTGGCAGCCAGCCCTCGTACGTCAGATTCCTCCTCCATAGGAGTCGCCTGCCCTGCTACAGTGTGTGCGTCTGCACTAGTCTCACCGTGTTCCATCTCAACTACGAAGGACCAAGCCACGACTTAGGCTTTGATACCACTGTTATGAACCAAATTTTTTGAGTCCAAAACCTTTAATTCATATTCACATAAACCATCAGAGCACACCGAACAATTATTGCTGCTCATGAGGCTATATCCATGAAAGCCACGTATACAGATAACAAGATGACAATACAAGATAACTGTGTACACATGTAGTCCCGCCAACTATCAAACAACCTGCGTATGCTTCCACGTGTTATTAACATGCACAAGAGTTATCCAGTAGCGTCAACATGAAGCAATGACTGACAGACTACAAGAACACACATATGGAATTCACCACATGCACCATAGCATCTGTCACGTAGATATTCCCCACTATATCTAGACAATACGTTGTCCAGAACCTCCGCACTGGTGGATCCAGTGTAAGGGAGAAACTGAAAGCACAAGAACCATTAAGCTACTAGACTGTTGGTATATGCCTACCACCATCCCGTACCAATAGCATGCACAACCTCACCAGCACCTATAGTCCTACGACAAGCCACGCTTGTCTATGCGTACTTGCATAAACTCCCTTGGATAAACACCCTAGGCATTCATCCTAGTGTCACAAGGATACATATCCGAGCGTAGCTCAATGGCGAAAGATCTTGCTTTCACTGGACTACATGTTAATAGTAAGGGAAAATTATAAAAATGTCCATATATTTTGCTTATTTGTCAAAATACCCCGATATTTTTGAGATTTATTAAAATGCCCTTAATCTTACTGTATCATGGTTTCTGCCATAGCCAAGCTTACGTTCCTCATCATCGAGCTCAATTTTATATCTTTTGCCCCTGCCGACCTCAAAATATTCCTCAAACCGACTCTTCAAGTCTTTGGCCAGATTGTTCTCGCTTTTTTCGTCCCAATTCCTCCTTGGCAGCCCGAGGACATTGCATAGTGTTGAACAAAAGAGGATCTTGTTGATTGTTAAGGATTGCGAAAGCAGGAATAAAAAAGGGAAGGATGGGTACAATGTTACGGAAGGGAAAAGCTTTCTTTGCATCTATTCCAACTGCTTTGGGTTCGTAGTGCAGGATATAAACTCCAGTGGCTTTGCACAGAGGTGTATTAGCCCATCAAAAGTTACATCCTTTTTGCGACATTAGCTCTCATCTGCAAGATCCAGCAACCCTTCTTTCGGCAGGGTATGCAAGAGTGCAATGTCTCTGTTTAGAGCAAAGCGCAATCTGATATTAAATGTCGGAATGAGCAGAAAAATCCAGGTTGAATTTGATGGTAAGAATAGAGAGAAAAATTGCCGTGGAAGCCAAGCAGAGATGGAAGGGCAAATCTGGTGGTAAGGAGATTGGCTATAGTGGCACCGTGACTATAAGTAGTCGCCGTACTTGTCTATCTACGTTTTTCCATGCCTAATTTGCATGCACGCCATAGCTTTTCCGTAAAAAGCTACGAAGAACGAAGAAGAGTATAAAATAAGGGCATTTTCACAAATACTAGAAATACAAGGGCATTCTCACAAATAAGTAAAAATATAGGGGCATTTTTAAAAGTTTCCCTAATAGTAATACGATATCGTCCCATACCAATATCGCATCCTATCTCACTAGCATTATTAAGAGAGCCATGGCCTTGCATCAGCTAAGTTTCCGTGTTAATTCTATCACACCAGCCTAGCCAATACTAGGTAGGCAATCCACAGCTTGAGAATTACCTTAAGCCAATTCTATAAGGCTATGAGGAGGAGGTCTAGAGTAGCATCTGTTTAAGGCAAGTCCCTCTACTCCCCCAGAGGGAATTCCCACAAGGATTACATTAGGACTTAAGGGGTTTAATTTGGTAATTGATTTAAGGTTTGCTCTTTAACTGCAGGCCACCAGTAGGCTCTATCATCTCTATGAACTCAGCCTTAAATGGCTTATTGAAAGACTTCAAGCCCTTTTGTTCTGAACAATGGCAACCCTACAAGATGCCTCCATTCGCCTGTATTCAGCTTGTCTTTTCTCCTCCCGCCTTTTGGCTCTGTCTCAGTTTCCTTCCTTTTGTCCCTCCTATAACAGGCCGCTGCATCCTTAATATAACCATGCCCATGTGTCAAGGCCCTAGCAGTCAAGTAAATCTGGTGGAAGGCAGTTTGGCCTACTGCCATCCAGAATCGACAGCTCCTGCTGCCTTTTATCTATGGCTACTGCCCACGATGGTGGCTGCCCCACTATTGGGGTGCTCACCTATTTTTGGGTTTGCCCCCTAGGGGGGCAAACCCTTGCTTATTGGGTTTGTGGCATATTTTAAGTATATGCTAGAATATACCTAAGATATGCTCGTGACTGCTACAATCCGTAAATTGGCGGTCGCGTTGTGGGCGGCTGCTGTTTGAACCGGATAACTGGCAGTATACACACAGTAGCATCTGGCTATGGCGACCCCCTCTTTAAATTTATTGCCTCTAATGATAATCCAATTCATGTTAAAGTCCCGGGATTTCGGCTATGGCGTCTGCTAACGTCGAAAGGCTTGGCCACTCAATAATTATCCTCTTCCTACGGTAAGTGTTGAAATTCCAAGCTTGGCTGAAAATAATGGTTTACTTGTTTTATGTGCTGCAGGTTCAGCTTTATGCGATCATGAGTGTTCTTAGCAGTTCAAGGATGTCTTTCTATGCTAGTATGAGAGAATTTGTTATTCAGGGCTTGTTGAATCGATGCAAAGAAGAATCTGCCAACGAAAGCGCTATTTCTGTGTTGAAGAATTGGAGGTTTGCCGTATTTGATCTTCTTTCTCACATTTGTTTCGGTAGGCAGTTAGAAGAGGCCAATATAATATACATGGATGAGCTTCTTAGAGAGATCATTAGGAGATTTTGTGCCTTTTCTACGTTTCTTGTCCAATAAGAAAGCAAAGATTCTCTCTCATCTAGCAGATAAGCAAGACGGGTTCTTCATTTCTCTGATTGAAGAGACTAAGAAGCTGAAAGAAGAAGGCAGAGTGGACTCTAATTGCTATCTAAGTAGTTTGCTGGCCATGAAATCTGAGTGGAAAGAAGAGGAATTAACTGACAAAGATTTGGTAGTGCTCTGTTCTGAGCTTATAAATGCAGGGGTAGACACAACTAGCAATTGTCTGGAATGGTGCATGGCAAATGTTGTGAAGTATCCTGATATCCAGACAAAGCTGATAGAAGAAATTGAGAAGAATGTAGGGCAAAGGGCTGTGCAGGAAGAAGACATAGATAAGTTGCCATACTTGCAATCTTAATATTGCGAAGCTAAAATGCAACATATTATTGAAGCAACTCCATTTGGAATAGCAAGCAATAAGGCTAATGAGTTCAAAGCATAGAAACTCAGGGAGAGTTATCCCAACATCAGTTCCTTTATGCTTTCAGGTACGTTTTTCCTTCCTTCATGGTGTAGAAGAGAATTTCTTATTCTATTTTGAAGATATTGTTAAAACTGTATTTTAAGATGCATCTCAATGCTTGCACAGATCATCATCACATGTCATGACAGGTCCTAATGCTGGGTCTAGTCTTCAGATCATGTGTGACTTACTTGCATTTGAAGCTGATAAAAGAGCTGTGAACATCACAATTAACAGGTCTATTTCTCATAGCTACACAGTGGCATGGTTTTATGGATTTTACAAAAACAATGGGATCTTTTTCTCATAAATTAAACTATTATGTTCTTGGTTTTCAAGCCCATTTTACAAATTGCAGCATTGGTACAGAGCTTACAAGAGACGATCGACGAAAACTTTACTCAAATTTTGGCATCTTGTAAGTGATTTTCGATGCAGGAAGATGCTGCTTCCATTTTGCCAGATTCCCTGTCATCATAACCTGCACTTTTCTATGCTTACGTTCTTATCATGGTATGCAGGCATCCTTATGGACATGAAGAACTTGCAGTTTCTGACGATTATGATCAGGTATTTTGTTTTTCAGGCTCTTTTAGTGAGTTCACATGTTCTTTATTAAGATATTGAGTATTATAGGTATATGTTGCAATGGAGGAATACCCTTCATATCAGGCAATTTTTGCAAAGCTTTCATATGGAGAAAGCCAAATGCTAGATAAAGCCTTTTATGAGGAAGAAGTGAAGAGGCTTACATTATCCTTTGAACAGCAGGTAATAAGACATAACCTTCCAGTGCCATTTTTTCAGATATTGATGCAAGTTTGTATGGGGAAGGGGAACAGAGACTATACTGGTTAGAATCCCCTAAACTGCATAAGAGCCTGCTTGATTCTGGGTGTTGGCAGTTAACTGGGTTGGATAAGGGCAGTGTCAGAACTATGAATTAGACCCTTCGAGTGGCAAGTTTCTTCTTGACAATATCATTCCATCTATGCATGTTAAATCAGCTATTTCGACTAATTGCCTGCACATGTCCACATTTATCCTTGTGCAAGTAAAGAAAGAACAATATGGTCTATGCAATGATCAATAACTAGAAATTCACATTATTACTGAATTTGCTCCTCATTATTTTGATGACTTTAGGCATTATTGCTAAATTTGATCCCTTGCTTTTCATGTTGCAATTCCATTATGGAGTATTTTTTGCATATGTGAGATTAAGAGAACAAGAAATACGGAACCTAATGTGGATAGCAGAATGTGTCACTCAAAACCACAAGGCGAGGATTCATGATGGTATTGTAATGATATTTTAAATGACACAGACCCTACTTTCAGTCGAACTTTTCCATCATAAACATTTATACTCCAATAATTGTGAAGGATTTGGTTCCTTGCATTTCTGTATCTGTTATATTTTTTGAACATGCGCCACGTGGCGCGATCTGGGCCGTCCGTGGGCCTTGGCCTCTCAAAAGCTCCCAAGTTTGGTGGACAAAATTTTTTTGGTTTACCATGGACTTGAACCCTGGACATTGCCCCCCAAACCCCCCACCCTTACCACTAGACCAACCAGTCTTTTCTTGAAAGAATAAGAAGAAACAAAAAAAGTCTTGGTACAGAATCGTAAATACCTTAGCGGCTAATATACGGTCTTGAAATACACTCTTTGCTGGAACTTGAAGTGGCATCTAGAAGGGTGAGAAGTCAGTCTTAGCTCAAAATGTTTATGCCCTTATTGGCTAAGTTTGTAACTCTTATAATCGGCTGCACGCAATTGTGGAACGCAGCCAATCACAGATTGTAAAATGATGTTGCATTTCCTCAATAATTTAGCAAAGGGAGCTTTAACCTTAGTGATTTTACATTGCATAGGTGTCTTTAGTTCAACTAGGATCTCAAAGTTGCCAAGTTAACAATAACTGACTGTAAATAAGCCAACAAAATGCAACTTTTTGCCATTACTTGCTGGAAATAATCCAACAATAATCACAATCCAATAAAAATGTCGAATAAAACATCAAAATAAATGGAATAAGAGGTCTTGACATCAATGCTTGTTCTTGCGCTAAATGCTAAAACAATATAACGGTTTCTCTAGATTTTGAAAGATTTTTGAAGATCCCCTAAGATTGTATACGGATTCTCCAAGATTCTTCTAAGATTCCTCTAGATTCTTAAAAATCTCAAAAGATTCCTTAAAATTCCTTAAGATTCTACAAAGATTCCCTTATATTCTCTCAACATTGCTTATATGAAAATTCCACATGTCCCCTAAGATTCCACAAAAATTCTCCATTTCGATCACATCGGCTCTAATAGTGACCAGTCTTTGGAAAGCTCTCGATGAGAAGAATCTGATGATGCAGGTCTCGCCTTGATCTGTCGCCTTTTTAGCAGATATGGTCATTTGAATTCGAGGCACAAGAAAGAAGCTTCGTAGAAAGGTATGAAATAAAGGCAACGCCACCTCACTTCTTTCCTCATTAATTGTAGTGCACATATTTAAAATTTCACATACATGTCTATTTTCTGGAATAACTTTGCTGATAAAAATAATGAGGTGTTAAATCGTAGCAAGCAATCTCTAAATCGTTTAATATTTAATCATATGACACCTGTCTAAATTGTTGAAATTCATAATATTTTTTTTCCGCACGTTTGCACAAACGTAAGTTGACACCTTGAAGCAATTTTAGAGTGTCCACGTTGCTGCCAACTAGGATTTTTGTACACATGGATCATCTACAAGCGTTCAATACCACTGTGAAAATTCAAGGAATTTCCAAGTGGGTTGGATTGTTGGTTAACATAAGGCCGCTTTCCTACGTACGAGAGGAGGAGACCAACTTGCGTTCCCCTAACACAGAGTGAGAGCAATTTTTTCCCCTTTTCTCTGCGCAGTAGAGCTCTGAGCTACCGGATTTGCATACCCTAGCATGGCTTATGGCTCATGGGTGCTGATCTTTTTGGAAAGATTCGGCATGGCGTGACCTCTTGGGCGCAGATCCGACGAATTTTGCAGGCTTTTTGGCAGACTCAGGCTTTTCGATGATGTTTTTCCTTTCTTTCCGGCCATGGAGGGCAACCCTCCGTGCGCAGCACCTTGTTTTAATGGTATTTAATGTATGTTTTTTCTTTATTATGTTATCTTTCTGGATTTTATGTTCATCTTTTCTTCGTGGCCATTGATCTACAAAATATGCCCTCATTTGTGCCACTTGGACCACAAAATTTTTCATTGGAAATCTGTCTGTCACTTCCAATGGTGCAAAATGCAACTTCATATTTCGCCCTGCAACCATTGTCCAACCAAGAGAAAAAATAGACCGTCAAGCTCTGGAAGCCATCGCCACCACCAAATACGGCCATAGGCCCAGCCACATGCAAAGGCCGAAGCCCTGCATGTGGAGCTGCAGCTCTGCCTTTCACCCAGAAAATGCATGGCTTCACAAGCAGCCTGAAGCATCTGCAGCTCTGCCTTTCACCCAGAAAATGCATGGCTTCACAAGCACATGCATAGCTTCTCGGGTAAACAATCCTTGTAAAGCAAGCATCCTCTTACAAGTCTATTGTGGAGTCCGAGAAGCCCTGCTGTAGAGCTGCCCTGCAACCCAAAATTTGAATGTGGGATTTGAACCTCTCAATGGCCTCATCTTGCATTCGGGCAACGACCATCTGTTTTGATGCCTTGTAAGAAGGAAACACACACAAAATTCCCAAAAAGAAGAAATAATGGGAGAAAAAAAATAAGTTCTACAGCAGGAATATGGCACTTCAAATCCACAAGCAATCAGATCTTGCTTCTCCTCAAGCCTGCCAGTCGATCCAAGCCTGGACTCCATGAACCGACAACATCGGCATGCAATCCTCACCGATCCCTTCCCAAAACATGCCGATCTCCACACCCATCTCCTTTTAAATTCGCACCATGCAAACACAAATCAAAATAAGCAGACTCTGTAATCTTCGGGCCACTACCTTGGGCCTCCAGCAAGCAGCTCAGTTCGTAATAAAGATGAACTTCACATACGATTTTCAATACAATATAGGGACGAAATCTAGGCCCAACCATGCTAAAAATACAGCCCGCAAATACCAAACAAAAATATTGCAAACTTATAAATGATCACTTAGAATTTCTATTTTATTTCAATGGTTGTCATTGTCCAACCCATTAAGGTATTTTCCAACCATTATTCATTGCCCCTCTCCTTATATTATTTTCATAATGTACCAAGACAAGCATTTCACTATGTCTATCATTCATAAACAGTTGCACCCCTAGTCTAAGATCTAGCAAGGTGCACCATCACTTTAGAACTAGGGAAACATGCGACCAATAATTCCAATGCCACCGCTAGTTTAAGATCTACCAAGGTGCACCATTACCTTAGGACTAGGGAAACATGTGATAAATAATTCTAATGCCACCTGCATCGAATTATTACTGTTAGTCCAACAACATGCATGTTAAACAGTTACATAATGGTCTGTAAATTTGGGAGTAACACAATCATTGGCTCAGGTGCAAGGGGTTGCGCATGCACAGTATGGTCAGATAATGCAACATATTTGTTGCATGGTTCTTACATCGAACAATGCTAAAAATAGTTGATTACAAGATAGATAGCAATTGAAACCAATGGCTAGTACCTAGGATCACTGTCATATCCATACGATCCACAACATCCATTATACTCCGTAAGCGTATCTGGTCTGACTCTGATAACAAGTAACAACGGGAATACATCTTCTTCTCCTTTGGCCAATCTGGCCTCATTATCCCTAACAATTGAAGCTCAATTTCATGTGTTCTTATTTATAATTTTGTAAGAGTTTGGTCATCAGGTGGTAAAGATAGACCCACACTTCCAACACCCTGTATGATGCTTCCTCTATGTGCTGGGTAGACCTATGCTTCCATTGCACTATGTATGGTGCTTCCTCCCTTGAAAGACAACTGTTGGGTCTTCATGCTAGAACACCACATTGTCCACCATCTGTGGTGTTGTGCGTTGCCCTTGGGCTTTTTTTTTTCTTCTGGGCCTGCTTGCTACTTTTGAGCTTGTCTCCCAATTTTTAGCGCCAAGTGAAGATTTGATTGAAGTAATCAATGTTAGCTCAAGGAAGAAAGATACAAAGCCAGGGATACATCTGTAAACAGTTATATCTCTTTTAGAGTAGGCGCAAGATGACATATGAAGTGCACATGAAGAAAGCTAAGTGTAGATGTAAGATAATGTGTAGAACATCTCTTGATAGCACACTTTGCCATTCGTATTTGTTTTGTCTTATTCTATTCTATTCTATTCTATTGACTAATTGTGCTTAATTGCCATATTTATCCGTTTAATTGTATAGGGCTTTACAACATACATGTGGAAAGTAACAAAATCAAGCGCAACATACATTGTACAATTAGGAAGCTGATAAAGTATATTAAATGCCCTTGATGAGGTAATGAGTCCCTTGTGGTCTACATTTTGTTTCCATTGTACAGTCCTAGTCTCTAGACCATTAGTAGACCATTAGCATGTGATGGAAGGTCACACACTGCTCCTTTGAGGAATACAAGTGTGTGGTTATTAAATTCCGTTGGGTTCTCTATTTGGGGCATATGGCCAGTTTTTGGAATCACGACAAGCCTTGACTTGAACCCAAGATGCCTGCAAAACCACTTGAATTTTAGATACAAAAACTAATTATGATCCTAAATGTGAGTCAACTATTACCTTTGCAACTTATATGCCTGGCCAATAGGAAATATTCTGTCTCCATGACCCCATATAATTAAAATTTCTTGCTCAAGCAGAGGCAAAGGCGGGCAGTTTCTAGACCCTATGGTTTTTCCTTTGAGCAGCTCCAGCTTTTCCTGTCTATTCAAGTTAAATCTCTGCAGACAAACAAAATAGTTGTTTAATCTCAGACAATCAAAATGGAATGTGAAAGGAACAAGAGAAGATGTGCTTACTTGCTGGAGCTGGGAAAGCAAAAAATGTGGGATATATCTGACGGGTTTATGCAATGCAAAGTTGATTGCATTTTTTACTTTGACGGGGTCATTTGGAATGAGCAAGTCTGAAACATGAGGGCATTTGGAGTCGACTAAAAGCTGCGCTTCAGAAGCCTGATCCATGCAAATACCAGAACTAGAGATAATCACTTTGGTAACCAAATGAGGAGCCAAATGAGCCATGTGGAAGGCCACAAATCCGCCATAGCTAGTACCGAGTAAACTGATTTGATTGACAGATTCATTGTGAAGGAGATGCAGCAAGCATTGGGCTTGAAATATTTCTGATCTCTGCGCATTTGTGGAGTAGGATTGGCCGAAGAAAATGAGGTCTGGAATGTAGAGAGCAAAATCACGAACAAGGGAAGGGATTTGATTCCACCAGCTCAGAGTTCCGTCTCCACCAAAGCCATGGATGAGCATAAGATTGGGTTTGTTAGAATGAATGCCGTTTTCTGGAACCCAGCAATGGATTGTGCTTCCATTATCAAGCTCTACCATCTTAGATACTAATCCAACTGACCGGAACTTAAACCTGCATAGAATGTTAAGCACATATGCAAGGTCTATTCCAAAACAAGCCATCGCGAACTTATGCAATTCCAACTCCACAGAAATGTTTGAGCTTTATAGGATTTTGGTGCTTGCCAATGTTTGCTGGCTTTCCAGCCCGAAGGTTCCTTACCGCCATTGTTAGGTGACCAATTCCACATGAGAAATTTTATGAAATAAACTCATACGTCTGGCAATTTGTCCCTTCTCCAACAACTAATCTCATATGGATTGTATACCAAACTAGTCAATAGTATCCATGCCACTTGTGTGTACCTTTGTCTGAATTCTTTTCCGATATGATGTGCTCTTGCCGTCAAATCTAATTATAAATTGTGCACATGCACATGCACATGCACAGGTAAGTGATTGAAGAAATTCATACACCACTACTATTTATTTTGAATGCTTTTGTTATGAGCAACAGTTTGCATGCACTAATCTAATCCTATGGGACCACAGCATGCACTTTTCTTTCATACACGTTTGGTTCTTCTTTGTGTTGTAAGTTCAATGGAACCGATTTGAATATGCAATTAATAACAAAGAACAAAATTCATCTTGCATTCTTGGATGATATGTGTGAGGGATAAGTCATGCTACTTATGATGTTTTTAGAAGAGGATGAAAATTTGTAATGAAGGTTCTTGGATAATTCGATGATGATTGTGCACTTGTCACTTAAGTATCATAGTGATGTAGCATCCTTGCATAATGTAATATAAAGGCACATAACAAGTTGTGTTACTCTTGGGTTAAGAAAAAGATAAGAAAAAACAATGAACGCTCGATGTTCATCTAGTTACATTATTGTTTATGCAAAATCTAAATTTAAAAAAAAAAATTCCCTGCGTTACTTTCTTATATTATATACATAGACT
Source organism: Isoetes taiwanensis (assembly GCA_021234155.1). Taxonomy (NCBI): domain Eukaryota; kingdom Viridiplantae; phylum Streptophyta; class Lycopodiopsida; order Isoetales; family Isoetaceae; genus Isoetes; species Isoetes taiwanensis. Next base: position 7,275,236 of record JAJEKV010000008.1, read on the forward strand.
TGCTCAATTATTAACAAAACTGGTAGAGCATTGGACAAACCATTATGTAGTGAGCTTGGCATTTACCAACATATAAAGGGCGAATTTCACTACCCTCAAATTTATATTAGGTTGTATATGCTAAGAAGAGAACCATTATTCTAAGGAAAGGGACGTCAGTTTTGGTGCCAGCTCTTCTTCTAGATCCAATACTCATATGGCTTAGGCCTTCTATGGCGCAGGCCTTTGTTGACTCTTTCTCCCGTAAAAGCTATTATTTCTTGCATTCCTCATCGACATTTCCATTGAGCTGAATCTGTGTTATTGTATGGAATCTCCTACATCATCAATTCTTCTACTCCAAGTTTGCTTCTCCTGGTGGGATTGCTTAGTGGATCAGGCTCGGGGCAGTACCTACGCCCTTATGGGATCGATGATGCATCCCTTGAGATCCGATCCCAGATGGAATTTATAGGCTGGGCTTTGCTCGTGTACCTTTGTTTGATTGACATTGCCACCTCTGCTTCCTCTCTCTGTATTTTGTATCATTCATCCTAACATGTTTCGTTGCAATTGATTGCAATTGCTCCCTGCATTCCATTTGCTTCTGAGTGATCTCTGCAAGCTTTTCTCTCCTTCTACATCGATTGCTAGGACCTGGCCATTTATTGGTTTTTGCTGCCAGGAATGTTAGACTCGATTCCTTACCAAGGCAATCTAAACCCAATCCAATTAGCTTTTTGCAGGCCCGAGGGGAACAAGAGTGCAATGGCTCTGCGCGGCGATTTTTCTGGTTTTCACAGGGTCACCAGAAACTAGTATCCCATAATTTTCTTGGTCTGGATGTCCTCGCCAAATTGCTTCTTTTGTCTTTCATTCCTTAGATAGATTGGTTGTTTATTGGATTTCTTGGTAGCTTCGTTTGATTTTGTGGTTGTGCCATCTCCCTCTGTAGTGCATCTGTAGGGCTTGGCAGTGAGCCGGATATAAAACTCTATGATGCTTTAGCAACGATCTGGAAGCATTTGATTGCTTGTTTTGAAGCCGATGTTTAGCTTCAGGTTGTTAGTCATGCAAGCAATCAGAAAGAGGAAAACGCAGTTTGGTGGAATAGGTAGATGGATTTTGTATTGAAGAAAACATATACAAAAGTATGCATCAGAGATGCGACGGTTCAGTTATGCCAGGTGGACAGACCATGGCTGACACTATATTTCCATATTTTATCACTCCCACTTCAGCCTGGATCTGTCATAATCTTCAGTAAGTATCTGTCATGCTGAAATTTGTCTCGAGCAAGTGCTTTAGTCATTATGTCAGCTAGCATCTCCATAGTTGGGCAGTATATGAAACTGATCACACCATTTTGAACTTGGTCTTTTATAAAATGATATCTTGTTCCAATGTGACGAGTTCTTGGCAGGGAATAAATTACTAATCGCATATTTCTTATTAGCCAGAATGACTTTAGCTAAACTTGCTCGATATTAATCGCAAAACTTTCTGTGGTTTAGCTAAATTCTACACATTTTTCCTCTCATACTTTCTAGCGTTTAGCTAAACTAACCCAAACATCAACCCAAAAATTTCTATGGTGTGGCCAACAGAAAATATTAAGCCAAATTACTATACTTTTTTCAATATATTCCATTTATTTTGGTCATATTCTTTATGAAAACATTCTAAAATAATGCTAACTAGCAAAGTTTAAGACTCAAATTATTTCATAATGCTAGAAACTAAACTACTAATCATATATTTCATATAAACTAGAATGGCGTTAGCTAAACTGGCCCGAAATTCATTCTAAAAGTTTCTATGGTTTAGCTAAACAATATAAAATTTCACTCTCTTACTTTCTCGCATTTGGCTAAAGAGCTCCAAGATTGGTGCAGTCCCGAAAAAAGTTAAGCTAAAATTATTATTTTTTTTCCAATTTTTTCCATTTAGTTTAGCCAAATTTTTTTGAAAATGTGCTAAAAAATCGCCAAATAGCTAAGTTTAGCCCTTAAATGATTCCATGGTTCTTGGATGATACTTTAGAGAGAGCCATAGCAATTGCACTTTGATTATCACCATATAATAAAGTAGGTGCTTGTTGCTCCAAAATAATTCCTCTCAACAGTTGACGTAACCAAATTGCTTCTTGTGCAGCAAAGCTAGATGCAACATATTCGGATTCTGTACTAGATAGTGCCACTATTGTCTGTTTCTTACTCTTCCACGATATAACAGAATCTCCAAGCAAGAAGACGAATCCGGAAGTAGATCTTCTAGTATCTTGTTCGCCTGCCCAATCTGAATCAGTGTATCCAACCAATCTGAATGATTCTTTATCATCAACTCTAGAATAATATAAAGCATGATCCCTTGTTCCTTGAAGATATCGCATAATGCGTTTCACTGCTGTCCAATGTGCTTCACCTGGATTTTCCAAAAACTGGCTGACCACTCCCACTGCATATGACAAGTCTGGTCTTGTACATATTGCTAGATAAATCAAGCAACCCACAGCGTGGCGATAAGGAACCTGACGCATGTGAGCTATCTCGGAATCCGTTTTAGGAGACATATCAGATGTAAGTTTTACATACGTCTCCATAGGTGTTGAGACTGGTTTGCTATCTTGCATATTGAATCTTTTAAGCACATCATCAATATATTTGCTTTGAACTAACCTCAACCAACCCTCTTCACGATTTCTCACCACCTGTATGCCAAGACAATAACTGATCTCCCCCATGTCTTTCATGTCGAATTCTGCGGAGAGCTGCTCTTTCACTTGAAGCAATGAAGACATATGATTTGCACAATCATCAACGTACAAGGCGACAATGACAAGAAATTCTCCCACGGTTTTAACATAAACATTGCCATCCGCACCGGTGCACTGTAAAACCAAGAGACAAAAGATAAGCATTAATACGATCATACCATGCCCTTGGGGATTGCCTGAGCCCGTATAATGCTTTGTTCAACTTGCAAACAAGATGTTCTTGTCCGCTTTTGACATAACCTTCAGGTTGGAAAATAAAAATCTCCTCTTGAAGCTCTCCATGAAGCGGTCGCATACATCCATTTGGTGTACTTCAAGATTAGCATGAGCAGCAAAGGCAAGCAGGATTCGAATGGAAGACATACGCACTACAGGTGAGAATGTGTCAAAGAAATCAATGCCTTCCACTTGAGAGAAACCTCTCGCAACAAACCTTGCCTTCCACCACTCTACTTGCCAGCCGCATCTCGCTTAACCTTAAACAACCATTTGGTGCTGACCACGTTGCGCCCAGGCGGAAGATGAGCAAGCTCCCACGTGTCATTCTTCATCAAAGAGGCATATTCTTCATCCATAGCTTTCTGCCACTCACTTGCATTCTCTCCTTCTAAAGCTTCTTGAACACTTGCAGGTTCAACAAGAGTAGGATCAGTACTGACCATTAAGCCCCTTGATTTTGTTCTCCTAAGAGGTGACTCTCGTGCTTCAATTGCTTTGGCGCTAAGGTAGCTAGTGGGGCCAGATTTGGTAGTGCCTCTATTTGGCCGAGGATCACTCTGTATGGGCGTGGGCCTCCTCCGATTGACACTGTCATAAATTAATGGATGCCCTTGCGAAATTATACTTGGGACTTCCTCAATATCCATGATCGGTTGTGCATGCACTGGGGGCTGATTTGCTGCTATCATAGAAGGGGTATCTTTGTCTTGTATGGTTTCCTGACTCACACCACTTGATGATGCTTCATGTGTGAAGGTGGGTGGCTGAAAATCAGACTCTAAATCTCCCACTAGAGTGTTATCCATCATGCACCAATCATCAAGTGTATCAAAGTCATCCAAACTGGGGAAGCTATGCGGAAAACTGTTGGAGGTACTCCCACTGTTCTGCACACTAGACATGCCAATTGCTCCCCCATACAATTCATTTTCATTGAAGATGACATCTCTACTAATCAATAGCGTTCTTCCAAGCAAGCTATATAATCTGTATGCCTTCGCCTCAGTTGCATATCCAACAAGCACACATTTTTCACTTTGCATATCCAACTTCTTCCTTTTCTCTTTATGAACATGGGCATAAGCAACACATCCGAATATCCGGATATGGCTAAGGGCTGGCTTCTTTCCTGTCCATGCTTCATATGGGGTAATGCCATTCACTCCGGACGTAGGCAACCTATTTCTCAAGTAGCCTGCTGTTGTTACTGCTTCTCCCCAGAACATGTTAGGCATACTAGCATAATTCAACATTGCTTTAGCACTTTCCATCAAGGTCCTGTTCATGCGTTCTGCAACTCCATTTTGTTGCAGAGTATATGGAGTGGTGTGCTGGTGAATAATGCCTGTCTCCTTGCAATATTGATCAAATTCCCCTGAAAAATACTCTCCACCACCATCGCTTCGCAGAACCTTAATTAATTGCCCTGTTTGTCTTTCCATTTGAATGCGGAACTCTCTAAACATAGCTAGTACTTCAGATTTTCTGGCAAGAAGTCTAACTGTCACAAACCTGGAAAAGTCATCGATGAAGGTCAACATATAGCGTTTCCTTCCCATAGTAATGGTCTGCATTGGCCCACATATGTCAGAGTGTACAATCTCCAACGGTGCACTGGCTCTCCCACTTTCTCCTACTGGAAATGATGTTCTACTATGTTTTCCCATCACGCAGGCCTCACAGAATTCAAGCATATCATCTTCAAAGGGTTCAAGATCATCAACCATCCTCTCATTTGCTAGTTTCTTAAGTGCTTGAATATTGGGATGCCCCATTCTATTATGCCATTGTTGAATGTGCGTCATGTTAGCCTTCACTGCTAGTGCTTGTGCTGGGTCCTTCATTCTTGCATCAAGCCTATAAAGACTATCCACTCGTGTGCCACTTGCAATTTGATCTCCAAACTCATCAAATATAGTGCATTTAGTTTTTGTAAGGAGGGCACTTAAACCTGTATCTGCAATTTTCCCTACTGATAATAAAGATTGCGTCAACCCTGGCACATAATGCACATTTTGTATCTCTTGGACCTTTGCTCCACACTGGACCATTATTGAGCCTCTCCCACTGAACTCAAGTGATCTACTATCCCCTATGTAGACCTGTCTCTTATTTGTAAAGGGCTCAAATGTATGGAAAACTTCTCTGATTGGAGTCATGTGCATGGATGCACTAGAGTCCAGCCACAAGACTCTATCTTCTCCACTGCCTGGAGAGTTTCGCACCATAAATAACTTCCCATCATGCCTGACATCCCTGGTCCCTCTTTCTTCACTATGGGCTCTGAATCTGTGACGATCATTTGGCACTCTGACTCTACAATCTCTTGCTATATGTCCTGGTTACATCTATAGCAAGGCCCTTTGGTGGTTCTCTCCACTCTCCCACTGCTTTCAGATCTCCTTTTGTCATAGGATCCCCTACTTGTCCCAACTCCAACAGATCCAAATATAATGGGCTTCTTCCCAAGCCAAGGCTTCTTCCTTTTTGTGAAGAAAGCAGCATTCTTTGATTCCCCTTTCATCTTCAACTTCCTCTCCTCTTCAAGTAAAGCTGATACTACTGAATCAAAATTCTTATTTGGGATATTTGTTAGTGTGGTCACTGCTTGCCCAAATTCAGGTGTAAGTCCCTTAAGCAATACTGCCATCTGATCTTCCACGGGGACGATTGACTTTACACGTGCCAGGCGCACCACCAAAGATCGCAGCCTGCTTAAAAATTCTGCCACACTTTCCCCTGATTCCATCGTAATTGCAAACAATTGCTGCTTTAAGGATAATTCACAATTTTTCCCTGATCCGCCAAATGCCTTAGTAAGGTCATCCCAATTTGTTTTAGCATTCTTTTGCAAATCAACTAGATGGACATAGCCTTCTCCCAGTGCCAGTCCTATGGTAGTGACCGCCTTTTTATCCCTTTTCTCCCACTCAAGGGCTTTGTCAGCATCTGCTGGTTTGGGTTCACTACCGTCAACTAATCCCCATGTGGATTCCCGCATTAACACCATTTGTAATTTCAAGGACCAGGTGTGGAAATTCTCCCCAGTAAATTTTTCCAAGAATTTTTCTAGAAACTTATCAATGCTTTGTGCTGTGTTTGTCATTTCGAAATTCAAAGGAATTGAAATTTATGAAATACCTTTGTAATTCTTCAATGGAATGACAATCGTTCAAAAACACTCCTACGGCTTGAACGGCTTATGTGATTTGCGAATCCAACGCCCTGATAAATGCTCTTCTGTTTTAGGGTAACAATCTTCTGTGTTGGCTGCCGCTTATGAACAAATCCTCCAGATTTGGGCTGATATTGTGGGTTTCGTGGGTTATTTTTGGGCTGATATTTGGAGAAAACGGGAGATTGTGGGTTATAATTGGTCTGAATAATTGGTCTCGAAAGAGAGCGTGGGTTAAAAGGTCGCTGCTGCAAGAGCCACCCTTATTTGGTTTTTGATTTTGATGTCTGGCGGATGCAGACTCTGATTTGCGTTGTTGCAGCCGATGATTAAGGGTAAGCAAGGTAAGTCGAATTTTTATCTCTCTCCTACGGTCGTCCTTGCTCTTACCCATCGCTGGGCTCTGATACCATAAAGAAATTAGTCATGCAAGCAATCAGAAAGAGGAAAACGCAGTTTGGTGGAATAGGTAGATGGATTTTGTATTGAAGAAAACATATACAAAAGTATGCATCAGAGATGCGACGGTTCAGTTATGCCAGGTGGACAGACCATGGCTGACACTATATTTCCATATTTTATCATCTTCAAGCTGGGATGAAATCATTAGGGGTCTGATGTCGGTGATGTCAATTGAACCAAATCCGAACATTTTTCATAATAGGTTAGAATCGAATATAATAGTCTTGCTCTGTTGGCTAGAGTGCATGGATATTAATCAATTGGTATGGGTTTGCTTTTTCTTAATTCCAGAATACTTTTTGAATTTGAATTTTTGCCCCTTGTCTCAAACTTATTGCTTTCCACTAGTGCTGCGGAAGCGCATGCTCAATGCCCCTTGTCTCCAACTTGTACGATATGGAAGATATATACTTTTGTAAGATATTAGATATGTAAGATACCTACTTTTCAATTTTCTTTGAGATTGTTTTTCTCCTCGTATTGCGTGCACAATTTTTTCTTGTTAGCATTGTGTTATAATAGTTCTTGTTTTGGTATTCTGTAGATACATGTTGTCAGGTTGGGATTGCTTTCCACTAGTATTGTGAAAGTGCATGCTCTACACCCCTCATCAAATTCGTATTAGAATTTTTGCCCTTGTTTTCAACTTTTCTTTTTCCCTGAGATTGTTTTTTACTAGTATTGAGATTGCTTTCCACTAGTATTGCGAAGGTGCATCTCTATGCCCCTTGTCTCCAACTTGTAAGTATGTAGGATACGTGCTTTCCACTTTTCTTTGAGATTGTTTTTGGGTTGCCCCTAAGGGGGCAAGCCCTTGTTGAGGTGGGTTTGTGGCATATGCTAGGTATATGCCAATATATACCCAGAATATGCCAATGACTGCTAAAAACCCATCATAAGCTGTAAATGCTAGGTTGCCCATGTTGCTGGAGAGGAACTATGGAAACCGGGAAACCGGTGCTCGCTCCTTGCTCGAGGCTGGATCGACGAGGCCCTTAAATCTGCTCAATCCAAACGGCAACTATCCAGATACATTAAACACAATTTGGTTCGCGCAGTGTGCAAAACCGCAAGATCTAGACTTGGGCAAGCGGGTTCGGCCAGTAATTGTTGAAAATGGACTAGATTCATTTCTGTCTTGGCAAAGCATCTTATTCGCTTGTTTGGTTCTGTGAAAACTTGCACGAAGCTAACCTTGCATTCTCAGTACCAAAACCAAGTAAGTATACATGGCATTCAGTTATGGATTCTCATGTCAAACTAGGTGAAGGTAGAATAGCCCTCGGTTTATTTGACAAAGATAGAAATTAAAGGTATAAAAGCGGACAAATTCATACTTAATAGCATCTTAAAAGCATGCATTAGCATCGTTTCATACAAAGACGGTAGGTATATACATCACACATCATTGAAAATGGGTACCAAGATGATGTTTTTGCTAGTAAGATACTCCTTGATATGTATGCCAAGAGTGGATCCTTAGACGAAGCGAAAAAGTCTTTGGCAATTTGCAAGTTCGGATGTGGTGTCATGGGGAGGAATGATCTCGGATATATTCATGATATGCCCCGAATGGCAAAGGCGACCTTGCTTTCAAATGTTTCCATAAAAGCCGGAGCTACATAGTGTCAAACCCGAACAGGGGTTATATTTTTAGGCCAACATGGTGAAAGTGATTGTGCCATGGAATGTTTCAAGAAAATGCAAGATAGTGGCATAAAGCCAAGCAAAGTCACATTTTTGAACGTCTTGAAAGCATCAATTGGGATAATCCACATATGCCGGCGGGGTCATCCATGAACAAATAATTGAAAATAGATTTCGGGACCGATATTCTGTCGGTGCATCCTTGTTGACATGTATGCGATATCCGATAGCTTGCGGGGAAGCACAAGGACTTTTAATATCTCAATTAATCGAAACGCAAGTATTATGGGGCTTAATAATTGCGGGATGCTTGCGGCATGATAAGTATGATCTTTGCCTTTGAATATTTTGGTCAAATGTAAGACAATGCTACGTAACCCGATAAGGTGACATATTTGGGCATTCTAAAAGCATGTACTAGTATACAACACATCAAGCGAGGGAGGTGCATTCATGAACGATTCTTGCATATGGATTCCACTCGAGGTTGCTATAGGGAATACTCTCACCGACATGTATGCTAAGTCCGGAAGTTTGAAAGAGGCAAAAGGAGTCTTTGACGATTGCAAACTCGTAATGTGGTGTCATGGAATGTGATAATTTCAGGATGCTACCGAACATGACGAAGGTTGTCTTGCTTTAGAATATTATGAACAAATGCAAAGATGATCGGATAGAGCCGGATGAGATAACATTTTCGAGCATTTTGAAAGCATGTGGCAATATAGGTGCTATAGAACATGGCGGGCAAATTCACCAGCAAATTGTCAAGAGTGCTTTCCATTAATCGGCATTGTTTTAGGATATAACCTTGTTGACATGTATGCCAAATGCGGAAGCATAACGAAGAAGCATGCAAAGTATTTGTGATTCTGCGTGACTGGGCTCATGGGGTGCAATGCTTGCGGGGATATGCTCGGCTTGGCAATCCCGGATCCCGGTCGCGGTTTTTAGAAACATGCAAAAGGTTGGTGTAACGCCGGATGATATAGCATATGGACGTATTCTTACTTCTTTTGACCACATGGGCCTCGTGGATGAAAGTCTCTCGGTATTTCGAGAACTATGAAAGAGTTACATGGTATTAAAGCTAACGTACTTCATGTGGCTTGCATTCTAGGTAACTTAGGTCGCTCGGAAGATTTAAAAAGCGAAAGTGTATTAGAAGTGAGTCTTGCCGTCGCGATATATTCCTTTATATGATTTTGCTTGATGCATGTAGATTACATAAGAATGTGGAGTTAGGGACCCGATGCTTTCATGCCATTATTCATTTAAGCCGTTAGTCATAGAATGTCAATCCTTCAGACAGAATGAGCTCATTGTTGCAACCTAGGTGGTGATTAAAAATGAGCCAATTGTTGCAACCTAGGTGGTGATTAGATTTTTGATAAAGATGAACATTTGGGGACCTTCTAACTCAACTCCTGTGCTTCAACCTCTTAAAAAAAATTAGGTATTTCATACCATGGTAGACTATTCCAGTTGCTAGTAATTTGGGGGAGGGCATTGCCTATAATTGGCTACGTTTATGTTGGTTGTATGGCTATCCACCTCAAATAGCCAAAAAACATTAAAGTAGATGAAACTTTAATCTCACCATCATTTGTGTTGGTAAGTAGTACGGGTTCTTGCGACTTCTTGGATCATTAATATGAAGAATGACAAATTGTCTCCAGGTGCGTGTAACGGAAAGGATCAAGCATTTCTTGCCAGTCCCCTGACTTGTAGAACCTGGGAGCAGCTACAGGTTAGGGGGTTGGCATTTGGTTTGGGTGTTCCATCTGCCTCAAAGAAATCCTCACGATGGGAACTAAGAGAACGAAGAAATGCAAACGCCTGCTATCCAGCCTCACTTGCATGGATAACTCTCAAACCTGTCAAATCTAGTAATGAAGGCCTCTGGATATTTTTCCATGCCTCAATTCAATTCAAATGTAGTGGAGGCCTCTATATGAGTCCATGCCTCAATTCAATTCATGTGTTATTCTTTCTGCATAGATAATTTTTTATATTGCAATCTTATAGTAGATTTCTGGTAGCATCTGGGAATTGATGAGGAGAAGAGCTTTTGTGTAAGAGTCTCATTAAAATTTGTATTTAAAAGCATTAGAATTTGTAAAATTTCTATTTAAGCATCATTATGAAACTGTTTTTATGCAAACCAACCTACTAATCATGATTCCCAGATTCAAGATTGGCTTTGCAAACACCAGCCTACCAAGAATTTAGGTCTCCAGTTGAACAATCAGTTTTATCCCAATTAAGCCCATCAAAATAACTTGTGCTCGTAAAAGCACCCCTTCAAGAAATACCTTACGGATTTGAAAGGGCAAAAATGGTCTTTGAGAATTGATGATGTTTGCTATCATACATTAATTACCCCTATAACAACCCCTACAAGAAATTTATTGTGACAGTTGCAGTGAATATTCCTTTGGTTCTAAATATATAGAGTGGGGTTGCACTCACTATACGTTTGATAATGCTAGTAATGTATTTGTGTCCGCATTCTTTGACATGCGGGATTTGAGCCCATTTTTTACCTTGTGTTCTGCTATGTTTCTGGTACTCGTAGGATAGATATTTTTACGTCATACCACGTGGCAGCATCTAATAGGCACATATGACGATAGATAAATAGATAGATAGATAGAGGGAGGGAGGGAGGGATGTGTTATAAGTGATCATTACTTCACTAGATTTTGCGACAACGCGTCCAATAATATCCACGGAGATCCTGTGTGATTTCTTGAGGGATATGACTGTGATTAGGCTATTTACTGAGAACTAACAGTGGTATCAAAGCAAGTAGATATGCTCAGTAAGGTGTTGACGGAATTTAAACTAGTGTAAAGCACAAGTAGGTACAGACTGAGGAGGAGGAGGAGGCTGAGGTTGAGGAGGAGGAGGCTGAGGAGGAGATAAGATTATTAGATGATAATGTGGCATTGGGGCTGCCAAAGGCTGCAGGCATTTGAGTTATTGATCAGAGAAACAAGGAGCAGTTCAATCTGCAAGAGGTAAATTGCGTAGGCTTGAATTGGCCCTTTCCAGATCTAGAATAATATTTTAGGGATCAAGGGTCAAATTCTTGTTGAAAACAAGAATCAAGTATCAAGTATCAAGTATTGTATTGTTTTAAAGTAGCATTTTTGATTGATTGTGAATCATGACTTTGAAGTATGATTTAAGCCACTTCACCCTCGAGTCACGCAGGGCAACCCTCCGTGCGCAGCACCTTGTTTTTGTTAGTATTGCTTAATAGTTTTTTATGTTAGTATTGTCTTTATATTGATTTGGTATTGCGTAGATACATGCTGTCATATTGAGATTGCTTTCCATTAGCAGTGTGAAAGTGCATGCTTTGTTTTTTCCGTTAGTATTGCAGAATAAGGTTTTTCTGTTAGTATTGCAGAATAAGGTTTTTCTGTTAGTTCTTGATTTGATATTGCGTAAATACATGTTGTTGGATGTATATACATGCTTTTTCAACTATTTTCTAAGATTGAATTTCTATTGGTACTTGCATAAGATTGTGTTTCTATTGGATTTGCATAATGCATGCTCTATGCCCCTTGTCTCGAATTTGTGTGATATGTAAGTACATGGTCTCTTCCATTTTTCTCCAACTGAAAGGTGCCCATTGTCTGGAACTTGTGAGCTATTTGCATTTTACTCGAATATCTTTCTCTGACTCAAGGCTTGTAAAATGGTTGCATTCTATGATCTTCATTCTCATGTTTGTGACATGTCTTGTGGCCTTGAAGCATTTAGAATCGGGGTTTATTCTGCTCATTTTGCTAACCTTCTTATTTCCTCATAAGGTGGTTGGGTAAGGATATGACCTTTGTATTCATGCTCTCTATATTTTATCATTTAAAATGTGCATTCTACCTTCTGCATCTTGTTTTAAGGACTTGGAATTTGTGAACTCTCCAACCCCCCTAATTGGCCTCCGCGGATGATAAAAGAACCTTCCTTCCTTCCTAAAGATAGTTGCGTCTGTTTGGGTTCAATTCAAAATTAGCATACAGAAATTAACACGGGGATGGCTTATTTTAAGCACAGTTTACAAGGTAACTAGATGATTTACATTATTCTTGCATTAGGGATGTGGTGTAAATGGTTTATCTTATCACAATAACCATGTTCTTCTTGTTTGAATTGCTGATAAAACATCTTGCGAAACTTATAGTATATCTTTCGTTAGAAGAAGAGTTGAAAATAATTGGACAAACTGTTTTTAGAAGAAACTCTCGAGTAAATAGGGATTTTGATCGGTTTCGCTTGGTGACTACATGGTTCAACAAGGGACTGATTTCATTTTATGGTGGTTTCTTGGACTAGACCATGTGCTTCACGGTTTCAGATAACGTGTTTTTTGGTTCCTCCCATCAATTCGATGTTTCTACCAGGTTCTGGTCTGGCCGTTACAAGGTTCTTGGTGCAAAGATTTGAGCTATGGTTCGGTTGGGTGTGGCACCTCGAGCAGATGTTGATAGGAACCGTTTTTCGACTTGTTAATTACAGGGCTCCACAAAAGACTGACTTCTCGGTCTTTTCCCATCTTGTCCAATATTGGCACGACCTATACGATGGGGACTTTAACACGAGTTGCCGGGTGAGTCAGATATTTCCAATGTCTTGTATATAAACTTTGTCCACTCATCTCCATTAAGATATTCTACATTTTTCTCTCCTCGTAAACTTTTCTTTAGCTACATTTCGTTATAAGTTGCTATGTGGCTTTTAGTTATTATCTAAGCTTTAGAGTCTCGTGCCTTTATTGTTTCACCCGACATGGTTATGGGCAATTACATCTCTATTGCCTACCACAATTAATCCTTTCAATAAGCATATCTCATCTTTAACGTTGCAACCATTTCCAACCATTTTATTGCAACGTCAGGCAGTTATAGGAATGCTTCCAATTTTTCTCTTAGCCCCTTTTCAAAATTTACGAAGGCATTGTACATATGTCATGGTTGCCATACATGGCTACTTTGCTTAAAACTGTAGGTATGCTCGATAACCTTGGGCACTGGTTTAACCAAATGTAACGAACATTAGTTGGTGTGTCCATCCACTGGGCTTTGCTTACAACAAGGGTCTTTTACGTCTTCCAATACATTGTGAAGTTGAAAGGGGGCGCCTTATGTCAACTCATGTTTTCATCGTTTTAATAATTTTACTATGGTGTAAATAAAGCAGGTTTTAAAGACAAAATATTGAATCCCATGTCAAATCTACAGGTAGGGTACAGAATATCTGATATCAATTTTAGCATAGAACACTATTGCAAAAATAGCAAAAAACAGAATCACATTGCACATCCTCTTCCTAAGATAAGTCTCAAGGAGGATGACAGTCCCTTTGAACATGGAGTTCAAGGTGATTGCACAATGCTAAGGCAACATTATTTGGGTTTTGAACCTACATAATAATATTATAGTGGCCTATGATGTATTCACCTTCAAAATACATGGAAGTTTTACAATTGCATGGGTTGTGTCATTCAGTGCCAATAATTATTACATATCCCCAATATGTTCATGCCACAACCGTGTTTCAAATTTTCTATAGAAAGAGTTGTCGTGCCATTTTTCAGTTCCCATATGATGATTACTAAGAATTACTACACTTAAATAGTTGATAATAAACCAAGTACCATACGTAGGAATAAACTTTAGCCAGCAACGCCAGGCAATGTTACTAGTACACACTCGATCAAAGATCAAAGGCTGTAAAACAAGAATGTAAAATTTATTTGCTAAACAAGAATGGTCGCAATAATAACTCATTCAATTGTTTTAGGGGTATGGTCTATGGTCTTAGGAATACTGATTTATGCATCCATATCAAATCCCCCTAGAACCCCCTGTGATTTTGCTACATATTTCTAAACGAGGTGTGCCCTAGACTACCTCGGTCATCGGATTCGTTCATCCTGCGGCCGAGATCCTATGTTAAAGTCTCTAAGTGCCTCTCGTTCCCTGTGATTCTGCTACATATTTCTAAACAAATATGTAGCATTATAACAGGGGGTTTTCTTTGTGTTTTTGTACGCTTTTTACAAAGGTTTTCCTAAGATTTCATGGCGTATTCGAATGGATGTACTAATGCGTACATCTAGAGTGCACCATTTCTTAGTCGTTGATTTAGCTTTTTTTTTTCAATGGTCCAACATCCAAGGGCTCACAACAAAAGCCCACTTTTTATTTTAGTGGCCATTTTCATAGTTTTGCATGCAAGCATCGTGCCATCATGTTTTAGGGTTATTTTAGGGTTAGGAAGAAAGAAGGCTGCAGGGTTCGAACATGCTGAGCCCCGTTTACTGTCTGAAGAACAAGCTGAATGGCACCATGTCGAAGATGGATTTCTTGAGCCTTCAAATGAATCGGGTTACTGGAACAATGGAAATTGGTCTTAACTAAAAGCTCTTCTTGTTTTCTAATCAATGAAGGGGTTGCAGGGATGATATATATGATTTCGTCCAATCCGGCAAGCATTTTCTACGTTGGATTTCATTCAAATCTGAAGTTGGAAGCACAGGCTATGATGGTAAATAATGGCAGATCCCCCAATTTTTATTGTACTTGTGTTGATCTTCTGGTAAAAACCCAGTAACTGGCATCTCTAAAATGTCACAGCAGATAATAGAGTCCGGTTAATATCAACTTTGAAAGCTTATGGAAGCCTTGGGAGCTGTAGAACAGCGGGGGGTGCATCCACACTTAAGCGGGAAAAGGTTCAAATACATCAAAGGTAAGAATGATTAAATTTCACTGTATAAAGTTACCTTTTTTTTTGCTGCTAACATGATCCTGCCCTTCTGAAGAAGGATCAAGCAAAAACAAGGAAGCCCATGGTAAGTCTGAGAGGCACCTGTCCTTGTGCCCTCCTGTACAGGGAAAGCAACAGTATTTGAATGCAGCTTAAAATATGTAGCATAATAACAGGGGGTTTTCTTTGTGTTTTTGTACGCTTTTCACTAAGGTTTTCCTATGATTTCGTGATGTATTCAAATGGATGTACTAATGCGTACATCTAGAGTGCACCATTTCTGAGCCATTGATTTTAGCCTCTTTTTTTCCAATGGTCAACAACCAATGGCTCACAACAAAAGCCCCTTTTTTGTGCGTGTGGTGCATAATGGTCAACAACCAATGGCTCACAACAAAAGCCCTCTTTTTGTGTGTGTGGTGCATAATGGGCACATGAAAGACTTGAAGGACGCATGTAGTGCAGTTTCCCCGCCGGCAACACATTTCTTATCATAACTTTTGATCCAGAGCTCTGTTTGAGATGATTTTTATTCCGTTGGAAAGCTCTCTCCGAGATATTTTTGATAGTGTATGATATGGATATGTTTGGTCAAGTTATCTATGCTAAAACAGCAATTTTTCGGCCGAGTTTGTTAGGATTTCACATCCTACCAGCTGATTAATACAGGATTGCGCTATTGGATATTGTTTTATGGCTCATTCCGAATGAAGGTTGCAAAAAATTACCATGCATTTTTAGATTTTGAGGCAGTTATTAAGCAAATTCCAAGGCTTCTAGATCCTTGTGCTAACAAGCAGAAAAGTTTCCCACTTTGGTTTCTCACCACAAGAATCCATGGAGGCCAAAGGCTGCTGTTAAATTGCAGTTGAAAAATGTTTGTGTATGGGTGTTGCAAACTTTATGAGTTTCAGAATAATGGGATCAATCCGCTCTATCTTTATGGTAACTTTTACTTATGTTCTATTTGTTTCATTGTGATGAAATTCAAAAGCTACAGGTGATGAAAGCCTCAAATGAATTCTAGTTTTTTTTCGGGTTTGAATTCTAAAATTTTTGTCACCCAGGGGCGTCCCTAAGGCCCTGAAGGGGCCAAAAAAATTTTTTTGCAATACAAACCATTAACATCCAGCATATAAAAATTAAATCCCCCAACACATAACAACCAACACATAACAACCATTGACATTAACAACCAACACATAACTACCATTGACATTAATTAACACAACCATTGGGTCCAACACATTTAAATTAAAATCCCCTTAAACCCCTTTGGTTTGGGTGCATATTCGCGGGGGTGGCGTGGGGGGCAACGAGAGCCCTCATAATTGTATTTTGCACGTACAAAATCAGCACCATAGGGTATTTCGCTTGAAATCTTATAGTATTTTGCGAATCTTGTTATACAGTATAGCAAATTTTGTACTTGCATACCCCACAAACGAGGAACTTTACGTACGGTGTAGATTAAGGAATAAGGGGTGAATATGCCTATCCAACAGCTCTCGTTGCCCGGAGTCACCTCCCGTGTGAATATGCACCCAAACCATAGGAAGAAGCGGTCAAACAAAACCTTCCACAAGATATTGTTATGAAATTCAGTTACCTTTTGTTGTGGCCAATGCAACAGGAAGAGCCTCCAATAGCTTTCCAAGTTTACCCCCTTGGAACCAAGGAACAGGAGAGGAACCATACTCTCTAACTACTCAAAGCATATATATCAGTAGATTATGCGGCAGATCAAATATGCACCTCATGCTCTTTCCATTAACATAAAATTCATGTCGTCTCTCACTTTCAAGTCCCCGGTGTTATATTTTTCACAGAAATCTATACTGCAGAACCCAGTTTATAGAGGAGACCGGATTGCGGTTATCGATATCTGCAGGGATTGTGACCCACTATCGCCAATTTTAATTACAATGCAATGTATAGCATTGCGTAGTTCGATGTTTTTCGGGCTCATAACTTTCATTTGTTATTTTCGGTTTTGGTATAGAAGCTGGCGGTGCAAGCCCCCTTGCCTTTGAGAAACTGCATCTCATGAATCTTAAACATGCAGGATCAATCTCGTTCTCCTGAGAGGACTTGGAATCTCCACTTGCAGTATTTTTGGAGCTTAGCCGATGCAAGATTGACCCTGAAAGCCCAGTGTAGATGGCTAAGGCCAATTTTCCCCATTAGAAAATGCTGCTTGAAACCAATGTGTTCAAGACCCAATGTGCCATTGCACCACTACCAGGGGGAAAGGGGTGATTTATTAACATCTACTGAAGACCCATACACGAGAGCAAATATATACAGCAAACACTGCAAGGACGGTATGAGCCTCTTAGTCATTTCATGTAATCGTTTGCCAGAAAACATTTCTTACAAAGAAAATGGCAGGGCTTTTGTTCAAAAACTGGCACTAAATTTCTAGTTCATGGCAGTAATATTCAGAGCAGAGCATACATAGACTTGGACAATATGACAGTGTTTTCATAATTGTATTTTGCACGTACAAAATCAACACCATATAGTATTCCGCTTGAAATCTTATAGTATTTTGCGAATCTTGTTATACAGTATAGCAAATTTTGTACTTGCATACCCCACAAACGAGGAACTTTACGTACGGTGTAGATTAAGGAATAAGGGGTGAATATGCCTATCCAACAGCTCTCGTTGCCCGGAGTCACCCCCCGTGTGAATATGCACCCAAACCAAAGGGGGTTTAAGGGGGATTTTAATTTAAATGTGTTGGACCCAATGGTTGTGTTAATTAATGTCAATGGTAGCTATGTGTTGGTTGTTAATGTCAATGGTTGTTATGCGTTGGTTGTTATGTTGTGGGTTTTTATATGTTGGATGTTAACGGTTTGTGTTGCAAAATTTTTTTTTTGGCCCCTTCGGGGCCTTAGGGACGTCCCCCCCCCCTCCCGGCGGTGTGACAAAAATTTTAGAATTCAAACCAGAAAAAAACTAGAATTCATTTGAGGCTTTCATCACCTGTAGCTTTTAAATTTCATCACAATAAAACAAATAGAACATAAGTAAAAGTTACCATAAAGATAGAGCGGATTGATCCCATTATTCTGAAAGTCATAAAGTTTGCAGCACCCATACACAAACATTTTTCAACTGGAATTCAACAGCAGCCTTTGGCCTCCATGGATTCTTGTGGTGAGAAACCAAAGTGGGAAACTTTTCTGCTTGTTAGCACAAGGATCTAGAAGCCTTGGAATTTGCTTAATAACTGCCTCAAAATCTAAAAATGCATGGTAATTTTTTGCAACCTTCATTCGGAATGAGCCATAAAACAATATCCAATAGCGCAATCCTGTATTAATCAGCTGGTAGGATGTGAAAGCCTACCAAACCCGGCCGAAAAATTGCTGTTTTAGCATAGATAACTTAACCAAACATATCCATATCACACACTATCAAAAAGATCTCGGAGAGAGCTTTCCAACGCAATAAAAATCATCTCAAACAGAGCTCTGGATCAAAAGTTATGATAAGAAATGTGTTGTCGGGGGGGAAACTGCACTACATGCGCCCTTCAAGCCCTTCATGTGCCCATTATGCACCACACACACAAAAAGAGGGCTTTTGTTGTGAGCCATTGGTTGTTGACCATCATGCACCACACGCACAAAAAGAGGGCTTTTGTTGTGAGCCATTGGTTGTTGACCATTATGCACCACACGCACAAAAAAAGGGCTTTTGTTGTGAGCCATTGGTTGTTGACCATTGGAAAAAAAAGGCTAAAATCAATGGCTCAGAGATGGTGCACTCTAGATGTACGCATTAGTACATCCATTTGAATATATCACGAAATCATAGGAAAACCTTAGTGAAAAGCGTACAAAAACACAAAGAAAACCCCCTGTTATTATGCTACATATTCATGTTTGGAATATTCTGTCCTTAGCTGAGTTATTTTCATATACTTTTCTGCTTAAAAGCTCACATTATTGGATCCCTTTGGCATTTAAAACACTGGCATTAATTTGCTTTAACTTCAGTAGAGGATGTTCAAGCTTCTCTAACTGTAGCATGGGCAATGGCTTGCATGCCAAGTAATGGGGTGAACAGGAAGGGGGTGAAGATGCCTTAGGATTTCCAATTCTTATGGTTAATTGACAACTGCTTTTTGGTTAATTCTTATGGTTAATCTTCTGAGTTATCTTGCAAGAGAAGGCAGCGCTAAGTGGGTGCCTTGTACACATATCATGGTCTGTTGTGGAAATGGGAAGAACTGAACCATGCTTGGTTTCTTTGTGATCAACGCAGAATGAATGTTGCAATTACAAGGGCAAGAAGACAATGCTGCATCATTTGTGATACAAAGACAATGTTGTATCATTTGTGATCTTCGCAAATGTTGTCTCGTCAGGGCTTCCTTAAGCGGCTTATTGACTATTTTGAGAAGAATGAGGAATATCTGAATGCCATGTATATATAGATTGCTAGGAAATTGTTAAGCGATTTATTGACTGTTTTGAGAAAAATGGGCAACACTTGAATGCCATGTATATAAGAATGCATACATGCAATCATCAATTGAATCCCTTTGCCATGGAAATAATTTGTTTGTCTTCATGTTATTGTGCTTTTTAGTAATTAATATTTACGTCCATAAGGTCTACCTATGTTTGCTTTAGTTAGGGCCCGAAGGGCCCAAAATTTTTTTTTAACACAACTACCATTAACATTATTAACATAAACCATTGCATTTAACATATTTAAATTAAAATCCCCCTTAAACCCCCTTTGGTTTGGGTGCATATTCACACGGGGGGTTACTCCGGGCAACGAGAGCTGTCGGATGGGCATATTTGCCCTTTATTCCAAGATCTGGACCGTATATAACGATCCTCGTTTGTGGGGTATGCATGTACAGGTTTTTGTATACTGTATATTGAGGTTTGCAAAATACTATAAGGTTTGAGAGAATGTACTTAATGGTGTTAATTTTGTACATGTATTGTGAATATATTTTTGGGGCTCTCGCTGCCCTACGTAACCCCCCGTGTGAATATGCACCCAAACCAAAGGGGGTTTAAGGGGGATTTTAATTTAAATATGTTAAATGCAATGGTTTATGTTAATAATGTTAATGGTAGTTGTGTTAAGAAAGCCCTAGACTACCTCGGTCGTCGGATTCGTCCATCCTGCGGCCGAGATCCTATGTTGGGATCTCTAAGAGCCTCTCGTTTCGATTACGGTCACTTATGATTAGGGACACCTATAATTTTGAAATATAAAATACAGGTTCACCTAAGGCTTTGAAATATATAATATGAAGACTCGAACCTCTACAAAAGAAAGTTCGGCAAAGTCCATCGATAGTTCGATGATGAATATGCACTTCTCACTTATTTTGCATCCTTGTATAATATAATATATGGGCACACAGTTGTTTTACTTATGGGATTAAAGAAGAGATGAAAGAGCAACGAACGCTCAATAAAGTTCCTCGCGATAATTCAAGGGAAGTGACAATGATGGTTATGCACATGTCATTTTTTGTGTTTATTACTTCTGCATATCATATACATGGACCGCACAAAACTAATGGCACTGGACAAGCCATTATGCCAAGTAGAGGACTAAAAAGCTCCACATTTACCAACATAAAGGGCAATTTTCACTTATTCAAAGTTATAATGCAGTGTATATCTTAATTATATGCTACACTGATGTTTGTGACTTTCAAACACGCCACCATTTCTAGAAACATAATGATAATAAACAATGTGTCAGTCATCATGTTGCATTGAAAGTTCTAAAGTAGACTACAAATGTTAAGGTCAAATAGTACAAGCAAGATGGATGGATGGATGGAGAATAAGCAAAGGGTAATTTTATTGGTTGAAATTGCATCCAAATTGTAACAAAAATGGAACTCTTCATTCAAAGGCCTTTCATGTACAATGTCACCAACTTGAGGTGATCGTTGAAAAAAATTCTCAATGTAAAACTAAGTATACAAATCCATATATACGCCAGAGTGTTGAGTTTCATAAAAAATTCATCCAAACCCAATGTTTGGACTCATTGGTAAAGGACTTCTATGCTATTGAATTGTTCTTTGAACTATATCTTTGAAAAGCAACTCCCTCTTGAGGAATGCAAGTAGAGAAGCATTAAACTCTTTTGGGTTTTCTATCTGGGGCATATGGCCAGTTTTTGGAATGATAACAAGCTCAGACTTTTGCCCAAGATGTCTGCATAAATATTACAAGGATGAATTACTCACATAATACAAATTTTGCAATTTGAAACACATTCAAGTGATATCCAGCTTACTTTTGCAACTTATAAGCCTGCTCAAGAGGAAATATCCGATCTCCATAACCCCATATGATCAAAGCTTTTTGGCTAAGAACAGGCAAGGGTGAGTTGTTTTTGGAGCCAATACATTTTCCTCTAATCAATTGGATCCTCTGCTTTCTATTGATATTAAATCTCTGCAAGAAAAAAGGCGAGCGCAAAAGGTTAAAACTCAAAACAAAGAATAAAACTAATAGAAAAAAGGACAAAGGGAAGAAGACAACATAAATGGCTTACTTGTTGAAGCTGGCTGAGCAAAAAGTGAGGAATATATGCGAGAGGCTTATATAATGAAAAGTTGATTGCATACTTGACGTTTGCAATATCTTTTGGGATAAGCAAATCCAAAACATTAGAGCATTTGGAGTCGAGTAAAAGTTGCTTTTGAGAAGTTTGATCCATACAAACACCAGAACTAGCAATAACAACTTTTTTAACCAAGTCAGGAGCCAAATGAGCCATATAAAACGCCACAAATCCACCATAGCTTGTGCCTAATGCACTTATTTCTTTCACGCCCTCAAGCTTGAGGAGCTGAAGCAAGCACTGGGCTTGAAATATTTCTGATCTCTGATCACTAGTAGTATAGGATTCGCCAAAAAATAGCAGATCGGGAATGTAAAGTGCAAAATCATTGACAAGAGCAGGGATCTGATTCCACCAGCCTAGCGTACCATCTCCCCCAAATCCATGGATTAGCATTAATTTGGGCTTATTTGCATGCCTTTTTGTGTCAGGAACCCAACAATGAATAACGCTTCCATTGTCGAGCTCCACTAATCTAGATTCAAAACCAAGTGCTTTGAATCTATAACGGCAAAGAAGAGTGACTATATCTGCGAGGTTAAATCCAAAGCAGGCCATTTTTTAGCACACGAAAAGCAACCGGATTAGAAGTGTAGTGCAGAGCTGAATAAATGCATTTTATAGGCTTGAGGCAAGTGGTCCCTTCATATTGCTTTGCCGGCAGACCACCACAAATGGCGGCCTCTCTATACAAATATTTCAAACATTTAAATACATCTATTCATCTAGAGAATTAAAATTGCACACTTCGAATCTATACTTACAACGTTTTACTAGGTCCTCTCACTTCAACTCCATTCCTTTGTCAAAGTTCAATGTTGTCAAACAAGACTTTTCTAGTAAATATCTTCATTCAGCTGCAAAATCTAATTATGCACCTTTTTCCATGCATTCGTTTAGTATCTTTTACATCTTTCCATGAATTTATTAAAAAAAATGAGGTCTACCTTAGTTCCTCAATCTACATCCAGATCAAACAAAGTAAAATCTCTTCATAATAAATCGTGCAATTGCTTTTAAATAGTATAAGGAATTATAAATGCATTGGAGTCCGATGATATATCGGAACGTGGTTACAATACCCAACGTAATAATGAGTATCCAATTGTCGGTCTAATAAGTATTCTTTAATCGTATATTAATTGTTGGTGCATCGTGACATCAACAATAGAATGCAATAACAAGCACAAGTCATTTTCACAAAAAATGTTCTCTTGGCTCATGACCCCTTCAAAGGGTAAAACTTAAAAATGTCTAGGGGGCGCCCTCCTTTCTACAGGAATAAATAAATAATGATAAATCATCTCTTACCATATATTAGCTATTACGTTCACCTCAATTATATGTTTGGCGATTTTGGTTTTTGAGCCATAGGAGGACTTCATGGGATGGAGATGGATGATTACTTGCCCAATTTTTTTCCTAACATATATAATGCAGTCTTATTTTTTGTTTGAAGGTGTAATATTTTTTGAGCAGCTCTGGTATTGACACCTCTAGATGGAACCTAAAGACTAAAAAATGACCATGACGTCAGCCCTTTATGTTGGAGATGTTGTAAAATTTAATGGCATATAGTACAGTCATGCAACTGAGCTCCCCTGTATTGGGGATGTTAATGATTGGCCAATCTTGACCAGATTGGGTGGATCTGATGCTTGAAAATATTTCATGCTTGGAATATTTAAGTTACGGGTAAAGAAGATTTGAAATTTAATGCCATTGGCTTCGATTGAATTGAGTCCGGCTCAGAATGAACTGGAATCTTAACAACGGGGTTGACACCATACTTAACCATGAGATCTCTTGCCTTGATGCTATGCTCTACTGAGAGAGAATTAGTCTGAGTATCCACTTCTAAAAACCAACGCTCGAACCCAGCGGGGGCATAAGTAGCAAGCATACGGGCATTTTTGCCAGATTTATTTTTGAAAGTATGAGGAACATTGCGAGGAAGATGAATGAAATTGCCAGGAGTTGCAAGGAATTCAGAGTCTCCTAATTGCCAAGAAAGCTGGCCTTCTAAGAGGTTCCAGCCCTGCCTGCTTTTCCGCCGCACTACGGGTAAGGTTTGCTGGAATTGCCGCCGGACTACGGACCTCACCTGGTTATTTCGGCGATTCAAGAAAACTTCGAGATCTTTAGCCTGTGCCCTTGAACAGGCAAGACAACATACTACCAATGCCGCATAAACGCCACATTAGAATGGGGTCTACAATGCTACCTGCATACGCTAGGATAGGTGTTGTCAATGCTAACCTAATGGAAGTCGTTGAGGATGAATACCATACACTTCAAATCTAGGCATGCTAGGTTGAGTTTGTCAGGCCAGGCCAGACACTACATATAATATTGAGCATGAGTTTCGTACAGATGCTAGATTCATACCTTCAGGAGGTCATAAATATGCGGGAGGAGCTATGTCCTCTGACACACACTTGACATGTGTATATATATACAAGAAATTTAATGCGTCCTACGACACATTGTTCCAGTTTTAGCATGTTCTTACGGTGCAAGACCCTGTCGTGCTCTAGATAACCAACGATTCTACTGAGATTATCTTGTGATTCCTCTATATTCTTCAACATTCTATGTACTATATTTAGCATTCATGAAGATTCCCCTAGATTCTCTTTTTTATTGAGGTGCTTACCCATAAGCATTTAGAACCTTGCAAAATAATCTATTTTAGATCTGTGCAACATTTCTAAAACACTTTCTATTTTTAGACTGAGGCGCTTATCCTGAGCATCTAGAACATTTTTTTTTCAAGATTTATATTGTACACCTTTATTATGAAACATTTTAGAACATTCTATTGTGGCTCTTTGCAAAATCTTAAAAAAACTCTAAGATTTCATCAAGATTTTCTTAGGGTGAGATTCCCCTGGCGTCAATTGATGCCTGGAAGTTAGAAGCAGACCAATCCAAATGAATGATTTAAAACTTCCGTTGTTTTCTCTGATTCCACTAACAGCGGCAATTAAGCATCGGGTTTTGCTTTGGAAGATGATGTGTACGCTAAAAAAATTCGATTAACTGTCAGGGGAATCCTCCCGGCCCTTTGCACCAGAAATAATTACCCCTCTCCAGATCTTGCCACGAATCAGACTAACGGAAGAGATTTTTTGTGGAACAACTGCCTTTGCCGTAGTGGAATCATATGCATCTGGCTATGGTAGTTTAGGTTTATGGCATTTGATGCCACAGAGTTAATTATCGCTTCCGGCAGTGGAATCTCAGCCTTAGATTCCCTTAGATATTATGAAGATTCCCTTAGATTCAACTAGATTTTAAGAGATTCCCTTAGACTTGTAAATATCTTCCTAGATTCTCTTACGATTTATGAGATTTCCTTAGATTCCCTTTAATTCTCCTGGATTCCCTTACATTCTAGAAATTTCTAGAACATTCTAGAACTTTCTGGAACATTCTGAAACTTTCAAAACATCCTAGAACTTTCTGGAAGTATTTCCCTATTTCCTTACATTCCTGAAGATTCCCCTACATTCTAGAACTTATTAGAACAATTTGGGACTTTCTGGAAGGATTCTCTTAGATTCCCCCTAGATTCTCTTATATTCCAAAACATTTTAGAATTTTGGAACTTTCTAGAACATTCTAGAAGATTTTAGAACTTTCTAGAACCTCCAGACATTCTAGAATTTTCTTGAACTATCTAGAATGTTATATTCTATTTTATCTTAATTAGAACATTACCCTTAAGTATAATTGAAACATAAATTATTCATAAAACTAATGCTTGGTCTAGTGGTTAGAATGGGGGGTTAGGGGGTTAATGATTAGGATTCGAATCCCTCCAATAACATAAAAAATTTTAAAAGCCTTTCCTTAAAATTTGTTGAAAATACCAAGGCCCGAGCATACAATGTGAGCCGTAGGATCTTGGACCAAGGATCTGGACTGTAGGATCATGTACGATATATCTAAAGCAACGTGAGCCGTAGGATCTCGGACCAGCGGTCAGGATCAGATCAACCTGGACCGTAGGATCGCGTCTATACGGATTATATATAAACTTCCAAGCCATCTGGGCCGTAGGATACGTCCCAAAGCCACGTGAGCCGTCGGATCTTGAACGGACGGTCGGATAAGCGCGACAAACATATAGAGTAGATAGATAGATAGATAAATTTCATGATGATGTATATTTGTACAATTTCACAACATTCTTATTACTACCATGGTTTTTCACACAAAAACCCTGAAGGTTTTCTTAACCCCGACGGTAATAAGTCTGTTGCACTCTTTCATTGGGTCCCATTGGCCGATTGGTCTCCGTGGACGATAAAAGTCATTTTACTCTATTCTATTCTCTTGGATTGATCATCTTAAGTGACCTAGGGTTCTAACCATGCCTGTAGTAGGTTTTCTTCACTGAGGTTGGCTCGGAGGCCATGGAACTTGTCAACATTTGGGAGGTCCTATGAGATCTCTCACCTAGTAGAGATTTACTCAAGTTGCACATGGCTCCAAGGGAAAAAAAAAGGATATGAGTGATGCTACAGAGTTGGAGGAACCTGCTGCTACTTCAAATAGAATAGCCATTTGAATGTGCATCAATCTAATCAATAGATGTAGAGCAGGGGCAGCCTTGCTTCACTTACCATAGTCAAGAGATGGAAGTATTGCAAACATACAATACCTAGGAGTGGAGTTCACTTACTACTATGTATTGGGAGACTTGTATTAGGGAATGGGTGATGACAGAATGGAAGGCTCTCTATGCAGTACAGAACAATTGTCAAAGAGAGCTTTACAACTAGTCACATCAGTTGCATTTGTTCATGGTGTTGATGAAGCTAGTGCTTCCATATAGAAGGGAAGTATATGGCTAGTGACATCACTTTTCACTTGGAGGACTTCAGAATAGAAACAAAAAGCTTTTTGACTCGAGCACTTGAGTCAAGTCCACGATCCCATATCAAATTCTTCTACAAGAGACCCAGTTCCTACCTCTTCAAAGAGTTGCTCTGGAACATCACATAATATACTATCAGAAAGCCTTAAGCATGGGTGACTCAGACCTTCAAAACCTCACCTACACAATGGCCATGGGTCTGCAACTCCGTAAAGCCTGTTAAAAGGAGAAATAAGCCATCTGGAGAATGTGATACGATGTTCATCTAGACACCTGAATAAATATAAAACCTTTACAAAAATTAATAGTTAAAGCGTTATTCAAAAAAGCTCTCCACCCAACTGGACCACTCAGCTAGCAATATCATACTGGAATTAAAGACAATATGGCATATCTGACAATCAATTTCCACTTGTAGCTCCTCCCTCGAGCTAACAGTCCTCCATATGATACACCAAGAGTTGGGTTTGGGGATAGTAATAAGTTACTAGAAACCACGATTTCATTATTTTGAAATTATTCTACCGTTCATTTTTTTTACCTCGGGTTTTTTTCCTATGTTTTGAGCAAGAAATTGTGTCATGTAATTTTTTTTAATATGAATTGGTGGCAATATTGCACCATTTATTGAGTGTGTTAGAAATTAGTGACAACAAAACCAAGGCAAAAAAGTAAAGTGTAGACTGGAAACATTCAAGGCCAAACTGTTGTGGTTGTCATGTAATAATTGTAAGTGATATTCTAATCTATGAAAAGCAGTGGCAGTAGATTAGAGTGTCAACAGTGATCTATGAGAAGCAGTGGCAGTAGATCAACCTAAGGAAGTGTGAAAAATATGTGGAAAAAGTAAAGTGGCGGGCAGGTACTACCCAGACGTTGCTAGGCTCGCCAGAAAACTCATGATACCCCCTGCCCGCCACTTAGGGTTTTGGGTTGACTGGTCAACGGGTCAAAGTCAATGACAGCTGGAAAATAAGGACAGCAGGGCATCCAAATATTTAGGCAAGTTGGAAAACCTTCTATATGTAGAGCATGCACGTTTTGACAAGTGTAGATATCCAGGTTGATGAGAAAAGATATAAAATGAATGATATGCATAGAGATGAACTAGCTGTGTGCAGATCTTTGTGCAAGTGAACGGAGTTGCATTTTGTCAAAGGTTATTGGATGAGTGACCATATTTTGGCTCCATGAACCTAAGCTTGTACAAGCCTTGTTTATAAAGTTGTCTAGCAAATTTGGTGAATTAAGTTATTATTATACTGACAATTCTGGAACAATTTCTACAGTGGTATCAGAGCTAAGGTGATTCAGGATGTCAACCAGATTCGGTGCCAATTTGCTAGCAACTGTCGAAGTGTTTAAAGGTGACACTGGTTTTCAAATTTGGAAAGAAGGAATTGAATATGTTTTAAAGTTTGAGAATCTTTGGGGCTTAATTGATGGCAGTACATTTGCCATGGCTACTTCTGCATCTCCTGCAAGATCTGGTACTGCAGGTGCTAATCCAGGAAGTGGTCCCACTGTGAGTGCAAGTGCAAGCTCAGGTGGTGAAAGCTCCGGTGGTGGATCTGTTGTTGGTGGAGGTAGCTCTGCAATTCAAACTGATGCCACTAAAATAATGGAGGCTCAAGCCATTATTATGAGCAAGGTAGGAACTGCTTTGAAATTAAAATTGAGAGGTAAACAGCCAAAGGAGATGTGGGAATATATGATTAAACATTTTGAAATCAAGAGTTCATCTCAGATAGATGTTTTAGAAAAACAACTTAGAAGACTTAAGTTGTTTGAAAAAGACAATATAACTGAGTTTATGGAGAAATTTGAGTCCATAATTGCAGACTTAGAAGGTGCATAATCTATTGTGAATGATCAAAATCAAATTCTGTACTTGGCCAAGTCAGTTTCTCATAATTCTCATTTAGCTACACTAATTAGGAATGTGGCTACTAGCAAAGAGCATGCTGTAAAAATGATTCAAACAGAGTTTGAACAAACTCGAAGGGGTTTTGAAGATGAAGAGCAATCATCAGAAGTACTATACAGTGGGAAGTTTAAAAAGGGTGGAAGTACTTCAGAAATCAGTAAAGATAAAATAGGGCCATGTTTTAAATGTAACAGGTATGGTCATTTAAAAGCAAATTGTACTTTTGAAGGCAAGGTGTTCAAGTGTTTTAACTGTGATGGTAAAGGACATTTGGCTTCAGAATGTCCAAGTCCTAAATCTTCATCTGGAAGAGGGAGAGGTCGTGCCAGAATTGGAGGCAGGGGGAGAGGGAGGTTTCAATCAAGTATGAATTTGGTTAAAGAGGAAAGTATTGAAGAAGCTAGCAGTGGAGATGAAATTTTTGAGGTAAAGTGTAATCATGTCTCAAATAATATTCTTACTTCAAAATCCTTGCATGACAATTTTTGTGTGATAGATTGGGGGGGAGAAAAAAAAAGTGTAGTCTTCAAGCCAAATCTGCCTTAATTGTGTAAAGAAAGTTGGGCATGTACAGTTGGGAGATGGTGGAGTGCAGCAGATTAAGGATGCTGGTGTTTTAGAAATCTTTGATTTACAAGGGAAACCTGTTAAACTCAGAGATGTGTTGTGTGTTTCTGGATTAGTAAGAAATCTGATTTCAGTAAGCCAACTTGTTGATCTTGGATACAAAGTTGTATTTGAAAAACTGGAGTGTACTATTTTTCATGATAATGAAATCAAGTTTGTTGGCAGACGTGTTGGTAACTTGTTTGGTTTTCAATACAGTCATGTTCCATGTCTAAATTCCATTGAATGTACATCCAAACAAGTTTCGCACACTAGACTTGGACATACAAATTTCAAGAACCTTGATGCTCTGGAAAAAAGAGGGTTGATCACCATGACTTCAAATAAGGAAGAGAAGGTTTGTCTTTTTGTATGCTTTGAAAGCGAGACTAGACAAATCTTTAAGAAGTCAAAACAGGTCAAAAAGAATTTTGGAGTTAATTCACATGATTTATGTGGGCCTATAAATGTAACTAGTATATCCGGTTATAAGTATTTTATGACTTTCATTGACGATTTCAAAGAGAAGAGCTAATTGCTATTTATTGAAATCAAAAGATCAAGCTCTAGATGCTCTTAAAATTTTTGTTCTTTGAAGTAGAGTTGGAAACCGGAGCAAAGATCAAATGTATCGATCCGACAGAGGTGGTGAATATCGTCCGGATGAATTTAAATGGTTTTGTGCATCCAAAGGTATTAAAAGACAACTTACATGTCGGTATTCTCCACGTGAGAATGGAGTAGCGAGAAAGAAAAATAGAACTTTATTAAATGCAAATCGGATCTATGTTGAAGTATTCGGGATTGCCAAATTTTTTATGGGATGAGGCACTGAAAACTGCAGTGTTTATTCAAAACAGGTTGCCTTCAATGAGCATAAATGGAGCCATACCTGAAATGCTATGGTCAGGTAAGGCACCAGAACTTATGGTTGTTTGGCATTTGCACAGGTTCCAGAAGAATTAAGGAAAAAGCTTGATGATCGATCTTATATCTGCTATCTGGTAGGTTATGATGAAAATTCAAAGGGATATAGATTATACAATCCAGCTCAAAGGAAAATAATCATTAGCAGAGATGTGGTATTTTCTGAAAATCAGTTTTACAGAACTAGTCTACATGAAGAGTCAATTAAACATGAAGGAAAAACTAGTGTAAATGGTCAGACTAAGGTTGCAGACTTTAGTGATGATGATGATGAGGTAGAACAAGTAGAAGAACCTGCAAATGAAACTGAAAAACCTGCAGAAGATACTCAACATATACATGAAGAAATAGTGGAAAGACCAAAAAGGAAAAGAAGAACTGAAGCACAGATGCTACAGGATGAAAATAAGGATACTGCATTGTTTGGAAGGAATGTTCATGGCAGAAGCAAAAGATTGCTGGAAAGTGAGGGGGAAATAAACACAGTATTTGATATTCTAGTGCTAGAAAATGAAGAAGCTCCAAAACGTTACAATGAGGCCATAAGTGGAAAAAATAAAGATGACTGGAGGAAAGCTATGGAAGATGAGATGAACTCATTTCATAGAACTAATACTTATGTACTTGTGGACAGACCTGAAAGTAAAAATGTTGTAGGAAGCAAATGGATATACAGAATTAAACTTGGAGCTGATGGGAAATCCAGAAAATACAAAGCTAGACTTGTTGCTCAAGGATTCACACAAAAGCAAGGTCAAGACTTTGATGAAACATTTTCTCCATTAGTAAAGATTAATAGTCTTAGAATGTTGTTAGCTATTGCAAATTCTGAAGACTTAGAGATTCATCATATGGATGTCAGTACAGCATTTTTAAATGCTAAATTGGAAGAAGAAATTTATCTTAAACCAGCTCCAGGATTTGACAAAATTGAAGGTAAGGTTTGGAAGTTGAATCGAGCTGTTTATGGGTTAAAACAGGCTCCTAGAGAATGGTACAAATGTATGGATGGCTATTTGCTTGAACAAGGATTTGAAAAGTTTATGTGTGATGGGAATCTATACAGATTTAGAAGTGGAGATGAATGGTGTGTGATTGCCCTATATGTAGAGGGTCCAAGCACAATATAGTGGGTCAAAAAAGTCAGTTTTCGAACTATGAAAGTAGTTGGAAAATTAGTGGGAAATTTAGGTTGTATTTTGAATTTTCCGAAGTTAACGGGGAAAGGGAGGGCTCGGGATGAAATACCAAGAATGGGAGATGGGAGGGAATTCGTTTGCTGCCGAATCTTCTGGGTCCATTCTGATTCAACATCCCACTTCCGTTACACAGCTAAAGCGGCCTCAAGTTTTCTCCTATCCTCAGGTTTTTCCCTCAGTTTTTTCCCTCAGGTCTTTCCCTCAGGTTTTTCTTCCGGCCCTGCTAATTCTCTAGTTTATGACTCTCAAGTTTTTTTGCCCTGAAACTTTCTCTCATTCCATCAAAGGATTAGAATGGGGATTTCTTTTTTATTGTCCACGTTTGTGCTACAAGCAGGAACAAGGGAAAAGGCAAATGCAGTTTCTTTCTTTTCTTGTTAAACTTGGCGTTTATTTCTTATTGGGTAATGTAGTGATGAGTCTTAATTTCATACATGTTGTGGTCATCTCTCTAGATAGCTTGTTGGGTAATGCTGGAACTTAAGTTTTCACATGCATTGTTGATCTCTCTTGGCAGGGAAAATCCAGGACTATAATAGATCTTGTGCACATAAAGCATCTCTAGCCAATTGTTACAAAACCGTTAGTTTTAATTCAAGCTAGCCATATCTAACTTTAAATTCTTGCTCTGATTTATTATGAGAATTTATAAGTCCATGTTATATCTTTTGCATTACACTATTACTCTATGATTGTAGGAAATTTGAAAAGACAAACGCCTCTCTTCTTGTGTACAATTAGTTGTGCATATTTTTGAATGTTTATGCAAATTTAGTTAAGCCTTGTCTTCTTGATGTGCATGTAGGTAGTTGTATCTCATGGAGTCGGTTCCAAGCGATGCAATTCAGATTTGAGCAATGAGAGGTTTGACCTTTAAGGAGTTATATAAATCGAGGAAAGGAATGTTGATGACAATGACATGCGGAGGATGTGGGGTCCAAAGGTAAATGGCAAGTCTTGTTACAGGTTCAGGTTGTTGAAAGAAAACAAGAAGGAGGAGTTCCTATTGCTATATAAGAAAATACATGATAGAAAGAAGGTTTTAGGAGGGCAGGTGCCTCAAGCATTGGCAGTAGCATTTCTCTTGCATTGCAATGGTCGTGAAATAAATTGGATGAGTTTCTACAAGCATGCAAAGTCAGTGACAAAGAGTAGAGCACTTTCAAAGCGGTGACTATGACGATGGGAAAAAAGACAAACAAATGTTGTTTCTCAACAGACATTGTCTCCAATTGCGTCAGTGCTTGTTGATAAGCCCTCTTCACAAATCTTTATTAGCTCTAATGTGACATGTAAGACCAAGGTGAATGATGCCAATTATGAAAAAAAGATACCAGGTACTATTTGATTCTTGTTTCTCTATTTTGTAGCTAATTTCTTAACCACTGAGGTCATAGTAGCTTCTTATATTCAATTACTATATTTATCTTTAGCTACATAAATTAATTTTTAGCTGTAGCTACATGGAGTTGAAGTAGTTGTTGTATTCATAGTTAGAGGCATGTTGTTGTAAGGTATAATTGCATGTTTTAAGCCAAAGTTGAAGCTCATAGGTAGAATCATGTAGTTATGAGTTGCAGCTACAAGCTTAAGCTTAGTCACATGTTGTAGTTGATATTTACAACCATTTTGATTATTCCAGTCGCGAAAAGTGATTGCGTTGGAAGCTTCTGATTGCTTGTTGCGGATGCACCACACCTTACTAGTTCTGAGTCTCAGTCTTAGCCATAGTGCACCATGCCTTAGTAGTTGCGGTTTGATCCCGGTCGTAGTGAGAGAGTGTATCAGGCAGTTATAGCTTGCACCTTGTGTCTTCTAGCTCAAGTCACAGCTTGCAGCTTGTGTCCTATAGTTGCAGCTTGTGTCATATAGTTGCAGCTTGTGTCCTTTGCCATCGAGATGCTCTGAAGCTATAGGCCAAGCTTTTGCAGATCACCATAATGAGCACTCAAACTCTTGCTGATAGGCTGGTTAATCTTCCAGCCCATTGACTGATGTAATTCAAGTTTATTCACGTCTAAAGCAATAGAGCAAAATGTTAGAGCTTTCTTTCTTTATACTAGATGGCAAGATGCTTGACCTTTTTTCAATAGAGCAAGATGTTTTGCATGTACTTGCACCTTCATTCCATCAATTGTTTATCTAATTTAAGATTCTAATTTAATTATCTCTTGTATTTCAGAAATGTCAAGGATATTGAAGGAGTGGATTTCTACTGCAGAACATGATGTCAACAGGCTGACTATTGAACTGCAACTGAGCGAGGATAAGTGCAGTGTCATGAAAGAAAATATTAAAGGTCTAGAGGCTAGGGAGGTTCGTGTAGCCAATGACATTAAAAAGTACCAAGATTTAATCACAAAGCTCTCAAATGCGCCCAAGGAGGGCGTTGAGGCAGTAATTGACCTACAAAAAAGGGAGCTTGAAGAGTTGCGTCTAGCTTTGAAGCAAGCTCTCGATGACTTATTAACTGTGGAGATTTCCAGAGATGTCGAGTTGGAGCAGCTAAACAAATTGAGACCCTGCCTTACAAGGCTTTTGGCATCTCGATCCAGCATGTGCCAACCTTTTGAGTTCGATCCTTGTTTGCCTACCCAAACACCGGTCGTTGTTGATAGTTTGAAGGAAGCTTCGAGCATTAATTTGAGCGAAGCATGCCCATTTTGTTACAGGTCACTCAAATCGGATGAGATGCTCTTGCCAATCATTATTGTCGAGTGCAGACACACATATCATGTGGCATGTTGCGTAGCGCATTTCAGGTAGCATCTTCCAATTTCATATGTTTCTGAATGAATTAATCTAACAACGTTTTGTTTTGCAGTTGCTCTACATTATGTTGTTATACGAATTGTGGACATACCATGTCAAAATCATGGCTGTCGTTTCTTGGATTAAAGGGGTGCCAGGAGTCGAAGATTAGCATAACGCTAGATTCGCATGGTTGGTTTGTTTTCATTTATTTTCAGCTCACGCTAGGTACTTAATGATTGTTACTTACATATGGAAATAGAGAAATTGACAATGAAAGGTGTTAGCTCCACCCCGGCATCCGTATCATATCCCAAGGATCATAAACTTATGCCGAGATGTTTGAGCACTGCATTAACAGTTGGGAAGGGCGTGATGGACAATATTTCTTACAAAGAGCAGAAGGACAATAATGGTAACAAAAGTTGTTAATATTTTCTAATGTGCAGGATTTTCAAAAAAATATGACCATGTGTATTTTATTATACATATGCAACACAGATAGTCAAGGGCAATCAACAACTGGTATGGAAGTTCACGATAACTGCAAAAACCTGATTTCTGTTGAAGACAATGAACCAAACACTGCAGTCTTGTTTCCCCAAGGTAATTATATGTAATTTTGCTAGGGTATTCTTTACACGGATCCGTGGATGAGAAAATGTTTTAAGTTGTTTTGGTGGTTTGGTTAAACTTTAGTGGTAGTGTCCAGTTGCATGGTTGGTTAAAATTGTAGTGCTAGGGTCATGTTGCATGGTATTCTACGAGGGATGCAAGTGGTTTGACTTACTTACTTTGTTTATTTATGTTGGTTATTGTCACATCGGATAATAGCACTAATGATGTAGTGTCTAAAGGCCCCCAACCGTAAGCCTCAAATGGGAAAGATGCCAGTGACAATCGCCTCATCCCCTTTGGAAAGAAACATGATGTCTGTGATCCACCTAACAATGGAAAGACCGCTTCTTGTCGATCAAAATTAGCTAACTCCATTGGGCGGGTAGTGTCTTAACTTTGGGATTGTATAGTAATGACACATGATCATAAGCGAGATGTAGCGGTTATCTATAGGAGACAATAGGGTAGTTGTTGCAGGAAAGAATGACAATCTCGGTGAAGTTCGCACTCCATCGCGTAGCCCAATCTTGAAGACAAGGAATGGAACATCTTATCCGTCACAATATGAAGAGTCCATTTCACCTGGTAAAATGTTCTCCTATTAGATTGATTTTAAATTTATTTGTTTGAATATATGCTGAAATTTACATTCTACTGTAGGAAATACAATAAGTTTAGCAACCAGAAAAAGTAAACGGGGGGAGGCATTTGGTAGTCCTTCCATGTCCCCATGTACTAAAAGGATCAAATCACACAAGAAGCTTCTTATTTTTGAGCTTGATGGTGTTTTGTTGAAGCTATTTGAGAATACGGAACCATTGCCCAGCTGTGTCATGGATGGTGCAGAACTAAAGCACCTCAATCATACAAAGTTAGCTGTGTTGCGTCCGAGGGCAAGGGATCTTCTAGATTGGTGTTTGGAGCACTTTGAGATTGCTGTTTGGACAAGATTGGGCAGCACGGCGGCGAATCTTATTATTAATCAAATGTTTCAACAAGCTGTCAAACAGAAATTACATTTTACTTGGTCTTCAGGAAAGTGCACAAACACATCGTTCAAGATTGATAGAAAGCCTATTATGTTGAAGGAGTTGAGCAAGGTATATCAGGAATCAAAGGGAGTGTGGAATGAAAAGAATACATTGTTAATAGATGATATCTTTGTACCATGGTTTCAAAAGCAGTCCAAGATTCAATGGTATGTCCCAATACTTACCAACCATCTCGAATAGATGGTGACTTCCTCTACGAACATTTGAGACCTTGGCTGGAAGGATTATTAGAAAATGAAAGTGTGGAAGTCTATGCGAAAGCAAATCCATTGACCAACTTTCTGGATAAGGTTTCTAAAAGAGCAGTGGACATTCTCAAGAAATATCGGTATCATTGACATTGAGTGAGTGGAAGACTATGAAGCTCTGAAGTATTTTGATACGTGTCATTTGTACACGAATTAAATTGTTTTTGTTCAATGACTATTTGGCTTTTGCCTTACATTTGTATTTGGCTTTTGCCTCACATTTTTATCAAATGATGGTTTTCAGCAGATTTTTATGGAAATGCTTTGTTTATAGTGCAAATGGTAATGTGCATCTCTGCTTCTTCTTAGAACATAATGTGTATTGACATGGAACTGGCCCTGTAAGTCCCTGCATATTCATTGGACACTGCTGGTATTAGAAACTGTACTCCAAAACCATGTGCAGAAGGAAAGATTGTACAGTATTTACATGGCAACACAAAGCATGTGCATATGAATGAAGCAGCAAATCCGTTCTGCATTTTGTAGATTGGAAGCAGGAAAACATTAGATCCATATTTGCATCGAAGAGAGAATTGAGGTCTAGGCTGGATACTTAATATCTGAATGCTATCAAATTTAGAAAGATCATTCCTGCAGGTTGCTAATGGAATTGCTCATATCCAAAGCATACAGCCATTGTTTTCAAGACTTTTTGTAGAGTCCTTGTGAGTAGCAAGCTAAAAGATTAAGGCAATTGCTTTCACTAAATTATGCACAAGCATTTTGGTATCTAAACCCTATGCTACAGTAATAACATGGCTGAGGCTTTTGCATGCAATTAACTTGCTCTGAATAAGCAGATTCAATAGGTAATGTCATGATGTAGAAGTCTGAAGTAGAAGTTGTGTTTACAAGTGAAGCATTTCTGAACTTGTATTAAAGAAAACTTGTATTAAAGAAAACTTGTATTAATCGTGTATTACAGTGGAATGTTTTTTAGATGTTGCATGCTATGTCAAGCATGTATGTGCAAGAATAGCATATCTTTGAGCAAAGATCTTTGAGCAAAGATCTTTGAGAATTGTATGGATCGGATCATTAGAATAATAACATCAAAAGGAAAATAGAAGTCAGAATTCAACAGAACTTAAAGACTGCTTCCTTTAACAGAACATAAACAATGAACACATATGTAAAACCATATTATATTATATTAGTCAACCTGTTTACAAAAATGCCATAAGGCTTTCACATACCAAAAAAAAAACAGTTATATCATGATAAATCCGTCAACATTTTACAGGAACACCCAGTACACATATTCACAACCCTGTTCTGTAGCCGAAAAACTAAAAAACATAAGATACTATTCTATACTTTATAGTAGACTGCAGATCACTCTAATCAAGGCATCTTCAGCTGAATTTTGAGGCCACCGTCTCCATCAACTTCAATCTTCATCTTGAGAAGGCGTTCCTCATGGAAGCAGGAACGATCTATCCAATGCTGCACTTTTTCAGAAATATCAACTCCTTCTGTTTGCAAAACCATCACCTGGGAACAACTGAACCGAGCTCTTGCACTAAGTTTTTGAAGTTTTTGGGAAGAACCGACAGATTCCTCCATTGGCCTCTTTTCGGTGATCTTAATCCGCGCCATCTCTAGAGCTGTGAAGCAATGCAATCCGACTGTTCGCTATTTATTCAAAATTTTGCATGCAGAAATGAATAGTCATCCTATATAGATCCTATATCTAGGAACTTATTATCCTGTACGAAAAAGGTAGCCTATAATAAAAGCTCGATAGGACCTATATAAGGATAGATCCTTAGAATATTCTACTTTTATTTGTTTTAAGAAAATGTCAAGTTGTCTCATGCCATGTCAAGTTGTCTCATGCCATGCCAAGTTGTCTCATGCCATGCCAAGTTGTCTCATGCCATGTCATCATGCCATGTTGTTTCATGCCATGTCGTCATGCCATGTCATCATGCCATGTGGACAAGTACCGTCATCATGTGCCAGTCCAAGTGGCAGTGCTTAGAATATTCTACTTTTATTTGTTTTAAAAAATGTTACCACAGCAAACGTATCACCTACTATTACGGCATCACTCAACATGGCTGACCCTGAAGAGAAAATTGTTCTTTTGGATTTGCGTAGCTCAAATTCATCAGCTAGAACCTTGCTAGGTTCAATAACTACAAGCTTCCAATCATCTACATACTCTTTGTTCATACATTTACCCCATTGAGCATCAAGGCAATTTGCACAAAAGCATGACAAACACCTTACCTGCAATTGGGTAGGGCATTCTGGATTAAATGCATGAACAGAATGGATGTTTCGTGTGTCCTCCACTGTCTCTGCTGCCCAAAGGTTGTTTCTATTCACCCCCACCACTTCCCAAAACCATCTTTCAGATTGGCTTCTTGTTCACACTAGATGATGGAGCCACGGATGAGAAGCTCTCCTAGCTATCTTCACTATATCTGCTTTGACATTCTATTTTCAGATCTTGCTTTGTCTCTTCATCAATTCCCTCAACCATCTCTTCAATTCTGCAGCTTTTCCATCATGCTCCCCTTTCCCATGGTTGGAACAAAAAAAGTTCCACATCATCAGATATGTGTGGCATGTGCATACCTTCCGACAAAGTAAAAAGGTCTTCTTTGCCTTTAAACCGAGATGTTGCTCCATCCGAAAAAGACCCAATGTTTATTTGGATCCATTCCTTGTTGTTGCATAAATTCATAATGCATCATAAATGCATCTTGAACAAACAAAGTATCATGCTTTGTGTCATCCGATATATAATAATGGGTATCCTTCATCACATCATTTGATACAGGATCTACAAAGTATGTAATATGCACTAAGATAGTAACCTGTTTGCTAGTCCAATATGCAGATTGGACCTGATTTTTTAAATTTGGATACTAAAGTTCTCAAAGAAAATCTACAACCGACAAAAAGAGTACTGGTGGAAGATTTTCCAGCAACTCCTTAAATTGCTTGGCCTGCCACTTATGCCTGAAACTATGCAAAGGAAATTTAGCCAACCTGTCAATTAACTTGTGTACTAAAGCTCGCGGCTCAGTTTCTTTCCACAAATGCTTCAGTATTTTCTTTGGCTTTCCCCACTTATCTTTTCCACCTTCTTCATAATCCCAAGTACTCTAACCAATGGATCCTTCCGGTTACTAACTCTAGTGGACATATGGATAGCTGGGATATACCACAATTAGTGCAAACTCCATCTATGCAATCTTTTTTGTGGAATTCCTGGTTCTCCTCCTTTGCACAAAGAATAGACTGCCACAACTCTGTAGTTGTCTTATATTTCTTTCTCTTGGCAAAACAAGCTTCTCCCACATCTCCCACATGATGACATACATCACATGTACAGTTGCAAGGATTCACATGTTGATTTCTCAATCTATTAAAGCCATCTAAAAGCATTTGCAACCGCACGTGATGTATGCAACAACAAGAGTTAAATTGCTTCAATTTCAATACGTACCATGGCTTTAATTTCTCAAAAGCCCTTTGGCGGATCTTCACTGCCGGATATTGCTCTTTGAATTTGAGGAACATTTCTGACTGGATAATAACAACAATAGTAATCAGTTTACATGCATGATGTCTTAGGTGCAAAACTAAGACTTCACAATGACTAACTACAACTAGAACTGAATCTATTGCACCTAAAACGATCACGGGGTGGGGTTTGTGGCATCTACGACTACTACTATTTGGTAAGCTGTAACTATCACCTAACCCGGACTCGCACCGAAATCGCCACCGCCATCTTGTCACCTAAAACTGCCAACTAGAACTAACAACTGCAACTTGCAACTGCCACCTGCAACTGTCACCTGCAACTTCAGACTATGACCTGCAACTATCTCTAAAACTACGGCCTTTAAGTGCAAGGTAAGTCCATAACATGTCACACTGTAACCTGTAACTTGGACTGCAACCTGCAAATGCATACTGTAACATGGAACTAAAACATAAGTTACTACTATGGTTGGGACTCCAACTTGCAAGTATCTCACAACTACATAGTGCCTAAATCATTTAGGAAAATTAGCAAACACCATTCATCAAACACATATATTTGAGTTCAATCTAACCAAATAAAATACATCAAACATGCTACCAAAACTTTGGAAACAAATAAGCGCAAAATAAGGCAATAAACTAACCTGTGTATCTTCCAGATAATGAGTTGCATGCTCCTCTTTAACAATCTTCTCCAACCTTTTATATCTCACGTCTTTTACATTTGGCGAGACCCTTGTATTTATGTCCCAAAAATTCTGGACCAACTCAATAATATCATTTCCAATTGAATCGATCCTCTTTGACCTTTTATAAAACACCCATCCAGTTTTATTAGTGACTATCTCCTTGTGTTTATCCCTTGCAATCGCAATATTTCTTGGATGGATTCCCAAAACTTTTCCCAAACTTCTCTTACTAACAATTTCACTGGTGCAACCTTGTCCAATAGACATCATAAAGTACACTCGCTTTTGCACCATAGAATCAGAATTAGTAGAAGATTTTACCGATTGGATATTTTCTCTAATATTATCAATTAAATGGTTCTTCACCTCCATATTCTGAATTGGTCATCAAGAAACTCTGCAACTTCCTTTTTGCTTCATGAACTCCTTTAGAACTTCTCTCTTTGCTTCATTTGTCCATTCGAGAAGTTTTTCTCACAAAGAAGAGTACTAAACTAGCTACAATCTTATTCTTTTGAATTTTACTATGGCTGGTACTAGTAGAACCCTCTTGCATAATAGTCATCAATTCTGTTTTCTCACGTTTTCTCTGCATTCTTTTTTTTCAAAGTTTCCTTTCTGTTGTTCTCTTTCTTTTCCTTTTGGAATTGTGCATTTGTATCTTCCATCACTAGATATAATTATCGGAAGAATGGAGAAGTAATGAGGCTTACCGGTTACCGGCCTAATGTCATGTTTGCAAAAAATAAACCGGATGCAAAAATCACATAATTACCCAAAGATAGAAACAACGAGGATTCTTCTCGGATTATACATCCCGAAATCTCCTGTTGCTCCAATCTAGTAACAATGAAGCTTTCATTTCATTAGTTCTCCTCAACGTTTATGGTGTTGCAAATGTAATACAGAAAGAAAAACTAAACGTATGTAAAAGATAGGTTTACCGTGTTGGCATGGTTGCATCAGTAGGTCTTGATTCATGGGATCATCCTCTATCCTCTGGTCAAGCATTGAGACCTATCTGATAGCACCGAGCTTGCTTCTTGGGACAGAACTTTTGGCCCGAGGTTCTTGGAAAATTTTAAAAATTTTCTACGTGGCGTGGTTGTTGCCATAAAAGGCCAAAAGAAATTAGTAAGGGAACGAGCTACTTCTTTAACTATTTTGGGGGGGACAAGGGGGACAAGCTAATCGAACCACTATAGTGTGCTTCCACCCTAGATGATAACATTATGGTGGCAAAAGGCAAGAATATTCTTTTGCATTGTAAGAATATTTTGAGTAAAAGATTTCAAATGACTGATTTAGGAGAACTGAAGAGGTTTCTTGGAATTGAAGTCTGCAGGGACAAGACAAACAAGACTTTACTCTTAAGTCAACAAACACATATTACTAATATGTTAAAAACTTTCAAAATGCAGGATTGTAATGTTGCAGATACTCCATTAGTACCTGGACACAGAATTTCAGAAGATATGTGCCCAAAATCTGCTCAGGAGGTGAGGCAAATGGAAAGAACTCCATACAGGTCTTTAATTGGTTGTCTTGCTTATGTGGCTAATTGTACAAGGCCAGATATTTCCTTTGCTGTCAATTTATTAAGCAGATATAATAACAATCCTGGTGTAGCTCATTGGACTGCTGCAAAAAGAATTTTGAGGTATTTAAAGGGCTCCTTGGAAGTTGGAATTATGTACAATCCAGCTAAACTTGAACTGAAAGCATATTGTGATTCAGACTGGGGGGGAGACTTAGATCAAAGAAAATCCACTTCGGGTTATTTAGTCATGTTAGGTGGGGCACCTGTAGCCTGGAAGTGCAAAAAGCAGTCTAGCATAGCACTGTCAAGTGCAGAGGCTGAATACAGTGCAGCCTGCTTAG
The DNA here is from genome assembly GCA_021234155.1 of Isoetes taiwanensis. NCBI lineage: Eukaryota > Viridiplantae > Streptophyta > Lycopodiopsida > Isoetales > Isoetaceae > Isoetes > Isoetes taiwanensis. The sequence continues at coordinate 7,317,203 of JAJEKV010000008.1, forward strand.
TAGCAAAGGAGTTGATTTGGGAAAGAAGACTCTTAGCAGAATTGGAAACTCCACAGAATAATCCTACTGCTATTTACTGTGACAATACCAGTTGCATAGCTATGTCAAAAAACCCTGTTCTTCATGAAAGAACAAAGCACATCGAAATGGAAGTCCACTTTCTTAGAGACATGGTGAAGAAAAACATGCTACAAATGATATATGTTGCAACTGATGGACAATTAGCTGATATTCTCACCAAGGCACTTACAGCCAGCAGATTTCTCAAGTTAAGAACAATAATCCAGTATAATCAGAATCTGCTTATTACATGAAGGGGGAATGTTGTGGTTGTCATGTAATAATTGTAAGTGATATTCTAATCTATGAAAAGCAGTGGCAGTAGATTAGAGTGTCAACAGTGATCTATGAGAAGCAGTGGCAGTAGATCAACCTAAGAAAGTGTGAAAAATATGTGGAAAAAGTAAAGTGGCGGGCAGGTACTACCCAGACGTTGCTAGGCTCGCCAGAAAACTCATGATACCCCCTGCCCGCCACTTAGGGTTTTGGGTTGACTGGTCAAGGGGTCAAAGTCAATGACAGCTGGAAAATAAGGACAGCAGGGCATCCAAATATTTAGGCATGTTGGAAAACCTTCTATATGTAGAGCATGCACGTTTTGACAAGTGTAGATATCCAGGTTGATGAGAAAAGATATAAAATGAATGATATGCATAGAGATGAACTAGCTGTGTGCAGATCTTTGTGCAAGTGAACGGAGTTGCATTTTGTCAAAGGTTATTGGATGAGTGACCATATTTTGGCTCCATGAACCTAAGCTTGTACAAGCCTTGTTTATAAAGTTGTCTAGCAAATTTGGTGAATTAAGTTATTATTATACTGACAATTCTGGAACAATTTCTACACAAACTAATTTTGCATAAAAAAACATCTTGTATATTCATATAAATTATGTACTTTTACAAATCTGAGTACATTTTCATTGACATCAATTTCTTACAACTAGATCATAGTCTGTAGGGTTTGCTTTTCCTTGCAAATCTGGTCTAACACTCAGGAAAGCAGGCACTGTAGGGGCTGATATGAGGGACTCAAACATCTGTAGTGTTTTTGCTGACACCCATTTATGCTGTTGTCTACGTTCAAGCAACATTTGATGGGATCATCATCCTCCAAACATATTTGCTCTTCTGGAAATCCTTCTATCACCTCCAAGGCCCATGTATATTTTGATGAAGATATTCTTTGCTCCATGTTGTGGTCGACGTTCTATGATTGAGTGGACAGGCTGGGGATCGAACTCAGGACCTCTTGCTTGCAAGCCAAGTACTCTGACCCTTTGATGGGCTTCCCGTACTCTTCCACTGAGTCATTCTTCATGTGTGTCTATTACACATACTCCAACATTCCAACAGTAGTCTTCTCTCTGCACAATGCATATTTCAAGTTAACAAAATTTTTTGATATTTAAGAATAATACAATCACGCTACGCGCAAGACATGCTAAATAAATGATCCATTTAAAAAAGATCCATATGACTTACTCTTTTGTGGGTGAAGTCGCCTTTTCTCCCATCCTGGATGTCCTATCTTCTTCTTCAGCTCTGATAGGACTTGGGTCAGTTTGTTCAGGAAGAATAGAAGTATTCTGTATATCTGGTTCCTGTGGATTTACCTCAAGAATTTTCTCCTCTTCTGATAAGGCCTTTGCCAACTTCTCCTGAGTCTGTGGATCCATGATTGGTGGCGACTTTGGTGGTGGACTTTGTGATTCAGTTTCACTTTCTTCTGAAGCGGACTCCTCATCAGAGACAGTTTCTTCTGAAGTGCCATTCCCTGCATCCTCCTCCTCAGACTCTTGCTCTACCTCCTTCTTCTTTCTCTCCCTCTTTGCATCGTTTTGACCTTGCCAATTCTCCCTCTGTGCTTGCTTCCCCTGATATGTCAGATGATGCTTCTCCACATCATGATAATACAGCTCCAGAAACTCTTTCTACTGCTCAGTGGCCACCCAGCTTTGAACTTTTCTGCCATTGGCTAGAGCTTCACGCCCAACCCTACCATTGACAAAGTAGTCACAGACTAAGCCTCCCTTGGGCACAAATATATCTACGAGGTAGAAAGCCAAGTTTGAGCTTAGTCTATACTTGTTCATTGCACCTCCCTTTAGGCCAACCTGTTTGTACTCTAATTCCTTCTCACATTCCTCAGTGGTCAGGTTAGGGGTAAGCTCATCGGTCCAGAGGTAATTATCCAAGCTCTCCTTCTCTGTAAATCTGAGTATCAGCTCAGGAAGTTTTTGGGGACCATACTTGTGGGCCTCGTAAACTGTGTCTGCTACTTTATTTATGATCACGTAAGTGATCATTGTTATACCAGAGTGACATAACTGTTCTTAGCAGGCGTCCCATCTACCAGCACCCCGTAGCGCACACTCATATTGGCCTCTATCTGAGTGGTGGCCTGCATGATCTTTGGATATTCCTCTGCAGGTTCAGACAGGAACACAAGTGTGATGTGCTCTTGGGTGGTCTGCTTGAGACAATTTGAGGGCATAGAGATGTAGTAGTTTATATCCTTAGGGTATGTTCGACAGTCCACCATAAACAATGAAGCTGTCTTTGAAATAGTCTGGGTGGCAACAACCAGAGAACCCTGACAGGACTTCACCATGTAGGTTTCTGATACAGTCTTAGGAATGTCCAAGTCCCCATTGACTGTGCACCTCAGCTCCACACGGACCTTTGATGGTAGATGGGCTGGTTTTTCCTTGTTCCTGGATTTATATGCTTGAATAAATCCTACCTGAGCAAGTCTTCGTCTCTTATTTTCATCATGTCCTAGATACCTTGCTCAGATAGGTTTTGTATTCTAGACATCTCAAAGAATTCCTTTGAGATGGCCTCCCTCATGACACGGAGGTCTTTCATGGACTTCCTCTGGAAAGGATGGTACCTCTTTGATTTTTGAGACTTTCTTCACAAAGACCTGTCCATCTATAACAGACTGGAGCACCTTGAGAATTTCTTCTTCCCTTAACCCCTGTGCACTCCTCAAGTCTGTAACTGTAAAATCTTCAAGGGATCCTTTCTCAAGTTTCCCTGCTTTTCCTACAAGCTCTCCTATTGTCCACTTGTTCCACACCTCATTCCATTTGTTCCACACATGATCATGACTGAACACTATGTGGTAGGAATCTGAGGGGTCTTCCTTGGACTTCTTCTTCTTGGTGCCAATTTCCTCTTCCTCCTCTGCAACATCCTTCTTCTTTTGTATGATGACCTTGCTGATCATTTTAATCATTTCCTCGTAAGAGTTGTCTTTCTTCTTTCCCTACTTCTTTCTTTCTGAAATTGGACGACCAAGCTCAATCCGTTGATTTCTAGCTTGCCTTAATTGCATCGGATATGGTCTGAGATAAGAATATAAAACCATAAGTTAGTATCATATAGAACTCCATTTTGCGCATAGCGCGAGTATGCCGAAGAGAGAAAATAAAAAGCTTACTCGCACTGCAGATCAATGTTGGGCTGCAGACTAATGTTGGGCTGCAGACCAATGTTGGACTGCAGTCTCGCACGTAGCGCGAACTGCAAAATAAGAAACAAAGGCAATTACGAGTTGTATTGTACCACCCTTGCAGTTGTGTTCAAGTGTGCACTTATTGTAGTCAGTGTAAGTTGAGGCATGTAATGACTAAGGATTCGACATTGCTTGTAACTGAAGTGCTACACGTACTCCTTGGCACCTATCTTATCCATTTTCTCTATAAACGCCTTCGCTGCCTCAACTGAGTGCTGCCCGTCAATGACAATGTAGCGCATGTGTCGCTCTTCCTTAGATCATCCCATGTCTTCCATGGGTATGGCTTGTCATTGACTGAGTCCCATGGTAGAACATGATCAGCTGGATTTGGTACTGTGATGGGATATTCAACCATGGACTTCTGTATCCTCAGGGCATGTTTGGGATCAAAGATCCTAGATATGAAAGATGCTCTAGGAGATCTTATCAGCTTATCAATAGCTATCCTTTTTGTTACATCCAAACCAAGTGGATATCATTGCTTGAATTTCATAAGCTTGTCTACAGCATCAACCCTGAATTTCTTTTCAATATCCGTTTCCTTCACTGGCTTTGGCAAAATTTCTGACTCAAATGCATCGCCACTACCACCAAAACCAGATATGTAGAAGCTTGAAGATGGTTTCTTCTGCAAACTTCGTCGGACTGCAAATATTCCTTCACATAGAGAACGAACTGTATGGTGTGAGCCTTTAATGGGCCAGCCATACTTTGTAACACCGTCTGCTGTCTTATCTGGCCTGAATCCATCTATACCTGCATTGTATTTGGAAATGCTGAGATTCTTCTTTGCGTCTGGGCGTTTGGTCTAGTGGTAACAAACTAGTTCCTTAGCAATGTGGTCTCGAGTTCGAGACCGCCCAGAATCGCACTCGGTACTGTTGGGGGTCAAATCCCAACAGACGCAATGTAAGGTGGTTAGGGGCAGGGGCCCAACCAAGCAATGTAGTGTGGTGTGTGGTCACATGTCCAGTTGGATGCTGCCTAGTGGCGTGACATTAAAACTACTATCTATCTATCTATCTATCTTAGAACTATGAAGACATAGATGTGGTCATTAAGATCCTCGCATGAAAAGATCCACCTTACTTTTTTGAAGGCCGCGTCTTTTTTCTCCCTTGAATGCAGGACCACGTCATACTTTGAGCCTGCCCTGCTCACAGTGACATATCATTCAGATCCCTCACCTAAAACTGTCTCTGGCAAGTCCTGACTTAGCTTGCATGTTATGACTCTGCCGTCATCAATTAGCTTTATGCCAAGAGTTCGATCTATCTCCTTAGTCTCTTCTTGTACTACCTTGGGGTCCTTCCTGGGTTTCTTTGATGGTGCAGAAGTTGATGTAACTAGTGCTCTCTTGGAAGCTATAAAATAAATAATCAAGTTAGACATTGCTGAAGTATTTATGTGTTAAGTAAAAAAACTTGCACCAACATCTCGCGCGTGGCGCGACAAGTCTATAAATTCTGAGAGCATTTTTTCAGGATTCGCGCGTAGCGCGAGTCGAAGGATCCAGGATGGTAAGATAGATGGAATGTGACTTCTCGCGTGTAGCGTAAGAATTCACATTCTATCTCTCTTATCGTCGTCGCGTAGGGTTGACCTTGCTATGACATCGACTTGGTAAATTAATATAACTTTCTTATGTATTTTACAA